>JAMXBD010000727.1:0-695165 GCA_024138025.1 Combretum micranthum | reverse complement strand
TTTTTAGAAATCTCCCAAGTAGTATCTTCGATTATTACAATTTCATTCTTCAGTTATAAAATCCAGGGCTTGTCCTTACTGAAAGGTCATTCCTTAGTTAAGAACTTCTTCTCGTAAGATGTTCCTTATGGTCTGTTGACTCTTTAAGATCATCCGGTCCTAATATAACTATCTCTTACTTTCTCTGAGATCTCCAATCCTCAAATCATAACTCATGGGTCATAAAGATAAGGCTAATCTCTATGTTACTTAAGGGTTATCTAAACTTATTCATTCTTAAGATCATATCCTAGCATTCTATTCTCCTAAAGTCTTCCCACCTAATTCCCAAAACCTTGTCGCTCTGATACCAACTAAACTGTCACGCCCCGAAGGGTACCCTGAACGTGGCAGTCCGCCGTACACAATATTAAAGCCTAAGAATGACCACTTCAGTCACGCGAAGGCTTCCATACTATGTACAAGGCGTCTAACACATAAAGGAGACACATCGGAATGATACATTTCATGTTGATACAAATGAGTAACAATGTAAAGGAAATACAAGTTTACTATACTTCAGATACAAATCACTACATTTCATATACGGATCACTATACTTCAAAATACAAATCATTTAACTCCAAATACATTTGTCCATAGGCTTCCCTACATAAAAATATTACAAGGCAGCTCATAAAAATCTAGTGGATAACTTCAAACATCCATATATCCTGCCAGAATCCCGAAGCCATTCCCGGCTCCAACCAATTCGGTCCCCACTTTGCATCCTTGAAATAACCTGCTCATTTAATTAACTATTGGGGTATAAGCTACACTAGCTTAGTGAGATTCATTTCCGCAATAATATACTCAATTGTAAAATATACAAACAAGTTTATTTAAACAATCATATGAATGCACAAGCACGTGAACATACAAGCATATGACTTTCCGGTAGCCATATGTGAATGGATTTACGCCCTCCATTCGGGGTTTGGGGTGGTCCATGAACATGCAACCACAATTCCAATATTTTCTCTTGTGGTTTATAGTGTCTGCTCCACTGCCCATTAACATAAGCGACCTCATAGGCCCTTGATGTTAACGAAGGTGGTCCTCCACCTGTTTATATGTATTGGTTTATAGTGTCTACTCCACTGCCCGTTAACTTAAGCGACCCTGCAGATCCTTAACGTTAACGAAGGCCCGCTGCCTCCCGATCATACTTTTGTTCCCACCAAAAGCATTCTCGTAATGCAATGTGACTCACAGATGATATGCATGTACAGTTTATTTATAGAATCGTAGCAAGTTCATTATGCAAATTAAGAGCGATCATAGAGTATTTCAAACAATCCAAGTCTATACTAACTCATACAATATTATTTCAACAAGTCTCATCTCGATATACTTATCATTCATTCAACATGAAAATTTCATTTCTCATCAACAATTTTATCTTTACCTAAATCTAGTGCTACTACAATTACAAGCACACTCAATGAGCATAATTACTCAGGAAATGAACTCACTCGGCCATTGGATCACCGGTCTTCTAGTAATAATCCGGTGGTAAAGAGTCAACGTTCACGGGTTCACCTAATCACATAAGAAATACTCTAATGAGTATTCTACCATCTAAGGATACTAAAACTCTAAGAAAACTTAGCGAAATAAAAATTCGCGTCATTTTCGAAGTCCCGATTTAAAATGGCCATAACTTGGTCATTTTAACTCGGAATCTCGCAAATTTTATATCGATTTCTATCTACTTCGGAAGAGCTTTCTAAATACGAAGTTTAAGTCAAGTTTTGAAAATATCTAAGCCTCGGAATTGAGGGATCAGATCTGTACAGCGGGTTTATCAATTCCAAAAATGCGGTTTTCATGAATGCATTTGAGATTCCTAAGTATGAAATGAAACTAAATGCAATGGTAATGATTTTCCCTATCATGAATGTCATGATATGAACTCTAATGAGCCTAAGTTCTTATAACTTTTTAGACTTAAAGAATTTAAATAAACTTTTTCCTAGAAAATCATTTCATGCTATTGTTTAACAAGTAAGATTACCACACTTGGTCACACTTACTTATTACAAGGATTTTCTTTGGGAAAACTCCATTTTGTTTAAAGAAATTTTGACCCTTATATTAGTTATATCCTAAGGCCTTTATTTCTTTAATAAAATCTTCATTTGTAAACTTTTAAGTGGGTCTTCTACTAGAGGGTTTCCAAAAATCCGAATTTAGAAAACTTTATTTTCAAGTTGATTCCCTTAAGGAAAATGTATTTTATACTCAAAACTTTAAGTATTTATTATACCTATACCCTAAGGACTTCATTTATTTAAGAAAATACTATTTTTGAAGTTGGAAAAATAGTGTTTTCTAACTATACATCCATTATTACGAATTTGGCTTTCAAGACTTTTCACCCAAAATTTCTTTTAGACTTCCTCTCTTGTTTTAAATATTTTCTTTAGTAAAAACTCATTTAAACTCATGAAAAACATCATCAAACATTATCTATCACCTATAGGCTTCATTTTTCTTGAAAAATACATGTTTGGAAGTTGATAAAAGTGTTTTTAACCTAGGTTTCTAAAGTCATCCGAATTTACACAAGTTTATTTCTTGAAAAGTGTTTTCCTTTTTGACTTTATTAACTTATCTAACCATAGATCTACATACTAGGAAGGTGATTTACTAAAGACAAAAGCATTAAAGACCATGAATGCACATAAACTCAAAATGAAGATGAGATCTTAAATGTCTACATGAATAAGAGTAGTAAAATGATAGATCTACTATATCAAATGCTTAAATGAGTTTTGAAAACATAAAAACTATATTTTTACAAAAGATCTTTAGTTCAAAATACTTTTTGATGGATGAACATAAAGCTTTTGGCATAAAAGCTCCTTTAAATGGTAGATCTATTTTGTAATGGTTCGGTATTCTTGTTTTGATCTTTCCTTGACCCTAGCAAAAGCTCATGGGGTCCTTTGGTTGGAAATATCCAAGAATCACTTAGCCATAACAAAGATCTAAAGGTGGAAGGAGGTAAAAGCTTACTTACTTGAAGACAAATAGAAGATATGAAGAGGAAATGGAAGTTGTGTGTGTGTGGGGGGCATAGAACTTTCGGCCAAGAGAGGAAAAGGAGAGGTTTTGAGAGCTTTTTCCACTTTGTGAAGTTTGTAAAATGAGTGAATGAAGGAAGAGAGAGAAAACATAGCTTATATATAAAGTGGAATTAGGTTAAATGGAGTTAGATTAAATAAAAAAAATTTGCAAAATGGACATGGGGAGGGGGGACTATTCACGCCGGCACTATTCATGGAGGAGGGAAGAAGTTTGAAAAACTTTTACTTTATTTGATTGATTTAACATGATGTTTGACTTGTCATAATTTGTATAAAAGTTAAGGGACAAAAAGTTATGGAGAAAAGAGAGTGATTTGAGTGATGGTAAGGGTTTGAAATGGTAGAGTATGCTAATAGGTAGACTAGGTAGTATAGGTGGTACTTTTTGAATAGTAGTGAATAGTTGACAAGACAATTTAATTTCCGGTAGTAATGAAATACGAATAAAAAGGTTATAACTGTATTTTTCGTAAGCCGGAAAATTATGAAAAATATATTTTTGAAATCCTTATTTTATTTCGATTCAAATGAGTATTCATAAAGAAAGTTTTGAAATTCTAGTTCCGGGGCACGCTTTTCTATAATGGGTCTCGGGATGACCTGGAGTTGAAATTTTCTCAAAATCTGATCTTTTCTTGGTTTGAAATATAATCAAGAACTATATTCAAAATTAATTTTGCTTATAAAAGTTTCTTATTTGGAAATTAAGGAAAAGCCGGATTTAGGGTTTCTAGGTCTTTCTCATAACGCTTTGAACTAAACCGGTTTAGGGTTTCATTTTCTGGTTTTCGAAGTTTACTCGATTACTAGGAAACTCGGGGTATATAAAAAATAATAATAATAATAATAAAATTGTGTAATGAAATAAAATGAATAGTGCAAAAGACTAATCAATTACCGATAGAAATGAAAATACGGTAAAAAGGTTATAACTGTAACTTTTATAACCCGAAAAATTATATAACTGATATATTTAGAAATCTTATAAAATTACGAGTCTAACGGTACTAATGGTATATTTTTGATATCTCGAGCCCCGGGACACGCTTTTCAAAGTCTGTATCCGAACGGGTTCGAAATAGGTCAAAAATTTACCAATCTGATAATTATAAACGAACTTATATTACTATGAGTTATTCTATATATTTAAACTACATCTCGGCCTCTAGGGTTAGGGGCGCTAGATTGCTTGACTTACACTATTGTATTCCGGTTAGGGTTTCTAGGTGATTTTCGGTTTAGACCTTTGCCAATTTGGAAACTGATATTTATGTTTATATAACATATTTAATTTGAGAATTTTATTTTAAATTTTATTTTTGCAAGTATTTAATAACTCTTAATGTTTTCGGAATTCTTTAATTGGGTTTCATTTCGAAAGTTAATCATTATTTACTTTTTAATAATTTGTTTTTGGGCTTTATATTACCCGATTTTACAAGCCGGAGCTAAATATGAAATTTTTCGTACGTTGTGGTTTTGAATTTGAAAACCACTGAGTTCTTATTTTATTGTTTAAAGATTTTCATTTTCTCAAGATTGAGAAGTTTTTGAATTCGTTCGTGATTTAGGACTTGTCAAAATTCGGTTTTAATTTGGAGTGATTTTTAGGGTTTATTTTCAAAGTTCATTTTGAAATTATTTATTGAAATTTTCCGGGGCTTACATCCTCCCCACCTTAAAGAAAGTTTTGTCCGCAAAACTTGTTACGTGTATATCGTTTATCGAGAAAAGATTGTGGATTTTCGAATTATATTTCTAGCATCGGTTTATGCTTTGGTTTGTATCATTTCTAAATTTTGCATGTATATTTTATGAAATATAGCACATACAATTAATAAGATTTGGCTTAGCGATTCCAACCTTCACTTACATGACTCTTTTGGAAAACGACACGGACTTGACTCGAGACCACAGACGACTCGACTCAACCGACACTAGACGACTCATGACAACACGACCTTTCATGACTCGATTACTTGACAACGAAGGTTGTGGATTCGCTTCTCCATTCTTATGTAGATGTATATACAATATTGTGCTTTATGATTCATATTCCTTAAACATATGGTCATCATCGTTTTAAATTCTTATCATCGTGATCATCTTGATGGGATTGAAATCAAGAGATCTCATTGCTTTATTATATAATTATTTACTTGTGAGGATCTTATGGAGTTTGGTAATTGAGATTTGATCGCTGAAATTTTAACTTTTGTGTAATGATCGTCGTAGATTTCGATCTTTCAAAGTTCTTTGTTTACAAGAAGTTGTATAGGGAGTGTCTTGGTATTCGTTAAATTAATTGAGTTTTGTTTTAGTTTCCATCATTGGCTCATTCTAGCTTTTAACGGTCTCGGGCTTTCCTATTTTTAGTCTAGCCATGTAATCCGAAGGTATTTCTAATCAACCTATCTCTTTGATTCTATTGGCAGGAAAGAATATGCGGTATTCTAAGGGTATATCGCTAACCTGATACCGAGTTGCATCTTTGATCCTCGCTTCCTTCCATGGTAAAGGACGCCAGCTCTTCATCACTATCTTCTTCGTATACTCCATATGTGTGAGGGTTGTGGACACTGAATAGGGTAGTGTTCTCTCTTACATTTCCAACATTGTAGCTTATCCAATATTATGTCTTCTTCCTTGTTTGGGTCATCATCCAAGGGAAGTGTTATGACATTTTGACTTGGGGTCATTGAAGCATAGAACTCCATTTCCTTATTACTTCTTTCTTGCCTCCTCCTTTGAGCATTTTCTATTATCCGTGCTCTTTCTAGCAATCCTTGATAACTCCTGATATCCAATTCTTCCAATCGAGTCTGAAGGTCTTCTTTTAAACCATTCAGAAACACTTGTCTTTTGAGTTCCTCACTTGGCTTATATGATTCTGGAGCATATTGCAATAATCTACTGAACTCGGCTTCGTACTGTTCCACACTACGATCTCCTTGTGAGATATTGAGAAAATCTGAATTGTACTGGACTCTTAAGCTCATGGGGAAATATTTTTTCAAAAACTCATATTTAAACATCTCCCATGTAACTGGAGGCGTCAACTCTCTTTCCTTAGAGTCCCACCATACTCGGGCATGTAAGCGGAGCATAAAGGTTCCATAATTGACTCTCAGGCGGTATGGTACTTCAAAAGCATTTAAGGACTTCTTAATGTGTGCCAACCAATCCTCTGCCTCATCGGGTTTTCCAAAAGCTCCGTCGAAATACTGGTTACACTTTATGAAGCATGGTAAGAGACTTTGGTAGTATTGAGGTGATGGGGTTCATTTTGCGTCGTTTCTTGCACATATCTCATAGGTGTAGACGTTGAACTGACTTAAGTCTGTTGCATGTAGCCTCTTATCTGATTAGTAAGCCGTTCAATCTCTATTGAGGCATTTCCCCCTTGGTTAGGTGGTTCAGGTATCGCTTGGTTCTCGGGTCCTAAAGGAGTCATGACGGGTTCTTGTTGTGGTTGGGTATATCTCCTACCATTTTATTAAGCTCAGGTGAAAATTCTAAATCTTTTATTACGTCTTAAGGCGGTAAAAGAAGCTTAAAGAAACTTATCGGAAATACAGAACACGGAAATGCGGAAATAAAAGCATATGTAAGAAATATTGAAATTCTATTGAAATCAAAATCGATAACAAAAACTTCATAATATTCAAAACGAAATACATGAAATCAAGAGAAGATGTAAATCTTTCGTTACAAAAGTTCAAAGAAAGGATGCAAAACATACATTAGAATTAATTCATGAACTAGATGATAAACCACAACATCGGTTTACATTTTCAAAACATCTTTGTCTTTTTTTTTTTTTTTTTAACAAAAAGTTATTTGTTCCTAACGCTTCTCAAGGGTCCTACTACTGTTTCTAGGAGACTGTCTTCTTCCAGACGAGGGTGGCCTCCCACTGGTTACTTCTTTTGGGGGCATCTATTTGCCCAATGTCCTGGTTGTTTGCAGATGAAACAATGTAGAGTTTTCATCCTCGGACAGTCCCGAATCTGGTGCTGAGGATCCCACAGAGATAGCACTTGTCCTTTAGTTGCGGACACCTCTTTGGATAGTGACTTTCCTTGCACTTCCAGCAATGGACTTGACGTCTCTTGAAAGGTACATTCTGAACAGATAAGTTGGTTGTCTTAGGCCTTCGGACTTTGGAGCTTGAACCAACCATAGAAGAGGGAGTCTCAATCCTGTCCATTGTTACTTTGTGGGGTCCTTCCACCTGAACTGGCATATTTCTGATGAGCACTTGTTGAAAAAGGAGCTTTTGCGTGTCCACCAAACATCCTAGAAGGTTTATGACTTGTTGTATTGAATCTTGTAGGGTTGAAGGGTCTCTAACTTGCTGCTCCTCGAGAGAGTTAGTCGACTGTTGCACGATCTCCTCAGGTAGTCTCCTAGAAATAAGACGAAACGATCACGTTAACCTAGTTATACTACACGCAAGTTGCTTATTTTAGAAAAAGAATTGCACTTTGGTATTTGGTTTTATCTTATTTAAGAAAACGACGAAAACGCGTTGTTAATCTTACTCACCTAGTTATCTTATAGGTTGAAGGGGTAACTTACGTTCTCTCCTATTTGGCTTGAACCAAGAGTTGGGTTAGGTCACTTATTCTTCGTGCCTTACGGGGTTAAGGTAGGTTTGATCATTCACCAAATGTTTTCCATCCTTAATCCTCTTATAGCCCTTCTTCATGTCATCTCCTTTAGGTCATTCCCTAATTTACCCTAATTTCCTTAGCTCTTTCGGGATTATCACTCCAGAGAATTTCTCCATGTGGCACATCTTTCATTGATTATTATTTCTTGAAGACTTTCCAACACTTGTACAGCTATTTTGTATATTTTCTAGAAATCTCCCAAGTAGTATCTTCGATTATTACAATTTCATTCTTCAGTTATAAAATCCAGGGCTTGTCCTTACTGAAAGGTCATTCCTTAGTTAAGAACTTCTTCTCGTAAGATGTTCCTTATGGTCTGTTGACTCTTTAAGATCATCCGGTCCTAATATAACTATCTCTTACTTTCTCTGAGATCTCCAATCCTCAAATCATAACTCATGGGTCATAAAGATAAGGCTAATCTCTATGTTACTTAAGGGTTATCTAAACTTATTCATTCTTAAGATCATATCCTAGCATTCTATTCTCCTAAAGTCTTCCCACCTAATTCCCAAAACCTTGTCGCTCTGATACCAACTAAACTGTCACGCCCCGAAGGGTACCCTGAACGTGGCAGTCCGCACGTACACAATATTTAAAGCCTAAGAATGACCACTTCAGTCACGCGAAGGCTTCCATACTATGTACAAGGCGTCTAACACATAAAGGAGACACATCGGAATGATACATTTCATGTTGATACAAATGAGTAACAATGTAAAGGAAATACAAGTTTACTATACTTCAGATACAAATCACTACATTTCATATACGGATCACTATACTTCAAAATACAAATCATTTAACTCCAAATACATTTGTCCATAGGCTTCCCTACATAAAAATATTACAAGGCAGCTCATAAAAATCTAGTGGATAACTTCAAACATCCATATATCCTGCCAGAATCCCGAAGCCATTCCCGGCTCCAACCAATTCGGTCCCCACTTTGCATCCTTGAAATAACCTGCTCATTTAATTAACTATTGGGGTATAAGCTACACTAGCTTAGTGAGATTCATTTCCGCAATAATATACTCAATTGTAAAATATACAAACAAGTTTATTTAAACAATCATATGAATGCACAAGCACGTGAACATACAAGCATATGACTTTCCGGTAGCCATATGTGAATGGATTTACGCCCTCCATTCGGGGTTTGGGGTGGTCCATGAACATGCAACCACAATTCCAATATTTTCTCTTGTGGTTTATAGTGTCTGCTCCACTGCCCATTAACATAAGCGACCTCATAGGCCCTTGATGTTAACGAAGGTGGTCCTCCACCTGTTTATATGTATTGGTTTATAGTGTCTACTCCACTGCCCGTTAACTTAAGCGACCCTGCAGATCCTTAACGTTAACGAAGGCCCGCTGCCTCCCGATCATACTTTTGTTCCCACCAAAAGCATTCTCGTAATGCAATGTGACTCACAGATGATATGCATGTACAGTTTATTTTATAGAATCGTAGCAAGTTCATTATGCAAATTAAGAGCGATCATAGAGTATTTCAAACAATCCAAGTCTATACTAACTCATACAATATTATTTCAACAAGTCTCATCTCGATATACTTATCATTCATTCAACATGAAAATTTCATTTCTCATCAACAATTTTATCTTTACCTAAATCTAGTGCTACTACAATTACAAGCACACTCAATGAGCATAATTACTCAGGAAATGAACTCACTCGGCCATTGGATCACCGGTCTTCTAGTAATAATCCGGTGGTAAAGAGTCAACGTTCACGGGTTCACCTAATCACATAAGAAATACTCTAATGAGTATTCTACCATCTAAGGATACTAAAACTCTAAGAAAACTTAGCGAAATAAAAATTCGCGTCATTTTCGAAGTCCCGATTTAAAATGGCCATAACTTGGTCATTTTAACTCGGAATCTCGCAAATTTTATATCGATTTCTATCTACTTCGGAAGAGCTTTCTAAATACGAAGTTTAAGTCAAGTTTTGAAAATATCTAAGCCTCGGAATTGAGGGATCAGATCTGTACAGCGGGTTTATCAATTCCAAAAATGCGGTTTTCATGAATGCATTTGAGATTCCTAAGTATGAAATGAAACTAAATGCAATGGTAATGATTTTCCCTATCATGAATGTCATGATATGAACTCTAATGAGCCTAAGTTCTTATAACTTTTTAGACTTAAAGAATTTAAATAAACTTTTTCCTAGAAAATCATTTCATGCTATTGTTTAACAAGTAAGATTACCACACTTGGTCACACTTACTTATTACAAGGATTTTCTTTGGGAAAACTCCATTTTGTTTAAAGAAATTTTGACCCTTATATTAGTTATATCCTAAGGCCTTTATTTCTTTAATAAAATCTTCATTTGTAAACTTTTAAGTGGGTCTTCTACTAGAGGGTTTCCAAAAATCCGAATTTAGAAAACTTTATTTTCAAGTTGATTCCCTTAAGGAAAATGTATTTTATACTCAAAACTTTAAGTATTTATTATACCTATACCCTAAGGACTTCATTTATTTAAGAAAATACTATTTTTGAAGTTGGAAAAATAGTGTTTTCTAACTATACATCCATTATTACGAATTTGGCTTTCAAGACTTTTCACCCAAAATTTCTTTTAGACTTCCTCTCTTGTTTTAAATATTTTCTTTAGTAAAAACTCATTTAAACTCATGAAAAACATCATCAAACATTATCTATCACCTATAGGCTTCATTTTTCTTGAAAAATACATGTTTGGAAGTTGATAAAAGTGTTTTTAACCTAGGTTTCTAAAGTCATCCGAATTTACACAAGTTTATTTCTTGAAAAGTGTTTTCCTTTTTGACTTTATTAACTTATCTAACCATAGATCTACATACTAGGAAGGTGATTTACTAAAGACAAAAGCATTAAAGACCATGAATGCACATAAACTCAAAATGAAGATGAGATCTTAAATGTCTACATGAATAAGAGTAGTAAAATGATAGATCTACTATATCAAATGCTTAAATGAGTTTTGAAAACATAAAAACTATATTTTTACAAAAGATCTTTAGTTCAAAATACTTTTTGATGGATGAACATAAAGCTTTTGGCATAAAAGCTCCTTTAAATGGTAGATCTATTTTGTAATGGTTCGGTATTCTTGTTTTGATCTTTCCTTGACCCTAGCAAAAGCTCATGGGGTCCTTTGGTTGGAAATATCCAAGAATCACTTAGCCATAACAAAGATCTAAAGGTGGAAGGAGGTAAAAGCTTACTTACTTGAAGACAAATAGAAGATATGAAGAGGAAATGGAATGTGTGTGTGTGTGTGTGGGGGGGGGGGGGGGGCATAGAACTTTCGGCCAAGAGAGGAAAAGGAGAGGTTTTGAGAGCTTTTTCCACTTTGTGAAGTTTGTAAAATGAGTGAATGAAGGAAGAGAGAGAAAACATAGCTTATATATAAAGTGGAATTAGGTTAAATGGAGTTAGATTAAATAAAAAAAAAATTTGCAAAATGGACATGGGGAGGGGGGACTATTCACGCCGGCACTATTCATGGAGGAGGGAAGAAGTTTGAAAAACTTTTACTTTATTTGATTGATTTAACATGATGTTTGACTTGTCATAATTTGTATAAAAGTTAAGGGACAAAAAGTTATGGAGAAAAGAGAGTGATTTGAGTGATGGTAAGGGTTTGAAATGGTAGAGTATGCTAATAGGTAGACTAGGTAGTATAGGTGGTACTTTTTGAATAGTAGTGAATAGTTGACAAGACAATTTAATTTCCGGTAGTAATGAAATACGAATAAAAAGGTTATAACTGTATTTTTCGTAAGCCGGAAAATTATGAAAAATATATTTTTGAAATCCTTATTTTATTTCGATTCAAATGAGTATTCATAAAGAAAGTTTTGAAATTCTAGTTCCGGGGCACGCTTTTCTATAATGGGTCTCGGGATGACCTGGAGTTGAAATTTTCTCAAAATCTGATCTTTTCTTGGTTTGAAATATAATCAAGAACTATATTCAAAATTAATTTTGCTTATAAAAGTTTCTTATTCGAAAATTAAGGAAAAGCCGGATTTAGGGTTTCTAGGTCTTTCTCATAACGCTTTGAACTAAACCGGTTTAGGGTTTCATTTTCTGGTTTTCGAAGTTTACTCGATTACTAGGAAACTCGGGGTATATAAAAATAATAATAATAATAATAAAATTGTGTAATGAAATAAAATGGATAGTGCAAAAGACTAATCAATTACCGATAGAAATGAAAATACTGTAAAAAGGTTATAACTGTAACTTTTATAACCCGAAAAATTATATAACTGATATATTTAGAAATCTTATAAAATTACGAGTCTAACGGTACTAATGGTATATTTTTGATATCTCGAGCCCCGGGACACGCTTTTCAAAGTCTGTATCCGAACGGGTTCGAAATAGGTCAAAAATTTACCAATCTGATAATTATAAACGAACTTATATTACTATGAGTTATTCTATATATTTAAACTACATCTCGGCCTCTAGGGTTAGGGGCGCTAGATTGCTTGACTTACACTATTGTATTCCGGTTAGGGTTTCTGGGTGATTTTCCGGTTTAGACCTTTGCCAATTTGGAAACTGATATTTATGTTTATATAACATATTTAATTTGAGAATTTTATTTTAAATTTTTTTTTGCAAGTATTTAATAACTCTTAATGTTTTCAATTCTTTAATTGGGTTTCATTTCCGAAAGTTAATCATTATTTACTTTTTAATAATTTGTTTTTGGGCTTTATATTACCCGATTTTACAAGCCGGAGCTAAATATGAAATTTTTCGTACGTTGTGGTTTTGAATTTGAAAACCACTGAGTTCTTATTTTATTGTTTAAAGATTTTCATTTTCTCAAGATTGAGAAGTTTTTGAATTCGTTCGTGATTTAGGACTTGTCAAAATTCGGTTTTAATTTGGAGTGATTTTTAGGGTTTATTTTCAAAGTTCATTTTGAAATTATTTATTGAAATTTTCCGGGGCTTACATCCTCCCCACCTTAAGAAAAGTTTTGTCCGCAAAACTTGTTACGTGTATGTCGTTTATCGAGAAAAGATTGTGGATTTTCGAATTATATTTCTAGCACCGGTTTATGCTTTGGTTTGTATCATTTCTAAATTTTGCATGGTAGGTATTTTACGAAATATAGCACATACAAATTAATAAGATTTGGCTTAGCGATTCCAACCTTCACTTACACGACTCTTTTGGAAAACGACACGGACTTGACTCGAGACAGACGACTCAACTCGACTGACACTAGACGACTCATGACAACACGACCTTTCATGACTCGATTACTTGACCAACGAAGGTTGTGGATTCGCTTCTCCATTCTTATGTAGATGTATATACAATATTGTGCTTTATGATTCATATTTCCTTAAACAATATGGTCATCATCGTTTTAAATTCTTATCATCGTGATCATCTTGATGGGATTGAAATCAAGAGATCTCATTGCTTTATTGTATAATCATTTACTCGTGAAGATCTTATGGAGTTGGGTAATTTAGATTTGATCGCTAGAATTTTAACTTTTGTGTAACGATCGTCATAGATTTCAATCTTTCAAAGTTCTTTACTTACATGAAGTTGTATATGGAGTGTCTTGGAATTTGTTAAATTAATCGAGTTTTGGTTTAGTTTCCATCATTGGCTCATTTTAGCTTTTAATGATCTCGGGCTTTCCTATTTTTCAATCTAGCCATTTAATCCAAGGGTATTTCTAACAACCTATCTCTTTGATTCTATTGACAGGAAAGAATATGCGGTAGTCTAAGGGTATAGCGCCAACTTGATACCGAGTTACATATTTGATCCTAGCTTCCTTCCATGGCAAAGGACTCCAGCTCCTCATCACTAGCTTCTTCATACACTCCATATGTGTGAGGGTTGTGGACTAGATTTCCGGATGAAGATGTTCTTGAAGAACTTCAATTCCTTTTTCCTTTGTTGCTTTTACTCCTATTACATCTCCTCTTCTTCCCTGGTTGGTCCAGCGAAGCAACACTCAGGTTATCTCGTTCTAGGCATGTTTTAACCCAATGTCCGTTTTTTGTGCAAAGAAAGCATCCGGTGGTCATCTTTTTAGGACACTTCTCGACTTTGTGACTAGGGTCCCCATAGAGATAGCACTTGAATTGGAGTTGTGGACACTGAATAGGGTAGTGTTCTCTCTTACATTTCCAACATTGTAGCTTATCCAATATTATGTCTTCTTCCTTGTTTGGGTCATCATCCAAGGGAAGTGTTCTGACATTTTGACTGGGGTTCATTGCAAAATAGAACTCCATTTCCTTATTATTTCTTTCCTGCCTCCTCCTTTGAGCATTTTCTATTATCCGTGCTCTTTCTAGCAATCCTTGATTTCTCCTGTTATCAAATTCCTCCAATCGAGTCCAAGATCTTCTTTCAAACCATTCAGAAATACTTGTCTTTTAAGTTCCTCACTTTGTTTATATGATTCCGGAGCATATTGCAACAATTTACTGAACTCGGTTTCATATTATTCCACACTATGATCTCCTTGTGAGATATTGAGGAAATCTGCACTGTACTGGACTCTTAAGCTTATGGGGAAATATTTGTCCAAAACTCATATTTAAACATCTCCCATGTAACTGGAGGCGTTAACTTTCTTTCCTTAGATTCCCACCATACTCGGGCATGTAAGCGGAGCATATAGGTTCCATAATTGACTCTCAGACGGTGTGGTACTTCAAAAACATTAAAGGACCTCTCAATGTGTGCCAACCAATCTTCTGCCTCATCGGGTTTTCCAAAACTCCGTCGAAATACTCGTTACACTTTATGAAGCATGGTAAGAGACTTTGGTTGTATTGAGATGATGGGGGCTCATCTTGCGTCGTTTCTTGCTCATATCTCACAGGTGTAGACGTTGAATTGACTTGAGTCTGTTGCATGTAGCCTCTCATCTGATTAGTAAGCCGTTCAATCTCTATTGAGGCATTTCCCCCTTTGGTTAGGTGGTTCAGGTATCGCTTGGTTCTCGGGGTCCTAAAGGGGTCATGATGGGTTCTTGTTGTGGTTGGGTATATCTCCTAAAATTTTATTAAGCTCAGGTGAAAATTCTAAATCTTTTATTACGTCTTAAGGCGGTAAAAGAAGCTTAAAGAAACTTATCGGAAATACAGAACACGAAAATGCGGAAATAAAAACATATGTAAGAAATATTGAAATTCTACTGAAATCAAAATCGATAACAAAAACTTCATAATATTCAAAACGAAATACATGAAATCAAGAGAAGATGTAAATCTTTCATTACAAAAGTTCAAAGAAAGGATGCAAAACATACATTAGAATTAATTCATGAACTAGATGATAAACCACAACATCGGTTTACATTTTCAAAACATCTTTTTTTTTTTTTTAACAAAAAGTTATTTGTTCCTAACGCTTCTCAAGGGTCCTACTACTGTTTCTAGGAGACTGTCTTCTTCCAGACGAGGGTGGCCTCCCACTGGTTACTTCTTTTGGGGGCATCTATTTGCCCAATGTCCTGGTTGTTTGCAGATGAAACAATGTAGAGTTTTCATCCTCGGACAGTCCCGAATCTGGTGCTCAGGATCCCCACAGAGATAGCACTTGTCCTTTAGTTGCGGACACCTCTTTGGATAGTGACTTTCCTTGCACTTCCAGCAATGGACTTGACGTCTCTTGAAAGGTACATTC
The DNA here is from genome assembly GCA_024138025.1 of Combretum micranthum. Classification (NCBI taxonomy): domain Eukaryota; kingdom Viridiplantae; phylum Streptophyta; class Magnoliopsida; order Myrtales; family Combretaceae; genus Combretum; species Combretum micranthum. The sequence goes on along the minus strand of JAMXBD010000727.1, from coordinate 679,649 downwards.
TGAACAGATAAGTTGGTTGTCTTAGGCCTTCAGACTTTGGAGCTTGAACCAACCATAGAAGAGGGAGTCTCAATCCTGTCCATTGTTACTTGTGGGGTCCACCTGAACTGGCATATTTCTGATGAGCACTTGTTGCAAAAGGAGCTTTTGCGTGTCCACCAAACATCCTAGAAGGTTTATGACTTGTTGTATTGAATCTTGTAGGGTTGAAGGGTCTCTAACTTGCTGCTCCTCGAGAGAGTTAGTCGACTGTTGCACGATCTCCTCAGGTAGTCTCCTAGAAATAAGACGAAACGATCACGTTAACCTAGTTATACTACACGCAAGTTGCTTATTTTAGAAAAAGAATTGCACTTTGGTATTTGGTTTTATCTTATTTAAGAAAACGGCGAAAACGCGTTGTTAATCTTACTCTAGTTATCTTATAGGTTGAAGGGGTAACTTACGTTCTCTCCTATTTGGCTTGAACCAAGAGTTGGGTTAGGTCACTTATTCTTCGTGCCTTACGGGGTTAAGGTAGGTTTGATCATTCCACCAAATGTTTTCCATCCTTAATCCTCTTATAGCCCTTCTTCATGTCATCTCCTTTAGGTCATTCCCTAATTTACCCTAATTTCCTTAGCTCTTTCGGGATTAATCACTCCAGAGAATTTCTCCATGTGGCACATCTTTCATTGATTATTATTTTTGAAGACTTTCCAACACTTGTACAGCTATTTTGTATATTTTCTAGAAATCTCCCAAGTAGTATCTTCGATTATTACAATTTCATTCTTCAGTTATAAAATCCAGGGCTTGTCCTTACTGAAAGGTCATTCCTTAGTTAAGAACTTCTTCTCGTAAGATGTTCCTTATGGTCTGTTGACTCTTTAAGATCATCCGGTCCTAATAAACTATCTCTTACTTTCTCTGAGATCTCCAATCCTCAAATCATAAACTCATGGGTCATAAAGATAAGGCTAATCTCTATGTTACTTAAGGGTTATCTAAACTTATTCATTCTTAAGATCATATCCTAGCATTCTATTCTCCTAAAGTCTTCCCACTAATTCCCAAAACCTTGTCGCTCTGATACCAACTAAACTGTCACGCCCCGAAGGGTACCATGAACGTGGCAGTCCGCCGTACACAATATTAAAGCCTAAGAATGACCACTTCAGTCACGCGAAGGCTTCCATACTATGTACAAGGCGTCTAACACATAAGGAGACACATCGGAATGATACATTTCATGTTGATACAAATGAGTAACAATGTAAAGGAAATACAAGTTTGACTTACTTCAGATACAAATCACTACATTTCATATACGGATCACTATACTTCAAAATACAAATCATTTAACTCCAAATACATTTGTCCATAGGCTTCCCTACATAAAAATATTACAAGGCAGCTCATAAAAATCTAGTGGATAACTTCAAACATCCATATATCCTGCCAGAATCCCGAAGCCATTCCCGGCTCCAACCAATTCGGTCCCCACTTTGCATCCTTGAAATAACCTGCTCATTTAATTAACTATTGGGGTATAAGCTACACTAGCTTAGTGAGATTCATTTCCGCAATAATATACTCAATTGTAAAATATACAAACAAGTTTATTTAAACAATCATATGAATGCACAAGCACGTGAACATACAAGCATATGACTTTCCGGTAGCCATATGTGAATGGATTTACGCCCTCCATTCGGGGTTTGGGGTGGTCCATGAACATGCAACCACAATTCCAATATTTTCTCTTGTGGTTTATAGTGTCTGCTCCATGCCCATTAACATAAGCGACCTCATACCCTTGACGTTAACGAAGGTGGTCCTCCACCTGTTTATATGTATTGGTTTATAGTGTCTACTCCATGCCCGTTAACTTAAGCGACCCTGCAGATCCTTAACGTTAACGAAGGCCCGCTGCCTCCCGATCATACTTTTGTTCCCACCAAAAGCATTCTCGTAATGCAATGTGACTCACAGATGATATGCATGTACAGTTTATTTATAGAATCGTAGCAAGTTCATTATGCAAATTAAGAGCGATCATAGAGTATTTCAAACAATCCAAGTCTATACTAACTCATACAATATTATTTCAACAAGTCTCATCTCGATATACTTATCATTCATTCAACATGAAAATTTCATTTCTCATCAACAATTTTATCTTTACCTAAATCTAGTGCTACTACAATTACAAGCACACTCAATGAGCATAATTACTCACGAAATGAACTCACTCGGCCATTGGATCACCGGTCTTCTAGTAATAATCCGGTGGTAAAGAGTCAACGTTCACGGGTTCACCTAATCACATAAGAAATACTCTAATGAGTATTCTACCATCTAAGGATACTAAAACTCTAAGAAAACTTAGCGAAATAAAAATTCGCGTCATTTTCGAAGTCCCGATTTAAAATGGCCATAACTTGGTCATTTTAACTCGGAATCTCGCAAATTTTATATCGATTTCTATCTACTTCGGAAGAGCTTTCTAAATACGAAGTTTAAGTCAAGTTTTGAAAATATCTAAGCCTCGGAATTGAGGGATCAGATCTGTACAGCGGGTTTATCAATTCCAAAAATGCGGTTTTCATGAATGCATTTGAGATTCCTAAGTATGAAATGAAACTAAATGCAATGGTAATGATTTTCCCTATCATGAATGTCATGATATGAACTCTAATGAGCCTAAGTTCTTATAACTTTTTAGACTTAAAGAATTTAAATAAACTTTTTCCTAGAAAATCATTTCATGCTATTGTTTAACAAGTAAGATTACCACACTTGGTCACACTTACTTATTACAAGGATTTTCTTTGGGAAAACTCCATTTTGTTTAAAGAAATTTTGACCCTTATATTAGTTATATCCTAAGGACTTTATTTCTTTAATAAAATCTTCATTTGTAAACTTTTAAGTGGGTCTTCTACTAGAGGGTTTCCAAAAATCCGAATTTAGAAAACTTTATTTTCAAGTTGATTCCCTTAAGGAAAATGTATTTTATACTCAAAACTTTAAGTATTTATTATACCTATACCCTAAGGACTTCATTTATTTAAGAAAATACTATTTTTGAAGTTGGAAAAATAGTGTTTTCTAACTATACATCCATTATTACGAATTTGGCTTTCAAGACTTTTCACCCAAAATTTCTTTTAGACTTCCTCTCTTGTTTTAAATATTTTCTTTAGTAAAAACTCATTTAAACTCATGAAAAACATCATCAAACATTATCTATCACCTATAGGCTTCATTTTTCTTGAAAAATACATGTTTGGAAGTTGATAAAAGTGTTTTTAACCTAGGTTTCTAAAGTCATCCGAATTTACACAAGTTTATTTCTTGAAAAGTGTTTTCCTTTTTGACTTTATTAACTTATCTAACCATAGATCTACATACTAGGAAGGTGATTTACTAAAGACAAAAGCATTAAAGACCATGAATGCACATAAACTCAAAATGAAGATGAGATCTTAAATGTCTACATGAATAAGAGTAGTAAAATGATAGATCTACTATATCAAATGCTTAAATGAGTTTTGAAGAAACATAAAAACTATATTTTTAGAAAAGATCTTTAGTTCAAATACTTTTTGATGGATGAACATAAAGCTTTTGGCATATAAAGCTCCTTTAAATGGTAGATCTATTTTGTAATGGTTCGGTATTCTTGTTTTGATCTTCCCTTGACCCTAGCAAAAGCTCATGGGGTCCTTTGGTTGGAAATATCCAAGAATCACTTAGCCATAACAAAGATCTAAAGGTGGAAGGAGGTAAAAGCTTACTTACTTGAAGACAAATAGAAGATATGAAGAGGAAATGGAAGTTGTGTGTGTGTGGGGGGCATAGAACTTTCGGCCAAGAGAGGAAAAGGAGAGGTTTTGAGAGCTTTTTTCCACTTTGTGAGGTTTGTAAAATGAGTGAATGAAGGAAGAGAGAGAAAACATAGCTTATATATAAAGTGGAATTAGGTTAAATGGAGTTAGATTAAATAAAAAAAATTTGCAAAATGGACATGGGGAGGGGGGGACTATTCACGCCGGCACTATTCATGGAGGAGGGAAGAAGTTTGAAAAACTTTTACTTTATTTGATTGATTTAACATGATGTTTGACTTGTCATAATTTGTATAAAAGTTAAGGGACAAAAAGTTATGGAGAAAAGAGAGTGATTTGAGTGATGGTAAGGGTTTGAAATGGTAGAGTATGCTAATAGGTAGACTAGGTAGTATAGGTGGTACTTTTTGAATAGTAGTGAATAGTTGACAAGACAATTTAATTTCCGGTAGTAATGAAATACGAATAAAAAGGTTATAACTGTATTTTTCGTAAGCCGGAAAATTATGAAAAATATATTTTTGAAATCCTTATTTTATTTCGATTCAAATGAGTATTCATAAAGAAAGTTTTGAAATTCTAGTTCGGGGCACGCTTTTCTATAATGGGTCTCGGGATGACCTGGAGTTGAAATTTTCTCAAAATCTGATCTTTTCTTGGTTTGAAATATAATCAAGAACTATATTCAAAATTAATTTTGCTTATAAAAGTTTCTTATTTGGAAATTAAGGAAAAGCCGGATTTAGGGTTTCTAGGTCTTTCTCATAACGCTTTGAACTAAACCGGTTTAGGGTTTCATTTTCTGGTTTTCGAAGTTTACTCGATTACTAGGAAACTCGGGGTATGTATAAAAAAAAATAATAATAATAATAATAAAATTGTGTAATGAAATAAAATGAATAGTGCAAAAGACTAATCAATTACCGATAAAAATGAAAATACGGTAAAAAGGTTATAACTGTAACTGTTATAACCCGAAAAATTATATAATTGATATATTTAGAAATCTTATAAAATTACGAGTCTAACGGTACTAATGGTATATTTTTGATATCTCGAGCCCCGGGACACGCTTTTCAAAGTCTGTATCCGAACGGGTTCGAAATAGGTCAAAAATTTACCAATCTGATAATTATAAACGAACTTATATTACTATGAGTTATTCTATATATTTAAACTACATCTCGGCCTCTAGGGTTAGGGGCGCTAGATTGCTTGACTTACACTATTGTATTCCGGTTAGGGTTTCTAGGTGATTTTCCGGTTTAGACCTTTGCCAATTTGGAAACTGATATTTATGTTTATATAACATATTTAATTTGAGAATTTTATTTTAAATTTTATTTTTTGCAAGTATTTAATAACTCTTAATGTTTTCGGAATTCTTTAATTGGGTTTCATTTTCGAAAGTTAATCATTATTTACTTTTTAATAATTTGTTTTTGGGCTTTATATTACCCGATTTTACAAGCCGGAGCTAAATATGAAATTTTTCGTACGTTGTGGTTTTGAATTTGAAAACCACTGAGTTCTTATTTTATTGTTTAAAGATTTTCATTTTCTCAAGATTGAGAAGTTTTTGAATTCGTTCGTGATTTAGGACTTGTCAAAATTCGGTTTTAATTTGGAGTGATTTTTAGGGTTTATTTTCGAAGTTCATTTTGAAATTATTTATTGAAATTTTCCGGGGCTTACATCCTCCCCACCTTAAAGAAAGTTTTGTCCGCAAAACTTGTTACGTGTATATCGTTTATCGAGAAAAGATTGTGGATTTTCGAATTTATTTCTAGCATCGGTTTATGCTTTGGTTTGTATCATTTCTAAATTTTGCATGATAAATATTTTATGAAATATAGCACATACAAGTTAATAAGATTTGGCTTAGCGATTCCAACCTTCACTTACATGACTCTTTTGGAAAAACGACACGGACTTGACTCGAGACCACAGACGACTCGACTCAACCGACACTAGACGACTCATGACAACACGACCTTTCATGACTCGATTACTTGACTAACGAAGGTTGTGGATTCGCTTCTCCATTCTTATGTAGATGTATATACAATATTGTGCTTTATGATTCATATTCCCTTAAACTATATGGTCATCATCGTTTTAAATTCTTATCATCGTGATCATCTTGATGGGATTGAAATCAAGAGATCTCATTGCTTTATTATATAATTATTTACTTGTGAGGATCTTATGGAGTTTGGTAATTGAGATTTGATCGCTGAAATTTTAACTTTTGTGTAATGATCGTCGTAGATTTCGATCTTTCAAAGTTCTTTGTTTACAAGAAGTTGTATAGGGAGTGTCTTGGTATTCGTTAAATTAATTGAGTTTTGTTTTAGTTTCCATCATTGGCTCATTCTAGCTTTTAACGGTCTCGGGCTTTCCTATTTTTAGTCTAGCCATGTAATCCGAAGGTATTTCTAATCAACCTATCTCTTTGATTCTATTGGCAGGAAAGAATATGCGGTATTCTAAGGGTATATCGCTAACCTGATACCGAGTTGCATCTTTGATCCTCGCTTCCTTCCATGGTAAAGGACGCCAGCTCTTCATCACTATCTTCTTCGTATACTCCATATGTGTGAGGGTTGTGGACACTGAATAGGGTAGTGTTCTCTCTTACATTTCCAACATTGTAGCTTATCCAATATTATGTCTTCTTCCTTGTTTGGGTCATCATCCAAGGGAAGTGTTATGACATTTTGACTTGGGGTCATTGAAGCATAGAACTCCATTTCCTTATTACTTCTTTCTTGCCTCCTCCTTTGAGCATTTTCTATTATCCGTGCTCTTTCTAGCAATCCTTGATAACTCCTGATATCCAATTCTTCCAATCGAGTCTGAAGGTCTTCTTTTAAACCATTCAGAAACACTTGTCTTTTGAGTTCTCACTTGGCTTATATGATTCTGGAGCATATTGCAATAATCTACTGAACTCGGCTTCGTACTGTTCCACACTACGATCTCCTTGTGAGATATTGAGAAAATCTGAATTGTACTGGACTCTTAAGCTCATGGGGAAATATTTTTTCAAAAACTCATATTTAAACATCTCCCATGTAACTGGAGGCGTCAATCTCTTTCCTTAGAGTCCCACCATACTCGGGCATGTAAGCGGAGCATAAAGGTTCCATAATTGACTCTCAGGCGGTATGGTACTTCAAAAGCATTTAAGGACTTCTTAATGTGTGCCAACCAATCCTCTGCCTCATCGGGTTTTCCAAAAGCTCCGTCGAAATACTGGTTACACTTTATGAAGCATGGTAAGAGACTTTGGTAGTATTGAGGTGATAGGGGTTCATTTTGCGTCGTTTCTTGCACATATCTCATAGGTGTAGACGTTGAACTGACTTAAGTCTGTTGCATGTAGCCTCTTATCTGATTAGTAAGCCGTTCAATCTCTATTGAGGCATTTCCCCCTTGGTTAGGTGGTTCAGGTATCGCTTGGTTCTCGGGTCCTAAAGGAGTCATGACGGGTTCTTGTTGTGGTTGGGTATATCTCCTACCATTTTATTAAGCTCAGGTGAAAATTCTAAATCTTTTATTACGTCTTAAGGCGGTAAAAGAAGCTTAAAGAAACTTATCGGAAATACAGAACACGGAAATGCGGAAATAAAAGCATATGTAAGAAATATTGAAATTCTATTGAAATCAAAATCGATAACAAAAACTTCATAATATTCAAAACGAAATACATGAAATCAAGAGAAGATGTAAATCTTTCGTTACAAAAGTTCAAAGAAAGGATGCAAAACATACATTAGAATTAATTCATGAACTAGATGATAAACCACAACATCGGTTTACATTTTCAAAACATCTTTGTCTTTTTTTTTTTTTTTAACAAAAAGTTATTTGTTCCTAACGCTTCTCAAGGGTCCTACTACTGTTTCTAGGAGACTGTCTTCTTCCAGACGAGGGTGGCCTCCCACTGGTTACTTCTTTTGGGGGCATCTATTTGCCCAATGTCCTGGTTGTTTGCAGATGAAACAATGTAGAGTTTTCATCCTCGGACAGTCCCGAATCTGGTGCTGAGGATCCCCACAGAGATAGCACTTGTCCTTTAGTTGCGGACACCTCTTTGGATAGTGACTTTCCTTGCACTTCCAGCAATGGACTTGACGTCTCTTGAAAGGTACATTCTGAACAGATAAGTTGGTTGTCTTAGGCCTTCAGACTTTGGAGCTTGAACCAACCATAGAAGAGGGAGTCTCAATCCTGTCCATTGTTACTTTGTGGGGTCCTTCCACCTGAACTGGCATATTTCTGATGAGCACTTGTTGAAAAAGGAGCTTTTGCGTGTCCACCAAACATCCTAGAAGGTTTATGACTTGTTGTATTGAATCTTGTAGGGTTGAAGGGTCTCTAACTTGCTGCTCCTCGAGAGAGTTAGTCGACTGTTGCACGATCTCCTCAGGTAGTCTCCTAGAAATAAGACGAAACGATCACGTTAACCTAGTTATACTACACGCAAGTTGCTTATTTTAGAAAAAGAATTGCACTTTGGTATTTGGTTTTATCTTATTTAAGAAAACGACGAAAACGCGTTGTTAATCTTACTCACCTAGTTATCTTATAGGTTGAAGGGGTAACTTACGTTCTCTCCTATTTGGCTTGAACCAAGAGTTGGGTTAGGTCACTTATTCTTCGTGCCTTACGGGGTTAAGGTAGGTTTGATCATTCCACCAAATGTTTTCCATCCTTAATCCTCTTATAGCCCTTCTTCATGTCATCTCCTTTAGGTCATTCCCTAATTTACCCCTAATTTCCTTAGCTCTTTCGGGATTATCACTCCAGAGAATTTCTCCATGTGGCACATCTTTCATTGATTATTATTTCTTGAAGACTTTCCAACACTTGTACAGCTATTTTGTATATTTTCTAGAAATCTCCCAAGTAGTATCTTCGATTATTACAATTTCATTCTTCAGTTATAAAATCCAGGGCTTGTCCTTACTGAAAGGTCATTCCTTAGTTAAGAACTTCTTCTCGTAAGATGTTCCTTATGGTCTTTGACTCTTTAAGATCATCCGTCCTAATATAACTATCTCTTACTTTCTCTGAGATCTCCAATCCTCAAATCATAACTCATGGTCATAAAGATAAGGCTAATCTCTATGTTACTTAAGGGTTATCTAAACTTATTCATTCTTAAGATCATATCCTAGCATTCTATTCTCCTAAAGTCTTCCCACCTAATTCCCAAAACCTTGTCGCTCTGATACCAACTAAACTGTCACGCCCCGAAGGGTACCCTGAACGTGGCAGTCCGCCGTACACAATATTAAAGCCTAAGAATGACCACTTCAGTCACGCGAAGGCTTCCATACTATGTACAAGGCGTCTAACACATAAAGGAGACACATCGGAATGATACATTTCATGTTGATACAAATGAGTAACAATGTAAAGGAAATACAAGTTGACTATACTTCAGATACAAATCACTACATTTCATATACGGATCACTATACTTCAAAATACAAATCATTTAACTCCAAATACATTTGTCCATAGGCTTCCCTACATAAAAATATTACAAGGCAGCTCATAAAAATCTAGTGGATAACTTCAAACATCCATATATCCTGCCAGAATCCCGAAGCCATTCCCGGCTCCAACCAATTCGGTCCCCACTTTGCATCCTTGAAATAACCTGCTCATTTAATTAACTATTGGGGTATAAGCTACACTAGCTTAGTGAGATTCATTTCCGCAATAATATACTCAATTGTAAAATATACAAACAAGTTTATTTAAACAATCATATGAATGCACAAGCACGTGAACATACAAGCATATGACTTTCCGGTAGCCATATGTGAATGGATTTACGCCCTCCATTCGGGGTTTGGGGTGGTCCATGAACATGCAACCACAATTCCAATATTTTCTCTTGTGGTTTATAGTGTCTGCTCCACTGCCCATTAACATAAGCGACCTCATAGGCCCTTGACGTTAACGAAGGTGGTCCTCCACCTGTTTATATGTATTGGTTTATAGTGTCTACTCCACTGCCCGTTAACTTAAGCGACCCTGCAGATCCTTAACGTTAACGAAGGCCCGCTGCCTCCCGATCATACTTTTGTTCCCACCAAAAGCATTCTCGTAATGCAATGTGACTCACAGATGATATGCATGTACAGTTTATTTATAGAATCGTAGCAAGTTCATTATGCAAATTAAGAGCGATCATAGAGTATTTCAAACAATCCAAGTCTATACTAACTCATACAATATTATTTCAACAAGTCTCATCTCGATATACTTATCATTCATTCAACATGAAAATTTCATTTCTCATCAACAATTTTATCTTTACCTAAATCTAGTGCTACTACAATTACAAGCACACTCAATGAGCATAATTACTCACGAAATGAACTCACTCGGCCATTGGATCACCGGTCTTCTAGTAATAATCCGGTGGTAAAGAGTCAACGTTCACGGGTTCACCTAATCACATAAGAAATACTCTAATGAGTATTCTACCATCTAAGGATACTAAAACTCTAAGAAAACTTAGCGAAATAAAAATTCGCGTCATTTTCGAAGTCCCGATTTAAAATGGCCATAACTTGGTCATTTTAACTCGGAATCTCGCAAATTTTATATCGATTTCTATCTACTTCGGAAGAGCTTTCTAAATACGAAGTTTAAGTCAAGTTTTGAAAATATCTAAGCCTCGGAATTGAGGGATCAGATCTGTACAGCGGGTTTATCAATTCCAAAAATGCGGTTTTCATGAATGCATTTGAGATTCCTAAGTATGAAATGAAACTAAATGCAATGGTAATGATTTTCCCTATCATGAATGTCATGATATGAACTCTAATGAGCCTAAGTTCTTATAACTTTTTAGACTTAAAGAATTTAAATAAACTTTTTCCTAGAAAATCATTTCATGCTATTGTTTAACAAGTAAGATTACCACACTTGGTCACACTTACTTATTACAAGGATTTTCTTTGGGAAAACTCCATTTTGTTTAAAGAAATTTTGACCCTTATATTAGTTATATCCTAAGGACTTTATTTCTTTAATAAAATCTTCATTTGTAAACTTTTAAGTGGGTCTTCTACTAGAGGGTTTCCAAAAATCCGAATTTAGAAAACTTTATTTTCAAGTTGATTCCCTTAAGGAAAATGTATTTATACTCAAAACTTTAAGTATTTATTATACCTATACCCTAAGGACTTCATTTATTTAAGAAAATACTATTTTTGAAGTTGGAAAAATAGTGTTTTCTAACTATACATCCATTATTACGAATTTGGCTTTCAAGACTTTTCACCCAAAATTTCTTTTAGACTTCCTCTCTTGTTTTAAATATTTTCTTTAGTAAAAACTCATTTAAACTCATGAAAAACATCATCAAACATTATCTATCACCTATAGGCTTCATTTTTCTTGAAAAATACATGTTTGGAAGTTGATAAAAGTGTTTTTAACCTAGGTTTCTAAAGTCATCCGAATTTACACAAGTTTATTTCTTGAAAAGTGTTTTCCTTTTTGACTTTATTAACTTATCTAACCATAGATCTACATACTAGGAAGGTGATTTACTAAAGACAAAAGCATTAAAGACCATGAATGCACATAAACTCAAAATGAAGATGAGATCTTAAATGTCTACATGAATAAGAGTAGTAAAATGATAGATCTACTATATCAAATGCTTAAATGAGTTTTGAAGACATAAAAACTATATTTTTAGAAAAGATCTTTAGTTCAAAATACTTTTTGATGGATGAACATAAAGCTTTTGGCATAAAAGCTCCTTTAAATGGTAGATCTATTTTGTAATGGTTCGGTATTCTTGTTTTGATCTTCCCTTGACCCTAGCAAAAGCTCATGGGGTCCTTTGGTTGGAAATATCCAAGAATCACTTAGCCATAACAAAGATCTAAAGGTGGAAGGAGGTAAAAGCTTACTTACTTGAAGACAAATAGAAGATATGAAGAGGAAATGGAAGTTGTTGTGTGTGTGGGGGGCATAGAACTTTCGGCCAAGAGAGGAAAAGGAGAGGTTTTGAGAGCTTTTTCCACTTTGTGAAGTTTGTAAAATGAGTGAATGAAGGAAGAGAGAGAAAACATAGCTTATATATAAAGTGGAATTAGGTTAAATGGAGTTAGATTAAATAAAAAAAAATTTGCAAAATGGACATGGGGAGGGGGGACTATTCACGCCGGCACTATTCATGGAGGAGGGAAGAAGTTTGAAAAACTTTTACTTTATTTGATTGATTTAACATGATGTTTGACTTGTCATAATTTGTATAAAAGTTAAGGGACAAAAAGTTATGGAGAAAAGAGAGTGATTTGAGTGATGGTAAGGGTTTGAAATGGTAGAGTATGCTAATAGGTAGACTAGGTAGTATAGGTGGTACTTTTTGAATAGTAGTGAATAGTTGACAAGACAATTTAATTTCCGGTAGTAATGAAATACGAATAAAAAGGTTATAACTGTATTTTTCGTAAGCCGGAAAATTATGAAAAATATATTTTTGAAATCCTTATTTTATTTCGATTCAAATGAGTATTCATAAAGAAAGTTTTGAAATTCTAGTTCCGGGGCACGCTTTTCTATAATGGGTCTCGGGATGACCTGGAGTTGAAATTTTCTCAAAATCTGATCTTTTCTTGGTTTGAAATATAATCAAGAACTATATTCAAAATTAATTTTGCTTATAAAAGTTTCTTATTTGGAAATTAAGGAAAAGCCGGATTTAGGGTTTCTAGGTCTTTCTCATAACGCTTTGAACTAAACCGGTTTAGGGTTTCATTTTCTGGTTTTCGAAGTTTACTCGATTACTAGGAAACTCGGGGTATGTAAATAAAAAAATAATAATAATAATAATAAAATTGTGTAATGAAATAAAATGAATAGTGCAAAAGACTAATCAATTACCGATAAAAATGAAAATACGGTAAAAAGGTTATAACTGTAACTGTTATAACCCGAAAAATTATATAATTGATATATTTAGAAATCTTATAAAATTACGAGTCTAACGGTACTAATGGTATATTTTTGATATCTCGAGCCCCGGGACACGCTTTTCAAAGTCTGTATCCGAACGGGTTCGAAATAGGTCAAAAATTTACCAATCTGATAATTATAAACGAACTTATATTACTATGAGTTATTCTATATATTTAAACTACATCTCGGCCTCTAGGGTTAGGGGCGCTAGATTGCTTGACTTACACTATTGTATTCCGGTTAGGGTTTCTAGGTGATTTTCCGGTTTAGACCTTTGCCAATTTGGAAACTGATATTTATGTTTATATAACATATTTAATTTGAGAATTTTATTTTAAATTTTTTTTTGCAAGTATTTAATAACTCTTAATGTTTTCGGAATTCTTTAATTGGGTTTCATTTCGAAAGTTAATCATTATTTACTTTTTAATAATTTGTTTTTGGGCTTTATATTACCCGATTTTACAAGCCGGAGCTAAATATGAAATTTTTCGTACGTTGTGGTTTTGAATTTGAAAACCACTGAGTTCTTATTTTATTGTTTAAAGATTTTCATTTTCTCAAGATTGAGAAGTTTTTGAATTCTTCGTGATTTAGGACTTGTCAAAATTCGGTTTTAATTTGGAGTGATTTTTAGGGTTTATTTTCGAAGTTCATTTTGAAATTATTTATTGAAATTTTCCGGGGCTTACATTACATGCATGAACAAGATGAGATCTTAACAAAAATACATCTAAACACTAGATCCATGTCTTGTGATGGCTTGATATTCTTGTTCATGTGTTTCCATGTCCCTAACATTAGCTCATTGGGATTTAATGAGGAAACACACAAGATATGGTCTTGCCATTACAAGAACTAGGAAGAACAAGCTTTGAATCAACATACCAAAGGAGTCTTTAGATGGAAATGGAGAAGAAACAAAGTTGAAATTGCAAGGGAATGGGGGAGGGAGTGCACGGCAATGAGAGGGAGAGAAGAAAGAGGTTTTGCTCCTTTTTCAAAGTTAAAATGAAAGAAAATGAAAGAGAGAGAGAACATTTAGTATATATATCAAGTATATTAGGGTTTAGCTTTATTAAATGGAGTAAAAATAATTAAATGAGAGGGAAATTAGAGGAGGGGCGCCGGCCTCATGTGTGTGTGTGTGTGTGTGAGTTTTGAAAAAAAATGAAATTTGTAAATTTAGTAAATGAAAATGTAATAATTGTAATAATTATTTAAGAGACAAAATTTCCTTGGAAAAGAAAATGAAATGAGTAATTTGTAAGGATGTAAGAATAGGTATGGGTAGTGTGTAGTGTAGGTTGTACTTGTGAATAGTAGACAAGACATCTACTTTACCGGTTGTTCCGAAAACACGGGAAAAGCTATAACTGTAATTTTATAGCTCGAAAATTTACGAAATTGATATTTTTGGAATCCTTATGAAATTACGGTTCTAACGAATATTCTGGAATATTTTTCTGAATCCGTGGTCCGGGGCACGCTTTTCCGTAATTGGGCTCGGGAAGGCCCGGAATTGAAAAATTCCCGAATTTAAAACTTTCAAATGTCTAAAATATACTTTAGAACAATAATCCATCTTCATTTGCTTTATAAAATTTCTTTTTTTATGAAACCGAAGGAAAGCCGGATTTAGGGCTCCTAGGCTTAACATACTAGACTCAAACTGAACCGAAATAGGGTTTCGTTTCCAAAACCCGGGGTTTCTAAACTACTCAGAATACCGGGTTTACAATGATCATACATGTAAATGACAATGTGGGTATCTAAATTTTAGATCTACTAAGTATGATGCATAAATCATGGATCTCATGGCATGAACAACAATATATGTGCAAGATCACTACTTTACATGCATGAACAAGTTGATATTTCAAACAAAACTCATTTAAAGGCTAGATCCACTTCTTGAGATGGCTTGAGATTCTTGTAGTAGTGTTTTCATGTCCCTTGCTCATGCTCATTGGGATTTAGATGAGAAAACACACAAGAATGATCTTGCCATAACAAGATTTAGGATGTACAAAGCCTAAATATACATACCAAAGGAGTCTTGAAGGAGGAAAGAAGAAGAAACAAAGTTGAAATTGTAAGGGAATGGGGAGAGGGACTCACGGCACACTTGGAGAGAAAGAGAGGACTTTTGTTCTTTTACAATTTGAAAAATAAAAGGAAATGAAGAGAGAGAGAAACATTTAGTATATATACTAAATGAATTAGGGTTTAGTTAATTAAAAAAGTAAAAATAACTCAATTGAGAGGGAAATAGGAGGAGGGGCGCCGGCCATCCCTTGTGGGTGTGTGTGTTTTTGAAAATTTTAACTTTTGTAATTTAGTAAATGAAAATGTAATAAATGTGATAATTGATTTAGAGACAAAAATTCTTGGAAAAGAAAATTGAAATGAGTAGTTGTAAGGATGTAAGAATAGGGTATGGGTAGTGTGTAGTGTATTGTACTTGTGAATAGTAGACAAGACATCTACTTTACCGGTTGTTCCGAAATCACGAGAAAAGCTATAACTGTAATTTTTATAGCTCGGAAAATTATGAAATTGATATTTTTGGAATCCTTATGAAATTACGGTTCTAACGAATATTCTGGAATATTTTTCTGAATCCGTGGCCCGGGGCACGCTTTTCCGTAATCGGGCTCGAGAAGGCCCGGAATTGAAAAATTCCCGAATTTAAAACTTTCAAAGGTTTGAAATGTAATTTGGAACAATAATTTAAATTCATTTACTTTATAATATTATTTTACTATGAAACCGAAGGAAAGCCGGATTTAGGGTTCCTAGGCTTCACTTACAAGATTCAACCTGATCGGATTAGGGTTTCGATTCCATCTCCCGGGGTTTCCTAGCTACTGAGAATACCGGGGTTTACAACCTCCCCACCTTAAATAAAGTTTTGTCCTCAAAACAGAACTGACGTACCTTGTCCTTCAAATATCTCGAGGTACTTCCTCCGGATTTCATCTTTCGCTTCCCAGGTTGCTTCTTCAAAGGCATGATTCCTCCATAACACTTTCACGTAGTGGATGTCTTTGTTTCATAGCCTTTGAGTTTTCTTATCCAATATTTTCACTGGGAGCTCCTCATAAGTCAGGTTTTCCTTCAGCTGGATTGGTTCCAATTCCAAAATTCTTTCTGGGTCGGCAACATATCTTCTCAAAACTGACACATGGAATATATTGTGGATCCCGGACAAGTTTGGTGGCAGGGCTAGCCGATATGCTAGATCTCCGACTCTTTCCAGGATTTCGAAGGGTCCAATGTATCTCGGGCTTAACTTCCCTTGTGTATGCATCCTCTTAATACTTTTAATCGGATTTATCTTCAGGTACACATGATCACCCACCTTAAATTCAAGCTCTCTTCTTTTCAAGTCTGCCCAGCTCTTTTGTCGGTCCTGAGCTTCTTTCATTTTCCGTTGAATCAACCTCTTATCCGTGCTTCATGTACCAACTCCGGCCCAATTGCTACCTTTTCCACTTCATCCCAAAACAAAGGGGACCTACAACGTCGTCCATACAGAGCTTCATACGGTGGCATCTGGATGGTGGAGTGATAGCTGTTATTGTAGGTAAACTCGATTAGGTGTACATGACTATCCCAATTTCCTTTGAATTCCAAGGCATACGCCCTTAACATGTCTTCTAGGGTTTGGATCGTCCGCTCAGACTGTCTGTCGGTCTGAGGATGATAAGCCGTACTGAAATGCAATTTAGTGCCCAGGCTCTTCTGCAAGCTTGTCCAAAACTTGGTGTAAGCCCTGGAAAATTTCAGTAAATAATTTTAAGATGAACTTCAAAAAAAACCCTAAAAATCACTCCAAATTAAAACCGAATTTTGACAAGTCCTAAACCAAATGAATCCAAAATTTCTTAATCATGAGAAAATGAAAATCTCGAAAAATAAAATAAGAACTCAGTGGTCTTCAAATTCAAAACCACTACGTACGAAAAATTTCATATTTAACTCCGACTTATAAAAACGGGTAATATAAAGCCCAAAAACAAATTATTAAAAAAGTAAATAACGATTAACTTTCGAAAAAAACCCAATTCAAAATTCCGAAAACGTTAAAAGATAATAAATACTTACAAAAGTAAAATTTAAAATAAACTTCTCAAATTAAATATGCTGTATGAACATAAATATCAGTTTCCAAATTGGCAAAGGTCTAAACCGAAAAATCACCCGGAAACCCTAACCGGAATACAATAGTGTAAGTCCGGCAATCTAGTGCCCCTAACCCTAGAGGCCAGATAGTTTAAATATATACAATAGCTCATAGTAATATGTTTGTGTAAAAATATCAGATTGGTAAATTTTTGACCTATTTCGAACCGTTCGGATACAGACTTCGAAAAGCGTGTCCTGGGGCTCGAGATATAAAAATATACCAATAGTACCGTTAGACTCGTAATTTCATAAGATTTCTAAATATATCAGTTATATAATTTTTCGGGTTATAAAAGTTACAGTTATAACCTTTTTATCGTATTTCCATTATTACCGGTAATTGAGTCGTCTTTTGCACTATTCATTTTTATTTCATTACAAAATTTTATTATTTTTATAAAGCCTTATATTTTTAGATAAATATTTTATATGTTATAGAAAATTTTGTTTTTCTAAAATTTAATTCGTTTCGGGTCTTTACGGGATCAGATTCTGTTTAAGATCCGATACTAAAATAAAATAAAATTAATTTAATAATTGAAAAATATTTTTATTTTCATAAAATAATTTTTTTAGAATTTTTCGGGTTATAAAAATATCATTTATAGCCCATATTCGCGTATTTTGATCATACCGGTAACATATTTATTAAATTACTAAAATAATTCAAATAATTATTTAATTTTAATTATGAAAAATCTGCTACAATTATTTGGAATAATTTTTCTAATTTTCTTTTATTTTGTTTTATTTTATTAAAAAGGTACTCTTACAACCCATACCTTCAAGTACACCTTACACATATCACTTCCTTTTCACTTCAATCTTTCTACACAATATTCCATACTTCATGGCAGAATTTTTGACCCATATTTGCTGCCATTGTCCTTTTATTTAATCCTAATTTGACTAAAATAATTATTTTCCACTCCTTCTTAAAGAAGCTACACACACCATTTATTACACAATTTAATTTCAAGTCAAATTTTCACAAATTCCTCTCTCTCTCTTCTCTCTTCACGTGGAAAGCTCCCCAAATCTGCCTTGTTTATTTTTTTTACTCCTTCAATTAATTAAAACACATTTAATACACTCCTTTTCCTCTCTCCTTCATTTACTCATCTTTCCTCTTTCATTCCTTAACCTTTTCTCTCTATTTTTCCTCTCTTTCTTTCTTCTTTCTCTCTTGTTCTTACAAAAACCTTGCTGCCCCTATTTTTTTTTGGAGCTCCCACACATATTTCTTGAAGATTTCTTAAGTAAACCTTCTTTTTAAGCCTCCATAGGTGATATAGGTAAAGTATAATGAGTGTTTCATGCATCAAATGACATTTCATTAGCTTAAAAGCTAAGGATGATGATGCCAAGAATGAAACACTCCTCTCTCCATTATTATTATCTTGTATTGTTATTATTTTCTTGTTTAAAGTTGTTATATTTTGTAGATCTAACTTTTTATAGCTTTGATTTTTGTTCATGCCATAGATCTTGTATTTAAGTTGTTATTTTTGTTATTCTTTATGACTTATGCATAGATCTAGCATCCACATGTCTATCTTAGTGATTCATGCATTTAAAACTAGTTTAGAAGACTAGATCTAAAGTTTTGAGTTCATAGATGCATTAGATCTTTGTTTATGTCCATGAACAACTTGCTATAATATGATGATGGTAGGAAAGTTATAGGAAACTCAAGATCTATTTTATTTTCAAGCAAAATGATTTTTGAAAATTCGGATGAAAATGGGACTATATTTAGAAAAGTGATTTTTCAACTTCAAAATGTATATTTTTCATTTAAAATGAAGGGCTTAGGGTATAAATACCATAAATGAAAGATTTTGATAAGTAAAGTTTAGATCCATGATGTTTATAGCTTGTTACCATGCATTTGTTTTATGTTTATGTTCATATTAAGTATAGATTTTAGTTATGAACTCAAACAAAATTGTGAAATTCGTATTTTGGCAAGACCCCCATTTGAAAACCACCTTCCAAGTATCAAAATGTAATTTTTTCTTGAGAAAATGAAGGCTTAGTATATGTATATCATCAAGACTTCTTTTTACAAGAATCTAATGTGATTTTCAAAAGTTATTTTCAAAACACAAATGTCATTTTCGGATTTTGGCCAAGGCATATTTTAAAAACATGTTTTCCAACTCAAAAATGAAGTTTTTGTTTAAGAAATGAAAGGCCCTTAGGATAGGATATGTAAGGAATGGATTTTCATAAGTTTAGATAGATTTTATCAAAAGGAATATCCAAAAATGAATTTTGTAAATTCGGATCCCAACCAAGACCAATTTTTAGAACCCATGTATCAACTCCAAAACTCATGTTTTATGTGAAAAATGAAGTATATAGGTAATAGATATCATTAAGCAATGATTTTTACAAGTTAAAATAAGTTTAGGCATGAGTAATGTGTAAACCAAGTAATGGAATTAAAATGAAAAATTTTGAGTTAGTGATCAAATTGTCAAATTCGTAATTTGAGATGATGCATATGTAATCACTAAGTATTTGAGCTCAAATTGCAAGTTTTATGTGTTAAATGAAGTCCTTAGACAATAGATGTAGTAAAGTCTTAAAATTTAATGCATTAAACAAGTTTTTCCCAAATGAATCATTCAAAAAGTGGATTTTCTAAAATTCGGATTTTTGAGTAAACCATATTGGAAAACATATTTGTAAAGTGTAAAATGCAAATTTTTGTGTAAGAATGAAGTCCTTAATGGTTATGTATGATTGAGCCCTAATTTTCTAAATATCAAATGACTTTCATTTAAAGGAATCACTTAAAAACTAATTTTTGTAAAATTCGGATTTTGGAATCAACCCCACTTGAAAACATGTTTAACAAGTGTAAAATGGAAATTTTTATGAAGAAATGAAGGTCATAAGTAATATATATAATGACTTAATTTTAACAAAAATAATTATATTTTCTTAAGTAATAAATCCAAAACAAATGGAAATGACCAAAGTTAGAAAACTAGATTTTTCAAAAAGTAGTTATAATTGAAGTCTTGCAAAATAAAGAGTTCCAAAATTTTCTTTTACCAAAAATCATCAAGACCATGCATACATGAAACTCATTTCATGCCATTCATATTAGGAAATCACTCATATTGCATGTATGGCTAATTTGTATAATAAAAACATTACAAACATTTACAAAACTATTTTTCGGAATTGGAAACCGTTACTGATCAGATCTGATCCCTCTGTTCTGAGACCTAAATGTTTTCAAAACTTAAAAATAATATTAGAAATAGATAGATCTTTCGAAGTAGATAGAAATCGATATATAATTTGCGAGATTCCGAGTTAAAATGACCAAGTTATGGCCGTTTTAAGTTGGAATTCCCGCTTAGGACGAGAATTACGAATTTGATAGTTTGTATGAGATAGCTTGGACTAGTTAAGTGATGAAATACTTATTAGAGTATTTCTTCCTTTTTAGGTGACTCCGATATCGACGATTCCCTACCACCGGATTACTTGTACTAAGAGACCGGTGATCCAATGGCCGAGTGAGTATTACTTCCGATTTCATTTATTGTATGTAATTGTAATAATAGTTGCACTAGATATTTGGTAAAGATAAAATGGATATGCATGATGGGGACGAATGGGAACTATGTATGCTTGTTGTTGATATGAGAAATGGAATGTAAGAATATCGAAGCCGAGTGATTAACTATTGCTTGTATAGATGAATTAGAATTGATTGTCTGCGATTATTGATTGATCACTTAAAAGAATTGGTATAATTGATTATTCGGAACTAAAGATGAAATTGAACTCATTCATACACGATGGGGATGGAGCATTAGCATTTGTTGGTTTATCGTTGTACCTTAAACGATTTTATAGTTTATAGTTGTCCGTAAGCTGAAACGGTCTCGGTCGTACCGCAGGATTCGTTAATCTGCTAACCCGGGATGGAGGGCGTAAGTCCATCCACATATGATTTCTGGCAGGTCATATGTTTGTTGAATTCACGAGTTTGATGCATATCACTTGTCTGACTAATCACTTGATTGTATGACGTGTTATAAATGTAATCCTGGAAGTTTTCACTCACTAAGCTAGTGTAGCTTATACCCCTATAGTTGTTTAAATGAACAGGTTATCTCAAGAATGCTAAGTGGGGACTGAGATGGTTGAAGTCGAGAATGACTTCAGGATTCCGGCAAGACATAAGAATGTTTGAAGTTATTAACTAGGTTTTATTATCTGCCTTGTAATAGTTCTATGTAATAGAATCTTTTGATGATTTGTAAGTGAAGTTTGATGAGTTGTATTTTGAAGAATAGTGAATTGAATTTCCTTTACATTGTTACTCGAGTTATATCAACATGAAATGTATCATTCCGATGTGTCTCCTCTATGTGTTAGACGCCTTGTACATAGTATGGAAGCATTCGCATGACTGAGGTGGTCATTCTTAGGCTTTAATATTGTGTACGGCGGACTGCCACGTTTAGGGTACCCTTCGGTAACAGTTTAGTTGGTATCAGAGCGACAAGGTTTTGGGAATTAGGTGGGAAGCCTTTAGGAGAATAGAATGTTAAGATACGATCTTAGGAATCGATAGGCAAGTGTTAGATGACCCCTGAGAGGAAGAACTAGATTTAGCTCTATGACCTTTGAGGTATGACTTTCAATTTTAATTCTATCTTGGAGACTCCTAGAGAACATAGAAACATACATATGAGGAAAAAGATTGAAAATAATTAAGGAGACGAACAAATCCATTCTAGCAACTGCAAAATATAGGATGTAAGTGACCTTACCGACTCCTAGTTCAAGCCGATAATGGAGATACTAGATTACCCTTTGACCTCTAGGACCACTAGGTGGGTAAATTAATTGCGTGCTTTCACCGTTTTTCTAAATAAACAAGTTTAAAGAAAATAAAAAGTTATAACTCTTTTTCTAAACCATAAGCAACTTGTGAGTAGTATAATTAGACTAACGTGACCGCTCATCCTGTTTTTAGGAGACTACCTGAGGAGAACATGCAACAGTCGACTAACCTTCCGAGAACAACAAGTGAGAGACACTCCACCACCACAAGATCCAATGCAACAAGTCATAGGTCTTTTTAGGATGTTTGGTGGATGCACAAAAGCTCCTCTTACAACAAGTGCTTAATAGGAATGTACCAATTCGGGTGGAAGGACCCCACCAAGTGACAATGCAAGGAATTGAGACTCCTTCTGTTATGGCTAGTCCAAGCTCCAAAGTCAGAAGGTATAAGACAACTAGCCTAACTGTTAAGAATGAATCTTTTAAGAGGCGTAAGATCAATTGTTGGAAGTGCAAGGAAAGTCATTATCTAAAACAGTATCCACAGCTGAAGCATAGTGTTACCTCTGTGGAGATCCCCGAGCATAAGTGTCACGCCCCGAAGGGTACCCTAAACGTGGCAGTCCGCCGTACACGATATTAAAGCCTAAGAATGACCACCTCATCATCGAAGGCTTCCATACTATGTACAAGGCGTCTAACACATAAAGGAGACAAATCGGAATGATACATTTTATGTTGATACAATTGAGTAACAATGTAAAGGAAATACAATCCACTATACTCCAAATACAAAACACTATACTTCAAAATACAGTTCATCAAACTTTTCAATTACATTCATCCCAAGACTTCACTACATAAAACTATAACAAAAGCAAATCGTAAAACTAGCCAAAAACTTCAAGCATCTTTATCTCTTGCCGGAATCCCGAAGTCCCATTCTCGCTTCAACCATCTTGGTCCCACACTTAACATTCTTGGAATAACCTGCTCATTTAAACAACTATTGGGGTATAAGCTACCCTAGCTTATGAGTGTAATCTTCCACAATAGCATTCATGTCACAACAATTCAAGCAAGTTATTAATCAAGCAAGTGTATGCATCAAACACATGAGATTCAACATACATATGACCAACCGGAAATCATATGTGGATGGAATTGCGCCATCCATCCCGGGTTAGCAGATTAACGAATCCTGCGGTACTAACAATATCCGTTTATGGCTCATGGCTAACCTACGATTATTCGATGTCGTTTATGGTTCACGACTAACCTACGATTATTCGATGTCGTTTATGGTTCACGACTAACCTACGATTATTCGATGTCGTTTATGGTTCACGACTAACCTAGATTATTCGATGTCGTTTATGGTTCACGACTAACCTACAAATGCTCATGCTCCATCCCCTTGTGATATGCACATGTCAATTTAGCATTAGTCCCAAGTAGTTGATTAAGCCAATTTACTTAGGCGATCAATCAATTTATCAGACAATCCATCATAGCTAACTATACAATCAAAGTTTATCACCCGGTTTCGATATTCTTAATTCAAGTTCTCACATCATCATCAACATATAATATCCCATTATTCCCCATCATGCATATTCATTTTTGTTTGACCTATATTCTAGTGCACTAATTAACAAGCACATACAATAAATGAATTGGGAAGAAAAACTCACTCGGCTATTGGATCACCGGTCTTCTAGTAGTAATAATCCGGTGGTAGGGAATCGTCGAACTCGGGATAACCTAAAAAGGAAGAAATACTCTAATAAGTATTTCAACTCAAACTAATCCAACGACTTCATACAAACTTATCAAATTCGTAATTCGCGTCCTAAGCGGGAATTCCAACTTAAAACGGCCATAACTTGGTCATTTTAACTCGGAATCTTGCAAATTTTATATCGATTTCTATCTACTTCGGAAGAGATTTCTAAATATGAAGTTTAAATCAAGTTTTGAAAATATCTAAGCCTCGGAATTGAGGGATCAGATCTGTACAGCAGGTTTATCAATTCCAAAAATGCGGTTTTCATGAATGCATTTGAGATTCCTAAGTGTAAAATGAAACTAAATGCAATGGTAATGATTTTCCCTATCATGAATGTCATGATATGAACTCTAATGAGCCTAAGTTCTTATAGCTCTTTAGGTTTAAAGATTTTACATAAACTTTTCTTAAAAAACCATTTCATATTAATGTTTAACAAGTGAGTTTACTACACTTAGTCACACCTACATATTACAAGGATTTTCTTTTAGGAAAACTCTATTTTGCTTAAAGAATTTTGACCCTCATGTTAGTTATATCCTAAGGCCTTTATTTCTTTAAGAAAATCCTCATTTATAAACTTTTAAGTGGGTCTTTTACTATGGGGTTTCCAAAAATCCGAATTTAGAAAATTTCCTCTTTCAAGTTGATTCCTTTGAGAAAAATATAATTTATACCCAAAACTTTAAGTATTTATTATACTTATATCCTAAGGACTTCATTTGTTTAAGAAAATATCATTTTTGAAGTTGGAAAAATAGTGTTTTCTAACCATACATCCATTATTACGAATTTCATCTATATGACTTTTAGTTCAAAACTTCTATTGGACTTCATTTCTTGTTTCCAACATTTTCTTTAGAGAAATCTCATTTAGACTCATGAAAAAAATACTACCAAACATTATCTATTACCCATAGGCTTCATTTCTCTTGTAAAATACATGTTTAGAAGTTGATAAAAGTGTTTTTAACCTAGGTTTCTAAAGTCATCCGAATTTACACAAGTCTATTTCTTGAAAAGTATTTTCCTTTTTGACTTTATTAACTCATATACCTATAGATCTATATGCTAGGAAGGTTATTTGCTAAAGACAAAAGCATTAAAGACTATTAATGCACATAAACACAAAATAATGATGAATCTTAAATGCCTACATGAATATGAGTAGTAAAATGGTAGATCTACTATATGAAATGCTTAAATAGGTTTTGAAAACATAAAAACTATATTTTTATAAAAGATCTTTTGTTCAAAATACTTTTTGATGGAGAAACATAAGGCTTTTAGCATGAAAGCTCCTTTAAATGGTAGATCTACTTTGTAATGGTTCGGTATTCTTGTTTTGATCTTTCCTTGACCCTAGCAAAAGCTCATGGGGTCCTTTGGTTGGAAATATCCAAGAATCACTTAGCCATAACAAAGATCTAAAGGTGGAAGGAGGTAAAAGCTTACTTACTTGAAGTAAAATAGGAGATGGAAAGAAGAATGGAAGGTGTGTGGTGTGTGGTGTGTCTTCAAAAAGTTTCGGCCAAGAGGGAAAGAGGAGGGGTTTTGAGAGCTTTTTACTTTGTGAAACTTTGGAAAGTGAAAGAATGAGGAGAGAGAGAGAAAAGATTGCTATATATGGAGTGGATATTAGGTTAAAGAAGTAAAAGAAAATTCAAATGGAGCATAGAAGGGGGGGCAATTTCGTCGGTCACTATTCATGAGGGGGAAGAAAAGTTTGATTTTATTATTTTGTTTGATTTGATTAGTCTTTGATGTGTAAGTTGTCATAACTTGTATGGAAGTTAAGGGACAAAAGTAAAGAGAAAAGAGAAAGATTTGAATGATGGTAAAGGTTTGAAATGGTAGGGTGTGCTAATAGGTAGACTAGGTAATAGGTGGTACTTTTTGAATAGTATGAATAGTTGACAAGACAATTTAATTTCCGGTAGTAAGAAATACGAATAAAAAGGCTATAACTGTATTTTTCATAAGCCGGAAAATTATGAAAATATATTTTTGAAATCCTTATTTTATTTCGATTCAAATGAGTATTCATAAAGAAATTTTTGAAATTCTAGTTCCGGGGCACGCTTTTCTATAATGGGTCTCGGGATGACCCGGAATTGAAATTTTCAAAATCTGATTTTCTTGGTTTGAAATATAATCAAGAACTATATTCAAAATTAATTTTCTTATAAAAGTTTCTTATTTGGAAATCGAGGAAAAGCCGGAATTAGGGTTTCTAGGTCTTTCTCATAACTTTAACTAAACTGATTTAGGGTTTCATTTTCCGGTTTCGAAGTTTACTTGATTACTAGGAAACCCA
Source organism: Combretum micranthum (assembly GCA_024138025.1). Taxonomy (NCBI): domain Eukaryota; kingdom Viridiplantae; phylum Streptophyta; class Magnoliopsida; order Myrtales; family Combretaceae; genus Combretum; species Combretum micranthum. Next base: position 653,695 of record JAMXBD010000727.1, on the reverse strand, counting down.
GGGTATAAAAATAATAATAATAATAATAATAATAATAATAATAAAATTGTGTAATGAAATAAAATGAATAGTGCAAAAGAATAATCAATTACCGGTAGAAATGAAAATACGATAAAAAGGTTATAACTGTAACTTTTATAACCCGAAAAATTATATAACTGATATATTTAGAAATCTCGTAATTACGAGTCTAACGGTACTAATGGTATATTTTTGATATCTCGAGTCCCGGGACACGCTTTTCGAAGTCTGTATCCGAACGGGTTCGAGATAGGTCAAAAATTTACCAATCTGATGTTTTCAAAAACTTATATTACTACGAGCTATTCTACATTTAAACTACCTCGGCCTCTAGAGTTAAGGGCGCTAGATTGCCGGACTTAACTATTGTATTCCGGTTAGGGTTTCCGGATGATTTTCCGGTTTAGACCTTTGCCAATTGGAAACTGAGATTTTCTGTTTATACAACGTATTTAGTTTGAGAAATTTATTTTAAATTTTATTTTTATAAGTATTTAATATCTCTTATGCTTTCGGAAATCTTGAATTGAATTATTATATCCGGAGTTATATCGGTAATGGTTACCAGATATGATTTTCTTGAGTTTGAGTCAAATCGATTTTTGGAATGATTTTGGGGAAATCTTGATTTTATAATTTGCTTTGAAAAAGGATCTTCATAGTGTTTTGTTTTCGAATTTATTTTTGCTTCGATTTAAGGTTTTATGAACAATTGGTTAACTTAAGGATTATTAATTTGTTATTTTGTTTCTTGAATTCTTCCTTCTTAAGATTACGAGATTTCAATTTCTAACTCGTTCTATGATTCTTGGAGTTTGATTTGATCGTTAGGGCTTTATTGTGATTTCCGTCTCTTAGGATTATTAGTCTGGTCGTTTGGGGAATTTCCAAAGTCTATATTTTATTATTGGCAGATAAAGTTTTCTTAATCGTGCCAAAGCCTAATTATGGAATTGGCCTTTGGTGATTTCCTGATCCTTCAAATTGTCATGTTATGGATTAACTTGCTTTTTAGCAAATTATCACTGTGTTTTATTTTTATCCCGATTTTTATGAATTATAGATTAGGTAAGCAGTTTATCTTACGTAATGGTTTTTGGACTTAAGGACTTTTGTAGTCCTTATTTTATTTTTAGATTTTCTCAAGACTAATGAATTCTTACTTTCGTTTATATTTCAGGACTCGTTCAAAGTTCGGTTTTAATTTGGAGTGATTTTTAGGTTTATTTTCGAAGTTCATTTTGGAATTATTTACTGAAATTTTCCGGGGCTTACATCCTCCCCACCTTAAAGAAAGTTTTGTCCGCAAAACTTGTTACGTGTATATCGTTTATCGAGAGAAGATTGTGAATCTCGAGTTACATTTCTAGCACGGTTTATGCTTTGATTTGTATCATTTCTAAATTTTGCATGATAGATATTTTACAAAATATAGCACATACAAATTAATAAGATTTGGCTTAGCGATTCCAACCTTCACTTACACGACTCTTTTGGAAAACGACACGGACTTGACTCAGACCACAGACGACTCGACTCGACCGACACTAGACGACTCATGACAACACGACCTTTCATGACTCGATTACTTTGACCAACGAAGGTTGTGGATTCGCTTCTCCATTCTTATGTAGCTGTATATACAATATTGTGCTCTGTGATCAATATTCTTTTAAATAATTAAAGTCATCGTTGTTTTAAACTCTTATCATCGTGATCATCTTGATGGGGTTGAAATCAAGAATCTCATTGCTTTATTGTATACTTATTACTTGTGAAGATCTTACGGAGTTTGGTAAGATTGATGATTTTTGAAATTTTAACTTTTATGTAACGATCATCGTAGATTTCGATCTTTCAAAGTTCTTTATTTACAAGAAGTTGTATGGGAGTGTCTTGGAATTCGTTAAATTAATCGAGTTTTTGTTTTAGTTTCCATTATTGGCTCATTCTAACTTTTAATGGTCTCGGGCTTTCCTATTTTTAGTCTAGCCATGTAATCCGAAGGTATTTCTAACAACCTATCTCTTTGATTCTATTGGCAGGAAAGAATATGCGGTATTCTAAGGGTACACACTAACCTGGTACGAGTTGCATCTTTGATCCTCGCTTCCTTCCATGGTAAAGGACTCCAGCTCCTCATCACTAGCTCCTTCATACACTCCATATGTGTGAGGGTTGTGGACTAGATTTCCGGATGTAGATGTCCTTGAAGAACCTCGATTCCTTTTTCCTTTGTTGCTTTTATTCCTGTTATATCTCTTCCTCTTCTTCCTAGGTAGATCCAGCGAAGCAACATGCAGATTATCCCGTTCAGGGCATGTTTTAGCTAAATGTCCCGCTTTTGTGCAAAGAGAGCATGCGTTGGTCGTCTTTTTGGGACACTTCTCAACTTGTGACTGGGTCCCCACAGAGGTAGCACTTGATTGAAGTTGTGGACACTGAAGGGTAATGCTCTCTTACATCTCCAACATTGTATCTTATCCAAAATTATGTCTTCTTCCTTGTTTGGGTCATCATCCAAGGAAATGTCCTGACATTTTGACTCGGGGTCATTGCAACATAGAACTCCATTTCCTTCTTACTTCTTTCTTGCCTCTCCTTTGAGCATTTTCTATTATCCGTGCTCTTTCTAAGCAATCCTTGATAACTCCTAATATCCAATTCTTCCAATCGAGTCCGAAGGTCTTCTTTTAAACCATTCAGAAACACTTGTCTTTTGAGTTCCTCACTTTGCTTATATGATTCTGGAGCATATTGCAACAATCTACTGAACTCGGTTTCGTACTGTTCCACACTACGATCTCCTTGTGAGATATTGAGAAAATCTAAACTGTACTGGATTCTTAAGCTCATGGGGAAATATTTTTTTTTTCAAAAACTCATACTTAAACATCTCCCATGTAATTGGAGGAGTCAACTCTCTTTCCTTAGAGTCCCACCATACTCGGGCATGTAAGCGGAGCATAAAGGTTCCATAATTGACTCTCAGGCGGTGTGGTACTTCAAAGCATTAAGGGACCTCTCAATGTGTGCCAACCAATCCTCTACCTCATCTGGTTTTCCAAAAACTCCGTCGAAATACTCGTTACACTTTATGAAGCATGGTAAGAGGCTTTGGTGGTATTGAGGTGATGGGGGTTCATCTTGCGTTGTTTCTTGCTCATATCTCACAGGTGTAGACGTTGAACTGACTTGAGTCTGTTGCCTGTAGTCTCCTGTCTGACTAGTAATTCATTCAATCTCTATTGAGGCATTTCTCCCTTGGTTAGGTGGTTCGGGTATCGCTTGGTTCTCGGGTCCTAAAGGAGTCATGACGGTTCTTGTTGTGGTTGGGTATATCTCCTACAATTTTATTTAAGCTCAGGTGAAAATTCTAAATCTTTTATTACGTCTTAAGGCAATAAAAGAAACTTAAAGAAACTTATCGGAAATACGGAACACGGAAATGCGGAAATAAAGACATATGTAAGAAATATTGAAATTCTACTGAAATCAAAATCGATAACAAAAACTTCATAATATTCAAAACGAAATACATGAAATCAAGAGAAGATGTAAATCTTTCATTACAAAAGTTCAAAGAAAGGATGCAAAACATACATTGGAACTAATTCATGAACTAGATGATAAATCACAACATCGGTTTTCATTTTCAAAACATCTTTGTTCTCTTTACTCAAAAAGTTATTTGCTCCTAACGCTCAACACGAGAGATCTATTGATATTTCTAGGAGACTGACTTCTTCCAAGCAAGGACAGTTGTCCAGCTGTTAATTCTTGTGGGGGCATCTACTCGCCTGGTGTCCTAGCTGTTTGCAGATGAAGCACTTTAGGGTTTTCTTTCCTGGACAGTCCACAACCTTATGCTCGGGATCTCCACAGAAATAACACTTATGCTTAAGTTGTGGACACTGTTTTAGATAATGACTTTCCTTGCACTTCCAACAATTGATCTTACGCCTCTTAAAAGGTTCATTCTTAACTGTTAGGCTAGTTGTCTTATACCTTCTGACTTTGGAGCTTGGACTAGCCATAACAAAAGGAGTCTCAATTCCTTGCATTGTCACTTGGTGGGGTCCTTCCACTTGAACCGGCACATTCCTAATAAACACTTGTTGTAAGAGGAGCTTTTGTGTATCCACCAAACACCCTAGAAGGTCTATGACTGGTTGCATTAGATCTTGTGGTGGTGGAGTGTCTCTCACTTGTTGTTCATTGGGAAGGTTAGTCGACGGTTGCACGTTGTCCTTAGGTAGTCTCCTAGAAATAAGACGAAACGATACGTTAACCTAATTATACTACACGCAAGATGCTTATATTTTAGAAAAAGAGTTATAACTTTTTATTTTCTTTAGACTTGTTTTATTAGAAAAACGGTGAAATCACGCAATTAATCCTACCCACCTAGTGGTCTTATAAGTCAAAGGGGTAATCTAGCATCTCTATCATTGGCTTGAACTAAAAGTCATGTAGGGTCACTTACTCCTATATTTTGCAGTTGCTAGTATAGATTCGATCGTCCCATCAAATATTTTCAATCTTCCTTCCTCATATGTCTGTTTCTATGTTCTTCAAAAGTCTCCAAGATAGAATTCAAATCCTTAACGATCGAAAGTCATACCTTAAAGGTCATTGAGCTAAATCTAGTTCTTCTTTACCTAAGGGTCATCTAACAATTATCTATTCATTTCTAAGATCATATCTTTAACATCCTATTCTCCTAAAGGCTTCCCACCTAATTCCCAAAATCTTGTTGCTCTGATACCAACTAAACTGTCACGCCCCGAAGGGTACCCTAAACGTGGCAGTCCGCCGTACACGATATTAAAGCCTAAGAATGACCACCTTAGTCACGCGAAGGCTTCCATACTATGTACAAGGCGTCTAACACATAAAGGAGACAAATCGGAATGATACATTTTATGTTGATACAATTGAGTAACAATGTAAAGGAAATACAATCCACTATACTCCAAATACAAAACACTATACTTCAAAATATAGTTCATCAAACTTCAATTACATTCATCCCAAGACTTCACTACATAAAACTATTACAAAGCAAATCGTAAAGCTTAGCCAAAAACTTCAAGCATTCTTATATCTTGCCGGAATCTCGAAGTCATTCTCGACTTCAACCATCTTGGTCCCCACTTAACATTCTTGGAATAACCTGCTCATTTAAACAACTATTGGGGTATAAGCTACACTAGCTTAGTGAGTGTAATTGTCACGCCCCGTAGGGTATCATAAACGTAACAGCCCGCCACATACTAAGTAAGACTCTCGAGTTCCCTACCCGGGGGCCTTCGGAAGTCTTAAGTAGATGTAAAGCGTTCCTTTACGACAATAGAATACTTCAACATATGGAGTTAAACAGTTTAACAAGGCATTCATTAGCCATAGATAATAAATCAAAACGCACAATGTTAAAGTTTACAAAAACTAAGGGGCATTCCCCCGCAAAAGAATAACAGTCTACTACAGTCATCCAGAGTCCTTAGTTTCCAATGGAAGTCTATACAAAAAGGAATGAATTAAACTTCTATAGGAAACTCCTATCTCCGGTACCTGCGCTGTGGCTTGTCTTGGCATAAGCCATATAAACTCATGCTACAAAAGATAGAAACTATAGGGGCGTAAGCTAACTAGCTTAGTGAGTAATACTTCCATAACACAATTAAATACAAACATTCAAACAAGTGATTATTCAAGCAAGTGTATGCACCATACAAATGTGATCAACAAACATATGACCAACCGGAAATCATATGTGGATGGACTTGCGCCCTCCATCCCGGGTTAGCAGATTAACGAATCCTGCGGTACGACGCCGTTTAAGCTCACGGTCAACTGATTAAAAGCTCGTTTTATGGATCACGATTAACCTCACATTCGTTTTATGGATCATGATTAACCACACATTCGTTTTATGGGTCACGAAAAACCAATCAATGCAAATGCTCCAACCCCATTATGACATGAGTGAACTCAAGTTATAGTCAGAGTCGAATAGTCATTAATTCAATTCTTTTAAGTGACCAACAAGTATTCGCAGACATTCATCATAAGATTCTAGTAAAACAGTCAATATCTTAACACCCGGTTTCGATATACCTTAAGCTCCATTTCGCATATCAATAATCAACAACATAAATAATTCCCACATACCCCATCATGCTTGTACAATTCCTTTTATCTTTGCCTACATCACTAGTGCCACTACATTACAATCACAAGCATTAATTGAGAGTGGAAGTAAACTCACTCGGCCATGGGACACCGAACTTCTTAATAATAATAATCGGGAGGTAGAGTGTCGTCCTGCTCGGAATCACCTACCAATCAAGAATAATCCCTATGAGATTCTCACCATGTAATTAAATCAAACTATACATCTAGACTAGTTGAATTCGGATTTCTCGCTATTTTTGGAAGTCCCGACTTAAAACGGCCATAACTTGGTCATTTTAACTCGGAATTTCGCAAACTTTATATCGATCTTCATCTACTTCGAAAGATCTATCTATTTCAAGCATTAAATCCAAGTTTTGAAAATAATAGGGTCACAGAACAGTGGATCAGTTCTGTTCCGCAATTGATCCAACTTTGAAAATGTGCTTTGTTTTTTATAAGAAATGTTCCTAGTTGATGATTCATGCATGAATGATTTAGGAATTAACTACTAATGTGTATGCCATGTAATGAACTCAATATGTGCATGGTCATGATGATTTTTGTAGTAATAAACTCTTAGGAACTCCTAAGTGTTGGGGAAAATCTCATAAAGACTAATTCTAAGAAGCTATTTTCCTACATTATACTCCTTAGGGTTTCTTTGGTTTTTAATCTTGTAATCTACTTATTATTTATCTAAAAATAGGTTCTCAAAGTCTATAATAGTCATGGCCTCCATTCATCCATAGAAATTCACATTTTTCATTTGGTAAACATGTTTTTAAATAAGCTATTTGTGAAAATCCGAATTTTCCAAATTTTCTTTTCTTACATTTCCTTAAGGGAAATCTTGTCTAATGCATTAAAAATTGGAGCTTCAATGTGTACCTTATCTAAGGACCTCATTTAGCTTATAAAATATTCATTTTAGACTTAAATACTAAGTGTTTAATTAGGCATTACACAAAGTTACGAATTTGACTACACACTTAAAGTCAACATTTTTCATTCTAACTTCACCTCTTGTTTTCCTCATTATTATTATGCCTAAACTCATCTAAACTCATGAAAATAATTCCTTTAACATGTCTATTACACATACCTTCCATTTTTCTTATGGAATATGAGTTTAAAATTGATTTTGGAGGTCTTTAAGGTAGGGTTTCCATTTCATACGAATTTTCAACTTTTCATTTTTAACAAAGTCCTTCCCTTTTCAATGGTCTTGCCTTCTATATATGATTATCCACTATCTAACATCTCTATACATATTCAAGACTACATTTTTGTGGTCCTCAATGCATGAAAATAAAAATAACTCTATGATCATGCATGTAAATGAAAATGTGGGTATCTAAACTTTAGATCTACTAAGTATGATGCATAAATCATGGATCTCATGGCATGAACAACAACATATGTGCAAGATCACTACTTTACATGCATGAACAAGTTGATATTTCAAACAAGACTTATTTAAAGGCTAGATCCACTTCTTGAGATGGCTTGAGATTCTTGTAGTTGTGTTTTCATGTCCCTTGCTCATGCTCATTGGATTTAGATGAGAAAACACACAAGAATGATCTTGCCATAACAAGATTTAGGGTGTACAAGGCCTAAATATACATACCAAAGGAGTCTTGAAGGAGGAAAGAAGAAGAAGAAACAAAGTTGAAATTGCAAGAGGAAGGGGGAGGGGGTTGCTCGGCACTTGAAGAGAGAGAAGAAAGGGTTTTGATCCCTTTTTGAAAAATTAAAATAAGGAAATGAGGAGAGAGAGAGAACATTTAGTATATATATCAAATAATTTAGGGTTTAGCTTTAATAAAAGAAGAAAAAAATAATTAAATGAGAGGGAGAATTGGAGGGAGGGCGCCGGCCTCTTGTGTGTGTGGGTGTGTGAGTTTGAAAAAAGAAATGAAATTTGTAATTTAGTAATTGAAAATGTAATAAATGTAATAATTGTTTAAAAGACAACATTTCTTGGAAAAGAAAATTGAAATGAGTAGTTGTAAGGATGTAAGAATAGGGTATGGGTAGTGTGTAGTATAGGTTGTACTTGTGAATAGTAGACAAGACATCTACTTTACCGGTTGTTCTGAAAACACGGGAAAAGCTATAACTGTAATCTTTATAGCTCGGAAAATTACGAAATTGATATTTTTGGAATCCCTATAAAATTATGATTCTAATGAATATTCCGGAACATTTTTCTGAATCCGTGGTCCGGGGCATGCTTTTCCGTAATTGGGCTCGGGAAGGCCCGGAATTGAAAAATTCCCGAATTTAAAACTTTCAAAGGTTTGAAATGTACTTTGGAGCAACAATTCAAATTCATTTACTTCATAATATTTATTTTATTATGAAACCGAATGAAAGCCGGATTTAGGGTTCCTAGGCTCCATTCACTAAACTCAATCTGATCGGATTAGGGTTTCGTTTCCAATTCCTGGGGTTTTCTAGCAACTGAGAATTTCCGGGGTTTACAAAAATCCTTGTAATATGTAGGTGTGGTCAAGTGTAGGAAATTCACTTACTAAACATTGGTATAAAATGGTTTCCAAGAAAAGTTTATTTTAAAATTCTTTAAATCTAAAAAGTTATGAGAACATAGACCCATTAAAGTTCACATCATAACATTCATGATAGGGAAAATCATTACCATTGCATTTAGTATCATTTTATACTTAGGAATCTCAAATGCATTCATGAAAACTGCATTTTTGGAATTGATAAACCCGCTGTACAGATCTGATCCCTCAATTCCGAGGCTGAGATATTTTCAAAACTTGATTTAAACTTCATATTTAGAAAGCTCTTCCGAAGTAGATAGAAATCGGTATAAAATTTGCGAAATTCTGACTTAAAACGACCAAGTTATAGCCATTTTAAAACGGAACTTCGAAAATGACGCGATTTCGGTTTCACTAAGTTTTCTTAGAGTTTTAGTGTCTTAAGTTGGTAGAAGACTTATTAGGGTATTTCTTATATGAATAGGTGAACCCGTGGATGGTGATTCTTTGCCCCCCAGACTATTATTACTAGAAGAACGGTGTACCAATGGCGGAGTGAGTTTTTCTTCCCGATTCATTTTTGTATGTGCTTGTAAAGTAGTGCACTAGAATGTAGGTCAATTGAATGGAATATGAATGATGGGGATTAATGGGAAATTATATGATTGATGATGATGTGAGAACACAAATTAAGAATATCGAAACCGGGTGATAAACTTTGATTGTATAGTCAGCTATGATGGATTGTCTGATAAATTGATTGATCGCCTAAGTAAATTGGCTTAATCAACTACTTGGACTAATGCTAAATTGACATGTGCATATCACAAGGGGATGGAGCATTAGCATTTGTAGGTTAGTCGTGAACCATAAACGACATCGAATAATCGTAGGTTAGTCGTGAACCATAAACGACATCGAATAATCGTAGGTTAGTTGTGAACCATAAATGACATCGAATAATCGTAGGTTAGCCGTGAACCATAAACGGGATATTGTTAGTACCGCAGTAGTCGTTAATCTGCTAACCTGAGATGGAGGGCGTAATTCCATCCACATATGATTTTCGGTTGGTCATATGTATGTTGAACTCATGTGTTTGATGCATACACTTGCTTGATTAATAACTTGGTTGAATTGCTGTGACATAAATGTTTTTGTGGGAGATTACACTCACTAAGCTAGTTAGCTTACGTCCCTACAGTCCATTCCTTTTGCAGCTTACACATTTGTGGCTTAGGTGACGTGACTCGGCTGAACAGGTACCGAAGCTAGGAGTTTTCCCTAGAAGTTGTAATTTTTGTTTTAGACTTCCATAGAAAACTTCTAAGACTTGGATGACTGTAATAGACCGTTAAATATTCTTTTGCGGGGGAATGCCCCTTAGAGTTTGTAATATTTATTTATGTTTCATGAATTATATCCTACTGCCTATGCATGCCAAATTAAGCTTTTATCTCCATTCGGACTTGTACTCTATTGTTGTAAAGGTACGCCTTACATCTATATGAGACTCTCGAAAGACTAAGGTGGTAATTCGGGAATCTTATATGGTATGTGGCGGACTGTTACGTTTAGGGTACCCTATGGGGCGTGACACTTGGTCTTATAAATTTTTGATCCAGAAGTTCTTGCAACTGTGTCTTTAGCTCCTTCAACTCAGTCGGTGCCATCCGGTATGGCGCTTTAGATATCGGCTTGGTGTTTGGAGCCAAAACAATCTCAAAGTCAATTTCTCTTTTTGGCGGTAATCCCGGCAAAATTTCTGGGAACACATCCAAGTATTCATTTACCACTGGAATATCCTTTTCCTCACGGGTTTCCCCTTCATCCAAGACACCCTCAATCGGTATTATCTCCTCATCCTCCATCATCAACTCAAACGAGCTCAACTCACCCCTTCTTGAGACTAAGGTTCCTCCCACGAATTCTACTTTTTCTCCCGATTGATCATAAAAACATACTATCCTCCTTTGGCAATCCACTATTGCTTTCCCTTTACTTAACCAACTCATTCCGAGGATGATTTCGTATTTGTTCATTTCCAACATTATTAAATCACTTTTGGAGTGGTGACCGTGGATTTCCAATGGACAATCTTTTATCAGTTCTCGGGTTGACACAACACTCCCTGTGGGGGTCTTAATCCTCAAGTTAACCGTGGTTGTGGCTATAGGCAATCCAAGTCGGTTGGCCAAACTATAGGTGATGAATGAGTGGGTTGCTCCCGTGTCAAAAAAAACATAGGCCTCCACGCTATTCACTCGTATGTGTCATGAGGTCAATAAACACCCATCACATATGGTCCTTAAGATACTCTTAAGGCTATTCACATAGGGTCTCTATTTCCAGCTTTCCCCCCCCATTTTCAAATTCCATTTAAACAATAATCTAAATTAAATAACTAAAATTTCAAGTTAGGAGGGGTTTCTGCTACTAACCTGTCACCAGGCCGCCATCAGCATTCTCACTTTGATCCAAAGCTGCTAACTCCACTTCTTCATCTTCGTCTTCTTTTGCCATCCATTGGCCTTCCAAATTGTACAGCCTCATACCATGCATCGCTGAAGCTGCCCGACTTCCCCTCTCATTACCAGACCTCATGGGGTTGGTATTACTCGAGGTTCCGAAGGGTTGGGTGGCCACACTTTTCCATTGAGAACATTCGGAAGCTAAGTGCCCTTTCTCCTTGCAAATAAAGCAAGTCACTGCCAGCTTCTTCGGGCACGTATAAACCATGTGGCCAGCATCACCACAAAAGTAACATTTATTCCTCAACTACGGGCATTGCCTAGGCGCATGCGTCCCCTTACATTTCCAGCATGTGACATTAGTCTTGACCTGGGTCGGCTTGCTGCTAGACTCCTCTTTAAACCCTTGGTACGGCCTGTACCTTTTTCCTTTGAACCCTAAGCTCGAGGCATCAAACGGCCTCTTTCCAAATACCCTCTTTTCAGGCTCCTGATATTTGCTTTTTCTAGCCCCTTCAATTACCTGGGCCTTCTCTACCATTTCAGGGTAGGTCCTTACTCCAAACTCTTCTAACTTAATCCACAACTCCTCATCTAAGCCTCCTAGGAACACTTGCTTCTTCAACTCTTCGCTATCCCTGAAGGACTTAGGTGCATACTGCAGCAAGTGGACGAACTCAGTCTCCTACTATTCTACCGATCTCCCCTTCTGCTTAACATGGAGGAAATCAGCACTATATTTCACCCTCAAGCTGGAGGGAAAATAATTGTTCAGAAATTCCCGGCGAAAGGTTTCCCAAGTGGCCGGGGAAGTCAAATTTCTTCTCTTGGAGTCCCACCAGACTCGTGCATTATACCTCAGCATATATGTCCCATATTCCAACTGTAGATAAGGTGGAATCTCGTATGCAGCAAAAGAACGCTCAACTTGAGCCAACTAGTCCTCGGCTTCATCCGGTTTATCGAACGCTCCATCAAAATACCGATTGCTCTTAATAAAGTCCGATAAGGAGCTTCGGTGGGGTCTGTCACGCCCCAAAGGGTTCCCTAAACGTGACAGTCCACCACACCCGATATTTAAACTTACGTATGACAACCTTAGTCATCCCATGAGTTTACATATCGTGTGTAAGGTGTACTTCACACAACTTTTAGGATCACACTTTGATTCGAGTAGCCTTAAGAAAGCATACATAGCATTAAGAATATAAATCACAACAAGATAAATAGTTAAACTTTACAAAAGCCAAGGGGGCATACCCCCGCCAAAAATAATAGGAGTCTACATCGTTTAGCTCCAATTACATATATCTGAATTTACATTAAAGAGATTTTCCTAGAAGTCCACGCCTATACTAGGACCCGACTTCCTCAAAAGCTCTTTAATCCAATGTAGTAAACCTGCACAATGTGTCCACTCGGAACATCCAAAAATAGGAACACTGCAACAAAAACTATTGGGGTATAAGCTAATTGCTTAGTGAGATTCATTTTCCAAGTGACATACTCGATCAAGCTAAAATATCTATGCAAGCAAGTTATAATTAAGCAACCATATGAATGCACAAGCATATGAGCAAGCAAGCATATGACTTTCCGGTAGTCATAAGTGAATGAATTTACGCCCTCCATTCGGGGTTTGGGGTAGTTCATAAGACATGCAACTACAATTCCAAAGTTGGTCCATAAGACATGTAACCATAATCCCAATCTTAAGTGGGGTGGTCCATAAGACATGCAACCACAATTTTTAATGTTGGTCCATAAGTCATGCAACCATAGTTTCATTATTTGAATGGGGTGGTCTATAAGTCATGCAACCCTAATCCCCTTCATTAAAGACCCGCTGCCTCCCAAATACACCTTTGTCCTACCAAAGGCATACTCGACAATGATATGTGACTCATTACGTGATATGCATGTACAATTATTCATATAATCATGGTATATTAATTAGATAATTTAAAAGTGACCATACAAATTTCAGACATTCCAAATCTATACTAGCTCATACAAGATTATTGCAACAAAGCTTGCGTCGATATACTTATCGTTCATTCATACAAGTTTAGATCACCATTCAATCACAATTTTATCTTTTCCTAATTTTAATGCCACTATTACTACAAGCATATCCAAGAGCATAATTAATTGAGAAATGAACTCACTTATCCATGTAGTGAAAGTCCACTAGTCGTAATAGTCCTCGGGAAGTGGTAACCCGTCCTCCAATTCACCTAGGTACAAAGAATACCCTCAATGAGTATTTCTTATGAAGTTCTATTAAACTTAACAATTTTATTTACTAAGTTCGTCAATTTCCGCCTAGATTGAATCCTTAACTTAAAAAGGTCATATCTAACTCATTTTAACTCGGAATTTAGCTTATAATATACCGATTTGTACCTACTTTGAAAGAGCTATCCATTTCTAAAGTTAATTCAAACATTTAAGATCATTTAGGGGTCGGAAACATACTGTACAGTAGGGTTACGAAAATTCCAAGATTTGAGCCTTTGTGAAAAATTGCCATATCTACTCTATTTAACTACTTAGACCAATTTATTTTAGTCCTAAGCTTGCAAGGAGATTCTCAAAAAAAATTAAGAGATTACATATCTAATACCAAACATAAAGTTCAAATGAAACTTCTAAGAATCCATTTTCATAAAACCGAAATTTACAAGTTGAAACTCATTGATTTGTTTTGAGTAATTCCATTACTAAAACTTACTTAGTTCAATGGAAATAATTTTCCTATATTATATATTATCAAAGCATTCCATTTTCAATATAAAATACTTATTTTGAGATCAAAAAGAAGGTTTTAAAAATTGGTCTCCCCATAATTACGAATTTCCTTTTTGAAGTTCACAATGAATACAAGAACTAAATTTTGTCTTTTACAAAACACTTGATTTAAGCTATACCTTTTAGGAAAACTCATTTAAACTTATGAAAACTCATTCCTTAAGATATCTATACCAAGAGCCCCTTATATTTTTGTCTAAATCTTCATTTTAAAGTTGAATGATGGGTTCCAAAATAGGTCTTGGTTTTTATCCGAATTTTCATAAATTTATTTTGGACATATCTCTTGAGAAAATTCATCAAAACTCATGAAAAACAACCCATCATATATTATATCCTAAGAACCCTTCATTTCTTGAATAAAATCCTCATTTGTGAGTTGAAAAACATGTTTTTATTTTAGGTCTTTGTCTTGATCCGAAAATACAATTTTTGTTTTTGAAAATAAACTTTGATTCTTGTAAGATGAAGTCTTGATGATATACATCCATCAAACCTTCATTTTCCTAACAAAAACTTCCATTTTAAGACTTGGAAGGGTGTTTTTAAAATAGTGCCTTGACAAGTTACGAATTTCACTTTTTCCTTCCAACTCAAATCTAAGATCTACTCAATATTCAACCATGAGAACATAAGAAAAACTTGGTAGTAGGCCTTAAACTTCTAGATCTACACATAAACATAACTAAAGCTTGGTAAAACTCTAGATCTACAAGCTATCACAAAAACAAGAAGATAAACAAGCCTTCAAAATAACAAATATACTAGGAACAAAAGAGATCATCATCTAGAGGAGTGTTTCACTTCTTGGCATCATCATCCATAGCCTTTTAAGCTTGTGGAATGTCCTTTGATGCATGAAACATCCATGTTATCATCCTAGAACATCTTATAAGAGCAAAAAGGGAAAGATTACCTCAAATACTTGCAAGAAATATGTGTGGGAGCAAGAATTAAAAATGGTGGCAGCTTGTTTGTGAAGAAGACAAGCAAAAAGAAGAGAAAAGAGAGGGAAAAAGAGAGAGGAAAAATATAGGGTTTACAACTATGAAAGAGGGAAGGAATGAGATGTTTTCATGTAGATAAAAGTGTGTTAAATAAATGATAAAAAAAAAATAAAACCATCAGCTGCATGGAGGGGGGCTGGCGTGAATTGTATTATGTGGGGGAGTGTGTGTAACTTGATTTTAACTTGTATTTTTTGAAAGTGTAACTAGTTGTACCCATATCTAACTAAAAGAGACTTTAAAATAACAAATAAATAAATAAAAATAATGAAAAGTGGCTAAATTATGGGGAATGGTCAGCTGCAAGTTTTGGGAAATGGAGTGTAAGAAAAAGTGAAAGAAGACATAATAATGTGTAGTAATGATAATAGATGTGTACTTAAGGTATGGGTTGATAAAGTGGCTTTTTGAATAAGAAAATTTATAAAATAAATTAAAAAAATATTTTTATTAAAGTGGCAGAATTTTTATGATTTAAATAAAATAATCAATTAAATTTATTTTTAGAAATTTAACAATTAAGTTACCGGTAAGAGTAAAATAAGCTTATATGAGCTATAACTGATATTTTAGAATCCGAAAAATTCTAAACTTGATATTTTTGAAATCCTTATAAAAATACGAGTCTAAAAATATTAAAGATATATTTTTAATTTTCCGAGCCCCGGGACACGCTTTCCAAAGCAGTATCCAAACGGGTTCGAAATAAGCCGAAATTGAACCAATCTGATATTTTTAATAAATCAAATATTATTACGGACTATTCTACACACTTTAATTATTTTTCGACTCCTCAATTTACGAACTCGGGTTTGCAGGATCTAAATTGTAGGGTTTTATTCAAGATCCATTGACTTAAGGTCTCCGGTTGACTTTCCGGCTTAAGGTTTAGGGCTTAGAAAACAGGGATTTACAGGGTCTCCTGTATGGCGGGGGTGGCGGCAATGGCACATTATAGGAGTGCTCCTCCTGTGGAGCCGGTGCCTCTGCAGTCATTTCCCGACGGTCTGCGGGCGGTGGATGTGGTGCCGAATCCCGGGCACTTTGCCCTGGGTGCGGGTTCTGAACCGGGTTCTGATTTTGGATGAAGGTGTTCAGAAGATTGGCCAATTGTCCAATCGCATTTAACACATCATCCTGTTGGTTTTGGGGTGCAGCTCCTTGGGGGTTAGGTTGTGGCATAGCCGGTTGATCGGCTTCTTTGAATTAGACCCTTGTTCCCGATTTCGAATTCGCCGATTTCGTCTGTTTATACAATGTTTAATGAATTTTTAGTATCTTTAGTAAGTTTTAAATTTCGAAGGAACAAGATTATTAACAAAGTAAAAAATTGCGAGAATCTGGAATTCAAACTTAGAAAGAAATGGAATTCGTAAATCCATAAAATCATAAGGAAAATAAAATAAAATAAAATAATATATAAAGAAAAATTTCACACATAGAGTAACAAGTCGAAACTTCATAACGATAATGTGAATGAATGAATGTTTATGTGATCTATATGCGGTTGATGTCCTTTATGCCTTATGACTAATATGCATGCTTTTCACAACTCCTTTTCCTTAAAACAAACTTGACCTTTTCATTACTTTAGTGAGCCATACAACAATATTACATCAATATTTGGTCCCCAAAATTTGGCTACTAAGTTCCAATTTCGATTCTAGACAACTTACCTATTTTTGGGAACATGACAAAATACAAGGAAAAAGGAACAATAAAATGCTAACTATCCTGAGATCCTAAGGCAAATTGGCATCCCGCATTGCCTGCTACAAAAATAAGAAAATCAGGACTCCTCTTGGACTTCATGGGTTAGCTAACATCCCGGTCTCTACTCATCACTAGAGTCATCGGGGGTCGGGCTAGGAGGTCGTCTCCTGCTGGTAGAACCACCATCGTCCTGTCGGACGAACAAGCTAAGATACTCCCTCGTGGTCATCCTCCGCTTCCTAGCGGGTCGGACTAGAGGCTCTTGATCTTCACTTTCTTCTTCTTCTTCAGTTCCTTGCCCCTCCTGCGGGCTTACTTCTTCCTCCTTTCCTCTTACCTCGGGCTCGCCTAGTCGGTTCACTTCTACTTCAGGCTCTCTCACAGGCTCTTCTGCCACACTTTCAGCTTCCATAGGCACTGGGGCCTCCGGTTCCACTACTGCTAGGTCAAGCACAGGTGGGTTCTCACCCTCAATATACACGTCTCTCCATACCCTGGGATCTACCTCGGGTTCTACCCTCCCACTATCCGGTATATCCAACATCCGGTTAAAATCCCATATGATTTGATCGGGTTCTGGGTTTACCTGCATTTCTGGTTCAACAGGCGAGGTGGGGGTCCTAGGTACCTCATTCTCTTCCCAGTTAGGATCCTCATCCGGGTCCTCTTCCTCTTCTTCATCCTCTCCAATCACAGGTGCCCCATTCAATTGCATACCTATATCAATAGCTGGAGGTGGAGCTATCACTCGGGGTGGAAGGATATCTAAGTAGATCGCATGCCAGGTGATATGATTCCATGCGTCTGCTAAATTCCAATCAGGATGATCATACAAGTTATCATGGGCGTACACATATAAAGGTCCTATGGGGATCCATACTCTAAAATCTGGAGGGGTTCGGGTTCCTCCACCCTTCAAAATAAAAGTAGCTTCCCTAGTCATGGGCTCACACCCATAATCAACCATGATCCTCTCTAAAGTATAAATTGTCTCCAATTTTGTCCAGCTCCTTCTTCCCATGGGATCATACCTCAATTGATCCACTACTGAGGCCCATCTGGTATATCTCAGTCCATCCTTCCATAACTTGTACATCTCCCCTGTAGTCCGGAGATGTCTGGCTAAAGCAAAATCTTCACACAGTTCTCTTAGCCTCAACCTATATTCTACCATTGTCTCATCATTTCTCTTCGTGAAATTCTTGGCCCTCTCCCTGGTCTCACCCAGGGAGACCTACATCCAAACAATACCCCTAATCAGACTTAGCAAGAAAACGTTTAACTCCATTTAACCTATTAATTAGGTTTCTAAGTCCGGTTTCTTTTAATTCTATTGTCTTGATTTATAACCTAGGGCTCTGATACCAACTTAAACTGTCACGCCCCGTAGGGTATCCTAAACGTAACAGCCCACCACATACTAAGTAAGACTCTCGAGTTCTCTACCCGAGCCCTTCGGGAGTCTTAATTAGATGTAAAGCGTTCCTTTACGACAATAGAATACTTCGATAAATGGAGTTAAGCAGTTTAGCATGGCATTCAATAGCCATAGTAATAATAATCAAAACGCATACTTATAGTTTACAAAATCTAAGGGGCATTCCCCCGCAAAATAATAACAAGTCCATTACAGTCATCCAGAGTCCTTAGTTTCCAATGGAAGTCTATACAAAAAGAAATGGATTAAACTTCTACGGGAAACTCCTATCTCCGGTACCTGTGCTGTGGCTTGCCTCGGCCTAAGCCATATAAATTCGTGCTGCAACAGATAAAAACTATGGGGGCGTAAGCTAACTAGCTTAGGGAGTAATAACTTCCATAACACAATTAAATACAATCATTCAAGCAAGTGATTATTCAAGTAAGTGTATGCACCACACAAATGTGATCAACAAACATATGACCGACCGGAAATCATATGTGGATGGACTTGCGCCCTCCATCCCGGGTTAGCAGATTAACGAATCCTGCGGTACGACGCCGTTTAAGCTCACGGTCAACTGATTAAAAGTTCGTTTTATGGATCACGATTAACCACACATTCATTTTATGGTTCACGAAAAACCAACCAATGCAAATGCTCTAACCCTATCGTGATATGAATGGATTCAATTTACATTTGAAACCAAATATTCGTTAATTCAATTCCTTCAAGTGACCAACAAGTGTTTGCAGACATTCATCATAGGATATTAACTAATCAGTCAATAGCTTAACACCCGGTTTCGATATTTCTTAAGTTTCATTCCACACATCAACAGCAGACAAATACACATATAATTCCTATATACCCCATCATGCATATTCAAATTTTTATCTTTGCCTACACTACTAGTGCCACTACATTACAATCACATTCATTAATTGAGAGTGTAAGTAAAACTCACTCGGCCATTGGGCGCCAATCTTCCTAGTAATAATAGTCGGAAGGTAGAGTGTCGTCCTTCTCGGGATCACCTACCAAGCAAGAATAATCCTAATGAGATTCTCATTATGTAACTAAATCAAGCTATACATCTAAACTATATGAATTTGGATTTCTCGCTATTTGCGGAAGTTCCGACTTAAAACGGCCATAACTTGGTTATTTTAACTTGGAATTTCGCAAATTTTATATCGATCTCTATCTACTTCGAAAGATCTATCTATTTCTAATATTATTTTCAAATTTTGAAAATAGTAAGGCCACAGAACAGTGGGATCAGATCTGTTCCGCAAATGATCCAATCTCGAAAATTTGTTTTGCTTTTGATAAAAAGTGTTCCTAGATGATGATTCATGCATGAATGATATGGGAATGAATTACTAATATGAATTCCATGTGATGAACTTAATATATGCATGGTCATAATAATTTTTGTGATAATAAACTCTTATGAACTCTTAAGTGTTGGAAAGTTCCCATAAAGATTATCTCTAAGAAGCTATTTTTCCCATTATACTCCTTAGGGTTTCTTTAGCTTTTAATCTTGTAATCCACTTATTATTTAACCAAAAATAATTTCTCAAAGTCTATATTAATCATGGCCTCCATTCATGCATAAAAATTCCCATTTTTCATTTGGTAAACATGTCTTTGAACTAGCTTTTTGTAAAAATCCGAATTTTCTAAATTTCATTTTCTTGCATTTTTCTTAAGGAAAAACTTGTCTAATGCATTAAAAATTGAAGCTTCAATATATATAGCATCTAAGGACTTCATTTAGCTTATAAAACATCCAATTTAGACTTAAATACTAAGTGTTTATATAGGCATTACCCAAAATTACGAATTTGACTACACATCCAAAGTCAATATTTTTCCTTCTAACTTCACTTCTTGTTTTCTTATTTTTATTATGCCTAAACTCATCTAAACTCATGAAAATAATTCCTTCAACATGCCTATTACACATACCCTTCATTTTTCTTATGAAATATGAGTTTAAAAATGATTTTGGTAGTTTTCAAAGTAGGGTTTCCATTTCATCCGAATTTTCAACATTTCATTTTTGACAAAGTTCTTCCTTTTTCAATGTTCTTGCCTTCTATATATGAATATCCACTATCTAACATCTCTATACATATATAAGACTATATTTTTGTGATCATCAATGCATGAAAATAAAAATAACTCTATGATCATACATGTAAATGACAATGTGAGTGTCTAAACTTTAGATCTACTATATATAATGCATGAATCATGGATCTCATGGCATGAACAACAATATATGTGCAAGATTTCTACTTTACATGCATGAACAAGTGGATATTCCAACAAAAACTCATTCAAAGGCTAGATCCACTTCTTGAGATGGCTTGAGATTCTTGTAGTAGTGTTTTTATATCCCTCGCTCATGCTCATTGGGATTTAGATGAGAAAACACACAAGAATGATCTTGCCATAACAAGATTTGGGATGAACAAAACTTAAGATCAACCTACCAATGGAGGATCAAAGGAGAAATGAAGAAGACTTTTGTTGAAATTGAAAGGGAAGAGGGAGGGGGAAGCTCTTGACCACTAGAGGGGAAAAGAGAGAGTTTCTACTCTTTACAATTTTGAAACAAGAAGAAATGAGGAGAGAGAGAGAGAATAATATGTATATATATGAAGGCATTAGGGTTTATTAATGAATAAAATTTGCAAAATAAATCAATGGGAAGGAAAAACAGGGGGGGGGGGGGGGGGGGAGGGGCGAGCGCGGCCATCTAGCATGTGTGTGTGTGTGTGTGTGTTTTGAAAAATTGAAATAGAGACAAAATTTCTTGGAAAAGAAAATTGAAATGAATAGTTGTAAGGATGTAAGAATAGGGTATGGGTAGTGTGTAGTGTAGGTTGTACTTGTGAATAGTAGACAAGACATCTACTTTACCGGTTGTTCCGAAAACACGGGAAAAGCTATAACCGTAATTTTTATAGCTCGGGAAAATTATGAAATTGATATTTTTGGAATCCTTATAAAATTACAGTTTCAATGAATATTCCGGAATATTTTTCTGAATCTATGGTCCGGGGCACGCTTTTCCGTAATTGAGCTCGGGAAGGCCCGGAATTGAAAAATTCCCGAATTTAAAACTTTCAAAGGTTTAGAATGTACTTTTAAACAATAATTCAAATTTATATTTACTTCATAATATTTATTTTATTATAAAACCGAAGTAAAGCCGGATTTAGGGTTCTTAGGCTTCACTCACTAGACTCAAACTGGACCGGATTAGGGTTTCGCTTCCAACTCCCTGGGTTTCTTGACTACTAAGTATGTAAGCCCGGAAATTTTCAATAAATAATTTTAAGATGAACTTCGAAAATAAACCCTAAAAATCACTCCAAATTAAAACCGAATTTCGATAGTCCTAATTCATGAACGAATTCATAAACTTCTTAATCTTGAGAAATGAAAATCTTTAAAACTAAAATAAGAACACAGTGGTCTTCAAATTCAAAACCACGACGTACGAAAAATTCCATATTTAACTCCGACTTATAAAATCGGGTAATATAAAGCTCAAAAACAAATTATTAAAAAGCAAATAACAATTGACTTTCGAAAATATAACTCAATTCAAAATTCCGAAAAATATTAAGAGATATTAAATACTTACAAAAATAAAATTTAAAATAAATTTCTCAAATTAAATATGTTGTATAAACATAAATATCAGTTTCCAAATTGGCAAAGGTCTAAACCGGAAAATCACCCGAAACCCTAACGGAATACAATAGTAAGTCCGCAATCTAGCGCCCCTAACCTAGAGGCCGAGATGTAGTTTAAATATATAGAATAGCTCATAGTAATATAGTTTGTTTAAAAATATCAGATTGGTAAATTTTTGACCTATTTCGAACCCGTTCGGATACAGACTTCGAAAAGCGTGTCCCGGGCTCGAGATATCAAAAATATACCAATAGTACCGTTAGACTCGTAATTTCATAAGATTTCTAAATATATCAGTTTTATAATTTTTCGGGTTATAAAAGTTACAGTTATAACCTTTTTATCGTATTTCCATTATTACCGGTAATTGATTAGTCTTTTGCACTATTCATTTTTATTTCATTACAAAATTTTATTATTTTTATAAAGCCTTATGTTTAATGAAAAATTTGATTATAGTTTTTATATGTTATAGAAAATTTTGTTTTTCTAAAATTTGTTCGTTTCGGGTCTTTACGGGATCAGATTCTGTTTAAGATCCGATACTAAAAATAAAATAAATTAATTTAATAATTGAAAATATTTTAAAAATATTGTTATTCCCATAAAATATTTTTCTAGAATTTTTCGGGTTATAAAAATATTATTTATAGCCCATATTCGCGTATTTTGACCGTACCGGTAATATTTGTTAAAATACTAAAATAATTCAAATAATTATTTAATTTTTATTATGAAAATTCTGCTACAATTATTTGGAATAAATTTTCCAATTTTATTTTATTTTAATTTATTTTATTAATAAAGTACTTTTACAACCCATACCTTCAAGTACACCTTACACATATCACTTCCTTTTCACTTCAATCTTTCTACACATAATCCCATAATTCATGGCAGATTTTTCACCCTATTTATGGCTGCCATTGTCCTTTTTTACTCCAATTTGACTAAATTAATTAAATTCCACTCCTTCTTAAAGAAGTTACATTACACATTAATTATATAATTCAATTTGAGTCAAATTTCAAACAACACTCTCTCTCCTCTCTCTCTAATTCACGTGACAGCTTCTCCCCCCCAAAATCTGCCTTGTTTTATTTTTTTCTTCATTCATTCATTTAATACACTTAATTTCTCTCTCTCCTTCATTTACTCATTCCTTCCTTTTTCATTCTTTAGTCTTTCTCTCTCATTTTTCCTCTCTTTCTTCTTCATTTCCTCTTGTTCCTCCATGGAAAACAAGCTGCCCCCTTCTTCTTCATGGCTTCCACACTTCATTTTTAAAGATTTCTAAGCCAATCTTCTTCCTAAAGCTCCATAGGTGATATAGGTAAAGTATAATGAAGGTTTCATGCATCAAATGACCTTCCATAAGCTTAAAAGCTTAGGATGATGGCCAAAAATGAAACTCTCTTTTCTCTACTTTTATTATCTTCTATTTCAATTATTTTCTTGTTTAAAGTTGATATATTTTGTAGATCTAAATTTTTTGCTTTGATTTTCGTTTATGCCATAGATCTAGTTATTTAAGTTGTTATTTTTGTTATTTCTTATGATTTATACATAGATCCATCATCCACTGTGTTCATGCATGTAAAACTAGTTTAGAAAACTAGATCTAAAGTTTTGAGTTCATAGATGCATTAATCTTTGTTTATGTTCATGAACAACTTGCTATAGCTTGATGATGGTAGGAAAGTTGTAGGAAACCCAAGATCTATTTTGTTTTCAACAAAAATCAATTTTGAAAATTCGGATGAAAATGGAACCCTATTTAGAAAAGTGGTTTTTCAACTTTAAAATGTATATTTTTCATTTAAAATGAAGGGCTTAGGTATAGATACCATAAATGAAAGATTTTGATAAGTGAAGTTTAGATCCATGATGTTTATAGCTTATTACCATGCATTTGTTTTATGTTTATGTTCATATTAAGTATAGATCTTAGTTATGAACTCAAACAAAATTGTGAAATTCGTATTTTGGCAAGACCCCCATTTAAAAACTACTTTCCAAGTGTCAAAATATAAATTTTACTTAAGAAAATGAAGGCTTAATATATGTATATCATCAAGACTTCTTTTTACAATAATCAAAAGTAATTTCCAAAAGTTATTTTCAAAATAAAAATTCTATTTTCGGATTTTGGCCAAGGCCTATTTTAAAAACATGTTTTCCAACTCAAAAATGAAGTTTTTATTTAAGAAATGAAAGGCTCATAAGATATGATATGTAAGGAATGGATTTTCATGAGCTTAGATAGATTTTATCAAAAGATATAACCAAAAATAAATTTTGTAAATTCGGATCCCAACTAAGACCAATTTTTAGAACCCATGTATCAACTCTAAAACTCATGCTTTATGTGAAAAATGAAGTATATAGGTAATAGATATCATTAAGCAATGATTTTTACAAGTTAAAATGAGCTTAGGCATGAGTAATGTGTAAAACAAGTAATGGAATTAAAATGGAAAAATTTGAGTTAGTGATCAAATTGTCAAATTCGTAATTTAAGATGATGCATATGTAATCACTTAGTATTTGAGCTCAAATTGCAATTTTTATGTGTTAAATGAAGTCCTTAGACAATAGATGTAATAAAGTCTTAAATTTTAATGCATTAAACAAGTTTTTCCCAAGTGAATCATTCAAAATGTGGATTTTCTAAAATTCGGATTTTTGAGTAAATCATATTGGAAAATATATTTGCAAAGTGTAAAATGCAAATTTTTGTGTGAGAATGAAGTCCTTAGTAGTTATGTATGATTGAGCCCTAATTTTCTAAATACAAATGATTTTTACTCAAAGGAATCACTCAAAAGCCAATTTTTACCAAATTCGGATTTTGGAATCAACCCCACTTGAAAACATGCTTACAAAGTGTAAAATGGAAATTTTTATGTAGAAATGAAGGTCATAAGTAATATATATAATGAAGACTCAATTTTGACAAAAATAATTATATTTTCTTAAGTAACAAATCCAAAACAAATGGAAATGAACAAAGTTAGAAAACTAGATTTTTCATAAGTAGTTATTATGGTCTTGCAAGATAAAAAGTTATAAAATTTCCTTTTAGCAAAAATCATCAAGATCATGCATACATTAAACTCATCTCATGTCATTCATGTTAGGAAATCATTCATATTCCATGTATAGCTAATCTATATAGTAGGAACATTACAAACATTTACAAAACTATTTTCGGACTTGGAAATTGTCACTGCCCTAATCTGATCCGAACTTTTCAAAGCTTCAAAGTTTTCAAAACTTAAATATAATATTAGAATAGATAGATCTTTCGAAGTAGATAGAAATCGATATATAATTTGCGAGATTCCGAGTTAAAATGACCAAGTTATGGCCGTTTTAAGTTAGAATTCCCGCGTAGGACGCGAATTACGAATTTGATAGTTCGTATAAAATCGTTTGATTAGTTTGAGTTGAAATACTTATTAGAGTATTTCTTCCTTTTTAGGAGATCCCGAATTCGAGATTCCCTACCACCGGATTATTATTACTAGAAGACCGGTGATCCAATGGCCGAGTGAGTTTCTCCTTATTTTGTTACCTTGTTTGCTTGTAGTTAGTCGCATTAGAATTATAGGAATAAGATAAAAATCGATATGAATGGGGATGGGATATATGATGAGGCTGTGATGAATGTATGCCAAATAATACTAAAGCATATCGAAACCGCGATTTGATTGGATAACTGCGTCGTTCATATTATTTCTGTTATGTGTATGATATTGGCTGGTCATTCTAAAGAATGTATAAATATTTTGACCTAAGCAAAAAGTAAATTGATCATGCATCGCATCGGACATATGCATTTGGTAGCGTGCTACTCCTACGCAGGTCGATCGGTATGGTCCGAGGACTCGTTTGGATAATGAGACCCGGGATCAGAGCTCATTCATAGGGAACTAAGGTGCATCGGGGATGCATTCCATGTGTGAGCCTAGCCGAGGCGAGTGCTATGAGCTGAGGGCTTGGGGACTAGCAGCGGTCGTGTAGACTTCAATACCATCCCTAACCCAAGATACGGAGGGCGTAAATCCGTTCTGTGTGTGGGTTCCGGATACCCATACATAATTGTTTGCTCATGTGTTTGCTCATGCATAGCATATGGTTGATTATAACTTGCTTGTTATGGTATGGAATTAAGGGAATTCTCACTAAGCTAGTGTAGCTTATACCCCATAGTTGTTTAAATGAACAGGTTATCTCAAGAATGCAAAGTGGGACCGAATTGGTTGGAGCCGGGAATGACTCGGGATTTCGGCAAAGGATACGAATGTTTGAAGTTATCTGCTAGTTTTATGATTTGTCTTGTAATAATTTATGTAGGGAAGTCTGTGGATGAATGTAATTGAAGTTGAATGATTTGTATTTGAAGTATAGTGGTTTGTATCGAAGTATAGTATTGTATTTCCTTTACATTGTTACTCAATTGTATCAACATAAAATGATCATTCCGATGTGTCTCCTTTATGTGTTAGACGCCTTGTACATAGTATGGAAGCCTTCGCGTGACTGAGGTGGTCATTCTTAGGCTTTAATATTGTGTACGGCGGACTGCCACGTTTAGGGTACCCTTCGGGGCGTGACAGTTTAGTTGGTATCAGAGCAACAAGGTTTGGGAATTAGGTGTAAAGACTTAGGAGAATAGAATGTTAAGATACGATCTTAGAAATGAATAGATAAGTGTTAGATAACCCTTAAGTAAAGAAGAAACTAGATTTAGCTGCTTGACCCTTAAGATGTGATTTCGATTGTTAAGGATTTGAATTCCGTCTCGGAGACTTTTGGAGAATGTAGAAACAGGTACATGAGGAAGGAAGATTGAAATTATTTGATGGGACGATCGAATATACTCTAGTAATTGCAAAGTATAGGAGTAAGTGACCTTACCCGACTCTTAGTTCAAGCTGATAATGGAGATGCTAGATTACCCCTTTGACCTATAAGACCACTAGGTGGGTAGGATTAATTGCTTGCTTTCACCGTTTTTCTAAATAAACAAGTTTAAAGAAAATAAAAAGTTATAACTCTTTTTCTAAACCATAAGCAACTTGTGAGTAGTATAACTAGGCTAATGTGACCGTTTCGTCTTGTTTCTAGGAGACTACCTGAGGAGAACGTGCAACAGTTGACTAACCTTCCCGATGAACAACAAGTGAGAGACAGTCCACCACCACAAGATCTAATGCAACAAGTCATAGACCTTCTAGGGTGTTTGGTGGATACACAAAAGCTCCTCTTACAACAAGTGCTTATTGGGAATGTTCCGGTTCAGGTGGAAGGACCCCACCAAGTGACAATGCAAGGAATTGAGACTCCTTCTGTTATGGCTAGTCCAAGCTCCAAAGTCAGAAGGTATAAGACAACTAGCCTAACAGTTAAGAATGAACCTTTCAAGAAGCGTAAGATCACTTGTTGGAAGTGCAAAGAAGGTCACATCTAAGACAGTGTCCACAGTTAAAGCACAAGTGTTACCTCTGTGGAGATCCCGAGCATAAGATTATGGACTGTCCAAGAAAGGAAACCCTGAAGTGCTTCATTTGTAAACAGCCGGGACATTTGGCGAGGAAATGCCCCCAAAAGAATTAACAAGAAGATAGCTGTCCTTGCTTGGAAGAAGTCAGACTCCTAGAAATATCAATAGATCTCTTGTGTTGAGCGTTAGGAGTGAATAACTTTTTGAAAAGAACAAAAATGTTTTGAAAATGTAAATCAATGTTGCGGTTTATCATCTAGTTCATGAATTAATTCCAATGTATATTTTACATCCTTTCTTTGAACTTTTGTAATGGAAGATTTACATCTTCTCTTGAATTCATGTATTTCGTTTTGGATATTGTGAAGTTTCTATTACTGATTTTGCTTTAAGTGGAATTTCAATATTTCTCATATATGTTTTTATTTCCGCAATTCCGTGTTCTATATTTCCGATAAGCTTCCTTAAATCTCTTTTAACGCTTTAAGACGTAATAAAAGATTTGGAATTCTCACCCGAGCTTAATAAAATTGTAGGAGACATACCCAACTACAGCAAGAACCCGTCATGACTCCTTTAGGACCCGAGAACCAAGCGATACCCGAACCACCTAACCAAGGGGGAAATGCCTCAATAGAGATTGAACGGCTCACTAGTCAGATAAGAAGCTACATGCAACAGACTCAAGTCAGTTCAATGTCTACACCTATAAGATATGCGCAAGAAACGACGCAAGATGAGCCACCATCACCTCAATACCACCAAAGTCTCTTACCGTGCTTCATAAAATGTAACCAGTATTTCGACGGAGTTTTTGGAAAACCAGATGAGGCAGAGGATTGGTTGGCACATATTGAGAGGTCCTTTAATGCTTTTGAAGTACCACACCGTCTGAGAGTCAATTATGGGACCTATATGCTCCGCTTACATGCCCGAGTATGGTGGGAATCTAAGGAAAGAGAGTTGACGCCTCCAGTTACATGGGAGATGTTTAAATATGAGTTTTTGGACAAATATTTCCCAATGAGCTTAAGAGTCCAGTACAGTGCAGATTTCCTCAATATCTCACAAGGAGATCGTAGTGTGGAACAGTACGAAATCGAGTTCAGTAGGTTGTTGCAATATGCTCCAGAATCATATAAACAAAGTGAGGAACTCAAAAGACAAGTGTTTCTGAATGGTTTGAAAGAAGATCTTCGGACTCGATTGGAGGAATTTGATATCAGGAGTTATCAAGGATTACTAGAAAGAGCACGGATAATAGAAAATGCTCAAAAGAGGAGGCAAGAAAGAAGTAATAAGGAAATGGAGTTCTATGCTGCAATGACCCCGAGTCAAAATGTCAGAACACTTCCCTTGGATGATGACCCAATCCAGGAAGATGACAAAATACTGGATAAGATACAATGTTGGAGATGTAAGAGAGAGCACTACCCTATACAGTGTCCGCGACTTCAATTCAAGTGCTATCTCTGTGGGGACCCTGGTCATAAAGTTGAGAAGTGTCCTAAAAAGATGACCACCGGATGCTTCCTTTGCACAAAAACGGGACATTTGGCTAAAACATGCCCCGAACGGGATAACCCATATGTTTCTTTGCTGGATCTACCAAGGAAGAAGAGGAAGAGATATGCTAGGAATAAAAGCAACAAAAGAAAAAGGAATCGATGTTCTTCAAGGACATCTAAATCTGGAAATCTAGTCTACAACCCTCATCCATATGGAGTGTACGAAGAAGCTAGTGATGAGGAGCTGGAGTCCTTTACCATGGAGGGAAGCGAGGATCAAATATGCGACTCGGTATCAGGTTAGCGCTATACCCTTAGACTACCGTATATTCTTTCCTGTCAATAGAATCAAAGGGATAGGTTGTTAGGAATACCCTTCGGATTAAATGGCTAGACTAAAAGTAGGGAAGCCCGAGACCATTAAAAGCTAGAATGAGCCAATGATGGAAACTAAAACAAAACTCGATTAATTTAACGAATTCTAAGACAATCCTCATGCAACTTCTTGTAAACAAAGAACTTTGAAAGATAGAAATCTACGATGATCATTACACAAAAGTTAAAATTCCTGTGATCAAATCTCAATTACCCAAACTCCATAAGATCTTCACAAGTAATAATTATACAATAAAGCAATGAGATCTCTTGATTTCAATCCCATCAAGATGATCACGATGATAAGAATTTAAAACGATGATGACTATATTGTTTAAGGAATATGAATCATAAAGCACAATATTGTATATACATCCACATAAGAATGGAGAGCGAATCCAAACCTTCGTTGGTCAAAGTAATCGAGTCATGAAAGGTCGTGTTGTCATAACCCGTCTAGTGTCGGTCGAGTCAAGTCGTTTGTAGTCCAAGTCAAGTCCGTGTCGTTCTCCAAAGGAGTCGTATAAGTGAAGGTTGGAATCGCTAAGCCAAATCTTATAAAATTGTATGTGCTATATTTCGTAAAAATCATCATACAAAATTTAGAAATGATACAAATCAAAGCATAGACCGGTGCTAAAATATAACTCAAAATCCACAATCTCTTCTCGAAAAACATATACACGTAACAAGTTTTGCGGACAAAACTTTCTTTAAGGTGGGGAGGATGTAAGCCCCGGAAATTTTCAATAAATAATTTTAAGATGAACTTCGAAAATAAACCCTAAAAATCACTCCAAATTAAAACCGAATTTCGATAGTCCTAATTCATGAACGAATTCATAAACTTCTTAATCTTGAGAAAATGAAAATCTTTAAAACTAAAATAAGAACACAGTGGTCTTCAAATTCAAAACCACGACGTACGAAAAATTCCATATTTAACTCCGATTTATAAAATCGGGTAATATAAAGCTCAAAAACAAATTATTAAAAAGCAAATAACAATTGACTTTCGAAAATATAACTCAATTCAAGAATTCCGAAAATATTAAGAGATATTAAATACTTACAAAAATAAAATTTAAAAATAAATTTCTCAAATTAAATATGTTGTATAAACATAAATATCAGTTTCCAAATTGGCAAAGGTCTAAACCGGAAAATCACCCGAAACCCTAACCGGAATACAATAGCGTAAGTCGGCAATCTAGCGCCCCTAACCCTAGAGGCCGAGATGTAGTTTAAATATGTAGAATAGCTCATAGTAATATGGGTTTGTTTAAAAATATCAGATTGGTAAATTTTTAACCTATTTCGAACCCGTTGGATACAGACTTCGAAAAGCGTGTCCCGGGCTCGAGATATCAAAAATATACCAATAGTACCGTTAGACTCGTAATTTCATAAGATTTCTAAATATATCAGTTTTATAATTTTTCGGGTTATAAAAGTTACAGTTATAACCTTTTATCGTATTTCCATTATTACCGGTAATTGATTGTCTTTTGCACTATTCATTTTTATTTCATTACAAAATTTTATTATTTTATAAAGTCTTATATTTTTAGATAAATATTTTATATGTTATAGAAAATTTTGTTTTTCTAAAATTTAGTTCGTTTCGGGTCTTTACGGGATCAGATTCTGTTTAAGACCGTACTAAAAATAAAATAAATTAATTTAATAATTGAAAATATTTTAAAAATATTGTTATTCCCATAAAATATTTTTCTAGAATTTTTCGGGTTATAAAAATATTATTTATAGCCCATATTCGCGTATTTTGATCGTACCGGTAACGTATTTGTTAAAATACTAAAATAATTCAAATAATTATTTAATTTTTATTATGAAAATTCTGCTACAATTATTTGGAATAAATTTTCCAATTTTATTTTATTTTAATTTATTTTATTAATAAAGTACTTTTACAACCCATACCTTCAAGTACACCTTACACATATCACTTCCTTTTCACTTCAATCTTTCTACACATAATCCCATAATTCATGGCAGATTTTTGACCCTATTTATGGCTGCCATTGTCCTTGTTTACTCCATTTGACTAAATTAATTAAATTCCACTCCTTCTTAAGAAGTTACATTACACATTAATTATATAATTCAATTGAGTCAAATTTCAAACAACTCTCTCTCTCCTCTCTCTCAATTCACGTGACAGCTTCCCCCCTCCAAAATCTGCCTTGTTTTATTTTTTTTCTTCATTCATTCATTTAATACACTTAATTTCTCTCTCTCCTTCATTTACTCATTCCTTCCTTTTTCATTCTTTAGTCTTTCTCTCTCATTTTTCCTCTCTTTCTTCTTCATTTCCTCTTGTTCCTCCATGGAAAACAAGCTGCCCCCTTCTTCTTCATGGCTTCCACACTTCATTTTTAAAGATTTCTAAGCCAATCTTCTTCCTAAAGCTCCATAGGTGATATAGGTAAAGTATAATGAAGGTTTCATGCATCAAATGACTTCCATAAGCTTAAAAGCTTAGGATGATGATGCCAAAAATGAAATCTCTTTTCTCTACTTTTATTATCTTGTATTTAATTATTTTCTTGTTTAAAGTTATTATATTTTGTAGATCTAATTTTTGTTGCTTTGATTTTTGTTTATGCCATAGATCTTGTTATTTAAGTTGTTATTTTTGTTATTTCTTATGATTTATATGCATAGATCTCATCCACTTAGTGATTCATGCATGTAAAACTAGTTTAGAAAACTAGATCTAAAGTTTTGAGTTCATAGATGCATTAGATCTTTGTTTATGTTCATGAACAACTTGCTATAGCTTGATGATGGTAGGAAAGTTGTAGGAAACCCAAGATCTATTTTGTTTTCAACAAAAATCAATTTTGAAAATTCGGATGAAAATGGAACCCTATTTAGAAAAGTGGTTTTTCAACTTTAAAATGTATATTTTTCATTTAAAATGAAGGGCTTAGGGTATAGATACCATAAATGAAAGATTTTGATAAGTGAAGTTTAGATCCATGATGTTTATAGCTTATTACCATGCATTTGTTTTATGTTTATGTTCATATTAAGTATAGATCTTAGTTATGAACTCAAACAAAATTGTGAAATTCGTATTTTGGCAAGACCCCCATTTAAAAACTACTTTCCAAGTGTCAAAATATAAATTTTACTTAAGAAAATGAAGGCTTAATATATGTATATCATCAAGACTTCTTTTTACAATAATCAAAAGTGATTTCCAAAAGTTATTTTCAAAATAAAAATTCTATTTTCGGATTTTGGCCAAGGCCTATTTTAAAAACATGTTTTCCAACTCAAAAATGAAGTTTTTATTTAAGAAATGAAAGGCTCATAAGATATGATATGTAAGGAATGGATTTTCATGAGCTTAGATAGATTTTATCAAAAGATATAACCAAAAATAAATTTTGTAAATTCGGATCCCAACTAAGACCAATTTTTAGAACCCATGTATCAACTCTAAAACTCATGCTTTATGTGAAAAATGAAGTATATAGGTAATAGATATCATTAAGCAATGATTTTTACAAGTTAAAATGAGCTTAGGCATGAGTAATGTGTAAAACAAGTAATGGAATTAAAATGGAAAAATTTGAGTTAGTGATCAAATTGTCAAATTCGTAATTTAAGATGATGCATATGTAATCACTTAGTATTTGAGCTCAAATTGCAATTTTTATGTGTTAAATGAAGTCCTTAGACAATAGATGTATAAAGTCTTAAATTTTAATGCATTAAACAAGTTTTTCCCAAGTGAATCATTCAAAAGTGGATTTTCTAAAATTCGGATTTTTGAGTAAATCATATTGGAAAATATATTTGCAAAGTGTAAAATGCAAATTTTTGTGTGAGAATGAAGTCCTTAGTAGTTATGTATGATTGAGCCCTAATTTTCTAAATCAAATGATTTTTACTCAAAGGAATCACTCAAAAGCCAATTTTTACCAAATTCGGATTTTGGAATCAACCCCACTTGAAAACATGCTTACAAAGTGTAAAATGGAAATTTTTATGTAGAAATGAAGGTCATAAGTAATTATATAATGAAGACTCAATTTTGACAAAAATAATTATATTTTCTTAAGTAACAAATCCAAAACAAATGGAAATGAAAAGTTAGAAAACTAGATTTTTCATAAGTAGTTATTATGGTCTTGCAAATAAAAAGTTATAAAATTTCTTTTAGCAAAAATCATCAAGATCATGCATACATTAAGCTCATCTCATGTCATTCATGTTAGGAAATCATTCATATTGCATGTATAGCTAATCTATATAGTAGGAACATTACAAACATTTACAAAACTATTTTTCGGATTGAAATTGTTGCTGCCCTAATCTGATCCGAACTTTTCAAAGCTTCAAAGTTTTCAAAACTTAAATATAATATTAGAATAGATAGATCTTTCGAAGTAGATAGAAATCGATATATAATTTGCGAGATTCCGAGTTAAAATGACCAAGTTATGGCCGTTTTAAGTTAGAATTCCCGCTTAGGACGCGAATTACGAATTTGATAGTTCGTATAAAATCGTTTGGATTAGTTTGAGTTGAAATACTTATTAGAGTATTTCTTCCTTTTTAGGTGATCCCGAATTCGACGATTCCCTACCACCGGATTATTATTACTAGAAGACCGGTGATCCAATGGCCGAGTGAGTTTCTCCTTATTTTGTTACCTTGGTGCTTGTAGTTAGTGCATTAGAATTATAGGAATAAGATAAAAATCGATATGAATGGGGATGGGATATATGATGAGGCTGTGATGAATGTATGCCAAAGAATACTAAAGCATATCGAAACCCGATTTGATTGGATAACTGCGTCGTTCATATTATTTCTGTTATGTGTATGATATTGGCTGGTCATCTAAAGAATGTATAAATATTTTGACCTAAGCAAAAAGTAAATTGATCATGCATCGCATCGGACACATTGCATTTGGTAGCGTGCTACTCCTACGCAGGTCGATCGGTATGGTCCGAGGACTCGTTTGGATAATGAGACCCGGGATCAGAGCTCATTCATAGGGAACTAAGGTGCATCGGGGATGCATTCCATGTGTGAGCCTAGCCGAGGCGAGTGCTATGAGCTGAGGGCTTGGGGACTAGCAGCGGTCGTGTAGACTTCAATACCATCCCTAACCCAAGATACGGAGGGCGTAAATCCGTTCTGTGTGTGGGTTCCGGATACCCATACATAATTGTTTGCTCATGTGTTTGCTCATGCATAGCATATGGTTGATTATAACTTGCTTGTTATGGTATGGAATTAAGGGAATTCTCACTAAGCTAGTGTAGCTTATACCCCTATAGTTGTTTAAATGAACAGGTTATCTCAAGAATGCAAAGTGGGACCGAATTGATTGGAGGGAATGACTCAGGGATTTGGCAAAGGATACGAATGTTTGAAGTTATCTGCTAGTTTTATGATTTGTCTTATAATAATTTATGTAGGGAAGTCTGTGGATGAATGTAATTGAAGTTGAATGATTTGTATTATGAAGTATAGTGGTTTGCATCGGAAGTATAGTGGATTGCATTTCCTTTACATTGTTACTCAATTGTATCAACATAAAATGTATCATTCCGATGTGTCTCCTTTATGTGTTAGACGCCTTGTACATAGTATGGAAGCCTTCGCGTGACTGAGGTGGTCATTCTTGGGCTTTAATATTGTGTACGGCGGACTGCCACGTTTAGGGTACCCTTCGGGGCGTGACAAAGTATACCGGGGTTTACAATAGATATAATGAAGCTTCAATTTTTAATGCATTAAACAGGTTTTCTCATAAAGAAAATGCAAGAAAGGGAAATTTCCAAAATTCGGATTTTTATGAAAAGCTTGTTTAAAAACATATTTATCAAATGAAAAATGTGAATTTCTATGCATAAATGAAGGTCATAATTAGTATAGATATTGAGAAATCATTTTTATTTAGATAACAAGTAAATTCCAAGAATAAAATCATAAAAACCCTAAGGAATGTAAAGTTGGAAAGAATAGCTTTTATGAGTGACCATCATGGAGTTCTTAATAATTAGAAGTTCATAAAAGGTCATAATCAAAGATCATCAAAACCATGCATATATTGAGCTCATTACATGATATTCATATTAGGAATTCATTCATATACTATCTATACATGAATCATCAACTAGGAACATTTTTATCAAATGCGAAACAATTTTTCGGAATCGGAAAAGTTACAGAACAGATCTGATC
Organism: Combretum micranthum; assembly: GCA_024138025.1. Taxonomy (NCBI): domain Eukaryota; kingdom Viridiplantae; phylum Streptophyta; class Magnoliopsida; order Myrtales; family Combretaceae; genus Combretum; species Combretum micranthum. The sequence goes on along the minus strand of JAMXBD010000727.1, from coordinate 618,210 downwards.
CCACTGTTCCGTGACCTTAGTTTTTTCAAAACTTGAAAATAATACTAGAAATAGATATATCTTTCGAAGTAGATAGAGATCGATATAAAATTTGCGAAATTCCGAGTTAAAATGACCAAGTTATGGCCATTTTAAGTCGGAGCTTCCACAAATAGCGAGAATTCCGATTTTGTGTAGTTTAGATGCATAGCTTAAATTAGTTTAGTGATGAGATTCTTATTAGGATTGTTCTTAATTGGTAGGTGATTCCGAGCAAGACGATACATTACCACCCGACTACTATTACTAGAAACCGGCGAACCATGGCCGAGTGAGTACTACTTCCACTCTCAATTGTTGATTGTGATTGTATTGATAGTGGCATTAGTTGTTTAGGCAAAGATAAAACTTGATATGCATGTTCGGGTATATGGGAATTATATACTTGTCTGCTATTGATATATGAAGTTGAACTTAAGGAATATCGAAACCGGATGTTAAGCTGCTGCTTGTTTAGTTAGAATTTATATTGATTGTTTGCAAATAATTGTTGGACACCTAAAAGAATTGGAATAATCCATATTTGACCTTAATTATAATTGGACTCATGCATATCACGATGGGATGGAGCATTAGCATTTGTTGGTTTTTCGTGACTCATAAAACGAATATGTTGGTTAATCATGATCCATAAAACGAAATTGTTGGTTAATCGTGATCCATAAAATGAATTATTATTCAGTTGACCGTGAGCTTAAATGGTGTCGTACCGCAGGATTCGTTAATCTACTAGCCCGGGATGGAGGGCATAAGTCCATCCACATATGATTTCCGGCTGGTCATATGTTTGTTTAACTCATTTGTCTGATGCATACCATTTGCTTGAATAATCACTTGTTTTAATGAATTGTCTTAATTGTGATATGGAAGCTCTTACTCACTAAGCTAGTTAACTTACGCCCCCATAGTTTTTATTTGTTGCTGCACGAGTTCATTTGGCTTAGGCCGAGGTAAGCCACAGCTCAGGTACCAGAGATAGGAATTTCCCTTAGAAGTTTATTTCGATTTTGTTTAGACTTCCATTGAAAACTAAAGGACTCTGGATGACTGTAATAGACTTGATATTATTTTGCGAGGGAATGCCTCTTAGACTTTTGTAATGTATATATATGTGTGTTTTGGTTTATTATCTATGGCTAGTGTATGCCACATTAAACTTCTTCACTCCATTGATTGAGCATTCTATTGTCATAAAGGGACGCTTTACATCTATACAAGACTCTCGAAGGGCTCGGATAGGGATTTCGAGAGTCTTATATAGTATGAGGCGTGCTGTTACGTTTAGGATACCCTATGGGGCGTGACAACAGTTATAGCTTTTATATCGTATTTTCTTTACTGATCAGTAACTTAATTATCTAATCTACTATTCATTACTATTCACAAGTACAAACCCATACCCTACTCACACTCACAAACCATACCCCCATTCTTACATCTTTACAACCAAACCATACCTTATTATATCATATTCCATACAATTACTTTTCCAACACATTTTATTACACTTTTAATTTGAAAAATTGTACAAAATTGTTTTCTCTCCCTCTCTTTCTCTCAATGGCCGGCATGAACCCCTCCCTCTTCTCTCAATTGTTTTATTTTTCATTCTTCATTTTAATCAACACAAACCCTAATTCAACTTACTATAAATATTCCTTTATGCCTTCATTCTCTTTCTTCATTTTCACTTTTACAAATTTCACAAATTCTCTCCCTCTCTTACTCCTTTTGTTGTAAGCTTCACAACACACACACACACACTATCACACATTTTTTTTCTCAACTCCTCTTGTTCGACAAACCTAAATAGGTAGAGATCTAAACTATACTACCACCAAGACATGTAATGGCTAGATCATTCATATGTAGATTCACAAAAATCCCCATGAGCTTCATGCTAGAGATATGAAACTATTAGAACATGAAGATCAAGCTATCATAAGTTGTGCATCTTGTGTTTAAAGCTTGTGTTTTCCTCATAATCATAATATATGTTTATGTAGTGATGAGTTCATGTAGGAATCTTACTCCTACATCACTTTCATAAGTAGTATATCTCATTTCATGTATATAACATGATCACTACACTTAGATCTAACTCTTAAACATTTATTCCTTTACATGATATTGTAGATCTCATGCATTTATTATGTTTAAGAGGAGTGAATGGTCATAAATATCTTGTCTTATGTAAATGAATGTTTTATTACTTCTAAAAGTTAGGATATTTATGAGGATGAGCCAAAAAGCTCAAGAACAAATTTGGTTTTATAAGAACAAACTTTTGTAAATTCGGATGGAAAATGAGTTGTATTTTGAAAACCTATTTTTCAACTCCAAAACATGATTTTTACGTGAAAAATGAAGAGCTTATGGAATATGTAAAAATAGGGAAAGATTTTTGTAAGTTAATAGTAGATCTACTCAGAGAAATTTGTTAAACAAAAATTATTTACAAGATAGAAAAATTTGATCTTAGGATAGTTACATGAAATTCGTAACTAGGAAAAGAGGTTATGTAAACACCTATTTTTAAAGCTAAAAATGGAAATTTTAGTAAGCAAATGGAGTCCTTAGGGAATAGGAACAATGGAGCCTTAAATTCTAAAGTATCAAACAAGTTTCTCTTAAAGAAATCACTCAAAATCTATTTTTACAATATTCGGATATAGGAATGGCTAATATATAAATACTTGTTTACAATGTGTAAAATGAGGATTTATGCTGAAAAATGAAGGCCATTAGGAATAGATATGATAAATAAGTAATTTTAGCAAGGATAAGTAAATTTTTATTAAGGAAAATCTCTAAAACAAGTATGGTTGGTCAAGAACATAAAAATTGAACTTACTAGGTTAAGTACTCATGATATCTTGTAATGCAGAAATTTCAAAAATATTTTAATAAGAATATCATCATGAATATGCATATAGGAACTCATAATATACCATTCATGATAGTGATTTGTTATTATTGCATGCATATTAGCATGGATAAGAGAAACTTCATAATTCCTCACAAAAACAATTTCGAAATGAGAATTCGGTTACTGACCAGATCTGTTCGGATATTTTTGAGACTTAAAATTTTTCAAAATTAAGATATTATACTAGAATTAGGTAGATCTTTCGAAGTAGATAAGAATCGGTATATAATTTGCGAAATTCTGAGTTAAAATGACCAAGTTATGGTCATTTTAAGTTGGAATTTCCACTAATAACGAGAATTACGAACTTAATAGTTTTTATGTAATAAAATGGATTAGTTATGAGTTGAAATACTCACTTGGGCATTTCTTTCGTATTGGAGACTTGGATCTCGATGATTCATTACCACCGGATTATTGTTAGTAAGAGACTGGCGACCAATGGTCGAGTGAGTATTACTTCCTAATTTCATTATTGCTTGTGATTGTAGCAAATAGTTGCACTAGATCATGAGGCAAAAGATAAAAATGGAATTGCATGATGGGAATTATAGGGGATATGTATATTCATTGTTGAGTCGAGAAATGGTATTAAGAATATCGGAATCGGGTGATTAACTTATGCTTGTTTAGAGTATTATAGGAATGATTATCTACGAAATTTGTTGATTACTTAAGAAATTGGTATTGATGACTATTCGGATTGATAAATTAATACAAACATACTGACTTCACGATTGGGATGGGCCATTAGCATATGTTGCTTACCCGTGATCCTTAAATAGCTAAAATTTGGTTGATCGTGATCCTTAAACGACATAAATGAGTTGGTTGATCGTGATCCATAAACGATATAAGTTGGTTATCCGTGACCCATAATCGGCTTATTAATTCAACGATAGTACCACAGTATTCGTTAATCTGCTAACCCCGAATGGAGGGCGTAAATCCATTCACATATGATTTCTGGCTGGTTATATGATTGTTTGTTCATGTGGTTGATGCATTCCATACGATTGAATAATTAACCTTATTGATTGATTTGTTACAAATGTCTTTATGGAAGTATTCACTCACTAAGCTAGTTCAGCTTGAGTCCCCACAGCTTTTTCTTATTGCAATATCCGTATATTTGGTTAAGGCCGAGGCATCCCACCGAGCAGGTATCGAAAATAGGAGTTTCCATTAGAAGTTTATGTTCGGTTTTGTGTAGACTTCCATAAGAAACCTTATTATGTATCAGATAACTATAAAAGACTGTTTTTAAGCTTGACATTATTTTGCGGGGGAATGCCCCTAGAACTTTTGTAATTAATTATGTGGACTCATGGCTTATATCTTGATGCTTATAATATGTTAATTTAAACTATTTATCTCCATTGATTCGCGTATTCTCTGCCGTAAAAGTACGCTTTATCTGTACGAGACTTTGGAATGGTTATGGTAGCAATTCCTGAGTCTTTTATAGCTCGCGGTGGATTGTTACATTTAGATTATCCTTTGGGGCGTGACATAGACATATACTAAGCATAGCTCGAGCTCTTCATTTTCAAGCATATCTTCTAATTCAGTTTTAAGGCGAATGTTTGCTTACTAACATATTTGAAAAACATATGCCTATAACATTACTGAATGTGAAAACCCTGTATGAAATTCTTAGTCAAAAGCCAATTATTCACATATTAAAATATCTGGCTCTTTGTGTTATGTTCATCATAATCCTTGACAAAAAGGATAAATTTGAACCATGAAGTAGAAAGTATTTATTTATTGGATAGCCATTTGGTAAAAATGGTTAGAGAGTACTTGATTTAGAAAGTCAAGAATTTTTTGTTTCTCGTGATGTTATTTTCCATGGAAGTGTTTTCTTATATGCTAAGATGACTAAAAATTGTACCATAACATCTTCAAATTTCAGTTTGTAACCATCAGATTGGTTCAGTAGAGATGATAGAATGTGTAGCCCGGAATAATTGTGCTTGAAGGTAACAAAGAGAAGGGGAGTAATGAATCAATAGTGATCATGACCCCAGTGATGATATTCCAATAATTTTGGCCAGTAATATTGATAGTAAAACTATTCCCTCGGGTCAATGTCAACACACTTGAAACCCTCCATCATACTTAGAGGATTATGCATGCCACACTGCTCAATTTCATCACTCCATTTCTCAGGTCCCTCTCTAAAAGGTCTCATCAGCTATACCTTATCCAATTGCTAATTAAGTTACTGGTAATAATTTTTCTGCTCCACATACAAAATTCTTGGTTGTTATTACTAGTGATGTTGAGCCCATGAACTTTAAAGAAGTTGTGCGGCATCCTAATTGGTAATAGGCCATGGTGAAAGAAATAGAAGCTTTAAAATCAACTCGTACATGGACTTTGGAGGATTAACCTCCTAATTAGAAAAGTATTGAATGTAAATGGGTACATAAAATTAAATACAATCTAGATGGGACTGTTGAACATTTGAAATCTCGTCTTCTTGCATTAGGTAACAGTTAGGTGGAAGGATTAGATCATACATAAGTTGTTTCTCCTTTTATGAAAATGGTGATTGTGAGATGTTTTTTGTTAGTGATAATTCCCAAAGGATTGGAATTGCATCAATTGGACGTCAACAACACATTTTTGTATGGTGATCTTGCAGAGGAGGTATATGTCATGCCCCAAAAGGTACCCTAAATATAACAGCCCGTCACACTCAATATTAAAGCTTAAGAATGGCTTAGCCACACAAAAGCTTCGATATTAGGTGTAAGGTGTACTTTCAGAATCATAGATGACCATTCCTTGTAACGAGTAGTTTAAGGAGTTATAGAAATAGCATTTAAGAAAGAAAATCATAACATCATAACTTAAGCAAAGTCTTAAAATTTAGAAAGGGGGCAAATGTAAACCACGAGAATTTTCACACTAGTATACGATAATAAGATAGAAAACGTGAATTAGATGGTGAACTTAGAACCCGATAAAAATCCTAGAATAGACCTATGAGTTTTAATAAACTCATTCTTAGTTTAAAAAGCTGAAATAAAAATTTCTTTGACCTTAATAGATACCAAAAATGAAATTTCGTATCTTAAATTGATAATTCAAGATATAATTAGAAGTAGCTCTAAATTTTAAACCCGATTAATTATAGTCTATTAATAGAACTTAGTGGTATAAAATAATAATTCAAAGATGAACTACTATGATTATAAATACGCAGCAGATACTAATATAGATCAATAATTACAAGTCTAGATCTCAAATAAAAATTTCAAAATCCATTGTTATACTTGTTAAGGATTCTAAATCCATTAGGAATTAATTCTAATTTTACATATTTGACTTGAAAAATTTAATCACGTAAGTTAAAAAACTAAAAATAATTAATCGTATAAACTTTAAACTAAAAATTTGAACATATAAACAATCTAGATTTTTTGTAGAAACTTAGATAATTTTTATTTAGATAAAACTCTTACATAATAGTTATAAACATACACATATAAATTGATATTTGTTAAAATATTTTAGTTAAATATATGAAGCAATAAACAAAAAAAAATGAAAACCCGATGAAATGAAGTTCACGCTGCATGTGGAAATTGCGGCTGCCGGAGGAATGCACTTCACATGCCCAACTTGCTCCATTTGAACACTCAAATTCAACTTGAAAAAGATACGCCACCAATCTAAAAACTCCACATATAATCCATATTAAATGCACAAGAATTCTAGCTAAACCAAAGTGTGTCTCATCTGCATTATTGGACTGAATTTACCGAGAAACAACATATACACACATGCATTCCAGCTCTGATTAGGAGGAAAATATAGGCTTAGCATGAGCTGATATTTTTTACCAAATAAGCACCAATAGGAGGCCTTAAAATGGATACTTCAAGAAAAAAAAATTACTTAAAAATCAAGTGAAGAAATCAGTCCAAAAAGATGAAGAAAAACTACAATAGAAATTTAAATTTTCAATCTTAGTTTTCAGCCTGATTTTGATCTGATTTTTAAGCAACTTGAACCCCAAATTCACCCATATAAATGACATTAATTAACTAGAAAAAAAACATAATAAATACACCCCAAAAAGCAGCAAAAAATCTATCCAAAATATATCAAAAATCGTCCTCCAACACAGCTCAACTTCTACACGAAAATTCCAACTACAAATACACATTTTTCCAAGCCCAAAACACCTTCCCTAGCCTCCTAACTTTAGCCTAACCTTAATATATATATATATATATAGCCTTAAGTTAGCTATAAAATCAGGGCATAACTTCCACAAACATAATATGAAAATCTAGCTACAAGTGGAGTTGCAAACAGCCTCCTCTCCCTTGCTATTCCTTCACTTGGATAGCTTTGAAGACCTTCTAAAACATAGTGAAAACCCTTTTTTTGCTTCCTATATTTTTCCAAGTATAAAAAACCTCAAAAACATCAATTCCCTCCTTCAAACCACATCAAAGCCAAGTCAAATAGCTCTTGGTTTGTATAAAACCAGGTTAAAATTCAAGCTTCACAAGGTAAGAAAACTTAGTTAAAATTAGTTAACTTCTAATATAGCTAGAAACTCATTATCCAACCTTTGATATAGATCCCGGGAGTTGAAAAGCGAAACCCTAATCCAGTCCAGTTTAAGTTTAGTAAGAGAAGCTTAGGAACTCTAAATCTGGCTTTCCTTCGGTTTCATAATAAAATAAGTTTCATAAAGTAAATGAATATGAATTATTGTTTTAAAGTATATTTTAAACCTTAGAAAGTCTTAAATTCGGGAATTTTTCAATTTCGGGCCTTCCCGAGCTCAATTAAGGAAAAACGTGCCCGGGACCACAAACTCAGAATAATATTCCGGAATATTCATTAGAACCGTAATTTTACAAAGATTCCAAAAATATCAATTTTATAATTTTCCCAATTATAAAAATTATAGTTATAGCCTTTTTCCAGTATTTTCGTTACAACCGGTAAAATAGATGTCTTGTCTACTATTCACAAGTACAACCTACACTACACACTACCCATACCCTATTCTTACATCCTTACAACTATTCTTTACAATTTTCTTTTCCAAGAAATTTTGTTTCCTAATTAATTAATACAATTATTACATTTTATTACATAAAATACAAATTTTGTCAAAATTCAAACTCTCTCTCTCACTTACCCCCTCATGGCCGGGCGCCCCACTCCCCTTTTCCCCTCCATTTTTGCCTTATTTTCACTCATTTTATTTAATTAAAACCCTAATCCAACTAATATATAAGCTCATTTTTCTCTCTCTCTCTTCATTGTCACTCTTCTAAAAATTTTTCAAAGTTGAAAACCCTCTCTTTCTCTCCCTATTGTGCCGTGACCCCCTCCTCCTCTCACACTCACACACAAAACTCATTTCCTCTTCTTTTCATCTTCAAATCTTCATTAGGTGATGATTCTAAACCTTATTCCTACATTATCTTGTAATGGCAAAGCTAGTCTTATGTGTTTTTCACATTTAATCCCAATGAGCATATGCTAGAGACATGAAAACACTTATACAAGAATATCAAGCCATCACAAGAAGTGGATCTAGAGTTTAAAAGAGTATTTGATGAGATAATGTGATGTTTATGCATGTAAAGAAGGAATCTTGCATAGAAATTTATGTTCATGCCATGAAACTCATGATTCATGCATTATATTTGGTAGATCTAGTGTTTAGACATTCATACCTTCATCTACACTTATGTTCATATGGTTATTTTGATTTTCATATATTGATGATCATAAAAATGTAGCCTTGCCTATGTATAGATATGATAGATGGTAGATCTTCATGTATAGAAGACAAAAAACATGAAAAAGAAAATATTTTGTTAGAAATGCTTAGTTGAAAATTCGGATGATTTTGGAACCCTACTTTAAAAACCACAAAAACCACTTTAAAACTCATATTTTTCATAAAAAAATGGAAGGTATATGTAATAGATACCCTTAAGGAATGATTTTCATAAGTTTCGATGAGTTTAAGCATGAGTAAAATGTAAAACAAGTAGTGGAGTTGGAATGAAAAATCTTGAGATAGTGATTAGTTTGTTAAATTCGTATTTTGGAATAATGCTTACATAAACACCTAGTATCCAAGCTTAAATTGCATTTGTTTATGAGTTAAATGAAGTCTTTAGGCAATAGATATAATGAAGCTTCAATTTTTGATGCATCAAACAAGTTTTCTCAAAGGAAAAATGCAAGAAAAGAAAATTTCCCAAAATTCGGATTTTTGTGAATAGCTTGTTTAAAAACATATTTACCAAGTGAAAATATGGATTTTTATGCATAAATGAAGGTCATGGATAGTAAAGATGTTAAGAACTCATTTTTATATAGATAACAAGTAAATTCCAAGAATAAATCCTAAAACCCTAGGAATGTAAAGTGGAAAATAGTTTTCTTTTTACAAGTAACTATTATGGAGTTTATAATAATTAGGAGTTCATAAGAGTATCATCATCAAAATCATCAAGACCATGCATATATGAGCTCATTACATCACATTCATACTGAATTCATACATATACCATCTATACATGAATCATCAACTAGGACATTTTTACCAAATGTCAAACAATTTTTCGGAATCGGAGTTACAGAACAGATCTGATCCCTCTGTTCTGTGACCTTAATATTTTCAAAACTTAAAAATAATATTCTAAATAGATAGATCTTTCGAAGTAGATAGAGATCGATATAAAATTTGCGAAATTCCGAGTTAAAATGACCAAGTTATGGCCGTTTTAAGTTGGAACTTCCGCAAATAGCGAGAAATCCGATTTTGTGTAGTTTAGATGCATAGCTTGAATTAGTTTAGTGATGAGATTCTTATTAGGTTGTTCTTATTTGGTAGTTGATCCCGAGCAAGACGATACCCTACCACCCGACTACTATTATCAAGAGACCGGCGTACCATGGTCGAGTGAGTATTACTTGTGGTTGTAATGATAGTGGCATTAGTTGTTTAGGCAAAGATAAAAATGATTATGCATGATGGGGTATATGGGGAATTATATACTTGTAGTATTTGATATGTGAAGTTGGACTTAAAGAATATCGAAACTGGTTGCTAAGCTACTGCTTGTTTAGCTAGAATTAATATTGATTGTCTGCGAATAATTATTGGTCACCTAAAAGAATTGAATTAATCTACATTGGACCTCAATTGTAATTGGACTCATTCATATCACGACGGGGATGGAGCATTAGCATTGGTTGATTTTTCGTGACCCATAAAACGAATATGTTGGTTAATCCTGATCCATAAAACGAAATTGTTGGTTAATCGTGATCCATAAAACGAATTATTGTTCAGTTGACCGTGAGCTTAAACGGCATTGTACCATAGGATTCGTTAATTTGCTAACCCGGGATGGAGGGTGCAAGTCCATCCACATATGATTTCCAGCTGGTCATATGTTTGTTGAACTCATTTGTCTGATGCATCCCATTTGCTTGAATAATCACTTGTTTGAATGAATTGCCTTAATTGTGATATGGAAGTTTTCACTCACTAAGCTAGTTAGCTTACGCCTCTATAATTTTTACTTGTTGCAGCATGAGTTCATTTGGCTTAGGTCGAGGCAAGCCATAGCTCAGGTACCGGAGATAGGAGTTTCCCTTAGAAGTTTACTTCGATTTTGTTTAGACTTCCGTTGGAAACTAAAAGACTCTGGATGAATGTAATGGACTTGATATTATTTTGTGGGGGAATGCCCCTTAGACTTTTGTAATGTATATATGTGTTTTGGTTTATTATCTATGGCTAATTAATGCCACATTAAACTTCTTAACTCCATTGATTGAGTATTCTATTGTCGTAAAGGGACGCTTCACATCTATACAAGACTCCCGAAGGGCTCGGATAAAATTTCGAGAGTCTTATACAGTATATGGCGGGCTGTTACATTTATGATACCCTATGGGGCGTGACAGTTTAAGTTGGTATCAGAGCTCTAGGTTATAAAACAAGACAATAGAATTCAAAGAAGCTGAACTTAGAAATCTAACTAATAGGTTCAAATGGAGTTGAAATATTTTTCCTTGTTAAGTCTAATTAGGAGTCTTATATTGTTGTAGGTCTCCTTGGGTGAGACCAGAGAACGGGCTAGAAACTTCACGTGAGGAATGATGAGACCATGGTGGAGTATAGGTTGAGATTGAGAATTGTTGAGGACTTTGCTTTAGCCAGGCACCCCCGGACTATAGGGGAGATGTTCAAATTGTGGAAAGAAGGGTTGAGATATACTAGGTGGGCCGCTGTAGTCGACCGACAGAGATATGATCCTATGGGGAGAAGGAATTGGACTAAGTTGGAGACGATCTATACCTTAGAAAGAATCATGGTAGAGTATGGGCGTGAGCCCATGACTAGGGAAGCTACCTTTATCTTGAAGAATGGGGGAAACCGGACCCCTCCAAACATTAGGGTGTGGATCCCTATAGGACCCCTATATGTGTATGCCCATGACAATTTGTATGATCACCATGACTAGAACATAGCAAATGCATGGAGCCATATTACCTGGCATGCGATTTACTTAGACATTCTTCCACCACGTGTGATAGCTCCACCTCCAGCCAGTGACATAAGCATGCAATTGAATGGTGCACCTATGATTGGAGAGAATGAAGAAGAGGAGGAAGAAGAAGAAGAGGATCCCGAGGAGGATCCTATTTAGGAGGAAAATGTCGTCCCTAGAACCCCTACCCCACCCATTGAGCCGGAAGTAGGAGTGAATCCGGAACCTAATCAAATTGTGTGGGATTTTAATCGAATATTGGAGATACCAGATAGTGGAGGGATAGAACCTAAAGTAGATCCCATGCTATGGAGAGACATTTATATTGAGGGTGAAAATCCACATGTGCTTGATCTGGCAGTAGTAGAACCTATGGAAGTGGAAAATGTGGGTAGAGAGCCTGAGAGAGAACCTGAGAGAGAACCTGAGGTAGTGGGGTTCAGAGTAGGTGAGCCCGAAGTAGGAGGTGATGAGGAAGAAGTGAGATCGAGGGAGGAGCAAGGGATAGAAGAGGAGGAGGAAAGTGAAGAACAAGATCAAGAACCTTTAGTTCGACCCGCTAGGAAGCGTAGGATGACTACAAGGGAATACCTTAGTTTGTTTGTCCAACAGGACGATGGTGGTTCTTCTAGTAGGAGACGACCTCCTAGCTCGACCTCCGATGATGATAGTGATGAGTGAGTCTGAAAGGATAGCCAAACCCATGAAGTCCAAGTGAAGTCCTTGTTTTTCTTATTTTGTAGTAGGCAATGAGGGATGCCAATTTGCCTTAGGATTTCAGGATAGCTAGTATTTTATTCCTTCTTTTTCCCTGTATTTTGTTATGCTTTCGGGAATAGGGAAAAATATTTAGAATCGGAACTAGAGTATAGCAAGCCAAATTTTGGGACAGAAATCTTTGATGTAATATTTTGTATGGCTTGCTAAAGTAATGAAGGATCATGTTTATTTTAAAAGAAAGAATGTTGTAGAAAACATGCATGCTAGACATTAGACATAAAGAACATTAACCACATATAAATTGCATGAGCATTCATTCATTCATGTTATTATTATGAGGTTGTAACTTGTTTCTCTATGTACGAATTCTTTTGTTCTCCTTATGATTATATGAAATTTATGAAATTCTATTCCTTTTTAAATTTGATTTCTGAATTCTCGCAAATTTTGAATCTTGTTGACAAATTAATTTCCTTAAAAAATAAAACATCCTAAGAATACTAAAATTTATTAAACAATATGTAAATAGACGAAACCGATGGATTCGGAATCGGGAGCAGGAATCCCTCCCGAACGAAGCCGACTAACCAGCCTTACCTCAACCTAATCCTCAAAGAGTTGCGCCTCAGAATCAGCAGGGTGATGTGTTGAACACGATTGGACAATTAGCCAATCTCTTGAATACATTCATCCAGAACCAAAACCTGGTTTAGAACCCGCACCAAGGACAAAGTGTCCGAGATTCTGCTCCACACCCACCACCTGAGGATCACAGGGAAGCGACTGCTAAAGCACCTGCTGAAGCACCTGCTCCATAGGAGGAGCATTCCTATAATGTGCACATGCCACCACCTCCACCATACCGAAGACCCCGCCGAAGCTCTTTACCAGATTTCATTAAGAGTAACGGGTATTTTGATGGAGCATTTGGTAAACCAGACGAAGTCGAGGACTGGCTAGCTCAAATTGAGCGATCTTTTGCTACATATGAGATTCCACCTTATTTACAAGTGGAGTATGGAACTTATATGTTGAGATTATGCGAGGGTCTGGTGGGACTCCAAGAGAAGGAGCTTGCATTCCCCGATTACATGGGAATCTTTTTGCCGGGAATTTTTGGATAATTACTTCCCCTCCAGCTTGAGAGTAAAATATAGTGCTGATTTCCTCCATGTTAAACAAAAGGGGAGAACTGTGGAACAGTATGAGACTGAGTTCATCCACTTACTACAATATGCACCTGAGTCTTTCAGGGATAGTGAAGAGTTGAAGAAGCAAGTATTTTTGGGAGGCCTAGATGAGGAGTTGCGGATCAAATTGGAAGAATTTGGAGTAAAGACCTACCCTAAGATGGTGGAGAAGGCCCGAGTGATTGAAGGGGCCAAAAAAAGGAAATACCAGGAACCTGACAAGAGGGTATTTGGAAAAAGGTCGTTTGATGCCTTGAGTTCAGGATTCAAAGGAAAGAGGTACAGACCGTACCATAGGTTTAAGGATGACTCTAGTAGTAAGCCGACCCAAACTAAGGCCAATGTCACCTGTTGGAAATGCAAGGGGACTCACCCTCCTAGGCAATGTCCACTGTTGAAGAACAAGTGTTATTTTTATGGAGATGCTGGTCACATGGTTTACATGTGCCCGAAAAAGATGGCCATGACTTGCTTTATTTGCAAGGAGAAGGGGCACTTGGCCTCTAAATGTTCCCAATGGAAGAGTGTAGCCGCTCGACCCTTTGGGACTTCGAGCAATACCAACCCATGAGGTCGGGTAATAGAAGTGAGAGCCGAGCAGCTTCGGCAATGCATGGGATGAGGCTATATAACTTTGAAGGCCAATGGATGGTAGAGGAAGATGAGGATGAGGAAGTGGAATTGGCAGCCTTGGATCAAAGCGACGGCGCGGATGGTAGCCTGATGACAAGTTAGTAACGGAAACCCTCTTAAGTTAAAAATATAATTTATTAATTTGATTTGTTGTCTGAATGAAATTAAATATGTTATGGGAAAGTTGGAAGTAAGAACCCCATGTAGGTAGCTTTGAGAGTGTTTTAGGATTGATAAGTGATGGATGTTTGTTAACCTCAGGACACATTCGGGTGGATAGCATGGAGGCTTATGTTTTATTTGACACGGGAGCGACACATTCGTTCATCACCACTAGTTTGGCTAATCAACTTGGATTACCTATAGCCACAACTACTGTTAGTTTGAGGATTAAGACACCTACTGGGAGCATTGTGTCAACCCGGGAATTGATAAAGGACTGTCCATTGGAAATTCATGGACACTACTCCAAGAGTGATTTAATAATATTGGAGATGAATAAATATGAAGTTATACTCGGAATTAGTTGGCTAAGTAAGGTAAAAACAATAGTGGATTGCCAAAAGAGGACAGTGTGTTTCTATGATCAATCAGGAGGAAAAGTAGAATTTGTGAGAGACCCTAGTCCCAAGAAGGTTTGGATTAAACTCTTTTGAGTTGATGATGGAGAATGAAGAGATAATACCGATTGAAGGTGTTTTGGATGAAGAGGAAACTCGTAAAGAAAGGGATATAGTGGTAAATGAATATTTGGATGTGTTTCCAGAAATTTTGCCGGGATTACCACCAAAAAGAGAAATTGATTTTGAGATTGTTTTAGCTCCAAACACCGAACCATATAAAGCACCATACCGGATGGCACCGGCTGAGTTAAAGGAGTTAAAGACACAATTGCAGGAACTTTTGGATCAAAATTCATGAGACCAAGTGTGTCGCCATGGGGCGCACCTTTCTTGTAAAGAAGAAGGATGGATCAATGAGATTGTGTATCGATTATCGTGAGTTGAATAAGGTAACTATCAAGAATCGGTATCCTCTGCCAAGAATTGAATTTGTTTGATCAATTGCAAGGGGCTTGTGTGTTTTCACGCATTGATCTGCGTTCGGGATACCATCAGTTGAGGATAAAGCCTGAGGATGTACCAAAGATGGCTTTTCATACTCGTTATGGACACTACGAGTTTCCTGGTGATGTCATTCGGGCTGACTAAATGCACAGCTGCATTTATGGACCTTAGAACAAAATTTAAAAGCCACTTTTGGATAATGTGTGTAGTCTTCATAGACACATCCTAATATATTCGAAGACCAAGGAACAACACAAGACATCTTCGTTTGGTGTTGCAAACCTTAAGGACAACAAGTTTACGCCAAATTGTCCAAATGTGATTTTTTGGTTGACAGAATCTTTTGTTGGACATGTGGTAACTGGTGATGATGTCAGTTGACCCCGAAAAGATTAAAGCTTAGTGGAATGGAAATAGCCACAAACAGTTACTGAAGTAAGAAGTTTCTTGGATTGGCTGGCTACTATCGCAAGTTTGTGAAGGATTTCTCAAAGATATCCAAGCCATTGACTCAATTGACCTAAAAGAATGAGAAATTTGTTTGGACAGATAAGAGGGAACAGAGCTTCCAGAATTGAAACAACATCTGTATCGGCACCGATCTTAGTTCTACCGGACCCGAAAAAGTCCTATACGGTGCATAGTGATGCCTCAAGGAATGGCCTTGGATGTGTATTAATGCAAGAAGGGAAGGTTATTGCATATGCTTCTCGACAATTGAGACCCCACGAGCAAACTACCCTACACATGATCTGGAATAGCTGCAGTGGTCTTCGCCTTGAAACTATGAGACACTATATATATGGACAAGGTGAGATATACACGATCATAAAAGTCTTAAATATCTATTCACACAAAAAACTAAATATGAACAAAGGAGATGGCTAGAACTGATAAAAGATTATGATCTGGAATAAATTACTGTCCAGGAAGGTTAATGCAGTCGCAATGTCCTAAGTCGAAGAATTATGGGGAGGTAGCCGCCTTGATCACAAGTCAAAGGACCTGATAGATTTTGAGAAGTTAAGGATTGAGTTTTATAGACCAAATGCTAAGCTTGAGATAGCCAACTAGCATTGGAACTGAACCTAATAGAAAGAATCAAAGACCCAAAGGTATGAATGAAGTGATACAAAAGATTAAAAGGGAAACCCAAGTAGAAAGTACCTTGACTTTGTAATAGATGATGAGGATGTGATCAGAATGAAAAGGTTTGTGTACCGGAAGACGAAGAGTTAGGAAGAGATAATGAGTGAAGCTCATAACTCCGGTTATACCATACATCCGGAGGTACCAAGATGTACCAAGATTTGAAAAGCTGCTATTGGTGGAACGGCATGAAGCGAGAATGGCAATTATGTAATGAAATGTCCTTTGCCAGCAGGTGAAAGTAGAACACCAAAGGCCGGGTAGGTTATTCAAGCCTTTACCCATTCTCAAGTGGAAGTATATCAGATATCTATGGATTTTTGTGTTTTTCCCAAGACTCCTTCTGGTTGTGATGCTTATGGGTGATAGTGGATCGGTTAACCAAGTCGGTGCACTTCTTACCCATAAATAATACTTATTCAATGGAAAAATTAGCCAAGATCTACATCTGGAGATTGTACGTTACATGGCATACTTGCGGATTATTTCATATAAACCCAAGATTTGTGTCTAAGTTTTGACAAGCCTGTAAAAGAGTTTGGACACCAAGTTGCATTTTAGTACGGCATCCTAATATATTCAACAATGCCTAAAGAGTCCAATCTATGCGTTGGGATGACTTATGAGATATTTAGCATGGTAGACTTGGAGTAAAGATTGTTGGATTGGCTATTCGCTCTCAACTTTTCTTAAAAAAAACTTATGAATTTAAAAGAGGCTCTCCATGGGCTTAAATACAATAGGATCCCATGAATGATCCATTAGAAGAATGACTCATCTTAGTCATTGATGCTCCACGTGACCTAATGGGCATCGTCAATGGCCAAACTTTAAAAGTATCTGATAAGTTCTCCTCATTTCATAGATTTCACATGTTTAGAGAAACGCTGTTGTGTTATCAGATTGTAATCCTAGAGATCAAACAGGGGTCACAATGAATAATGCATTGCCTCTCTCTAGGAACTGTGGGGTTAATGCTGCATAGCTCCTCCACTCGTCACGCATGCATTCGAGTTATTTGAGACTGCTTATTACTCCTCTCTATTATCTTTCCATAAGTCATCCTTACATGTCATTGCTAAATCACTTCTTTAAAGCCACATGTAGCACGAGCGAAATGCTGTACATACATGATCGCTACAATCGAATCCATTCATCTACATTTTGGTGACTCTGTTAGGGAGAGAAAGTTGACAATTTGACAATGGTACCCCCAAGAAAAGGACCAACCAATCCTAATAACAACACAAGTTGAGAGCTTAACATTATCATTGATGCTGGTGAGCAAAACATACCGCCACTTGATAATGTCAATTCCGTTGACAACACAATGCAAGTAAGTATACCTAACCATGTGCAGCTTGCATGTGAAATGCAAGAGAATACCAAGCTTATGAGAGAGTTCATCACCATGATGGCTCCATTCATGTTGTAAACTCCGGTTTTCCTAGTAGTTAAGTAAACTCCGGGAACCAAAAAGTAAAACCCTAAATCGGTCTAATTCGAGCTTAGTGAGAGAAGCTTAGAAACCCTAAATCTGGCTTTCCTTCGATTTCATAACAAAAGAAGTATTATAAAATAAATCAATGTGAATTATTGTTTTAAAGTATATTTCAAACCTTAGAAAGTTTTAATTTCGGAAAATTTTTCATTCTAGGCCTTCCCGAGCCCCATTGCGGAAAAACGAGCCCCAGGACTAGAAACTTAGAAAAATATTCCATATTATTCATTAGAACCGAAATTTTATAAGGATTTCAAAAATATAAGTTTTTAATATTTTCCAGGCTATAAAAATTACAAGTTATAGCCTTTTTTCCCGTATTTTCTTTACTACTGGTAAAGATGTCTTGTCTACTATTACCACTATTCACAAGTACAACCTATACTACCCACTACACATACCCTATTCTTACATCCTTACAACTAATTATATTTTCTTTTCTAAGAAAATTTTTTTCTTACGAAATTATTACATTTATTACATAAATTACAAATTTAAATAAAATCAACTCACTCCCTCTCTCTCCCCCTATAGTAGCCGGCACCCAAACCACCCCACCCCCCCCACCCCCCCCCCCCCCCCCCCCCCCCCCCAAAAAAAACTTTCCCCCTCTATTTGTTTTTTTTTTCCCCTCTTTTAATACAAACAAATCCTAATATACTTAATATATAAACTCATTTTCATTCTCTCTCTTCATTTTTACTCTTTCAAATTTTTACAAAGTGAAAAAACTCTCTCTTCTCTCCCTCTCCTTACTGTGACACTCCCCCTCCGTCACACACACACACAAGTTCATTTCTTCTCCATTTCTTCATCAAATCTTTCCTTAGGTGATATTTTCAAGCTTTATTACTATATAATCTTGTAATGGCAAGACTATTCTTGTGTGTTTTCACTTTAAATCCCCATGAGCAAATGCTAGGGATAAGAAAACATTAATACATGGATATCAAGCCATCACAAGAGTAGATCTTGTGTTTAATGAGTGTAAGCCCCGAAAAATTTCAATAAATAATTTCATGATGAACTTCGAAAATAAACTCTAAAAATCACTCCAAATTAAAACCGAATTTCAACTAGTCTTAAATCATGAACGAATTCGAAAAATTTTCGAATTTTGGGAAAAATAAGAATTCTAAAAAACAAAGTAAGAACTCAACATACTATAATTCCAAAACCACTACATACGACAAATTCCATATTTAACTCCGACTTATAAAAACGGGTAATATAAAGCCCAAAAACGAATTATTAAAAAGCAAATAACGATTGACTTTCGAAAATATAACTTAATTCAAGAATTCCGAAAACATTAAGAGATATTAAATACTTACAAAAATGAAATGTAAAATAAATTTCTTAAAGTAAATACGTTGTATAAACATAAAATATCAGTTTCCAAAGTGGCAAAGACTTAAACCGGAAAAATCACCCGGAAATCCTAACCGGAATGCAATAGCCTAAGTCCGGCAACCTAGTGCCCCTAACCCTAGAGGTCGAGGCGTAGCTAAATATGTAGAATAGCTCATAGTAATATAAGTTTGTTTAAAAATATCAGATTGGTAAATTTTTTACCTATTTCGAACTCGTTCGGATACAGACTTCGAAAAACATGTCCCGGGGCTCGAGATATCAAAAACATTCCAATAGTACCGTTAGATTCTTAATTTCACAAGATTTCTAAATATATCAGTTATGAAATTTTTCGGGTTATAAAAGTTACAGTTATAACCTTTTTTATCGTATTTCCATTATTACCGATAATTGAATAGTCTTTTATACTATTCATTTTTATTTCATTAGAAAATTTTATTATTCTTATACAGCCTTATATTTTTAGATAAATATTTATATGTTAGAGGAAATTTAGTTTTTCTAAAATTAGTTTCGTTTCAGGTCTTTACAGGATCAGATTCTGTTTAAGACCCGATACTAAAAATAAAATAAATTAATTTAATATTGAAAATATTTTAAAAATATATTATATTTCATAAAATAATTTTTTAGAATTTTTCGGGTTAAAAAAATTATTTATAGCCCATATTCGCGTATTTTGATCATACCGATAACATATTTCTTAAATTACTAAAATAATTCAAATAATTAAATTTAATTTAAATATGAAAAATCTGCTACAAATATTTGGAATAAATTTTCTAATTTTGTTTTATTTTAATTTATTTTATTAATAAAGTACTTTTACAACCCATACCTTCAAGTACACCTTACACATATCACTTCCTTTTCACTTCAATCTTTCTACACATTATCCCACAATTCATGGCAGATTTTTGACTCATTCATGCTACCATTGTCCTTTAATTTACTCCTATTTTGACTAAAATTAATTATTTTAAATCCTCTTCAAAAAGTTACATTACACATTAATTATACAATTCAAATTTGAGTCAAATTTCAACAAAATTCACTCTCTCTCCTCCTACACATTCACGTGCAGCATGTACACTTCATGCTGCCTTGTTTTATTTTTTTCTCATTTAATACACTCATTCTCTCTCTCTCTTTCATTTACTCATTTTCTTTTTCATTCTTTAACCTTTTCTCTCTCATTTTCCTCTCTTTCTTTCTTCTTCTTGTTCTTATTTCTTCAACAAAACAAGCTGTCCCTAATTCATTCTTGAGCCTCCACCCATATTTCTGAAGATTTTTAAGCAAATCTTCATCTCAAGCCTCCATAGGTGATATAGGTAAAGTGTGATGAATGTTTCATGCATCAAATGACCTTCCATAAGCTTAAAAGCTTAGGATGATGATGCCAAAAATGAAACTCTCCTTTTCTCCACTTTTATTATCTTGTATTTCAATTATTTTCTTGTTTAAAGTTGATATATATTTGTAGATCTAACTTTTTATAGCTTTGATTTTTGTTTATGCCATAGATCTTGTTATTTTTGTTATTTCTTATGATTTATGCATAGATCTAGCATCCACATGTCTATCTTAGTGATTCATGCATGTAAAACTAGTTTAGAAAACTAGATCTAGAGTTTTGAGTTCATAAATGCATTAGATCTTTGTTTATGTTCATGAACAACTTGCTATAGCATGATGATGGTAGGGAAATTGTAGGAAACTCAAGATCTATTTTATTTTCAACAAAAACAACTTTTGAAAATTCGGATGAAAATAGAACCATATTTACAAAAGTGGTTTTTCAACTTCAAAATGTATATTTTTCATTCAAAATAAAGGGCTTAGGGTATAGACAACATAAATGAATGATTTTGATAAGTAAATTTTAGATCTATGTTCATATTATGTGTAGATCTTAGATTTGAACTTGAGCAAAAGTAGTGAAATTCGTACTTTGGCAAGACTCATATTTAAAAACCACTTTCCAAGTGTCAAAATGTAATTTTACTTAAGAAAATGAAGGCTTAATATATGAATATCATCAAGACTTCTTTTTACAAGAACCTAATGTGATTTTCAAAAGTTATTTTCAAAACAAAAGTCATTTTCGGATTTTGGCTAAGGCATATTTTAAAAACATGTTTTCCAACTCAAAATGAAGTTTTTGTTTAAGAAATGAAAGGTTCTTAAGATAGGATATGTAAGGAATGGATTTTCATAAGCTTAGATAGATTTTATCAAAAGATATGACCAAAAATAAATTTTGTAAATTCGGATCCCAACCAAGATCAATTTTTAAAACCCATTTATCAACTCTAAAACTCATGTTTTATATGAAAAATGAAGTATATAGTAATAGGTATCATTAAGTAGTGATTTTTATAAGTTGAAATGAGTTTTGATGAGATTAATGTATAAAACAAGAAATAGAATCAAGATGGGAAATTTGAGTTAATAGCCAATTTGTGAAATTCGTAATTTTGAATGAAGGCCATAAGAACACCTATTATCCAAGCTCAAAATGAAAATTTTATGTAATGAATGGAGTCCTTAAGTAATAGTACCATAAAGTCTTAAATTTTAATGCATTAAACAAGTTTTTCCCAAAAAATCATTCAAAAAGTGGATTTTCTAAAAATTCGGATTTTTGAGTAAATCATATTGGAAAACATATTTGCAAAGTGTAAATGCAAATTTTTGTTAAGAATGAAGTCCTTAATGGTTATGTATGATTGAGCCCTAATTTCTAAATATCAAATGAATTTACTTAAAGGAATCACTCAAAAACTAATTTTTGTAAATTCGGATTTTGAATCAACCCCACTTAAAAACATGTTTACCAAGTGTAAAATGGAAATTTTATGAAGAAATGAAGGTCATAATAGTGTGTATAATGAAGACTCAATTTGACAAAAATAAATATTTTCTAAGTAACAAATCCAAAACAAATGAAATGATAAAAGTTAGAAAACTAGATTATTCATAAGTAATTATTATAGAGTCTTGCAAATAAAAAGTTATAAATTTTCTTTTAGCAAAAATCATCAAGATCATGCATACATTAAGCATCTCATGTCACTCATTTAGGAAAATCACTCATATTGCATGTACAGCTAATTTATATTGTCGGAACATTACAAACATTTACAAAACTACCTTTCGGAAGTTGAAATTGTTGCTTCCCTAATCTGATCCGAACTTTTCGAAGCTTCAAAGTTTTCAAAACTTGAAAAAATTTAGAATTAGATAGATCTTTCGAAGTATATAGAAATTGATATATAATTTGTAAGATTCTGAGTTAAAATGACCAAGTTATGGCGTTTTAAGTTGGAATTCCCGCTTAACGAGAATTACGAATTTGATAGTTCGTATAACATCGTTTAGATTAGTTTGAGTTGAATACTTATTAGATTATTTCTTCCTTTTTAGGAGATCCCAAGATCGACGATTCCCTGCCAGCGAATTATTATTACTAGAAGATCGGAGATCCAATGGCCGAGTGAGTTTTCTCCTTGTTTTGTTACCCGATTGTGATTGTAGTTAGTTGCATTAGAATTATAGGAACATGATAAAATCGATATGAATGGGGATGGGATATATGATGAGACTGTGATGAATGTATGCCAAAGATACTAAAGCATATCGAAACCACGATTTATTGGATAACTGCACCGTTCATATTATTTCTGTTATATGTGTGATATTGGTTGGTCACTCTAAAGAATGTATAAATATTTTTTACCTAAGCAAAAATTAAATTTTTATGCATCACATCGGACATATTGCATTTGGTAGCATGCTACTCCTATGCAGGTCGATCGGTATGGTCCGCGGATGACTCGTTTGGATAACGAACCCGGTACCAGAGCTCATTCAGGGATACTAAGGCGCATGTGGATGCATTCTTGGATGAGCCTAGCCAAATCGAGTGCTAAGAGCCAAGGGTTTGGGGACTAGATGCGGTCGTGTAGACTCAATACCATTCCTAACCCAAGATACGGAGGGCGTAAATCCGTTCTGTGTGTGGGTTCCGGATACCCATGCATAATTACTTGCTCACGTGTTTGTTCATGCATAGCATATGATTGATTAATAACTTGTTTGTTATGGTACGGAACTAAGAGAATTCTCACTAAGCTAGTGTAGCTTATACCCCAATAGTTGTTTAAATGAGCAAGTTATTTCAAGAATGCAAAGTGGGGCCAAATTGGTTGGAGCGGGAATGACTCCGGGATTCGGCAAAGAACACAAATGTTTGAAGTTACCAGCTAGTTTTATTATTTGCCTTGTAATAGTTTTACATAGTAAAATCTTTTGATGAAGTGTAATTGAAGTTTAATTATTTGTATTATGAAGTATAGTGATTGTATCTGAAGTATAGTAAATTTGTATTTCCTTTACATTGTTACTCAAGCATATCAACGTAAAATGTATTACTCCGATGAGTCTCCTCCATGTGTTAGACGCCTTGTACATAGTATGGAAGCCTTCGTGTGACTGAGGTGTTATTCTTAGGCTTTAATATTGTGTACGGCGGACTGCCACGTTTAGGGTACCCTTCGGGGCGTGACAATGAGTTTTTGTTGAAGTGTTATTATATTCATGCATATAAAAGTAAGATCTTGCATGAAAAATATTGTTCATGTCTTTAAACTCATTTTCATGCACTATAAGTAGTAGATCTAGCATTAGACACTCATATTTTTCTTGACATTCATGTTCATATGGATATTTTGTGTTTTCATGCATTAATGTTCATAAAGGCTTAGTCTTGTATATATAAATGTGGTAGTTGGTAGATCTTTATGAAGATAAGACAAGGAACTTGAAAAGAAGAGGTTTTTGTTAGAAATGTTCAAGGAAAATTCGTATGATTTTCAAGACCTATTTTAAAAACCCTTGTAACCACTTTGAAACTCATATTTTATATGAAAAATGAAGGGTAATAACAATAGGTCATTAAGTAATGATTTTTTAAGTTGAAATGAGTTTGGATATGAGTAATGTGTTAAACAAGTAGTGGAATTAAGATGAAAAATTTTGAGTTAGTGTTCAACTTGTAAAATCCGTAGGATTGTGGATTATTTGACAAGCCTTATCTAAGTAATCACCTACCTCGTATTTTTGGTTTAAAAGAAAATTATGGGGAAATTCTATCAAAATTTTTTCAAAAATCTCTTAAAAATTGAAGATAGTACAAAGTAAAGACTGAAAGGAATGAAATTAACTTGTAAAAGTATCTTACTCACCTGCTGTTGTGATTGGTTTACTAAGTTGGAATTAAGTAGTAAAATCCTTAAGAAACAAGTTTACTTTATTTTTAACTTTGGAATTGGAAATTTAAGAGCTAGTCAAATCCTTTTATGAAAAATAAACAGGTTTATTTCTAGGAAATTTTAGTTTGTATATACTCTTTGAATTATAACATTTAGTTAAAGAGGTAGAAGAAACTTTTAAACTTAGTGATCCTTTATAAAATAAGTCTTTGATTTGTTATTGCATTAAAAAAGAAAAAAAACAAGCATAGCTACTACTCCTCTGACTTAAAAATTTGAGTTATGAGTATCTGAACATGAATGTTAAAGTGATGAAGAGTTCTTAGGGGTATTTTGAAACCCGGTCACTTAGGTGATGAGCCTAGGATGTGCCGACTCAATGAACTCACTATAATGAGAAGGGAAGAAAGGCAAGAAGTTCAAATTATGAACTTTAAAAAAAAGATGGAGGCAAAAACCTCCTAAAAAGAAAATAAGTGCTTGAAAAAGAAAAGAAAAATGAATGCAAATATGCAAATAAAAGGAGACTTATAATAAAGAAAGAGAAAATCTAAGAAAAAAGTAGATACCACATGCTTTCATTTGGTGTTATTGAGAGTATATATATAAAAGCTAAAAGTCCAATGAAGTTTAAATAAGTATGTTTCCTTAGTAGATTGGGTATTTGCTTTTTGAATAGAATGTTCTTTTGTTAAAGATTGAGATTAAAACTTGTTTTGTTTGGATTAACTTCTCAATTTTGATTATAGTACACAAATTACAAGAAACTGGTATGGTTAGAGCAATAGATACAAGAAAAGCAAGTTAAAGAAATTGTGCTTAAATTAGAAAAATTGTACTATCTATGAGATTTCATTAATTATGTTCTTCATTATTTTGCTTGAGGACAAGCAAAAGTTCAAGTGTGGGGAATTAATAAGATCATATTATATACAACTTGTTGATGTTCAAAATAGCTAGAATGGGTACTTGTTTTGGTTAAAATTTATGTTTCAGGTCTAATTTGGATAAAGAAATCAAAACAAGAAACTTTGGAATGAAAATAGGAAAAACTCAAGGGATATGCCGGCTTTTCTGAAGCTAAAGCCGCCGACGTATGGCTAGCCTTCATCATCAACAGAATAGAATTCCTTAAGGATGCCTCTACACCACCGGCCTTGGGGCGGTGTAGAATGAAGAAGATAAAAACACTGGCTCAAGCTGCCAGTGTAGGAGGAAGAAGAAGCCAACTTATGCAATGTTTCATTCAACGCCAGCTTTTTCTGAAGTCAAAGCCACCGACGTTAAAACGGCTTACAAGATCAAATGTTTGCACTTACTCAAAGCCATTGCCTATACTACCAGCTTTATAAGCCTTGACTCAATTGAATATATGTCGCCTTAAAGTCGCCGGCGTAGAAGGTGAATAGGCCAGTGTAGAATGAAGGCTGGCAACTCAGAGTTCAAAGGTTGCCAGTGCAAAAGGAGTTACAACTTACGCCAAATTCTAAGCCGCTGGCGTTGAGGCAGTGTAGATTGAAGATCAGGAGGCACAAGTAGATATCACATGCTCGGTGACAAATGAAAAGACAAAGTTTGATGGATTGTCTAAGCTAGCATCAAAGCCGCCGGCTTTGGGATGACTTTCCTTATAAATCGGTTCAACCTTTCATTTTTCATTATATACGTCGGTTGGATCTATATCTAAGCCGCCGGCATAGCAGCGGCCTACACTTGTAACCAAAGATGAAAGCTATCAGTGCACTGCCTATGTAATGAAGAAAAAAGACTTTATGCCGCCTGTAAGCCGCCGGTGTAGGAACTGTAACTGCTAGCGTACAAGTTGAAACTGCAATTTTTCATTAATGCTTCTCACGAAATTTTTCCTATATAAAGGGGATTTCCCTCCTCTAGTTGGACAAGTAGAAGAAAAACAGAAAATACTTTAGTATATAAATAGTTTTTGCATTCCATAGAGATTTGTGAGAGAATTGAGCTTTCAAGAAGTTGTAATTGAAGATTGCGATATTTGAATTGGTGATATCTGATCTCTTTTCATATGCAATTCATTTATCTGAATTCTTTGTTCATATTGTTATCAACTGCATATTTTTATTTGATTATTGAATCATCATTCATGAGTAGCTAAACTTTTCTTTGTGGGAAGTGATGAAATCCTAATTTTGCTAAAATGATTCTTGAACTTATATTATAGGATTGTTAGAATTATGGAATATTTGTATTGAATCCTAATTATCTATTTTATTTCTGATTGAAATTGAATTGATAAGAATTCTGATAATTTGGAAAAAAAAAATAGGGTTCATAGGAATTCATGAATTGAGATTAAACAACAATTGTGAAAGCGGTGGAGTTTAATCTAATTTAGAAATTGTTCCATGTAATTCATGCAATATTTTATTTTAATTTCTCACTAAGGAATTAGGAGAAGTTAATTTAGGATATTAGACAATTATAGAATCGGAAGATTTATAATTATAAATTAGATTTCATTGATAATTTATATAGCGGAAGCTAATAGATTATTTTATGATTTACTAAAACTTGATAGTTTTATGTCTTGACAATTTATTACAAATATCCATAATTCTAATTATTAATATAATATAACTCCAGCATGATTAGTAAATATTAGGATGGATTCTGTTCCTTCCCACATTTATCTTATATAACTTCTCATAATCTCATTGTATTCATATTAGATATAATTAGTTGATTAATTGATACATTTTGATTGCCTAAATATTAGTAAAAGTTAATACCAATCTTGTAAACCCCGGTATTCTCAGTAGTTTAGAAACCCCGGGTTTTGGAAGCGAAACCCTTTTTCGATTCAGTTGAGTCTAGTATGTTAAGCCTAGGAGCCCTAAATCCGGCTTTCCTTCGTTTCATAATAGAAGGAATTTTATAAAGCAAATGAAGATGGATTATTGTTCTAAAGTATATTTTAGACCTTTGAAAGTTTAAATTCGGGAATTTTTCAATTCCGGGCCCTTCCCGAGCCAATTACGGAAAAGCGTGCCCCGGACCACAGATTCAGAAAAATATTTTGGAATATTCTTTAGAACCATAATTTTATAAGGATTCCAAAAATATCAATTTCGTAATTTTTCGAGCTATAAAAATTACAGTTATAGCTTTTCCCGTGTTTTCGAACAACGGTAAAGTAGATGTCTTGTCTACTATTCACAAGTACAACCTACACTACACACTACCCATACCCTATTCTTACATCCTTACAAATCACTCATTTCATTTTCTTTTCCAAGGAAATTTGTCCTTAAATAATTATTACATTATTACATTTAATTTACTAAATTACAATTTCATTTTTTTTTTCAAAACTCACACACACACACACACAAGGAGGCCGGCGCCCCTCCCCTATTTTTCCCCCTCAAATGAAGTATTTTTACTTCATTTTATTAATCAACCCTAAAACACTTGATATATATACATAATTTTCTCTCTCTCTCTCCATTTTCTTCTTGTTTCAAAATGAAAAAAGAAAACCTCTCTTCTTTTCCTTCCCTTTCATGCCATGAACCCCTCCCTCTCCCTCTTGCACTTTCAACTCAAAACTCCTCCATTTCTACCTTAGATCCTCCTTTGGTATGTTGATTCAAGCTTTGTTCTTCCTAGTTCTTGTAATGGCAAGACCATATCTTGTGTATTTCCTCATTAAAACCCATGATGCTCATGCTAGGGACATGGAAACACATGAACAAGAATGTCAAGCCATCATAAGACATGGATCTAATGTTTAGATGTGTTTTTGTTAAGATCTCATCTTGTTCATGCATGTAAGTGATTTTGTACATATGTTGTTATTCATGCCATGAGATCCATGCTTTATATGTCATATGTTGTAGATCTAAGGTTTAGACATTCATAACTTCATGTACATGCATGATCATAAGTTCATTTTGTTTTATATGCATGATCATAAGAATGAAGTCTTGTTCATGTATAGAGATGTTAGATAGTATATCTTCACATGTAGAAGGCAAGAACATTGAAAAAGGAAGGGCTTTGTTAGATATGAGATGTTGAAAATTCGGATGAAATGGAAACCCTATTTTGAAAACCACCAAAATCAATTTTTAACTCATATTTCTTAAGAAAAATGAAGGGTATGTGTAATAGGCATGTTGAAGGAATTATTTTCATGAGTTTAGATGAGTTTAGGCATAATAAAAATGAGAAAACAAGAAGTGAAGTTAGAAGGAAAAATGTTGACTTTGGATGTGTAGTCAAAATTCGTAACTTGGGTATGCCAAAATAAACACTTAGTATTTAAGTCTAGAATGGATATTTTATAATCTAAATGAAGTCCTTAGATAATGTATACATTGGAGCTTCACTTTTTAATACATTAGACAAGATTTTCCTTAAGAAAAATGCAAGAAAATGGAATTTGGAAAATCGGATTTTTACAAGTGGCTTATTTAAAACATGTTTACCAAAGGAAAAATGTAAATTTTTATGCATGAATGGAGGACATGACTATTATAGACTTTGGGAACTTATTTTTTTTATAGAAAACATGTGGATTACAAGACTAAAAGTCAAGAAACCCAAAGGAGTATAATGTGGGAAAATGGTCTACTAGAATTAATCCTTGCAAGATTTTCCAACACTTAGGAGATCATAAGGGTTTATTACCACAAAAATTATCATGACCATACACATATTGAGTTCATTACATGGCATACACATTAGTAGTTCATTCCTATATCATTCATGCATGAATCACCAACTAGGAACACTTTTTATCAAAAGCAAAGCACATTTTAGAAATTGGATCAATTGCGGAACAGAACTGATCCCACTGTTCCGTGACCTTATTATTTTCAAAACTTGGATTTAATATTAGAATTAGATATATCTTTCGAAGTAATAGATCGAATAAAAATTGCAAAATTCCGAGTTTAAAATGGACCAAGTTATGGCCGTTTTAAGTCGGACTTCCGCAAACAGCGAGAAATCCGAATCTTATATTTAGATATATAGCTTGATTAGTTTACTTAATGAGAATCATTAGGATCATTCTTTCTTGGTAGGTGATCCCGAGCAGAACGACGCTCTACCCCCCGACTACTACTATAGAAAGACCGGGCGGCGTCCAATGCCGAGTGAGTTTACTTCCACTCTCAATTATTATTGTGATTGCAATGTAGTGGCACTAGTGATGTAGGCAAAGATAAAAGTGGAATATGCATGATGGGGTTATGGGAATTATATATATTTTTCTGTTGTTGATGTGTGAAATGGGACTTAATGAATATCGAAATCGGGTGCTAATCTATTGACTGATTAGCTGTTATCTCATATTGGATGTCTGTGAATACTTGTTGATCACCTAAAAGAATGGAAATAACGAATATTCGGCATCAATGGTAAATTAAATTCATTCATATCACGATTGGGTTGGAGCATTTGCATTGGTTGGTTTTTCGTGACCCATAAAACGAATGTGTGGTTAATCGTGATCCATAAAACGAACTTTAAATCAGTTGACCGTAAGCTTAAACGGCGTCGTACCACAGGATTCGTTAATCTGCTAACCCGGGATGGAGGGCGCAAGTCCATCCACATATGATTTCCGGATGGTCATATGTTTGCTAAACTCATTTGTTTGATGCATACACTTGCTTGGATAAATACTTGTATGAATGATTTGTACTTAATTGTGTTATGGAAGTTATTACTCACTAAGCTAGTTAGCTTACGCCCCCATAGTGTTTACTTATTGCAGCACGAGTTCATCTGGCTTAGGCCAAGGCAAGCCACAACACAGGTACCGGAGATAGGAGTTTCCCATAGAAGTTTAATCCATTTCTTTTTGTATAGACTTCCATTGGAAACTAAGGACTCTTGATGACTGTATCGGACTTGTTATTATTTTGCGGGGGAATGCCCCTTAGATTTTGTAACTTATAATTGCGTTTTGATTTATTATCTATGGCTAAGGAATGCCACATTGAACTGTTTAACTCCATTTGTTAATGTATTCTATTGTCGTAAAGGAACGCCTTACGTCTACTTAAGACTCCCGAAGGGCTCGGGTAGAGAACTCGAGAGTCTTATTTAGTATGTGGCGGGCTGTTACGTTTAGGATACCCTACGGGGCGTGACAGTTTAAGTTGGTATCAGAGCCCTAGGTTATAAAACAAGACAATAGGATTAAAAGAAACCGGACTTAGAAATCTAACTAATAGGTTTAAATGGAGTTAAAGTTGTTTTCTCGATGTGTCTGATTAGGAGAATTATGTTGTGTAGGTCTCCTTGGGTGAGACCAGGGAGCAGGCCATGAACTTTACCAAGAGAAATGATGAGACAATGGTGGAGTACAGGTTGAGGTTGAGAGAGTTGTGCGAAGACTTCGCCCTAGCCAGATATCCCCGGACTATAGGGGAAATGTTTAAGCTGTGGAAAGATGGATTGAGATATACCAGATGGGCGGCTGTAGTTGATCGATTGGGGTATGATCCCATGGGGAGGAGGAGATGGACGAAATTGGAGACGATTTATACCTTGGAGAGGATTATGGTTGAGTATGGGCGTGAGCCCATGATTAGGGAGGCTACTTTTATTTTGAAGGGTGGAGGAAACCGAACCCCTCCAGATTTTAGGGTATGGATCCCCATAGGACCTTTATATGTGTATGCCCATGACAACTTGCATGACCACCATGAGTGGAATATAGCAGACGCATGGAACCATATCACTTGGCATGCGATTTATATGGACATCCTTCCACCCCGAGTGATACCTCCACCCCCAGCTATTGACATAGGCATGTAGTTGAATGGGGCTCCTGCAATTGAAGAAGAGGAAGAGGAAGAGGAAGAGGACCCCGAGGAGGATCCTAACTGGGAAGAGAATGAAGTACCTAGGACTCCCACCCCGCTTGTTGAACCCGAAGTGCAGGTAAACCCAGAACCCAATCAAATTATATGGGATTTTAACCGGATGTTGGATATACCGGATAGTGGGAGGGTAGAACCCGAGGTAGATCCCAGGGTATGGAGAGATGTGTATATTGAGGGTGAGAACCCACCTGTGCTTGACTTAGCAGTAGTAGACCCAGAGGCCCCAGTGCCTATGGAAGCTGAAAATGTGGCGGAAGAGCCTGTGAGAGAACCTGGAATAGAGGTGAACCGACTAGGTGAGCCTGAGGTAGGAGGTGAGGAGGAGGAAGTAAGCCCACAGGAGAGGCAGGGGACGGAGGAAGAAGTAAGCCCGCAGGAGGGGCAAGGAACTGAAGAAGAAGAAGAGAGTGAAGATCAAGAGCCTCTAGTCTGTCCCGCTAGGAAGCGGAGGATGACCACGAGGGAGTACCTTAGCTTGTTCGTCCGACAGGACGCTAGTGGGTCTTCTAGCCGGAGGCGACCCCCTAACTTGACCTCCGATGACTCTAGCGATGAGTAGAGACCGAGATGATAGCTAACCCATGAAGTCCAAACGGAGTCCTAATTTTCTTATTTTGTATTAGCCAATGCGGGATGCCAATTTGCCTTAGGATTTCAGGATAGTTAGTATTTTAATGCCTCTTTTTCTCTGTATTTTGTCATGTTTTCGGGAATAGGGAAAAAGGATTAGAATAGG
Source organism: Combretum micranthum (assembly GCA_024138025.1). NCBI lineage: Eukaryota > Viridiplantae > Streptophyta > Magnoliopsida > Myrtales > Combretaceae > Combretum > Combretum micranthum. The sequence goes on along the minus strand of JAMXBD010000727.1, from coordinate 586,160 downwards.
AAAATTTTGTATAGCTAGCCAATTTTGGGACAAGAATTTTGATGTAAATTTTGTACGGCTCGCTAAATTAATGAAGGATCATATTTATTTCAAAGGAAAGGAATTTCAAAAAGGCATGCATGTTAGGCATGAGGCATAAAGGACATCAATCGCATATAGATTGCATGAGCATTCATTTATTCACATTATCGTTATGAAGTTACAACTGCTGCTTTGTGTGTGATTTCTTGTATTCCCTTTTATGATTATATGAACTTATGAATTTCCTTTTCTTCCCAAGTTGATTTCCAAACTTACGCAATCTTTAAAATTTGCTATCAAATCTAGTTCTTATAAATCTGAAACCTCCATAAAACTACTAAAAAAATTCATCAAATAATGTATAAACAGACGAAACCGACGGACTCGTAATCGGGAACAAAGGTCTAATCCGAATGAAGCTGATCAGCCGGCTATGCCACAACCTAACCCCCATGGAGCCGCACCTCAAAATCAACAGGGTGATGTGTTGAATGCGATTGGACAATTAGCCAATCTTCTGAACACCTTCATCCAAAATCAGAACCCGGCTCAGAATGCACACCCAGGGCAAAGTGCCCGGGATTCGGCTCCACACCCACTACCTACAGATCACCAGGAAATGACTGCAGAGGCACCGACTCCACAAGAGGAGCACTCCTACAATGTGCCATTGCCACCACCCCCGCCATATAGGAGACCCCACCGAAGTTCCTTACCGGATTTTATTAAAAGCAACCGGTATTTTGATGGAGCGTTCGGTAAACCGGACGAAGCAGAAGACTGGTTGGCTCAGGTTGAGCGTTCGTTTGCCGCATACGAGATTCCACCTTATCTGCAGTTGGAATATGGAACATATATGCTGAGGTATAACGCGTGGGTCTGGTGGGACTCCAAGAGAAGAAACCTGACTGCCCCGGCCACTTGGGAAACCTTTCGCTGGGAATTCCTAAACAATTATTTTCCCTCCAGTTTGAGGGTGAAATATAGTGCGGATTTTCTCCATGTAAAGCAGAAGGGGAGGACAATAGAGCAATACGAAACCGAATTCGTTCACTTACTGCAGTATGCCCCTGAGTCTTTCAGGGATAGTGAAGAATTAAAGAAGCAAGTATTCCTGGGAGGCTTAGATGAAGAGTTGCGAATTAAGTTGGAAGAGTTTGGAGTGAGGACATATCCTGAGATGGTAGAGAAAGCCCGAGTAATTGAAGGGGCTAGAAAAAGGAAATATCAAGAGCCTGAAAAGAGGGTATTTGGGAAGAGGCCGTTTGATGCCTCGAGCTCAGGGTTCAAAGGAAAAAGGTACAGGCCATACCAAGGATTTAAGGAGGAGTCCAGCAACAAGCCGACCCAGTTCAAGACTAATGTCACATGCTGGAAGTGTAAGGGGACGCATGCGCCTAGGCAATGCCCGCAGTTAAGGAACAAGTGTTACTTTTGTGGCGATGCTGGTCACATGGTTTATACGTGCCCGAAGAAGCTGGCGGTGACTTGCTTTATTTGCAAGGAGAAAGGGCACTTAGCTTCTGAATGTTCTCAACGAAAGAGCGTGGCCACCCGACCCTTCGGAACCACGAGCAATGCCAACCCCATGAGGTCTGGTAACAAAAGCGGGAGCCGACCAGCTTCAGCAATGCATGGGATGAGGTTATATAATTTCGAAGGCCAGTGGATGGTGGAAGAAGATGAAGAGGAGAATGTGGAATTGGCAACTCTGGACCAAAGCGAAGGCGCTAATAGCGGCCTGGTGACAGGTTAGTAACAAAAACCCCCTTTGACTGAAATTAAGATTATAAGTTTAAATTGTTGCCTAATTGAAAATGATTATGCTATGGGAAAGCTGGAAGTAGGAACCCTGAGTAGATAACCTTAAGAGTGTTGTAGGGTTCAGTTGTGATGGATATTTGTTGACTTCAGGGCACATTCGAGTGAATGGTGTGGAGGCATACGTTTTATTTGACACGGGAGCGACTCATTCTTTTGTTACCAATGGTTTGGCTAACCAGTTGGGATTGCCTATAGCCACAACTATGGTTAGTTTGAGGATCAAGACCCCCACGGGAAGTGTTGTGTCAACCCAAGAGTTGGTGAAGGATTGCCCGTTGGAAGTCCAGGGACACAACTCCATGAGTGATTTGATAATGTTAGAGATGAATAAGTACGAAGTTATCCTTGGAATGAGTTGGCTAAGCAAGGTGAAAGTGATAGTGGATTGTCAAAAGAAAACAGTGAGTTTCTATGATCAATTGGGAGAAAAAGTAGAGTTTGTGGGAGAAACCCTAGTTCCGAGAAGGCTTGGTGTAAACTCGTTTGAGCTGATGATGGAAGATGATGAGATGATACCAATTGAAGGTGTCTTGGATGAAGAGGAAACCTGTGAGGAAAGGGATATACCAGTGGTAAACGAGTACTTGGATGTGTTTCCGGAAGTTTTGCCGGGATTACCGTCGAAAAGAGAAATTGACTTTGAGATTGTTTTGGCTCCAAACACCGAACCGATATCTAAGGCGCCATACCGGATGGCACCGGTCAAGTTGAAGGAGCTAAAGACACAGTTGCAAGAACTTCTGGATCAGAAATTTATAAGACCAAGTGTATCACCTTGGGGCGCACCCGTTTTGTTTATAAGGAAGAAGGACGGATCGATGAGATTGTGTATCGATTACCGGGAGTTAAATAAAGTGACTGTCAAAAACCGATATCCCTTGCCAAGAATTGACGATTTGTTTGACCAACTACAAGGAGCTTATGTGTTCTCACGCATTGATTTACGTTCCGGGTATCATCAGTTGAGGATTAAGCCTGAGGATGTACCCAAGACGGCTTTTCGTACTCGTTATGGACACTACGAGTTCTTGGTAATGTCATTTGGACTAACTAATGCACCAGCTGCATTTATGGACCTAATGAATAGAGTCTATAAGCCACTTTTGGATAAGTGCGTGATAGTCTTCATAGACGACATCCTCATATATTCAAGGACCAGGGAGCAACATGAGGAGCACCTACGTTTGCCATTACAAACCTTACGAGATAATAAGCTATACGCCAAGCTATCCAAGTGTGACTTTTGGCTGGACAGGATATCATTTCTTGGACATGTAGTAACTGGTGATGGAATATCAGTCGATCCCGAAAAGATCAAGGCCATAGTAGATTGGAAACCGCCGCGGACAGTTACGGAAGTGAGAAGTTTCTTGGGGTTAGCTAGCTACTATCGCAAGTTTGTGAAGGATTTCTCTAAGATAGCCAAACCACTGACGCAACTAACTCAAAAGAATGAGAAATTCGTTTGGACGGACAAACGGGAACAGAGCTTTCAGGAATTGAAGCGACGATTGGTTTCAGCACCGATCTTAGTTTTACCAAACCTAGAAAAGTCCTATACGGTGCACAGTGATGCCTCGAGGAATGGCCTGAAATGTGTCTTGATGCAAGAAGGGAAGGTCATTGCGTATGCTTCCCGGCAATTGAGACCACATAAGCAGAACTACCCCATGCATGACTTGGAATTAGCTGCCGTTGTCTTTGCTTTGAAGTTATGGAGACATTACCTATACGGACAGAGATGCGAGATATACACCGATCATAAAAGCCTTAAATACTTGTTCACGCAGAAGGAGTTAAACATGAGGCAAAGGAGATGGCTGGAATTAATAAAGGATTATGATCTGGGAATAAATTACTGTCCAGGGAAAGTCAATGCGGTCATGGATGCCCTAAGTCGGAAGAATCACGGAGAAGTAGCCGCCTTGATCACAAGTCAAAGAGAACTGATTAAGGAGTTCGAAAAACTAAGGATTGAGTTCATAGACCAAAGCGCAGAGCTCGAGATATCCAACCTGGTGCTGGAACCGACCCTTATAGAGAGAATCAAAGAAGCCCAAAGGTATGATGTGGTGATACAAAAGATAAAAAGGGAGATTCAAGAAGGAAGGTACCTCGACTTTGCCATAGAATATGAAGATGTGATCCGAATGAAGGGAAGGCTATGTGTACCAGAGGATGAGGAGTTGAAGAAGGAAATATTGAGTGAAGCTCATAACTCCAGATACACCATGCATCCAGGAGGCACCAAAATGTACCAAGATTTGAAAAGTTGCTATTGGTGGAATGGCATGAAGCGAGATGTGGCAGATTACGTAATGAAATGTCCAGTGTGCCAACAGGTGAAAGTGGAACACCAGAGACCAGTCGGATTGCTAAAGCCCTTACCCATTCCAGAATAGAAATGGGATCAGATATCCATGGATTTCGTGTGTGGTTTTCCTAAGACTCCAGCCGGATGTGACGCAATATGGGTGATAGTAGATCGGCTAACCAAGTCGGCGCATTTCTTACCCATAAGTATGACCTACTCAATGGAGAGGTTAGCTAAGATCTATATCAGGGAAATTGTACGGTTACATGGCGTACCTGCAGGGATCATCTCAGATAGAGACCCGAGGTTCGTATCCAAGTTTTGGGCAAGCTTGCAGAAGAGTTTGGGCAGCAAATTGCATTTTAGTACAGCTTATCACCCTCAGACCGACGGACAGTCTGAGCGGACGATCCAAACCCTAGAAGATATGCTGAGAGCGTGTGCCTTGGAATTCAAAGGAAATTGGGATAGTCATGTACACCTAATCGAGTTTGCCTACAATAACAGCTATCACTCCACCATTCGGATGCCACCGTATGAAGCTTTGTATGGCGACGCTGTAGATCCCCTTTGTTTTGGGATGAAGTGGAAAAGGTAGCAATTGGGCCTGAGTTGGTGCAAGAAGCCGCAGATAAAGTTAGGTTGATTCAGCAGAAAATGAAAGAAGCTCAAGACCGGCAAAAGAGTTGGGCAGACTTGAAAAGAAGAGAACTTGAGTTCGAGGTGGGTGATCATGTGTACCTGAAGGTAAACCCGATTAAAAGCATTAAGAGGATGCGTACACAAGGGAAGTTGAGCCCGAGATACGTTGGACCTTTTGAAATCTTGGAAAGGGTCGAAGATCTGGCATATCGGCTAGCCCTGCCACCAAATCTGTCCGGGATCCACAATGTGTTCCATGTATCAGTATTGAGGAGATATGTCGCCGACCCGGAAAGGATCCTGGAGTTGGAACCAATTCAACTGAAGGAAAACCTAACATATGAAGAACACCCAGTGGAGATATTAGATAAGAAAGTTCAAAGGCTCCGGAACAAAGACATTCACTACGTTAAAGTGCTATGGAGGAACCATGCCTTTGAGGAAGCAACCTGGGAAGCGGAAGATGAAATCCGGAGAAAGTTCCCCGAGTTGTTTAAAGGACAAGGTACGTCAGTTCCGTTTTGAGGACAAAACCTTATTTAAGGTGGGGAGGTTGTAAACCCCGGTATTCTCAGTAGTTTAGAAACCCCGGGTTTTGGAAGCGAAACCCTTTTTCGATTCAGTTGAGTCTAGTATGTTAAGCCTAGGAGCCCTAAATCCAGCTTTCCTTCGGTTTCATAATAGAAGGAATTTTATAAAGCAAATGAAGATGGATTATTGTTCTAAAGTATATTTTAGACCTTTGAAAGTTTTAAATTCGGGAATTTTTCAATTCCGAGCCTTCCCGAGCCCAATTACGGAAAAGCGTGCCCCGAACCACGGATTCAGAAAAATATTCCAGAATATTCTTTAGAACCGTAATTTTATAAGGATTCCAAAAATATCAATTTCGTAATTTTTCGAGCTATAAAAATTACAGTTATAGCTTTTCCCGTGTTTTCGGAACAACCGGTAAAGTAGATGTCTTGTCTACTATTCACAAGTACAACCTACACTAGACACTACCCATACCCTATTCTTACATCCTTACAAATCACTCATTTCATTTTCTTTTCCAAGGAAATTTGTCCCTTAAATAATTATTACATTTATTACATTTAATTTACTAAATTACAATTTCATTTTTTTTTTCAAAACTCACACACACACACACACAAGGAGGCCGGCGCCCCTCCCTCTATTTTTCCCCCTCAAATGAAGTATTTTTACTTCATTTTATTAATCTAACCCTAAAACACTTGATATATATACATAATTTTCTCTCTCTCTCTCCATTTTCTTCTTGTTTCAAAATTGAAAAAGAGAAAACCTCTCTTCTTTTCCTTCCCTTTCATGCCATGAACCCCCTCCCTCTCCCTCTTGCACTTTCAACTCAAAACTCCTCCATTTCTACCTTAGATCCTCCTTTGGTATGTTGATTCAAGCTTTGTTCTTCCTAGTTCTTGTAATGGCAAGACCATATCTTGTGTATTTCCTCATTAAAACCCCATGATGCTCATGCTAGGGACATGGAAACACATGAACAAGAATGTCAAGCCATCATAAGACATGGATCTAATGTTTAGATGTGTTTTTGTTAAGATCTCATCTTGTTCATGCATGTAAAGTAGTGATTTTGTACATATGTTGTTATTCATGCCATGAGATCCATGCTTTATATGTCATATGTTGTAGATCTAAGGTTTAGACATTCATAACTTCATGTACATGCATGATCATAAGTTCATTTTGTTTTATATGCTTGGATGATCATAAGAATGAAGTCTTGTTCATGTATAGAGATGTTAGATAGTATATCTTCACATGTAGAAGGCAAGAACATTGAAAAAGGAAGGGCTTTGTTACATATGAGATGTTGAAAATTCGGATGAAATGGAAACCCTATTTTGAAAACCACCAAAATCAATTTTCAACTCATATTTCTTAAGAAAAATGAAGGGTATGTGTAATAGGCATGTTGAAGGAATTATTTTCATGAGTTTAGATGAGTTTAGGCATAATAAAAATGAGAAAACAAGAAGTGAAGTTAGAAGGAAAAATGTTGACTTTGGATGTGTAATCAAAATTCGTAACTTTGGGTAATGCCAAAATAAACACTTAGTATTTAAGTCTAGAATGGATATTTTATAATCTAAATGAAGTCCTTAGATAATGTATACATTGGAGCTTCACTTTTTAATACATTAGACAAGATTTTCCTCAAGAAAAATGCAAGAAAATGGAATTTGGAAAATTCGGATTTTTACAAGTGGCTTATTTGAAAACATGTTTACCAAAGGAAAAATGTAAATTTTTATGCATGAATGGAGGCCATGACTATTATAGACTTTGGGAACTTATTTTTTTTGATAGAAAACATGTGGATTACAAGACTAAAAGTCAAAGAAACCCTAAGGAGTATAATGTGGGAAAATGGTCTACTAGAATTAATCCTTGCAAGATTTTCCAACACTTAGGAGATCATAAGGGTTTATTACCACAAAAATTATCATGACCATACACATATTGAGTTCATTACATGGCATACACATTAGTAGTTCATTCCTATATCATTCATGCATGAATCACCAACTAGGAACACTTTTTATCAAAAGCAAAGCACATTTTAGAAATTGGATCAATTGCGGAACAGAACTGATCCTACTGTTCCGTGACCTTATTATTTTCAAAACTTGGATTTAATATTAGAATTAGATATATCTTTCGAAGTAGATAGAGATCGATATAAAAATTGCAAAATTCCGAGTTAAAATGACCAAGTTATGGCCGTTTTAAGTCGGGACTTCCGCAAATAGCGAGAAATCCGAATCTATATAGTTTAGATATATAGCTTGATTTAGTTACTTAATGAGAATCTCATTAGGATCATTCTTTCTTGGTAGGTGATCCCGAGCAGAACGACGCTCTACCCCCCGACTACTACTATTAGAAAGACCGGCGTCCAATGGCCGAGTGAGTTTTACTTCCACTCTCAATTATTATTGTGATTGCAATGTAGTGGCACTAGTGATGTAGGCAAAGATAAAAGTGGAATATGCATGATGGGGTTATATGGGAATTATATATATTTGTCTGTTGTTGATGTGTGAAATGGGACTTAATAAATATCGAAATCGGGTGCTAATCTATTGACTGATTAGCTGTTATCTCATATTGGATGTCTGTGAATACTTGTTGATCACCTAAAAGAATGGAAATAATGAATATTCGGCATCAATGGTAAATTAAATTCATTCATATCACGATTGGGTTGGAGCATTTGCATTGGTTGGTTTTTCGTGACCCATAAAACGAATGTGTGGTTAATCGTGATCCATAAAACGAACTTTAAATCAGTTGCCCGTAAGCTTAAATGGCGTCGTACCGCAGGATTCGTTATTCTGCTAACCCGGGATGGAGGGCGCAAGTCCATCCACATATGATTTCCGGATGGTCATATGTTTGCTAAACTCATTTGTTTGATGCATACACTTGCTTGGATAAATACTTGTATGAATGATTTGTACTTAATTGTGTTATGGAAGTTATTACTCACTAAGCTAGTTAGCTTACGCCCCCATAGTGTTTACTTATTGCAGCACGAGTTCATCTGGCTTAGGCCAAGGCAAGCCACAGCACAGGTACTGGAGATAGGAGTTTCCCATAGAAGTTTAATCCATTTCTTTTTGTATAGACTTCCATTGGAAACTAAGGATTCTGGATGACTGTATCGGACTTGTTATTATTTTGCGGGGGAATGCCCCTTAGATTTTGTAACTTATAATTGCGTTTTGATTTATTATCTATTGTCACGCCCCAAAGGGTACCCTAAACGCGACAGTCCACCACACTCGATATTTAAACTTAAGTATGGCATCCTTAGTCATCCCATAAGTTTACATATCGTGTGTAAGGTGTACTCACACAACTTTTAGGATCACACTTTGATTTGAGTAGTCTTAAGAAAGCATACATTGCATTAAGAATATAAATCACAACAAGATAAACAGTTAAACTTTACAAAAGCCAAGGGGGCATACCCCCGCCAAAATAATAGGAGTCTACATCGTTTAGCTCCAATTACACATATATGAATTCACGATAAAGAGATTTTCCTAGAAGTCCACGCCTACACTAGGTCCCGACTTCCTCAAAAGCTCTTTAATTCCATATGATAAACCTGCACATAATGTCCTCTCGGAACATCCAAAAAAAAATAGGAACGCTGCAACAAAAACTGTTGGGGTATAAGCTAATGCTTAGTGAGATTCATTTCTTCAAGTAACATGCCCGACCAAGCTAAAATATCTATACAAGCAAGTTATAATTAAGCAACCATATGAATGCACAAGCATATGAGCAAACAAGCATATGACTTTCCGGTAGTCATAAGTGAATGAATTTACGCCCTCCATTCGGGGTTTGGGGTAGTTCATAAGTCATGCAACTACAATTCCAAAGTTGGTCCATAAGACATGCGACCATTGTCCCAATCTTAAGTGGGGTGGTCCATAAGACATGCAACCACAATTTTTAATGTTGGTTCATAAGTCATGCAACCATAGTGTCACTCCCCGAAGGGTACCCTAAACGTGGCAGTCCGCCGTACACAATATTAAAGCCTAAGAATGACCACCTCAGTCACGCGAAGGCTTCCATACTATGTACAAGGCGTCTAACACATAAAGGAGACAAATCGGAATGATACATTTTATGTTGATACAATTGAGTAACAATGTAAAGGAAATACAATCCACTATACTCCAAATACAAAACACTATACTTCAGAATACAGATTATCAAACTTCAATTACATTCATCCCAAGACTTCACTACATAAAACTATTACAGGGCAAATCGTAAAGCTTAGCCAAAACTTCAAGCATTCTTATATCTTGCCGGAATCCCGAAGTCATTCTCGACTTCAACCATCTCGGTCCCCACTTAGCATTCTTGGAATAACCTGCTCATTTAAACAACTATTGGGGTATAAGCTACACTAGCTTAGTGAGAATTCCCTTAATTCGTACCATAACAAACAAGTTATTAATCAATCATATGCTATGCATGAACAAACACGTGAGCAAGCAATTATGTATGGGTAACCGGAACCCACACACAGAACGGATTTACGCCCTCCGTATCTTGGGTTAGGAATGGTATTGAGTCTACACGACCGCTGCTAGTCCCCAAGCCCTGGCTCTTAGCACTCGACTCGGCTAGGCTCATACAAGGATGCATCCACATGCGCCTTAGTACCCGAGAATGAGCTCTGGCACCGGGTCTCTGTACTTAAACGAGTCCTCGGACCATACCGATCGACCTGCGTAGGAGTAGCACGCTACCAAATGCAATATGTCTGATGCGATGCATGATCAATCTACTTTTTTTTTCTTAGGTCAAGATATTTATACATTCTTTAGAGTGACCAGACAATATCATACACATAAATAATATGAATCGTGCAGTTATCCAATCAAATCGTGGTTTCGATATGCTTTAGTATTCCTTGGCATACATTCATCACAGTCTCATCATATATCCCATCCCCATTCACATCGATTTTTATCTTGTTCCTAAAATTCTAATGCGACTAATTACAAGCACAATCAAGGTAACAAAACAAGAGAAAACTCACTCAGCCATTGGATCACCGGTCTTCTAGTAATAATAGTCCGGTGGTAGGGAATCGTCGAACTCGGGATAACCTAAAAAGGAAGAAATACTCTAATCAGTATTTCAACTCAAACTAATCCAACGACTTCATACGAACTTATCAAATTCGTAATTCGCGTCCTAAGCGGGAATTCCAACTTAAAACGGCCATAACTTGGTCATTTTAACTCGGAATCTCGCAAATTTTATATCGATTTCTATCTACTTCGGAAGAGCTTTCTAAATACGAAGTTTAAATCAAGTTTTGAAAATATCTAAGCCTCGGAAACGAGGGATCAGATCTGTACAGCGGTAACATAAATTCCGAAAATGCGGTTTTCATGAATGCATTGAGATTCCTAAGTATAAAATGAAACTAAATGCAATGGTAATGATTTTCCCTATATGAATGTCATGATGTGAACTTAATGGTCTATGTTCTTATAACTTTTTAGATTTAAAGAATTTGAAAATAAACTTTTCTTAGAAACCATTTCATACCAAAGTTTAGTAAGTGAATTTACTACACTTGACCACATCTACATTTTACAAGGATTTTCTTTAGAAAAACTCCACTTTGTTTAAAGAATTTTTGACCCTTATATTAGTTATATCCTAAGGCCTTTATTTCTTTAATAAAATCTTCATTTAAACTTTTAAGTGGGTCTTTTCTATGGGGTTTCCAAAAATCCGAATTTACAAAAGTCCATTTTCAAGTTGATTCTTTGAGAAAAATATATTTTATACTCAAAACTTTAAGTGTTTATTATACCTATATCCTAAGGACTTCATTTATTTAAGAAAATACCATTTTTGAAGTTGGAAAAATAGTGTTTTCTAACCCTACATCCATTATTACGAATTTCATCTATATGACTTTTAGTTCAAAACTTCTATTGGACTTCATTTCTTGTTTCCAACATTTTCTTTAGAAAAATCTCATTTAGACTCATGAAAAATACTACCAAACATTATCTATTACCCATAGGCTTCATTTCTCTTGTAAAATACATGTTTAGAAGTTGATAAAAGTGTTTTTGACCTAGGTTTACAAAGTGATCCGAATTTACACAAGTTCATATTTTGAAAAGTGTTTTCCTTTTTGACTTTATTAACTTATCTAACCATAGATCTATACTAGGAAGGTGATTTACTAAAGACAAAAGCATTAAAGACATTAATGCACATAAACTCAAAATAAGATGAGATCTTAAATGCCTACATGAATAAGAGAATAAAATGATAGATCTACTTATCAAATGCTTAAATGAGTTTTGAAACATAAAAACCATATTTTTATAAAAGATCCTTTGTTTAAAAGACTTTTTGATGGTAAAAGTAAAGCTTTTGGTATAGAAACTCCTTTAAAAGATAGATCTACTTTGAAATGGTTCGGGATTTTTGTATTGTTATCTCATTGTTCCTACTACAAGATCATGGGAACATGGAGTTGAGACAACCAAAAATCACTTAGCCATAACAAAGTTTCATGAGTTGGAAGTAGTGGATCATTACTTACTTGAAGTGGATGGAAGATAGAAGAGAAAATAGAAGTTGTGTGGATGTGTGAGGGGCTTGTAATGTTTCGGCCAAGAGAGGGAATGAGAGGGTTTTTGAGAGCTTTTCACTTTGTAAATTTTGGAAGTGAAAGAATGAGGAGAGAGAGAGGAAAGATAGCTTATATATGAAATGGATTTAGGTTAAAGAAGAAGGAAAATTTTAAATGGAGCATGGAGGGGGGACTATTCACGTCGGTCACTATTCATGAGGGGGGAGAAAAAGTTTGATTGATTTAACTTGATGTGAAATGTTAAGAGTGTAAGAGAAGTTAAGGGACAAAAGTTATGGAAGAAGGAAGGATTTGATTGATGGTAAGGGTTAGGCTTGTAGAGTAGCTAATAGGTAGTCATAGGTTGTACTTTTTGAATAGTGAGGAATAGTTGACAAGACAATTTAATTTCCGGTAGTAATGAAATACGAATAAAAAGGCTATAACTGTATTTTTCATAAGCCGGAAAATTATGAAAAATATATTTTTGAAATCCTTATTTTATTTCGATTCAAATGAGTATTCATAAAGAAATTTTTGAAATTCTAGTTCCGGGGCACGCTTTTCTATAATGGGTCTCGGGATGACCCGGAATTGAAATTTTCTCAAAATCTGATCTTTTCTTGGTTTGAAATATAATCAAGAACTATATCAAAATTAATTTTGCTTATAAAAGTTTCTTATTTGGAAACCGAGGAAAAGCCGGAATTAGGGTTTCTCGGTCTTTCTCACAAAGCTTGACTAAACTGATTTAGGGTTTCATTTTCGGTTTTCGAAGTTTACTTGATTACTAGGAAACCCAGGGTATAAAAATAATAATAATAATAATAATAAAATTGTGTAATGAAATAAAATGAATAGTGCAAAAGAATAATCAATTACCGGTAGAAATGAAAATACGATAAAAAGGTTATAACTGTAACTTTTATAACCCGAAAAATTATATAACTGATATATTTAGAAATCTCGGAATTACGAGTCTAACGGTACTAATGGTATATTTTTGATATCTCGAGTCCCGGGACACGCTTTTCGAAGTCTGTATCCGAACGGGTTCGAGATAGGTCAAAAATTTACCAATCTGATATTTTGAACAAACTTATATTACTACGAGCTATTCTACTTATTTAAACTACCTTTCGGCCTCTAGAGTTAAGGGCGCTAGATTGCCGGACTTAAGCTATTGTATTCCGGTTAGGGTTTCCGGATGATTTTCCGGTTTAGATTGCCAATTGGAAACTGAGATTTTCTGTTTATACAACGTATTTAGTTTGAGAAATTTATTTTAAATTTTATTTTTATAAGCTTAATATCTCTTATTGCTTTCGGAAATCTTGAATTGAATTATTATACGGAGTTATATCGGTAATGGTTACCAGATATGATTTTCTTGAGTTTGAGTCAAATATCGATTTTTGGAATGATTTTGGGGAAATCTTGATTTTATAATTTGCTTTGAAAAAGGATCTTCATAGTGTTTTGTTTTCGAATTTATTTTTGCTTCGATTTAAGGTTTTATGAACAATTGGTTAACTTAAGGATTATTAATTTGTTATTTTGTTTCTTGAATTCTTCCTTCTTAAGATTACGAGATTTCAATTTCTAACTCGTTCTATGATTCTTGGGAGTTTGATTTGATCGTTAGGGCTTTATTGTGATTTCCGTCTCTTAGGATTATTAGTCTGGTCGTTTGGGGAATTTCCAAAGTCTATATTTTATTATTGGCAGATAAAGTTTTCTTAATCGTGCCAAAGCCTAATTATGGAATTGGCCTTTGGTGATTTCCTGATCCTTCAAATTGTCATGTTATGGATTAACTTGCTTTTTAGCAAATTATCACTGTGTTTTATTTTTATCCCGATTTTTATGAATTATAGATTAGGTAAGCAGTTTATCTTACGTAATGGTTTTTGGACTTAAGGACTTTTGTAGTCCTTATTTTATTTTTAGATTTTCTCAAGATTGAGAAATTTTATTCGTTCGAATTTAGGATTTTCGAAATTCGGTTTTAATTTGGAGTGATTTTTAGGTTTATTTTCGAAGTTCATTTGGAATTATTTACTGAAATTTTCCGGGGCTTACATCCTCCCCACCTTAAAGAAAGTTTTGTCCGCAAAACTTGTTACGTGTATCGTTTATCGAAAAGATTGTGAATTCGAGTTATTTCTAGCATCGGTTTATGCTTTGATTTGTATCATTTCTAAATTTTGCATGATAGATATTTTACAAAATATAGCACATACAAATTAATAAGATTTGGCTTAGCGATTCCAACCTTCACTTACACGACTCTTTTGGAAAACGACACGGACTTGACTCGACCACAACGACTCGACTCGACCGACACTAGACGACTCATGACAAACGACCTTTCATGACTCGATTACTTTGACCAACGAAGGTTGTGGATTCGCTTCTCCATTCTTATGTAGCTGTATATACAATATTGTGCTCTGTGATCAATATTCTTTTAAATAATTAAAGTCATCGTTGTTTTAAACTCTTATCATCGTGATCATCTTGATGGGGTTGAAATCAAGAATCTCATTGCTTTATTGTATACTTATTACTTGTGAAGATCTTACGGAGTTTGGTAATTGAGATTTGATTTTTGAAATTTTAACTTTTATGTAACGATCGTCGTAGATTTCGATCTTTCAAAGTTCTTTATTTACAAGAAGTTATATGAGGATTGTCTTGGAATTCGTTAAATTAATCGAGTTTTTGTTTTAGTTTCCATCATTGGCTCATTCTAACTTTTAATGGTCTCGGGCTTTTTTTTTAGTCTAGCCATGTAATCCGAAGGTATTTCTAACAACCTATCTCTTTGATTCTATTGGCAGGAAAGAATATGCGGTATTCTAAGGGTATAGCGCTAACCTGGTATCGAGTTGCATCTTTGATCCTCGCTTCCTTCCATGGTAAAGGACTCCAGCTCCTCATCACTAGCTCTTCATACACTCCATATGTGTGGGTTGTGGACTAGATTTCCGGATGTAGATGTCCTTGAAGAACCTCGATTCCTTTTTCCTTTGTTGCTTTTATTCCTGTTATATCTCTTCCTCTTCTTCCTAGGTAGCTCCACGAAGCAACATGCAGATTATCCCGTTCAGGGCATGTTTTAGCTAAATGTCCCGCTTTTGTGCAAAGAGAGCATGCGTTGGTCGTTTTTGGGACACTTCTCAACTTTGTGACTGGGGTCCCCACAGAGGTAGCACTTGAATTGAAGTTGTGGACACTGAATAGGGTAATGCTCTCTCTTACATCTCCAACATTGTATCTTATCCAAATTATGTCTTCTTCCTTGTTTGGGTCATCATCCAAGGGAAGTGTTCTGACATTTTGACTCGGGGTCATTGAAGCATAGAACTCCATTTCCTTATTACTTCTTTCTTGCCTCTCCTTGAGCATTTTCTATTATCCGTGCTCTTTCTAGCAATCCTTGATAACTCCTGATATCCAATTCTTCCAATCGAGTCCGAAGGTCTTCTTTTAAACCATTCAGAAACACTTCTCTTTTGAGTTCCTCACTTTGCTTATATGATTCTGGAGCATATTGCAGCAATCTACTGAACTCGGTTTCGTACTGTTCCACACTACGATCTCCTTGTGAGATATTGAAAATCTGAACTGTACTGGACTCTTAAGCTCATGGGAAATATTTTTCAAAAACTCATATTTAAACATCTCCCATGTAACTGGAGGCGTCAACTCTCTTTCCTTAGAGTCCCACCATACTCGGGCATGTAAGCGGAGCATAAAGGTTCCATAATTGACTCTCAGATGGTGTGGTACTTCAAAAGCATTAAGGGACCTCTCAATGTGTGCCAACCAATCCTCTGCCTCA
The DNA here is from genome assembly GCA_024138025.1 of Combretum micranthum. Classification (NCBI taxonomy): domain Eukaryota; kingdom Viridiplantae; phylum Streptophyta; class Magnoliopsida; order Myrtales; family Combretaceae; genus Combretum; species Combretum micranthum. The sequence continues at coordinate 570,329 of JAMXBD010000727.1, read as the reverse complement.
TCTGGTTTTCCAAAAACTCCGTCGAAATACTCGTTACACTTTATGAAGCATGGTAAGAGGCTTTGGTGGTATTGAGGTGATGGGGGTTCATCTTGCATCGTTTCTTGCTCATATCTCACAGGTGTAGACGTTGAACTGACTTGAGTCTGTTGCATGTAGCCTCCTGTCTGACTAGTAAGCCGTTCAATCTCTATTGAGGCATTTCCCCCTTGGTTAGGTGGTTCGGGTATCGCTTGGTTCTCGGGTCCTAAAGGAGTCATGACGGGTTCTTGTTGTGGTTGGGTATATCTCCTACAATTTTATTAAGCTCAGGTGAAAATTCTAAATCTTTTATTACGTCTTAAGGCGGTAAAAGAAGCTTAAAGAAACTTATCGGAAATACAGAACACGGAAATGCGGAAATAAAAACATATGTAAGAAATATTGAAATTCTACTGAAATCAAAATCGATAACAAAATTTCATAATATTCAAAATGAAATGCATGAAATCAAGAGAAGATGTAAATCTTTCATTACAAAAGTTCAAAGAAAGGATGCAAAAACATGCATTGGAACTAATTCATGAACTAGATGATAAAGCACAAAATCGGTTTACATTTTCAAAACATCTTTGTTCTCTTCACTCAAAAAGTTATTTGCTCCTAACGCTCAACACGAGAGATCTATTGATATTTCTAGGAGACTGACTTCTTCCAAGCAAGGGCAGCTGTCCAGCTGTTAATTCTTGTGGGGGCATCTACTCGCCTGGTGTCCCGGCTGTTTGCAGATGAAGCACTTTAGGGTTTTCTTTCCTGGACAGTCCACAACCTTATGCTCGGGATCTCCACAGAAGTAACACTTGTGCTTAAGTTGTGGACACTGTTTGGATAATGACTTTCCTTGCACTTCCAACAATTGATCTTACGCCTCTTAAAAGGTTCATTCTTAACTGTTAGGCTAGTTGTCTTATACCTTCTGACTTTGGAGCTTGGACTAGCCATAACAGAAGGAGTCTCAATTCCTTGCATTGTCACTTGGTGGGGTCCTTCCACCTGAACCGGCACATTCCTAATAAGCGCTTGTTGTAAGAGGAGCTTTTGTGTATCCACCAAACACCCTAGAAGGTCTATGACTTGTTGCATTGGATCTTGTGGTGGTGGAGTGTCTCTCACTTGTTTCATCGGAAGGTAGTCGACGGTTGCACGTTCTCCTCAGGTAGTCTCCTAGAAATAAGACGAAACGATCACGTTAACCTAATTATACTACACGCAAGCTGCTTATATTTTAGAAAAAGAGTTATAACTTTTTATTTTCTTTAGACTTGTTTATTTAGAAAAACGGTGAAATCGCTAATTAATCCTACCCACCTAGTTATCTTACAGGTCGAAGGGGTAACTTACGATCTCTCCTATTTGGCTTGAACTAAGAGTCGTGTAAGGTCACTTACTCCTATATTTTGCAGTTGCTAGTATAGATTCTATCATCCCATCAAATATTTTCATTCTTCCTTCTTCCTATGTTTGTTTCTATGTTCTTCAAAAGTCTCCAAGATAGAATTCAAATCCTTAATGATCGAAAGTCATACCTTAAAGGTCATTGAGCTAAATCTAGTTCTTCTTTACCTAAGGGTCATCTAACATTTACTACATTCCTAAGATCATCTAATATCTATCCTCTTAAAGTCTTCCCACCTAATTCCCAAAACCTTGTCGCTCTGATACCAACTAAACTGTCACGCCCCGAAGGGTACCCTAAACGTGGCAGTCCGCCGTACACAATATTAAAGCCTAAGAATGACCACCTCAGTCACGCGAAGGCTTCCATACTATGTACAAGGCGTCTAACACATAAAGGAGACAAATCGGAATGATACATTTTATGTTGATACAATTGAGTAACAATGTAAAGGAAATACAATCCACTATACTCCAAATACAAAACACTATACTTCAAAATACAGTTATCAAACTTCAATTACATTCATCCCAAGACTTCACTACATAAAACTATTACAAGGCAATCGTAAAGCTTAGCCAAAAACTTCAAGCATTCTTATATCTTGCCGGAATCCCGAAGTCATTCTCGACTTCAACCATCTTGGTCCCCACTTAGCATTCTTGGAATAACCTGCTCATTTAAACAACTATTGGGGTATAAGCTACACTAGCTTAGTGAGAATTCCCTTAATTCCGTACCATAACAAACAAGTTATTAATCAATCATATGCTATGCATGAACAAACACGTGAGCAAGCAATTATGTATGGGTAACCGGAACCCACACACAGAACGGATTTACGCCCTCCGTATCTTGGGTTAGGAATGGTATTGAGTCTACACGACCGCTGCTAGTCCCCAAGCCCTGGCTCTTAGCACTCGACTCGGCTAGGCTCATACAAGGATGCATCCACATGCGCCTTAGTACCCGAGAATGAGCTCTGGCACCGGGTCTCGTATTAAACGAGTCCTCGGACCATACCGATCGACCTGCGTAGGAGTAGCACGCTACCAAATGCAATATGTCTGATGCGATGCATGATCAATTTACTTTTTGCTTAGGTCAAAATATTTATACATTCTTTAGAGTGACCAGGCAATATCATACACATAAATAATATGAATCATGCAGTTATCCAATCAAATCGTGGTTTCGATATGCTTTAGTATTCCTTGGCATACATTCATCACAGTCTCATCATATATCCCATCCCCATTCACATCGATTTTTATCTTGTTCCTAAAATTCTAATGCGACTAATTACAAGCACAATCAAGGTAACAAAACAAGAGAAAACTCACTCAGCCATTGGATCACCGGTCTTCTAGTAATAATATCCGGTGGTAGGGAATCGTCGAACTCGGGATAACCTAAAAAGGAAGAAATACTCTAATCAGTATTTCAACTCAAACTAATCCAACGACTTCATACGAACTTATCAAATTCGTAATTCGCGTCCTAAGCGGGAATTCCAACTTAAAACGGCCATAACTTGGTCATTTTAACTCGGAATCTCGCAAATTTTATATCGATTTCTATCTACTTCGGAAGAGCTTTCTAAATACGAAGTTTAAATCAAGTTTTGAAAATATCTAAGCCTCGGAATTGAGGGATCAGATCTGTACAGCGGTAACATAAATTCCGAAAATGCGGTTTTCATGAATGCACTTGAGATTCCTAAGTATAAAATGAAACTAAATGCAATGGTAATGATTTTCCCTATCATGAATGTCATGATGTGAACTTAATGAGTCTATGTTCTTATAACTTTTTAGTTTAAAGAATTTGAAAATAAACTTTTCTTAGAAACCATTTCATACCAAGTTTAGTAAGTGAATTTACTACACTTGACCACATCTACATTTTACAAGGATTTTCTTTAGAAAAACCACTTTGTTTAAAGAAATTTTGACCCTTATATTAGTTATATCCTAAGGCCTTTATTTCTTAATAAAATCACATTTATAAACTTTTAAGTGGGTCTTTTCTATGGGGTTTCCAAAAATCCGAATTTACAAAAGTCCATTTTCAAGTTGATTCTTTGAGAAAAATATATTTTATACTCAAAACTTTAAGTGTTTATTATACCTATATCCTAAGGACTTCATTTATTTAAGAAAATATCATTTTTGAAGTTGGAAAAATAGTGTTTTCTAACCCTACATCCATTATTACGAATTTCATCTATATGACTTTTAGTTCAAAACTTCTATTGGACTTCATTTCTTGTTTCCAACATTTTCTTTAGAAAAATCTCATTTAGACTCATGAAAAATACTACCAAACATTATCTATTACCCATAGGCTTCATTTCTCTTGTAAAATACATGTTTAGAAGTTGATAAAAGTGTTTTTGACCTAGGTTTCAAAGTGATCCGAATTTACACAAGTTCATATTTTGAAAAGTGTTTTCCTTTTTGACTTTATTAACTTATCTAACCATAGATCTACATACTAGGAAGTGATTTACTAAAGACAAAAGCATTAAAGACTATTAATGCACATAAACAAAATAAATGAGATCTTAAATGCCTACATGATATGAGTAAAATGATGGATCTACTTATCAAATGCTTAAATGAGTTTTGAAACATAAAAACCATATTTTTATAAAAGATCCTTTGTTTAAAAGACTTTTTGATGGTAAAAGTAAAGCTTTTGGTATAGAAACTCCTTTAAAAGATAGATCTACTTTGAAATGGTTCGGGATTTTTGTATTGTTATCTCATTGTTCCTACTACAAGATCATGGGAACATGGAGTTGAGACAACCAAAAATCACTTAGCCATAACAAAGTTTCATGAGTTGGAAGTAGTGGATCATTACTTACTTGAAGTGGATGGATAGAGAAGAGAAAATAGAAGTTGTGTGGATGTGTGAGGGGCTTGTAATGTTTCGGTCAAGGAGGGAATGAGAGGGTTTTTGGAGAGCTTTTCACACTTTGTAAATTTTGGGAAGTGAAAGAATGAGGAGAGAGAGAGGAAAGATAGCTTATATATGAAATGGATTTAGGTTAAAAGAAGAAGGAAAATTTTAAATGGAGCATGGATGGGGGGACTATTCACGTCGGTCACTATTCATGAGGGGGGGAGAAAAAGTTTGATTGATTTAACTTGATGTGAAATAGTTAAGAGTGTAAGAGAAGTTAAGGGACAAAAGTTATGGAAGAAAGGAAGGATTTGATTGATGGTAAGGGTTAGGCTTGTAGAGTAGCTAATAGGTAGTCATAGTTGTACTTTTTGAATAGTGAGGAATAGTTGACAAGACAATTTAATTTCCGTAGTAATGAAATACGAATGAAAAGGCTATACTGTATTTTTCGTAAGCCAAAATTATGAAAAATATTTTTGAAATCCTTATTTTATTTCGATTCAAATGAGTATTCATAAAGAAATTTTTGAAATTCTAGTTCCGGGGCACGCTTTTCTATAATGGTCTCGGGATGACCCGGAATTGAAATTTTCTCGAAATCTGATCTTTTCTTGGTTTGAAATATAATCAAGAACTATATACAAAATTAATTTTGCTTATAAAAGTTTCTTATTTGGAAATCGAGGAAAAGCCGGAATTAGGGTATCTCGGTCTTTCTCACAAAGCTTGAGCTAAACTGATTTAGGGTTTCATTTTCCCGTTTCCGAAGTTTACTTGATTACTAGGAAACCCAGGGTATAAAAATAATAATAATAATAATAATAAAATTGTGTAATGAAATAAAATGAATAGTGCAAAAGACTAATCAATTACCGGTCTAAATGAAAATACGATAAAAAGGTTATAACTGTAACTTTTATAACCCGAAAAATTATATAACTGATATATTTAGAAATCTCGCGAAATTACGAGTCTAACGGTACTAATGGTATATTTTTGATATCTCGAGTCCCGGGACACGCTTTTCGAAGTCTGTATCCGAACGGGTTCGAGATAGGTCAAAAATTTACCAATCTGATATTTGTGAACAAACTTATATTACTACGAGCTATTCCACCTATTTAAACTACACCTCGGCCTCTAGGGTTAAGGGCGCTAGATTGCCGGACTTAAGCTATTGTATTCCGGTTAGGGTTTTCGGATGACTTTCCGGTTTAGGTATTGCCAAGTTGGAAACTTGAGATTTTCTGTTTATACAACGTATGTAGTTTGAGAAATTTATTGTAAATTTTATTTTTATAAGCATTCAATATCTCTTATTGCTTTCGGAAATCTTGAATTGAAATTATCATATTCGGTAGTTATATCGGTAATGGTTACCGGATATGATTTTCTTGAGTTTGAGTCAAATATCGATTTTTGGAATGATTTTGGAGAAATCTTGATTTTTATAATTTGCTTTGAAAAATGATCTTCATAGTGTTTTGTTTTCGAATTTATTTTTGCTTCGATTTAAGGTTTTATGAACAATTGGTTAACTTTAAGGATTATTTAATTTGTTATTTTGTTTCTTGAATTCTTTCTTCTTAAGATTACGAGATTTTAATTTCTAACTCGTTCTATGATTCTTGGGGGTTTGATTTGATCGTTAGGGCTTTATTGTGATTTCCGTCTCTTAGGATTATTAGTCTGGTCGTTTGGGGAATTTCCAAAGTCTATATTCTATTATTGGCAGATGAAGTTTTCTTAATCGTGCCAAAGACTAATTATGGAATTGGCCTTTGGTGATTTCCTGATCCTTCAAATTGTCATGTTATAGATTAACTTGCTTTTTAGCAAATTCACTGTGTTTTATTTTTATCCCGATTTTATGAATTGTAGATTAGGTAAGAAGTTTATCTTACGAAATGGTTTTTGGACTTAAGGACTTTTGTAGCCCTTATTTTATTTTAGATTTTCTCAAGATTGAGAAATTTTTGGATTCGTTCGAAATTTAGGATTTATCGAAATTCGGTTTTAATTTGGAGTGATTTTTAAGGTTTATTTCGAAGTTCATTTTGAAATTATTTACTGAAGTTTTTCGGGGCTTACACATAGTTTCATTATTCGAATGGGGTGGTCCATAAGTCATGCAACCTTAGTCCCCTTTCATTAAAGACCCGCTGCCTCCCGAGTATACCTTTGTCCCACCAAAGACATACTCGACAATGATATAAGACTCACTACGTGATATGCATGTGCATTTTATTCTTATAATCATGACATATTACTTAGATAATTCAAAGGTGACCATACAATTTTCAGACATTCCAAATCTATAGTAGCTCATACAAGATTATTACAACAAAGCTTGCCTCGATATACTTATCGTTCATTCATGCAAGTTTAGATCACTATTCAATCACCATTTTATCTTTTCCTAAGTCTAATGCCACTACTACTACAAGCACATCCAAGAGCATAATTAATTGAGAAATGAACTCACTTGTCCATGTAGTGAAAATCCACTAGTCGTAATAGTCCTCGGGAAGTGGTAACCCGTCCTCCAATTCACCTAGGTACAAAGAATACCCTCAATGAGTATCTCTTATGAAGTTCTATTGAACTTAACAATTTTATTTACTAAGTTCGTCAATTTCCGTCTAGGTTGAATCCTCAACTTAAAAAGGTCATATCTAACTCATTTTAACTCGGAATTTAGCTTAATATACCGATTTATACCTACTTCGAAAGAGCTATCCATTTCTAAAGTTAATTCAAACATTTAAGATCATTTAGGGGTCGGAAACTTACTGTACAGTAGGGTTACGAAAATTCCAGATTTTGAGCCTTTGTGAAAAATTTCCATATCTACTCTATTTAACTACTTAGACCAATTTATTTTAGTCCTAAGCTTGCAAGGAGATTCTCAAAACAAAATTAAGAGATTACACACTTATCCAATACCAAACACAAAGTTCAAATGAAATTTCTAAGAATCCATTTTCGTAAAACCGAAATTTACAAGTTTAAACTCATTGTTTGTTTTGGGTAATTCCTTTGCTAAAACTTACTTAGTTCAATGGAAATAATTTTCCTATATTATATATTATCAAAGTATCCCATTTTCAATATAAAATACTTGTTTTGAGATCAAAAAGAAGGTTTTAAAAATTGGTCTTCCCATAATTACGAATTTTCTCTTTGAAGTTCACAATGAATACAAGAACTAAATTTTGTCTTTTACAAAACACTTGATTTAAGCTATACCTTTTAGGAAAACTCATTTAAACTTATGAAAATTCATTCCTTAAGATATCTATACCAAGAGCCCCTTATATTTTTGTCTAAATCTTCATTTTAAAGTTGAATGATGGATTCCAAAAATAGGTCTTGGTCTTGATCCGAATTTTCATAAATTTATTTTGGACATATCTCTTGAGAAAATTCATCAAAACTCATGAAAAACAACCCATTACATATTATATCCTAAGAACCCTTCATTTCTTGAATAAAATCCTCATTTGTGAGTTGAAAAACATGTTTTTATTTTGGATCTTTGTCTTGATCCGAAAATACAATTTTTGTTTTTGAAAATAAACTTTGAAAATCAACTTTGATTCTTGTAAGATGAAGCCTTGATGATATACATCCATCAAACCTTCATTTTCTTAACAAAAACTTCTATTTTAAGACTTGAAAGAGGGTTTTCAAAATAGGGCATTGCCAAGTTATGAATTTTTTTTTTTTTTTTCTTTCCAACTTGAATCTAAGATCTACTCAATATATAACCATGAAAGCATAAGAAAAACTTAGTAATAGGCCTTGAACTCCTCGATCTACACATAAACATAACTAAAGCTTGATAAAACTCTAGATCTACAAGTTATCACATAAACAAGAAGATAAACAAGCCTTCCATATAACAAAAATACTAAGAACAAAAGAGATCATCATCTAGAGGAGTGTTTCACTTCTTGGCATCATCATCCATAGCCTTTTAAGCTTTTGGAATGTCCTTTGATGCATGAAACATCCATGGTATCATCCTAGAACATCTTATAAGAGCTAAAAGAGAAAGATTACCTCAAATAATTGCAAGAAGTATGTATGGAAGCAAGAAATAAAAATGTGGACAGCTTGTTTTCAAGAAGAAAAGGCAAGGAAGAAGAGGAAAAGAGAGGGAAAAAGAGAGAGGAAAAATGTAGGGTTTGTAAAGGTGAAAGAGGAAAGGAATGAGATGTTTAAATAGAGATAAATGTGTGTTAAATAATTTTTAAAAAAATAAAACACAGCTGCATGGAGAAGGGAGGGCTGGCGTGATTCATTGTGTAGAATAGGGGGTGATTTAGTTGAATTGAAATTGTAATTTTGAAAGTGTAACAAGTTGCATCCATTTCCAACTAAATGAGACTTTTAAAATGTCAAATAATTGATTAAAAATAAGGAAAAGTGGCTGCATTTTGGGGAATGGGCAGCTGCAATTTGGGGAAGAGAAATGTAAGAAAAAGCAAAAGAAAACATAATAATGTGTAGTAATGATAATGTATGTGTACTTGAGATAAAGTGGCTTTTTGAATAAGAAAATATATGAAATAAATTAAGAAAAATATTTTTATTTAGGTAGCAGAATTTTTATGATTTAAATAAAATAATCAATTAAATTATTTTTAGAAATTTAACAATTAAGTTACCGGTAAGAGTAAAATAAGCTTATATGAGCTATAACTGATATTTTTAGAATCCGAAAAATTCTAAACTTGATATTTTTGAAATCCTTATAAAAATACGAGTCTAAAAATATTAAAGATATATTTTTAATTTTCCGAGCCCGGGACACGCTTCCCAAAGCAGTATCCAAACGGGTTCGAAATAAGCCGAAAATGAACCAATCTGATCTTTTTAATAATTCAAATATTATTACGGACTATCCTAAACACTTTAATTATTTTTCGACTCCTCGATTTGCGAACTCGGGTTTTCAGGATCTAAACTGTAGAGTTTTATTCAAGATCCGTTGACTTAAGGTCTCCGGTAGACTTTCCGGCTTAAGGTTTAGGGCTTAGAAAACAGGGGTTTACATCTATGGTTAAGGAATGCCACATTGAACTGTTTAACTCCATTTGTTAAAGTATTCTATTGTCATAAAGGAACGCCTTACGTCTACTTAAGACTCCGAAGGGCTCGGGTAGAGAACTTGAGAGTCTTATTTAGTATGTGGCGGGCTGTTACGTTTAGGATACCCTACGGGGTGTGACAAATCTAGTAATTAATTTAGTCCTTGTGGGAACGATACTCAACTCACTTTTATATTACTTGATCAAAACCCAGTATATTTGCTGGTAGTATATGAAATTATGTACACATTTTACTCGGATCACTATACATGAGGGTAAATCATATTACTATTTTCTTGAGATAGTAATTTACGACAGTGACTGAAGTCATCTGATTGAGGAATCAACCGAGGTACTCTTTGATCAAAATCTATCTGACGAATAACTTTATGAGGTGAATATACCATCACTTTCTGCTCTAAAAAGAGGTCGATGGAATTCTTTTTATCCTATAGTGATGGCAAATACTCTATAGTATACCACATGATAAACCCTACATCATAAGTATCTAAGCTTTCACAATTATCAACTAGTGTCATCTATACATTTGATTTGGAGGAGTAAAATTTGCAGTAATCTTCATAACTAACTATCCTCTTCACTTAAGATTGGAATGTGAACTCATTAGCATCATCACATTTCATAAAAGCTTCATAGGCTACCTCTTCAAAATTGCCATTACCTAGGACCATTTGGTTAAGAATTATGTTGAGTTATGGAGGAGGATGTATATGCTTGAAACTACTCATAGATGAAAAGTTGTAAAAACACTAAGTCTGCATGTGAATATACAATGTAACGCCCTTTTGAATGGATTGACACATGATGATATAAATCCAATCTTTGGTAAAAAGAACCCAAGTAGAAAGGCACTAAAGCAAAGCACTAGCCCTTTGCTATACGAATAGGCAATAAGAATAGCAATGGGTTTATCCCTTCTACTGAACCACTAAGAAAAATATATGCTAATAAGTACAATGCCACAAATGATGTAAGCTCACAACTGAAAAGAAAAATGAAAAATAAATAAAAAAAGAGGGATAAGAAAGAAAGAGTGGAGAGAAATAAAGTTATATGCATAAGGAAAGGCTAGCACTTACATATGCTCAAGACGTGGCTTCGAAATTGTAGCTCCACCTTCATCTCTATTTTGAAAAAAATGTTCAATTTAAGAAGTGAACATAGATTTCTTTACTCTAACTTTGCTTGCTTTTAATGTAGCTATAAGTGTAGCTTGAATATCTTATTCTTCTTATGGGGCGGAAAGGGTGGTAATGTTAGTTTGCCCGTGTTAATGAATTCTTAACAACATGTAGACATCCTCTAGTATAGGTGTGAACCCTCCCCATGATGCAATAAAGGTGTGAGTCTGCATCCGCCACCGTGAGATAACAACTTAGCATAACTTCATATTGTCAACTAGAGGAAAGTTAAATTGAATAATGATATCGATGGCACAATATATTCTAGTAGATCTCAATGTGTCTTTATGTTTAGGATCTTTGTAGATATGACTTGTCCATTAAGGCTATCCTGGGATTGCTTGTCTTGGAAAAGCACAATGAGTATGGGAGAGTAGTAACTCTTAAAACACAGCACTAAGTCTGCTACAATGAATTCTTTCTTAGTTGGATCTCGCTCAAGCTCAATGAAGTGATAGTAGTTATCAGAACATTTATGTAAGGACCCGGCCTACTTAACCCATAGATTAAGCATGCCAAATCCCCCAACCACAAATAATATCCAAATATTAGGAAATACCCAAGTATTATACGTAAGTCATCTAAAAAGGAGTGTTTGTAATGACTGCTTGCTTAAAACAGATATATTCACATGATTTGAATTAAGAAATACTACCACTACAAAAGTAGTAGGTCATCACATATATACAAAACATACATCACATACATTACTTGAGGATCTCTTAAGGATCACACAAAACATATAAAGCTTACATACAAGTAAGCTACATTACATATACAACTTAAAATAAAATTACATTCCAAGGCTTAACAAATAAACTTAGAAACTTTACAAAAATACATCAAAAAGTCCTACACAACTACTACTAGGTTACACTCATAATCATCCATAGATGTCTTCCAGTCAGTCCCATAGTCTATATCGTCGGAGAGCTCATCATCATAATTACCTGCAAGGTAGCAGCATGAGTCAAAGGCCCAGTACACAATAGTGCAAACAAATACATATGCCAAGTATACTTAACAAAATGCAATGCAACAATTCACCATAACTTCATTATCTTTAGTTAAGTGAGTAAAAAAAAATAACACTGGATTATTCAAACTCAGATTCAAGCCTGGGAATCTAGGGGTCTTGAGTAACAGCAGCTACTCAGGGGGTTGATATAGATAGATCGGATACCTATATCTCCTATATATAATTGGTAAAGATTAGTAGTAGCTTCATCTAGGGTTCACACTACTTTATACACTCTACTTATCCCAATCTATAACATTAATTAGTTCAACGGTCCTATAACCATGAACCAAAACATATTGTTTCCTCCCGAGCCTAAGTAGAGAATATACCAACACAGTTAACCTCATTAGCTATCCACTTAGCCACTAAAAGAAACCACTATCGCATCATGATAAAGATTTAGGTTAAGTGCATAAACTACCATGCCATTGCATCATGACAAAGTTATCGTTCCCCGGACTAGACACGACTAAATCATAAACCATTTCAATAAACTTTTCATTAGTCTTTAATTAAGATCAAACTTGAATATGTCTATCATAAGCAATAATCAATCAAATTATTGTGTACTAGGCCATTGGCTCATGCTACTACCTTGCAAGTGATTATGATGATGGGCTCTATGATGATATGGGCTATGGGACTGACTAGGAGACATCTATGGATGATTGGGAGTGTGACCTAGTAGTAGTTGTTTAGGACTTTTTGATGTATTTTTGTGAAGTTTTTAGGCTTGTTTGTTAAGCTTTGGAATGTAATTTTATTTTAAGCTGTATGTGTAATGTAGCTTGCTTGTATGTAAGCTTTATATGTTTTGTGTGACCCTTGGGAGATCCTCAGGTAATGTATGTGATGTATGTTTTGTATATATGTGATGACCTACTACTTATGTAGTGGTAGTATTTCTTAATTCAAATCATGTGAATGTTATATCTGTTTTAAGCAAGCAGTCATTACAAACACTCCTTTTTAGATAATCTTTTGTATAATACTTGGGTATTTCCTAATACTTAGATATTATGCATGGTCGGAGGATTTGGCATGCTTAATCTATGGGCTAAGTGGGTCGGGTCTTTACAGTTTCAATGGACAAGTATCTCTTTTTTCAATCCTCCTCCAAAAAAAGTCTTTAGAAATTGTTGAATCGATCCAATTGCTAGAGAGGAGATGGAAGTAGAGGTGCTTGACCGCGTTGAGTTGGCTACAAGATAAGCAGATAATTGTTGACTTGTGTCAACTAGATGATCGAAGGCTTGATTTTAAACGGGTGGAAAATGCCTACTGAGAAAAGGCACTAGGTGATTACTTTAATTGCTACCTAATAGTGCCCCGATGCCATTAGTAAATCCTACAAGAAAGAAAATGAAGTACATAAGAGTAAGCCCCAATAATGTGATTATTGTAAGCCCCGGAAAATTTTAGTAAATAATTTCAAGATGAACTTCGAAAATAAACCCTAAAAATCACTCCAAATTAAAACCGAATTTCGATAAGTCCTAATTCACGAACGAATTCAGAAACTTCTTAATCTTGAGAAAATGAAAATCTTTAAACAATAAAATAAGAACTCAGTGGTCTTCAAATTCAAAACCACGACGTGAAAAATTCCATATTTAACTCCGACTTATAAAACGGGTAATAGAAAGCTCAAAAACAAATTATTAAAAGCAAATAACGATTGACTTCCGAAAATATAACTAAATTCAAGAATTCCAAAAACATTAAGAGATATTAAATACTTACAAAAATAAAATTTAAAATAAATTTCTCAAATTAAATATGTTGTATAAACATAAATATCAGTTTCCAAACTGGCAAAGGTCTAAACCGGAGAATCACCCGGAAACCCTAACCGGAACACAACAGCGTAAGTCCGGCAATCTAGCGCCCCTAACCCTAGAGGCCGAGATGTAGTTTAAATATGTAGAATAGCTCATAGTAATATGAGTTTGTTTAAAAATATCATATTGGTAAATTTTTGACCTATTTCGAACCCGTTCGGATACAGACTTCGAAAAGCGTGTCCCGGGGCTCGAGATATAAAAAATATACCAATAGTACCGTTAGACTCGTAATTTCATAATATTTCTAAATATATCAGTTATATAATTTTTCGGGTTATAAAAGTTACAGTTATAACCTTTTTATCGTATTTCCATTATTACCGGTAATTGATTAGACTTTTGCACTATTCATTTTTATTTTATTATAAAATTTTATTATTTTTATAAAGCCTTATATTTTTAGACAAATAATTTATATATTATAGAAAAATTTTGTTTTTCTAAAAATTAGTTAGTTCGGGCTTTTACGGGATCAGATTCTGTTTAAGACCCGTACTAAAAATAAAATAAATTAATTTAATAATTGGAAAATATTTTAAAAATATTTTATTCCCATAAAATATTTTTTTAGAATTTTTCGGGTTATAAAAATATTATTTATAGCCCATATTCGCGTATTTTGACCGTACCGGTAACGTATTTGTTAAAATACTAAAATAATTCAAATAATTATTTAATTTTTATTATGAAAATTCTGCTACAATTATTTGGAATAAATTTTCAATTTTATTTTATTTTAATTTATTTTATTAATAAAGTACTTTTACAACCCATACCTTCAAGTACACCTTACACATATCACTTCATTTTCACTTCAATCTTTCTACACATTATCCCACAATTGATGGCAGATTTTTGACTCATTTATGGCTGCCATTGTCTTTTATTTATTCATATTTTGATTAAATTAATTATTGTCTACTCCTTCTTAAAGAAGCTACACACACCATTTATTACACAATTCAAATTTTTGTCAAAAATTCAAACAAGCCCTCTCTCTCCTCACTCTCTTTCACGTGGAAACACCCCCAAAATTCTGCACTTGTTTTATTTTTTTTTCTTTTTCATTTAATACCCTCCTCTCTCTCCACTTAATGCCTTTCATTTATTCCTTTTCATTCATTTGAAACCATATCTCTTTTACTCCCTCTTTTCCTCTCTTTTTCCTCTCTTTCTTTCTTCTTTATCTCTTGTTCTTACAAAAACCTTGCTGCCCCTATTTTTTTTTGGAGCTCCCACACATATTTCTTGAAGATTTCTTAAGTAAACCTTCTTTTTAAGCTTCCATAGGTGATATAGGTAAAGTATAATGAGAGTTTCATGCATCAAATGACATTCCATTAGCTTAAAAGCTAAGGATAATGATGCCAAAAATGAAACACTCCTCTTCTCCATTATTATTATCTTGTATTGTTATTATTTCCTTGTTTAAAGTTATTTTATTTTGTAGATCTAACTTTTTATAGCTTTGATTTTGTTTATGCCATAGAGCTTGTATTTAAGTTGTTATTTTTGTTATTCCTTATGATTTATGCATAGATCTAGCATTTACATGTCTATCTTAGTGATTCATGCATGTAAAACTAGTTTAGAAAACTAGATCTAAAGTTTTGAGTTCATAGATGCATTAGATCTTTATTTATGTTCATGAACAACTTGCTATAGCTTGATGATGGTAGGAAAGTTGTAGGAAAGCCAAGATCTATTTTATTTTCAACAAAAACAACTTTTGAAAATTCGGATGAAAATGGAACCATATTTAGAAAAGTGGTTTTTCAACTTCAAAATGTATATTTTTCATTTAAAATGAAGGGCTTAGGGTATAGATACCATAAATGAAAGATTTTGATAAGTGAAGTTTAGATCCATGATGTTTATAGCTTATTACCATGCATTTGTTTTATGTTTATGTTCATATTAAGTATAGATCTTAGTTATGAACTCAAACAAAATTGTGAAATTCGTATTTTGGCAAGACCCATATTTAAAAACTACTTTCCAAGTGTCAAAATATAATTTTTACTTAAGAAAATGAAGGCTTAGTATATGTGTATCATCAAGACTTCTTTTTACAAGAATCAAAAGTGATTTCCAAAAGTTATTTTCAAAATAAAAATTCTATTTTCGGATTTTGGCCAAGGCCTATTTTAAAAACATGTTTTCCAACTCAAAAATGAAGTTTTTATTTAAGAAATGAAAGGCTCTTAGGATAGGATATGTAAGGAATGGATTTTCATGAGCTTAGATAGATTTAATCAAAGATATGACCAAAAATAAATTTTCTAAATTCGGATCCCAACCAAGACCAATTTTTAAAACCCATTTATCAACTCCAAAACTCATGTTTCATGTGAAAAATGAATTATGTAGGTAATAGGTATGATTAAGTAAAGATTTTTACAAGTTAAAATGAGTTTAGGCATAAGCAATGTGTAAAACAAGTGATGGAATTAAAATGGAAAATTTTGAGTTAGTGATCAAATTGTCAAATTCGTAATTTGAGATGATGCATAAGTAATCACTTAGTATTTGAAGTCAAATTGCAAGTTTTATGTGTTAAATGAAGTCCTTAGACA
The DNA here is from genome assembly GCA_024138025.1 of Combretum micranthum. Lineage (NCBI taxonomy): Eukaryota > Viridiplantae > Streptophyta > Magnoliopsida > Myrtales > Combretaceae > Combretum > Combretum micranthum. The sequence goes on along the minus strand of JAMXBD010000727.1, from coordinate 554,242 downwards.
ATAGATATAGTAAAGCTTCAGATTTGATGCATTAAACAAGTTTCTATAAGAATATGCAAGAAACGAAAATTTCAAAAATTCGGATTTTTGTGCAAAGCTTGTTTAAAAACATATTTGCAAAGTGTAAAATGCAAACTTTTGTGTAAGAATGAAGTCCTTAGTGGTTATGTATGATTGAGCCCTAATTTTTTAAATATCAAATGATTTATACTTAAAGGAATCACTCAAAAACCAATTTTACCCAATTCGGATTTTGGAATCAACCCCATTGAAAATGTTTACCAAGTGTAAAATGGAAATTTTTATGAAGAAATGAAGGTCATAAGTAGTACATATAATGAAGACTCAATTTTGACAAAAATAATTATATTTCTTAAGTAACAAATCCAAAACAAATGGAAATGATAAAAGTTAGAAAACTAGATTTTTCATAAGTAAGTGGTTATTATGGTCTTGCAAAATAAAAGTTATAAAATTTCTTTTTAGAAAAATCATCAAGATCATACATATTAAGCTCATCTCATGTCATTCATGTTAGGAAATTCATTCATATTGCATGTATAGCTAGTTATATAATAAAAACATTACAAACATCTACAAACTATTTTTTCGGAATTGGAAACCGTCACTAATTAAATCTGATCCCTCTGTTCCGAGACCTAAATATTTTCAAAACTTAAATATAATATTAGAATTAGATAGATCTTTCGAAGTAGATAGAAATCGATATATAATTTGCGAGATTCCGAGTTAAAATGACCTAGTTATGGCCGTTTTAAGTTGGAATTCCCGCTTAGGACAAGAATTGCGAATTTAATAGTTCGTATAAGATCGTTGAGATTAGTTTGAGTTGAAATACTTATTAGAGTATTTTTCCTTTTTAGGTGACCCCGATATCGACGATTCCCTACCACCGGATTATATACTAAGAGACCGGTGATCCAATGGCCGAGTGAGTATTACTTCCGATTTCATTTATTGTATGTGATTGTAATAATAGTTGAACTAGGTATTTGGTAAAGATAAAATGGATATGCATGATGGGGACGAATGGGAAAAATGTATGCTTGTTGTTGATATGAGAAATGGAATGTAAGAATATCGAAGCCGAGTGATTAACTATTGCCTGTATGGATGAATTAGAATTGATTGTCTGCGATTATTGACTGATCATTTAAAAGAATTGGTATAATTGATTATTTGGAATTGAAGATGAAATTGAATTCATTCATACACGATGGGGATAGAGCATTAGCATTTGTCGGTTTATCGTTGTACCTTAAACGATTTTATAGTTTATAGTTGTCCGTAAGCTGAAATGGTCTCGGTCGTACCGCAGGATTCGTTAATCTGCTAACCCGGGATGGAGGGCGCAAGTCCATCCACATATGATTTCCGGCAGGTATATGTTTGTTGAATTCACGAGTTTGATGCATATCACTTGTCTGACTAATCACTTGATTGCATGATGTGTTATAAATGTAATCCTGGAAGTTTTCACTCACTAAGCTAGTGTAGCTTATACCCCTATAGCTGTTTAAATGAACAGGTTATCTCAAGAATGCAAAGTGGGGACTGAATTGGTTGGAGCCGGGTATGACTCCGGGGTTCCGGCAAGACATAAGAATGTTTGAAGTTATTAGCTAGGTTTTCCTATTTGCCTTGTAATAGTTTATGTAGTAGAATTTTGATGAATTGTAATTGAAGTTAATGAGTTGTATTTTGAAGAATAGTGAATTGAATTTCCTTTACATTGTTCTCAAGTTGTATCAACATAAATGCATTACTCGATGAGTCTCCTCCATGTGTTAGACGCCTTGTACATAGTATGGAAGTTCGCGTGACTGAGGTGGTCATTCTTAGGCTTTAATATTGTGTACGGCGGACTGCCACGTTTAGGGTACCCTTCGGGGCGTGACAATTATTGTTATATTCAATTGCTATATGTGGTACTACTACGTAGAAGCTGAATACTAAACCAAGCATCACATCATAACAAATTTTGATGTGTGTTTTCATAGAAAATTACATGCAGTACTTTCAAAAGAAGTTCGATGTTGAAAAAAAAAAAAAAGAGAGAGAGAAAGCATACAATCCCAAGTCCGGAGACAAGGAAACTTACATAGCGAGGAGGCATTCCTATCACCATGCCACCACGTATTCAACAACCCATCAAAGCTTAATGCATAATTTATAGCCATGTTGAGGTGATTTTATACATTAGGAGGTCACTGTAAATGAGCATGGTGTGACAAATACTTGAAGCAAAGACTATAAGAGTAATATAAATACATGGCATGGCGTGGTCTCAAGTACAAAATCATATAAGAAATCTTAGACTCCCCATCTATTTTCACTACCACTTAAAGATGAAGCCAAAGGAAATAAAATATCTGAATTTTTTTCCTTCAGAATTGGTTAATAAAAAAATCTAGCTATAGATAATTACTTCAAGACTCACTACTTGAGATGGTTATTAAATGAGATTTCAATGCAAGCTGATTACTACAGTTCTTTAAAGCCATAGGTCTTTATCACTATCCGTTGATACTAAAGAATCAGAATTATCAAGAATAATAAAAAAAATAAATAAATAAAAAAGTGAGACTAATGTAGAGTTTGAATAAAAAAAATACAATTCGAGTCTTGGTGAATTATGAAGACGCGAAGAAGAGCTATATCAACGAGCAATCACAATAAGTATTCCATATGTTTTTATTTATTTATGAGATTGGAACACGGCGCTTTATATATGATATTTATATGGGAGGCATTCCAAGATAGGTGGTGTTCATATATATATATATATATATATATGTATATATATGCCTTGTATTTGTCCATTGGCCAATAAAAAAAGGTTACCAGGAAATATATATTTGGATGATTCGTTTTTCATATGTGTATGTGTCTGTATCAAAAAGATATGTGTAAATATATACGATTTGTATCTATATTTCATCTATTTGATCCTTTCATAAGAACGACTAACTTTTTTTTATCTGAATTTATTTGTTGATAAATGATTTGTTAGAAAAATTTTGAAAAAAGTGTCTGTATCTTATCTAAAAAAAAAAAGTTAGCCAAACAGACCCATAATTTTATACATGTATATAGGGTGAATTATTGTATTGAAAAATCACACTGCATCAACTCCTAGGATAGGTTGGAGGGTCACAAACAATCTCACTTAAAATCCAATCTCCTTAGACAGAATTTTCTTCTAAATGTAATTTAATAGCACAATACAACACTGCAACTATACTCTATAATAGCAATTAAAAGAAGAATAAAATAAAGAACACCATAAATTAATGAGGTTTGGCCAATTACACCTACGTCCCTGGACACTATCAAAACTTTATTTCACTCAAAAGGATAACAAAGTGAAAATATTACAAAATGAAGAAAGAAAAGAATTTCTTGTGAAGTGGCTAAGTTGCAAATTTTGGGATGATTGAACTAGATGGGGAAGAACTCCTTTTATGGCTTGAGAAATGCACACCATATTCTTGATTTTTCCATGTAGGAAAAGTTCCTTAAATAATTCATATATTTCAATCATTGCTTACATATTTTTCCCATGTGGGACAATAATACTTGCATATATCCTACATTGCAACATTGTTTTTTTTTTTTTCATCTTTTCCATGTGGGACAACATCCCATTTAATATTTTCCATGTGAGATGAGCCACTTTCTTCAACAAATCTCCACCTTAGTGAATTCCCACATCTTCAATCTCTTCATAAACAGTCTTTGATAGTGTCTTCAAATACAATCTTCAAACATTAACAATATTGATCAAGTCATAAAAATTTGAACTTAATCATAATCACTACTTTTGTCAACATATCAGTAGGATTTTCAACAGTTTTGATTTTCTAGATTCTCATTCCACCTTCTTCCAGAATCTCCTATACAAAGTGATATCGAACATCGATATGATTTGTCCTTGCATGATAAACTTGTTTCTTTGCTAATTGGATAGCACTTTAACTATCACAATGCATTTTGACATAATTTTGTTCAAATTATAGTTCACCCAGCATCCCTCGAAGCCAAATTGCCTCCTTTACAACCTCTGAAATTGCCATACACTCTGCTTCTGCAGTAGATAGCGCAGTCGTTGACTGTAAGGTGAACTTCCAACTATCTGGTGCTCTTGCAAGAATAAATATATAAGTTGTAGTTGATCTTCACTTATCTAGACCCCTAGCATAATCCGAATCACAATATCTAACTATACACTGACTATTTTCCTACTTAAATATCAATCTAACATCCACAGTACCTTGGATATATCGTAAAATCCATTTCGTAGCTTGCCAATGCTTCTTTCCAAGATCATGCATATACTTGCTCACAACCCCAACGGCCTGTGAAATGTCGGGCCTTGTACACACCATAGCATACATCAAGCTTCCAATAGCATATGCATACGGTGCTTTTGACATATATTCTTGTTCTGTTTCATCCTTTGGAGACATAACAGAACTAAGCTTCAAATGAGGAGCAAGTGGAATACTAACTGGTTTTGACTTTTCATTCATGCTAAAACGCTTTAGCACCCTTTCCAAATATTGTTGCTAAGTTAAACAAAACCTCCTTGATTTTCTGTCTCTAGTTGTCTCCATGCCAAGAATTTTCTTTGCTTTGCCTAGAACTTTCATTTCAAATTCCATTTTCAACTGAGTCTTTAACTTCTCAATTTTTACTTGACTCATGGAAGCTATTAACATATCATCAACGTACAGAAAAAGATATATGTATGATCTATCTTATAGCTTATCAAAATACACACAATGGTCGTATTTACTTCTTATGTACTTTTTCCCTATCATAAACTTGTCAAACCGCTTGTATCACTGCTTCGATGGTTACTTCAATTCGTAAAATGATTTTTGAAGTTTACACACTAAATTCCGGCAACTTTGAACCCCTCTGGCTGAGTCATATAGATTTCCTCTTCCAAATCTCTATGTAAAAATGCAATTTTTCCATCCAATTGCACTAGTTCAAGATCTAGCTGAGCTACTAAAGCTAACAAAATTTTAATGGAGAAGTGCTTCACAACTAGAGAAAATACCTCATTATAATCAATTCCTTCTTTCTAAGCGTAGCCTTTAGCCACCAACCTTGCTTTGTAGCGAATATCACCTTGGCTAGGAAATCCTTCTTTCTTTGCATATACCCATTTGCATCCAATTGCCTTCTTTCCCTTTGGAAGACTAAACAGTTCCCATTTTAATTTTTATGAAGTGAATGTATCTCCTCTTCCATGGCAATCCTCCACTTTTCCTTCTCTAAACTCTAGACCGCTTCATTATAAGTGGTAGGAATATCATCAGTTGCAATTAAGATGCACAATCCACCATATCAACAAAGCGAGAAGGCTTTCTAATTATCCTCTTTGGTTACTAGGTGCAATTGATTCAAGTTGTTGTGGAAGTTCTTGGGTCTGAACCTCATCTACATTAGAATCTCCTTCTACCATAGGAGAATCATCAATAGTTTCTTCATCTACTGGGATTACTGATCTCTCGAACTCCATCTGCTTAGGAGTGTCATCTGACAGCTCAATATCTACCTTTTTCAACATAGTAGATTCATCAAATGTGACATCCTTGCTAAAGATTATTTTATTTGTCTCTGGACACCATATACGATAGCGCTTTAGACCTAAGGTGACTCCTATAAATATTGATTTCTTGCTCTAAGATCCAACTTTGACTCCTTAACATGGTAATATGCAGTGGAACCAAACACATATAAGGAATCATAATTTGTAGCAAGCTTTCCAAACCATTTCTCCATTAGTGTTTTCCCATCAGTAGCAGTAGATGGTAAACGATTTATGAGGTGACATGCATATGTTATAGCCTCAACCCAAAATTCTCTACCTAATCCAGCATTGGATAACATACACCGAACTTTCGCCAATAATTTTCAATTCATGCATTCCACTACCCCATTCTATTGTGGTGTAGATTTGATAGTGAAGTGTTTGACAATGCCTTCATCTTCACAGATTTTTCTAAATGGATCACTTATATTCTCCACCATTATCTATACGAAGATGTTTGATCCTTTTGTTAGTATGAGTTTCCATCATCTTTTTTCCATTTAAGGAACACTCCTAACATTTCATCCTTTGTCTTCATTATGTACACCCATACTCTCCAAGAAAAATCATCAACAAAGGTTACATAATAGTGTTTCCCTCCTAAAGAGTTTGTTTTAGAGGGTCCCCACACGTAAGAGTGAACATAATCCACACTACCCTTGGTATTATGGACTGTTGTTCCAAATTTCACCCTTGTTTGTTTCCCTTTGATGCAATGCTCACAAAGATCCAATTTGCAAGTCCATACTCATTTCAACAATCCTTGTTTTATGAGCCAATTCAAGGATTTTTCACATGCATGCCCTAAACGCATATGCCATAGCCCAATTGCTTCTAACTCCTAATCATCTGTGGATGCTACTACAGTTATCCTTACAACTGTACTAACTGAGTAGTGATAAAGATTGTTGTTTTTTTGAGTTCCCCTCATCACTACTCATGCACCATAAATGATCTTCATTATTCCATCTTTTACTCTTATTTCCAACCCTTTTACTTCTAAGGTTCTTACAGAAATAAGATTCTTCATCAATTCTGACACATACGAAACACCTATTAAGGTTATGATTGATCCATACTGATTTCTTAAGAGAATTAAACCAACCCCATATGTTTTAAGAGGAATTTGTTATGTAAACAATTTCACCCTCTGTTTCTTTAAAATCAAAGAACCAATCCTTATGAGGACACATGTGATAACTACAAGTTGAATTGAACATTCATATGTCAGAAGCACTTGTTGATGATGTAGCAAGTGAGAGATTTGATTCTACATCATCACATTTAACTACATTTGATACTTCTACAGCCTTTCCTTTATCAGATTGGTCCTTATTTTTTAATTTTGGACAATCTTTCTTCTAATGTCCCTTTTCTCAACAAAAGGCACACTTATCTTTGTTAAGTTTAGGCCATGACTAGGATCTCCCCTTTTTTTCTTTACTCATATTAAATGAACGACCCCTGACTACCAAAGCTTCAACTTCTCCATTTGAACTTCCTTGCTTATCCTTCTTTCTCAGTTCATAACTGTACAAGGCAGCACATACTTCACTAAGAGATACATCAGCCTTCCCATGAAATAGAGTGGTTTCAAGAAACTCAAACTCTTGAGGAAGTGATCCCAACAACAATAAATCCATATCTTCATCTTTGAAAGTCTCATCCATATTCATCAAATCGGTAACCAACTGATCAAAGCTAGTAATATGACTATTCATAGTGGTACCATGAGTATAAGTGAAATGAAACAGCCTCCTTTTTCATGTGGAGCTTATTTTGACTGCTTTTCTTTATAATTTCTCCTCTAGTGCCATCCATGATTTATGTGCAGCGGTTTCCTTAGAAAATGCATATCTCTGCTCTCTAGAAAGGCACAAAGAAATTGTACCACATGCTAACCGATTGATAGTGTCACGCCCCGAAGGGTGTCATAAACGTGGCAGTCCGCCGTACACAATATTAAAGCCTAAGAATGACCGCCTCAGTCACGTGAAGGCTTCCATACTATGTACAAGGCGTCTAACACATGGAGGAGACACATCGAAGTGATACATTTTATGTTGATACACTTGACTAACAATGTAAAGGAAATACAATTCACTATACTTCAGATATAATTCACTATACTTTATATACGAATCACTATACTTCAAAATATAAATCATTAAACTTTAATTACATTCATCCAAGGACTTCCCTACATAAACTATTACAAGGAAAATCATAAAACCTAGCTGATAACTTCAAACATTCTTATTCTTTGCCAAAAATCCCAAAGTCATGTTCGGCTCCAACCATCTCGGTCTCCATTTTGCATTCTTGAGATAACCTGTTCATTTAAACATCTATTAGGGTATAAGTTATACTAGCTTAGTGAGAATTCCCTCAATTTCGAACCATGACAAGCAAGTTATAATTCATCCATATGCTATGCATGAACAAACACATGAGCAAACAAGCATATGACTTTCCGGTAGCCATATGTGAATGGATTTACGCCCTCCATTCGGGGTTAGGATGGTCCATGGAACATGCAACCATATTTCCAATATCTTTCTCTTATTGTAGTTGATACAAGTGCCTACACCACTATCATTGTAGTTGATACAAGTGCCTATACCACTATTATTAGCCCACCCGCCATCCATTAATATACATTTGTTCCCACCAAAGGTATATCAGCAATGCAATATGACTCAACATGTGATATGCATGCACAGTTTATTCATATAATCACGGCATATTAATTATGTAGGTTAAAAGCGATCATAGAGAATTTCAAACAATTCAAGTTTATGCTAACTCATACAATGATTTTACAATAAGTCTCACCTCGATATACTTATCATTCATTCAACCAAGTTTATACCACAACTCATCACAATTTTATCTTTTCCTAATTCTAGTGCAACTAGCAACAAGCACAAGCAATGTAACAAAATAAGAGGAAAACTCACTCAGCCATTGGATCACCGGTCTTTTAGTAAAAGTAATCTGGTGGTAGGCAATCGTCGATTTCAGGATAACCTAAAAAGGAAGAAATACTCTAATAAGTATTTCAACTCAAACTAATCAAAACGATCTTATACAAGCTATCAAAATTTGTAATTCTCGTCCTAAGCGGGAATTCCAACTTAAAATGGCCATAACTTTATCATTTTAACTCGGAATCTCATAAATTATATATCGATTTCTATCTACTTCGAAAGATCTATCTAATTCTAATATTATATTTAAGTTTTGAAAACTTTAAAGCTTCGAAAAGGTCCAATCAGTTCTGATTAGTAGCGAAATTTAATTCCGAAAAGTAGTTTTGTAATTGCTTGAAATGTTCTTATTTGATAATTCAAGAATACATGAAATATGAATGATTTCCTAACATGAATGACATGAGATGAGTTTAATGTATGTATGATCTTGATGATTTTTGCTAAAAAAAAAATTTTATAATTTTTTATTTTGCAAGACCATAATAACAACTACTTATGAAAAATCTAGTTTTCTAACTTTGATCATTTCCATTTGTCTTGGATTTATTTCTTAAGAAAATATAATTATCTTTGTCAAAATTGAGTCTTCATTATGTATATTCCCTAAGGCCTTTGTTTTTCAATAAAAACTCCCATTTCACACTTTGTAAACATGTTTTTAAAATTGGTTCATTCCAAAATTCGAATTTTTGTAAGAAATGTTTTTGAGGTGATTCCTTTAATTAAAAATCATTTGATACTTAGAAAATTAAGGCTCAACCATACATAGCCATTAAGGACTTCATATCTTTGATAAAACTTCTAATTTGAGTTTGAAAAATATGGGTTTTCATGCCATTACTCTATTATTACGAATTTCTTAAAATGACAACAACTCAAATTTTTCCTACTTCATTTCTACTCCTTGTTCTATATATTTTTCTTAGCAAATCCCATCTTAATTTATCAAAATCATTACTTGATGATAGCTATGACCTAAACTCTTCATTTTTCATATAAAACACAATTTTTAGAGTTGATAAATGGGTTTTTAAGGCATGGTTTTGAAATCATCCGAATTTGCAAATTTTGGATAAACTCAATTTTCACATCTTATTTCTACAATGCATCATGCATATATGTATTTCCTACAAGCTATTGTCATGATGATTACGAGATGATCTACCTATATGTATACATATGATACCAAGATTTCTTTTTGAAAACTTTTACTTTGCAAAACTTTGGATTATACTATACTTAAGAAAAATAGTTTTTTCTTCTTATAAAATCATAATTTCTTTTATCAAAAATCAACCTTGACGATCTATATAACCATACCTTCATTATTTCAATAAAAACCTTCATTTTTGGGTTAGAAAATAGGTGTTTACATAGGTGGTTTGCATAAGTACGAATTTCACAAAATTTTGAAGAATGAAAACATTGTTTCACTTATTATTGGAAACTATTTATTGTTCTAAGGTTATATTTTGATAAACTTCCTTTATCCTTATCAAAACTTGGTCTTTGTTAGCTATATTCCCTAGGACTTCCATTTTCCTATCGAAATTATCATTTTGGCATTTGAAAATAGGTGTTTAAATTGTGGTTATTTTCAAATCTGAATTTTGAAAAACTCATTTGAGCTTGTTTTCTTTGTAAAACTCATTTAGTCTTTCAAAAACCATTTCATAATCAAATCTATCCCTTAAGGATTCCATTTCTCTAATAAAAGTCTTGTTTTGAAGTTGAAAAATGGTTTTTCAAAATTGGTCTTGATTGGGATCCGAATTTACAAAATTTATTTTTTTTGAACATATATTTTGATAAAATCTATCTAAACTCATCAAAAATTCATTCCTTACATATCATATCTTAAGATCCCTTCATATCTTGAATAAAAACTTCATTTTTGAGTTGGAAAACATGTTTTTAAAATATGCCTTGGCCAAAATCCGAAAAGGAGATTTTTATTTTGAAAATAACTTTTGAAAATCACCTTTGATTCTTATAAAAAGAAGTCTTGATGATATACATACATTAAGCCTTCATTATCTTAAGTAAAAACTTCATTTTGACACTTAGAAAGTGGTTTTTAAATAGGGGTATTGCCAAAATACGAATTTCACAATTTTTGTTTAAGTTCAAAACTAAGATCTACACTTAATATGAACATAAATCGAAAAGAAACCCATGGTAGTTGTCACGCCCCGTAGGGTATCCTAAACGTAACAGCCCGCCACATACTAGTAAGACTCTCGAGTTCCCTAACCGGGGCCTTCGGAGTCTTAAGTAGATGTAAAGCGTTCCCTTACGACAATAGAATACTTCAACAAATGGAGTTTAACAGTTTAACAAGGCATTCATTAGCCATAGATAATAAATCAAAACGCATAAATCTTTAAGGTTTACAAAATCTAAGGGGCATTCCCCCGCAAAAGAATAACAGTCTATTACAGTCATCCAGAGTCCTTAGTTTCCAATGGAAGTCTATACAAAAGAAATGAATCAAACTTCTATGGGAAACTCCTATCTCCGGTACCTGCGCTGTGGCTTGCCTTGGCCTAAGCCATATAAACTCATGCTGCAAAAGATAAACACTAGGGGCGTAAGCTAACTAGCTTAGTGAGTAATACTTCCATAACGCAATTAGATACAATCATTCAAACAAGTGATTATTCAAGCAAGTGCATGCACCATACAAATGAAATCAAAACATATGACCAACCGGAAATCATATGTGGATGGACTTGCGCCCTCCATCCCGGGTTAGCAGATTAACGAATCCTGCGGTACGACGCCGTTTAAGCTCACGGTCAACTGATTAAAGCTCGTTTTATGGATCACGATTAACTCGTTTTATGGATCACGATTAACCTCACATTCGTTTTATGGGTCACGAAAAACCAACCAATGCAAATGCTCCAACCCCATGTGACATGAATGAACTCAGTTATAGTCGGAGTCGAATAGTCATTAATTCGATTCTTTTAAGTGACCAACAAGTATGCAGACATTCATATGATTCTAATAAACAATCAATATCTTAACACCCGGTTTCGATATGCCTTAAGTTCCATTTCACATATCAACAATAACATAAATAATTCCCACATACCCCATCATGCTTGTACAATTTCTTTTATCTTTGCCTACATCACTAGTGCCACTATACATTACATTCACAAGCATTAATTGAGAGTGGAAGTAACTCACTCGGCCATGGGTCACCAAACTCCTTAATAGTAATAATCGGGTGGTAGAGAGTCGTCCTGCTCGGAATCACCTACCAATCAAGAATAATCCCTATGAGATTCTCACCATGTAATTAAATCAAACTATACATCTAGACTAGTTGAATTCGGATTTCTCGCTATATTTGGAAGTTCCGACTTAAAACGGCCATAACTTGGTCATTTTAACTCGGAATTTCGCAAACTTTATATCGATCTTCATCTACTTCGAAAGATCTATCTAATTCAAGTATTAAATCCAAGTTTTGAAAATCATAGGGTCACGGAACAGTGGGATCAGTTCTGTCCGCAATTGATCCAACTTTGAAAATGTGTTTTGCTTTTGATAAGAAATGTTCCTAGTAGTGATTATGCATGAATGATTTAGGAATGAACTACAAATGTGTATGCATGTAATGAACCATGTGTGCATGGTCATGATGATTTTTGTAGTAATCAACTTTTAGGAATTCCTAAGTGTTGGGGAAAGTTTCATAAAGGCTAATCTAAGAAGTTATTCTCCCACATTATACTCCTTAGGGTTTCTTTGGTTTAATCTTGTAATCTACTTATTATTTGACTAAAATAGGTTCTCAAAGTCTATAATAGTCATGGCCTCCATTCATGCACAAAAATTCACATATTTCATTTGGTAAACATGTTTTCAAATAAGCTAGTTATAAAAATCCGAATTTTCCAAATTTTCTTTTCTTACATTTTTCTTAAGAGAAATCTAGTCTAATGTATTAAAATTTGGGGCTTCAATGTATACATTATCTAAGGACTTCATTTAGCTTATAAAACATCCATTTTAGACTTAAATACTAAGTGTTTATATAGGCATTACACAAAGTTACGAATTTGACTACACATTTAAAGTCAACATTTTTCATCCTAACTTCACCTCTTGTTTTCCTTATTTTTATCATGCCTAAACTCATCTAAACTTATGAAAATAATTCCTTCAACATATCTATTACACATACCCTTCATTTTTCTTATGAAATATAAGTTTAAAATTGATTTTGGAGGTCTTTAGGATAGGGTTTCCATTTCATCCGAATTTTCAACTTTTCATATCTAACAAAGTCCTTCCTTTTTCAATGTTCTTGCCATCTATATGTGGAGATATACTATCTAGCATCTCTATACATGAACAAGACCTCATTTTTATGATCAATAAAGCACATAAACAAAAATGAACCTATGATCATGCATGTACATAAAGTGGTGGATGTCTAAACCTTAGATCTACTACATATGATGTGTATAACATGAATCTCATGGCATGAACATCAATATAAATACAAGGTCATTACTATATATGCATGAGCAACATGAAATCTTAACAAATGCATTTAAACACAAGATCCATGTCTTGTGATGGCTTGACATCCTTGTTCATGCATTTCCATATCCCTAGCATGAGCATCATAGGGTTTTGATGAGGAAATACACAAGGTATACCTTTGCCATTACAAGAATAGGAAGAACAAGGCTCACATACACATACCAATGGAGGATCTAAGATAGAAATGGAGGAGCTTGAAGTTGAAAGTGCAAGAGGAAGGGGAGGGGGTTGCTCGGCACAAGAAGAAGAGAGGGAGAGAGCTTTTTCTCTTTTCAAACTTTGAAACAAGAAGAAAATGAGGAGAGAGAGAGAACATTTAGTATATATATTAAGTGATTTAGGGTTTAGTTAATTAAAAGAAGTAAAAATAACACAAATGAGGGGGAAAATAGGAGGGAGGGGCGCCGGCCATATGTGTGTGTGTGTGTGAGAGTTTTGAAAAAAAATGAAATTTGTAATTTAGTAAATGAAAATGTAATAAATGAAATAAATGTAATAATTATTTAAAAGACAAAATTTCTTGGAAAAGAAAATTGAAATGAGTAGTTGTAAGGATGTAAGAATAGGGTATGGGTAGTGTGTAGTGTAGGTTGTACTTGTGAATAGTAGACAAGACATCTACTTTACCGGTTGTTCCGAAAACACGGGAAAAGCTATAACTGTAATCTTTATAGCTCGGAAAATTATGAAATTGATATTTTTGGAATCCTTGTAAAATTACGGTTCTAATGAATATTCCGGAATATTTTTCTGAATCCGTGGCCCGGGGCACGCTTTTCCGTAATTGGGCTCGGGAAGGCCCGGAATTGAAAAATTTCCGAATTTAAAACTTTCAAAGGTTTGAAATGTACTTTGAAACAACAATTCAAATTCATTTACTCCAAAATATTTATTTTACTATGAAACCGATGGAAAGCCGGATTTGGGGTTCCTAGGCTCCATTCACTAAACTCAATCTGATCGGATTAGGGTTTCGTCTCCAACTCCTAGGGTTTTCTAGCTACTGAGAATTTCCGGGGTTTACAGTAGTAAACTATAAACTCATAGATCTAAACTTTACTCATCAAAATCTTTCATTTATGTTATCTATACGCTAAGTCCTTTATTTTAAATGAAAAATACACATTTTGAGGTTGAAAAATAACTTTTCTAAATATGGTTCCATTTTCATCCCAATTTTCAAAAATGATTTTTGTTGAAAATAAAATAGATCTTGAGTTTTCTAAAACATTCCTACTATCATTATGCCACTACAAGTTGTTAATGAACATAAAACAAAAGTCTAATGCATGTATGAACCTAAAACAACTAGACCTAGTCTTCTAAACTAGTTATAAGTGGATGAAAACCATGATAGTCATGTGAATGATGAATATATGTATAAATGTAAGCCCCGAAAATTCTCGGTAGCTAGAAAACCCCAGGAGTTGGAGACGAAACCCTAATCCGATCAGATTAAGTTTAGTAAATGGAGCCTATGAACCCCAAATCCGGCTTTCCATCGGTTTCATAGTAAAACAAATATTTTGGAGTGAATGAATTTGAATTGTTGTTCCAAAGTACATTTCAAACTTTTGAAAGTTTTAAATTCGGGAATTTTTCAATTCCGGGCCTTCCCGAGCCCAATTACGGAAAAGCGTGCCCCGGGCCACGGATTCAGAAAAATATTCCGGAATATTCATTAGAACCGTAATTTTATAAGGATTCCAAAAATATCAATTTCATAATTTTCCGAGCTATAAAGATTACAGTTATAGCTTTTCCCGTGTTTTCGGAACAACCGGTAAAGTAGATGTCTTGTCTACTATTCACAAGTACAACCTACACTACACACTACCCATACCCTATTCTTACATCCTTACAACTACTCATTTCAATTTTCTTTTCCAAGAAAATTTGTCTCCTTAATAATTATTACATTTATTACAATTTCATTTACTAAATTACAAAAAAGTCAAATTTTAAACACACACACACTTCATGCATGAAGTGGCCGGCGCCCCTCCCTCTTGCTCCCCCTCCCAATTGAGTTAATTTTACTTCTTTTATTTAACTAAAACCTAATTCCTTTAGTATATATACTAAATGTTCTCTCTCTCTCTTCATTTCTTCCATTTTAACTTTTGAAAAAGAGAAAAACTCTCTCTTCTTACCCTCTTTGTGCCGTGAGGTAGCTCCCCTCCCCTTCATCACATTTCCAACTTTGCTTCTTTCTTTTTCACTTCAAGACTCCATTGGTATGTGTATGTAAGCCTTGTTTCTTCCTATTCTTGTAATGGCAAAGGTATACCTTGTGTATTTCCTCATCAAAACCCTATGATGCTCATGCTAGGGATATGGAAATGCATGAACAAGGATGTCAAGCCATCACAAGACATGGATCTTGTGTTTAAATGCATTTTGTTAAGATTTCATGTTGCTCATGCATATATAGTAATGACCTTGTATTTATATTGATGTTCATGCCATGAGATTCATGTTATATACATCATATGTAGTAGATCTAAGGTTTAGACATCCACCACTTCATGTACATGCATGATCATAGGTTCATTTTTGTTTATGTGCTTTATTGATCATAAAAATGAGGTCTTGTTCATGTATAGATATGCTAGATAGTATATCTCCACATATAGATGGCAAGAACATTGAAAAAGGAAGGACTTTGTTAGATATGAAGAGTTGAAAATTCGGATGAAATGGAAACCCTACCCTAAAGACCTCCAAAATCAATTTTAAACTTATATTTCATAAGAAAAATGAAGGGTATGTGTAATAGATATGTTGAAGGAATTATTTTCATAAGTTTATATGAGTTTAGGCATGATAAAAATAAGGAAAACAAGAGGTGAAGTTAGGATGGAAAATATTGACTTTAAATGTGTAGTTAAATTCGTAACTTTGTGTAATGCCTATATAAACACTTAGTATTTAAGTCTAAAATGGATGTTTTATAAGCTAAATGAAGTCCTTAGATAAGGTATACATTGAAGCCCCAAATTTTAATACATTAGACTAGATTTCCCTTAAGAAAAATGTAAGAAAAGAAAATTTGGAAAATTCGGATTTTTATAACTAGCTTATTTGAAAACATTTACCAAATGAAATATGTGAATTTTTGTGCATGAATGGAGGCCATGACTATTATAGACTTTGAGAACCTAATTTTAGTCAAATAATAAATAGATTACAAGATTAAAAACCAAAGAAACCCTAAGGAGTATAATGTGGGAGAATAACTTCTTAGAATTAGCCTTTATGAAACTTTCCCCAACACTTAGGAGTTCCTAAAAGTTTATTACTACAAAAATCATCATGACCATGCACATAGTTGAGTTCATTACATGGCATACACATTAGTAGTTCATTCCTAAATCATTCATGCATGAATCACTAACTAGGAACATTTCTTATCAAAAGCCAAGCACATTTTCAAAGTTGGATCAATTGCGGGACAGAACTGATCCCACTGTTCCGTGACCTTATTATTTTCAAAACTTGGATTTAATACTTGAATTAGATAGATCTTTCGAAGTAGATGAAGATCGATATAAAGTTTGCGAAATTCCGAGTTAAAATGACCAAGTTATGGCCGTTTTAAGTCGGAACTTCCAAATATAGCGAGAAATCCGAATTCAACTAGTCTAGAAGTATAGTTTGATTTAATTACATAATGAGAATCTCATAGGGATTATTCTTGTTTGGTAGGTGATTCCGAGCAGGACGACTCTCTACCTCCCGATTACTATTATTAGAAGTTTGGTGTCCCATGGCCGAGTGAGTTACTTCCACTCTCAATTAATGCTTGTGAATGTAATGTAGTGGCACTAGTGATGTAGGCAAAGATAAAAGGAATTGTACAAGCATGATGGGGTACGTGGGAATTATTCATGTTGTGAATTGTTGATATGTGAAATGGAGCTTAAGGTATATCGAAACCGAGTGTTAAGTTATTGACTGTTTTATTAGAATCATATGATGAATGTCTGCGTATACTTGTTGGTCACTTAAAAGAATCGAATTAATGACTATTCGACTCCGACTATAAACCGAGTTCATTCATGTCACAATGGGGTTGGAGCATTTGCATTGGTTGGTTTTTCGTGACCCATAAAACGAATGTGAGGTTAATCGTGATCCATAAAACGAATGTGAGGTTAATCGTGATCCATAAAACGAGTTTTTAATCAGTTGACCGTGAGCTTAAACGGCGTCGTACCGCAGGATTCGTTAATCTGCTAACCCGGGATGGAGGGCGCAAGTCCATCCACATATGATTTCCGGTTGGTCATATTGTTGATTTCATTTGTATGGTGCATACACTTGCTTGAATAAACACTTGCTTGATTGATTGTATCTAATTGCGTTATGGAAGTATTACTCACTAAGCTAGTTAGCTTACACCCCGATAGTGTTTACCTTTTGCAGCATGAGTTTATATGGCTTAGGCCAAGACAAGCCACAGCGCAGGTACCGGAGATAGGAGTTTCCTATAGAAGTTTGATTCATTTCTTTTGTATAGACTTCCATTGGAAACTATGGACTCTGGATGACTGTAATAGACTGTTATTCTTTTGCGGGGGAATGCCCCTTAGATTTTGTAACGTTAAGATTTATGCGTTTTGATTTATTACCTATGGCTAATGAATGCCTTGTTAAACTGTTTAACTCCATTTGTTGAAGTATTCTATTGTCGTAAAGGAACGCTTTACATCTACTTAAGACTTCCGAAGGCCCCGGGTGGGGAACTCGAGAGTCTTACTTAGTATGTGGCGGGCTGTTGCGTTTAGGATACCCTACGGGGCGTGATAATAAATCATAAGCAATAACAAAAATAATAACTCAAATAACAAGATCTATGGCATAAATGAAAATCAAAGCTACAAAAAGTTAGATTTATAAAATATAACTACTTTTAATAAGACAATAAGAATGATACAAGCAAGGTTGTCAAACTCGCAATTCCATGTAGAATCGCTAGGGGGTCGGTAGAATCGGAACGTAAAATCGAAATGTAGAAATGTAAGTTTCTACAACCTTTGCAAATTAGTTTTGAAAATTTATAGAAATGCTTATAGAAGATATAGAAAACATAGAACACATAATAGATGTTAAAAAATAAATAAATTAAGTTATTTTTTTTTCATAATAACTCTTAGTCTATAATATAACATATATAAGAAAGAGTGAATAAATTCAAAATTAATTTATTTTCTATTATTTTGTTTGAAATAAGTGATAAATTGAAGAAGAATAAAAAAATTCAACTTATTAAATGTTTAATTATATAAATGAAATAAATAAGTTTTCTTGTAAACTTTATAGCTATAACTTAGCCTAAATGAATTTCATAAATATAGAACAAGGGTTTTTAGGGGAGGGAGGGAACAAGATAGAAAGAGTGTGTGGAAACCAAATAGAAATGACAATAAGAAAGATATATCATTTTAATTCTTAATAGTTAACGAGCTTGTAAATATACAGTTGTATTTTTTATATTTTAGCTTATTTGACTCAAATATGTAGAATCGATAAATTTGGTTAAAATCATAAGATTCTACCAAGTTTACATGTAGACTCGATTAAAATCGTAAGATTTTATCAAAAAAAGATTTTACCTACGAGTCAACTTGGAAGGACCTTCTAGAGTCGTAAACTCGTAGAATCGTATAGGTAAAATCGCGATTTTGAAAACTATGGATACAAGAGAATAATCATAGAGAAGTAGAGTGTTTCATTTTGACATCATCGTCCTTAGCTTTTAAGCTAATGGAATGTCATTTGATGCATGAAACTCTCACTATATTTTACATATATCACCTATGGAAGCTTTGAGAAGAAAGTTTGCTTAAAAATCTTCAAGAAATATGGGTCGAAGCTAATAAAAGAATTAGGGGCAGCTTGGTTCCTTGTAAGAACAAGAGCAAAAATGAAGAAAGAAGGAGAGGAAAAGAGAGAGAAAAAGTTAAGGAATGGTAAAGAGAAAAATAAGTAAATGAAAGAGAGAGAGAATGAGTGTATTAAATGAATGAAAGAAAGAAAGAAAAAAAATAAAACAAGGGCAGCAAAGTTGGGAGGGCTGCTACACATGAAAGAGGGGGAGGAGAGCGAGAAAATTGTTTGAATTTGACTTGAAATTGAATTGTGTAATAAATGTGTAATGTAGCTTCTTGAAGAAGGGTTGAAAGAGGGTGATTTTAATTAATTTTTGGAGTATTTCAAGAGTCAAGGCAGCCATAAAGGAGTCAAAATTTGCCATGAAGTGATATAATAAAGTGTAAAAAGATTGAAGTGAAAAAGAAGTGATATGTGAAAGGTGTACTTCAAAAATATGGGTTGTAGGAGTACTTTCTTAATAAAATAAAATAAAAATAGAAAATTCATTCCAAATATTTTTAGCAGATTTTTCATAATAAAAAAACATAATTAATTTATTTATTTTAGTAAATTATCAAATAAGTTACCGATATGATCAAAATATGCGAATATGGGCTATAAATGATATTTTTATAACCCGAAAAATTCTAAAAATTTATTTTATGAAAATAAAAATATTTTTCAATTATTAAATAAATTTATTTTATTTTTAGTATCGGGTCTTATACAGAATCTGATCCCGTATAAGCTCGAAACGAACTAAATTTTAGAAAAAAAAATTCTATAATATATTAAAACATTTATTTAAAAATATAAGGGCTTATAAGAATAATAAAATAGTGCAATGAAATAGAGGTGAATAGTGCAAAAAACTAATGAATTACCGGTAGTAATGAAAATACAATAAAAGGTTATAACTGTAACTTTTATAACTCGAAAAATTATATAACTGATATATTTGAAAATCTTATGAAATTACAAGTCTAACTGTACTAATGGTATATTTTGATATCTCGAGCCCCGGGACATGCTTTTCGAAGTCTGTATCCGAACGAGTTTGAAATAAGTCAAAAATTTACCAATCTGATATTTTTAAGCAAACTTATATTACTACGAGCTATTCTACACATTTAAACTATACCTCGGCCTCTGGGGTTAAGGGCGCTAGATTGCCGAACCTAAACTATTGTATTCCACTTAGGGTTTCTAGGTGATTTTCCGGTTTAGATCTTTGCCAATTTGGAAACTGATATTTTATATTTATACATTATTTGATTTGAGAAATTTGTCTTAAATTTTATTTTTGTAAGTATTTAATATCTCTCGACGTTTTCAGAATTCTTTGAATTGGGTTTCATTTTCAAAAGTTAATCATTATTTACTTTTTCATAATTTTTTTTGGGCTTTATATTACCCGATTTTATAAGTCGGAATTACGTATGGAATTTGCCGTACGAAGTGGTTTTGGAATTGAAGTATGTTGAGTTCTTATTTTGTTTTTAAGGATTCTTATTTTTCCTCAAGATTGAGAATTTTATGGATATTAGGACTAGTTGAAGTTCGATTTTAATTTGGAGTGATTTTTAGGGTTTATTTTCGAAGTTCATCTTGAAATTATTTACTGAAATTTTCCAGAGCTTACAAATAGTCTCCCAATCTTTCTCATTAACCTCATCTAGTTTCTTTTCTTCAACGGCAATGTCTAGACCTTGCTGAAAAAGCACATCTAGAACCTCACTTTGCCACATGCCGAAATGACCCGATCCATAAAAAATCTCTATTGCAAGATTTGTATTTATCACAACTATTCTTGCATAAATTGAAGATAATGGAATGGATTTTCCTATATTTTCTTCCATTTTAGCAACAACTACCCTTCAACAGCTTTCAATGTAGATGTCAAATAGCCTAAGGAAATCTTTTCTAATGTGGAAGATCAAACAAAACTGCAACCACAGAGCATACTAAGAGTAACCCTTAACTCTGATGTCTAATAGCCTAATGAAATTTTTTCTCATGTGGAAGATTAGATAACACCGGAACCATAGAGCATATTAAGAATAATCTTGACTCTGATACCAATTGTTGCGAAAGCAAAACTGATATTTCAGCAAATAGAGTTGTATAGATGTATACAGAGTAAATTATTGTAATGAAAAATCATACAGAGTCAATTCTTTGAAAAGGTTAAAGGGGTCACAAATAGTCTCACTTAAAATCCAATCTCCTTAAACTGAATTTCCTTCTAAATGTAATTTAATAGCACAATACAATACTACAACTATACTCTATAATAGCAATTAATAGGAAACAATAAAATAAAGAACACCAGAAATTAATGTGGTTCGGCCAATTATGCCTATTTCTTCGGACACTATCAAAACTTTATTTCACTCAAAAGAACTACAAAGTGAAATATTACAAAATACAGAAAAAAGAGAATTTCTTTTGAACAGGCTAAGCTAGAAATTTTGGGATGATTGAACTAGATGGGGAAGAACTCCTTTTTTGGCTTGCGGAATGCATGCCATCTTGATTTTTCCATGTGAGACAAGTTCCTTAAATAATTCTTACATTTCAATCATTGCTTCCATATTTTACCCATGTGGGACAACAACACTTGCATACATCCTATGTTGCAACATTATTTTTTTCATCTTTTGTCCCACTTAATATTTTCCACATGGATGAGCCAGTTTCTTCAACATCCACATGAGACTTACTCTCAGTTTTTGAATAAATCCTCGCCCTCTGATAATTATTATGTACCTCACAATAATACTACAACTTCATCTAGATTCATGTTTGGCGATGATGGTTCCTATTATTCCATAGACATGCTTGATCAACATCGATCCTGGGGAAAAGGAAAAAAATATTAATATTTTTAAAAATAATTACGAAAATGCCACTGGGATGAAAATAATCCCAGAAATAGGCAACACGGCCTCGTCTCTTCAAGAGACGAGGCCGTTAGTGCCTGACCTCGTCTCTTCAAGAGACGAGGCCTTAATATGTTGTGACCTCGTCTTTTGAAGAGACGAGGCTACACCACACATGACCTCGTCTGTTCAAGAGACGAGGCCATTAGTGACTAACTTCGTCTCTTGAACAGACGAGGTCATCGACTTCAAATTCCCGCGCGCGTCTCTTCTTCCCATTTCCCCCATTTGAATCCGCGGTGCAAACCCTAAATCCGAAATCCCCAATTTGCAAATCGCGAATTCCCATCCCTTTTTGGCGCACGAAATCCACAAATCGAGTGTAATCACTCATCCCCTAGTTTTCCAAAGTTGATTTTGTAGCGTTTGGTGTTGTAGGAGGGTAAAAAAGAGGAGATTTGAAGCGAGACGACCGACGGCGAATGGCGAACTTTGAGGTTGGATTTTCGCGTGTTTTTGTATTTTTTTTTAATCATTCATGCTGCATTATTGAATTATGATTATATGTGGTGTTAGAATAATTTTATAGCATGATTCGTATGCCGACTATATGTTGCGTGGTTATTGATTAGCTAAGTGGCATGTAGGACTTGGGATTTGAGTTTAAGATGCTGTAAATTCTTTATTTGTTGATGAAATGGGTGATTAATTAGTTATATGGATGAATTATTAGAAGAAATAAGTACGTGGGATGGACTTATGATGTTGGTTGATGATTCAAAGTTGAAATTGATGAAAAGTATGTTGGTTATGTATTTATGTTGTGTGGTGTGATTTAAATGGGGGAAAAATAAAGTGTTTTAAATCTAAAACTTTAAATGGTGTAAATGGGGTAATAAAAGTAGTGTTATAAAGTTTGATTGCGTATTAAATTTATCAATTCAAAGTTTAGGTTACAAATTAAATTTTTGTGTAAAGTTCAGGTACCTAATTTGACACTTATCCTTTTATTTTGGTTAGAGGCCGCGCACGAGGACATACGTGAGGCAAGGTAGAGGCCGCGCACGAGGGAGCAGGGACACACAACAATAGTAGGACTAGTGGACGATAGATAGATTTTCTTCTTTTTTTTTTTTCTTTTTGGGTACGTAGCTTCTTATTTCCTTGTATTATTCTTGTATGTATAAATTTCATTCTATTTCATTTCCTATTATGTATTTCGACGCTACGAATACTCATATTTTCATTGCACTGTGTATGATTGGAATCGGAAATGTGAGTTTCGATTGAGCTTGGAAACATGTAGTTTGTTAGTTTTTTTGCCATGGTGGAGGATGGTTAATGGCTTCTATGGCTGTTTATATTTGTATTTGACAGGTTTTTACAGGTTTTTGATGTAAATTTTTGCTTTTTCAAGAAATATAATAGGATTTGGCTGATTTTGGCCTGACCTCGTCTCTTGAAGAGACGAGGCCACTCCTTGGCCTGACCTCGTCTCTTCAAGAGACGAGGCCAAGTAGGGAGCAAGAGACGAGGCCGTGGCACTAACGACCTCGTCTCTTGAAGAGACGAGGCCGTGTTGCCTATTTCTGGGATTATTTTCATCACAGTGGCATTTTCGTAATTATTTTTAAAAATATTAATATTTTTTTCCTTTTCCCTCGATCCTGCAAAGGGCAGTCTTTATGGTCCTGAATAGTGTAGAAGAGTAACTCAAAGAAAATAGAAAAAAGAAAAGAAATAATAATAATAAATGGCGACCATAGTGGGAGGTGATGATATATAGGTGTAGTTAATTTGAGAGAAGATATGAGTAATGACATGATATAAAGAGATGCCAAGCTGAAGAATTATGAAAGATTTAAAGAGATTTTGTAATCCAATGGAAAGAAATAGTATATTTCTGCAAATATTGAAATGCGATTGGCTGATGGAGAAGATGTGATTTCATTTCGAGTTTAAAAAGGAAGAAAAGAGGAGTAAAGATAGTTTCTATTTGCTGTTACGGAAGGTGGACTTGCGAATGAACTTACCGAGTAAATTTATATGCACGATGGACGGTAGGAATTCAAATGGTAATGTGGATATAATTAAAAAAAAAAAAAAAGATAAGATACGAGAGGAAGAAGCATGGAATAAAAGAGATTGTACCTGTGTGTCTCAATATGGGATTTATGGTTAGCGATGAGAAAATGCCCAAGTTCGCAGGTCCACAGGATGCTGCTAAGTTCACAATATGGACTTAATGGAATACATAAAGCGAGAAGGAAGAAGATTTTATTGGATTTATAAGGAAGAATGGAAAGATTTACGTGAATACTAGATATCAGAAAATTGAGATAAAAAGATTTGAAGTAGTCTGTTCGACATAATTAGCGACAGGAAATATGTATAACTTTAGGGGAAAAACTTGGGTCAAGTTGTATAAAACAACTTATAAAGAAGATGCAACATTCACCATTAGATCTTGCATAAAAGCTGTAGGTTTGTTTGAAAGGTGATAGGAGTAGTAGGTTGGAAAAAGTGGTAAGTATCATAGGTTACGTAGAAAAGATGTATGTTGTAAGTCAAAAAAATGATAGATATGGTAGGTTGATGACTTGACCCAAGTAGTTCCATAACTTTTGTAGGAAATAAGATAATATCTCTTCCTTTGAAGCTTAATGTGAAACTCCGAAAAAGGGAAAGTGCGTTGGCTAGCGTATTATGGCATAATGATTTCCAAATTATCATTCATAGGAAAATATATTGATATTTTTTTTAATTTTTCCTATGAAGGTGATTAAAAAAAATAAAAAGAAAGGAGGAAAGTCACGAAATGGTATAGTCAGAGATTTGATTATTTATTTGAGGAATGAGGAAGATTTGATTATTATTGGTCTCTAATTATGATTCACACAAGAAAGTTCATGTGAATATTAATTTCTTCTAAATGGTAAAGATGCCAAAATGGAAAGGGTCATTATGATTTTATTTAGAATGCATGGGATATTTGATTAATATATATTATATATATATATAATATATAGAAGAAGATGAGTACCATGAGAAGCTGCAGTAAGAGATAATATTTTTCCGTTGCAGGTCCATGAAGAATAGAATGTACATTTGTTAGCATGTTCCCAATCAGTTTAGGAATAGCGGGTTCACGGAGATCAACTACTGAAAGAATTATTTATGCTTAAGGAAAATATGTTTATATTCATGGAATGTTAAGATGAAGTCATAATAAAAGGCCACTTGTAGGCTATTATCTAAACAAAAAAATTAATGACCTGCATGGCCATTCTCATCAATCAAAAAGCTAGGAATACATGGAGCTATGGATTGACAATTATCACTATGAGACCGTGTTTTAAAAGTTCAAACAGATTTAAATATTCTTGTCCATCATATAAGCCAAATTTTTAAAAGTGTATGACTTTTAGCACGCATGGAGTTACGGAACCCATAATATGGCGATAAATATTGATGTAAGTCTACTTTAGCCTAGACCAAATCATTATGTCATTTGCCAAATTTTAGGAGGGTAAAAATGATGATTTTCTATGGAGTACTAGAACGATGATGTTTAATTGGTATTGAAAAAAATTGATTTATAATTCACTTATCTGCTCTTGGCCATTTTACTGCTATGATGAAATCCAATGAACATATGAGGAGTTTTAGATGTTGTCATTAGGGCAATATCACGGTGCAACAAGTTCACACAACTATATGTAATAGAGTATGCTATAACACTAGTGCTTGACTTTTACTCAATGGTTCATCAATGGCAAATACAGTCTTCACCTCTATAAGAGCACTTGGTTACGTCATGCATTAAGTATCAGCCAGTCATGCATAAATGCAGATAATGCCCAAAATACTTGAACTTAATCATAAGAATTTTGGATGGAGGGCAAAACGTAAAGGGTTAATTTAATTATATAAGATATATGAATTTGACTCTTAAGCTAAGTGGTAGGGCCTGAAGAGTCCAGTCTATGTATTGAAATGACTTATGAGAGATTTGGCATAGTGAGCTCAGAATAAGGATCACTAGACCAGCCTATATGCTCTCAACCTTTCTCATAAAAGCTCATGCACTTAAAAGAGACTCTCTATGTGCTTAAACTTAATATAAGCCCATGAAATTATCCATTAGAAGAAGGACTCATGTCAACTGTTGATGCTCTATGTGATCTAACGTATGTCGTCAATGGTCAAACACTATAAATACCTAAGAAGTTCTCCTCACTTCATAGATTTAGAGAAACATCACTGTGCTATCGGATTGTAATCCTAGAGATTAAACAGGGTTTAGAACGAAAAATGCATTGCCTCTTCCAAGAACTGTGGGGTTAATGCTACATAGCTCCTCTATCTGTCATGCATGTGTTTAAGCTATCTGAGATTGCTTACTCCTATTCAATATCATCTCTCCATAAGTCATTCTTACATACCACTGTCAAATCACCCCTCCAAAGCCACTTGTAGTACGAGCCAAACACTGCACATACGTGATCACTGCAATCAGATTCATTCATCTACAATATATAATAAGAGACCGAAGCAATCTAAGCTATAATAGGTTAAAGAGACTCTATTGCACACTTGACAATTATAGTGCCATTATATAGAATTTGATGTTGAAGAAATCATTTGTAACTATCTAAAGCAATTACTTCTTGAAAGTTATTGTCATTCAATAAAAGTATCTTCTTTTAAGCATGTACTAGGTGCAATGCCCCTTGATGTAACTTTATCTAATCACGAGATTATAGCATCATTGACCTATAAGCTCAAAGGGAGCCCACAATAAGCATGACATCAATAATATTAGATCATATTATCTAAGTAGTTAAATTAACTCCAAAATGCTATCTTTTAATATAGCTAGATTGCCTACATCTTTTGTCTCATATGAGTTGCTACCCCGTCATGTAATGATGTGCCATCAACTGATGGAGAAGAAGTCAATACTTGAACATTTTGAGGTTTCCTTGAATGTGGCAGCTATAAGAAACATCTACTTATTTTGGAGAATAATTGTTTGACATAGGCACTTGAGCATGAAGGATGCTCTTGAACTTCTACAGGTTAATGGAAACCTATGTGAAGTATAAGGTACACTGATGAACTTCTAAAGTTTGATAGAAAGTTACTATGAAGCAAACCTTTAAGCCTGATTGATAAAAGTTAACACTTCCTGGGTGTTTGTTTCTTAATATAAGGATTTAAGTTCTTTCATGAGAAGTAGAGATATCGTTAATGTTTATCTGATCCTTGCTGAACAGTGCTATATGTTGCTAAATGTATTGACACTTAGTTGGTGGATTATCAACTTTTATCAAAAGTGTGATATCACATTGATGGTGGAGTAAGTCCTTGCCATTAAGGTGATTTACTTACTAGTAAAGTTGATCCTCAATGACAGAATGAAGATGCCTCACTACTACAATGAACACTTCCAAGCGAAGTGTCGATGATTTATGGTAAAGTGAACACCCATTGGTGGAGTGAACAACTACACCTTGAGTAATGATACTTTGTTGATGCAGCGAAATCCAACACTTCTAAGAGAATGAACCCGTAGCCTACTACTTGGTGTAATAACATTTGGACTTGGAGATCTAGAGTAAAGCTTCAAATCACCCATGGGCCCATGTCAAAGAAAAACATAAATTGTTGTCATAAGTGCTAAATTAGTAGCTTTGTTTATTTAGTTTTATTTATTTACTTTTTTTAT
This sequence comes from Combretum micranthum, assembly GCA_024138025.1. Lineage (NCBI taxonomy): Eukaryota > Viridiplantae > Streptophyta > Magnoliopsida > Myrtales > Combretaceae > Combretum > Combretum micranthum. Next base: position 526,567 of record JAMXBD010000727.1, on the reverse strand, counting down.
GCACTTGGAATCTCGAAATATTACATTTATGATCAATTCCAAAAGGAAGTTATAAGAATTGATTAAATTAATGGAAAAAAAAAGAATTAATCAAATGACCTATAAAAGCATAAGTACTTAAAAATATTAAGTTATGATTATAGATAAATCAACAAGCTTAAGAAAGTAGGATATTTAAATTAACAATTATAAAATGATATTATAATTGAAACAAATCATATATTACCTAGATGTAAAAACATTAGGTAAGTATACTACTGATAATAAAAAATTCAACTTAGTGTATGTAAACGAACTAGTAATAATAGGTCACACTGAAATTACAAAGCTAACCTAATTGAAAATTTATATAGATTTAATATAAACAAGTATAATAAGTTTTGGGAATATTTTATGGTCTTCTTATTAATTTTAAAGGAATTAATCTCCTCGACTATTTAATTGTTCATATTCATACCAAACCATGATTGTACTATTGAAATAGTTAATGTATCAATTATAATATTTATTTTACCTATCGATGGGACCATAGAAATTTCTATAAGTTTTGACTATACTGGATTAAGTTGTTTCTAAGACATCTTCATTAGAGATAACATTTACCACACTAATTGTACAAACTTTAAATAAATAGATTAGATCTTACTATTAAACAAACCAAACTCCTTAATTAGGATAAAACTCATATAAAATGATGACTTTATTCCCATTGATATTGTAATTGAATTAGGGCCTCGATAGCTTATGATAAATGAAGTAATGCTTAATACACCAATAGGGAATATAATTAAATTAACCACCAAATATATAAGAATTGTATTGTTCCCAAAGTCCCCATATTAATGTTAATATATAACCTATAAGTATTTAGGCACTAAATTAAATTATTGATGTAACAAATGAAAAGTTTGTCAAAAAACGTATAAAATTGACCAGTCATTCACTAAAAACAAATCTAAAACGATTGACATATCACCAAATTAAGAAAATGTGCCAAACCACAAAAATATAATGACAAAGGATAGACTTGAGGCTAATCTCTAGCTTATAATTAGGAAAATACTTATATTTATTATTATTATTATCTTGTTCAGGTGCTTTACAGCAAGAGCTCAACTACTCGATGATTACTTTAAAAGCTAAATGCTTTCCTTATGATTATTACATTACTTGTACTTGAAAGTTAGTGCACTAAATGAATATATATAATGAAATTGGTGTGCTTGAATGGATATTGGGTATATTGCATGTGAATTGCTCTTCCTTGACAAATGTGAAATTTTAAGATTGAAACTAATAACAAACTTGTTAAGTGTATTACTACAAGGATGTGATTATCTATAAAATTGATTGACTGTTTGGAAAAATGAAATAATAATTGTCAGGCCTCAATTTAATAAATGGAACATGCATAATACATTTAGGAGAAGAATCAGTATCATGCTGGGCAGAGCGATTGACATGGTTAAGTCCATGTATTCATTTATACTAATGAGAAATTAAGTCGTATGGAGAAACAACCTTGTGGGTAGAGCATGCCGGTGACCAAGCTTAGGGATTATCTTATAGCATCTTAGGAATTCACAAAATTGTTTACTAAAATTCCAAAAAACTTTTTGAAAGGATTTAAGAAGAGGCTGACTATGCATGGTACGTAGAACTAGTAGATTCATATTGGTCATGGTGAAAATGCAAATTTTCCTTTACCCTAGCCATGGAAGGTGTATCCATATATATATGATTTAATTGGTTGATCATATATTTCCCCATGTGTTTGTTACATTTTCATTTGTTTGAAATAATTTCTTGATAATCTTTCTTAAAATTGTAATATGAAGGAATTTCACTTAGTTGAATGTAGATAATTGTGCAATGCCTTTTTTTTTTTTTTAAGGAAGACGGATTGGAAATTTGTATAATCCAAGTGTAGACTGCACTTAGTTGGACGTTTAAAATTTGATTGTTCTTCCTTAAAACTTTCTTTTAGCGATTTCATTCATTTACAATTCATACATAGGCTTAGGTTTACTTTATCCTATTGTTCGGTAGCTAGGTTATCCAATTCCTTATAGTGTTTCTGGTATGTGAAATATTGGTATCTTTTGTTATTTTCTTAAAAACTTAAATTTATGATAATCACAATGAGGGATAATTAATTAAAGTCTTGCAAACTTTGACTTATTATGTTGTCTTCATATTATGGGTACAAAACATGATATGATGACTTTAAGGCTATCTTACTAGGCCCTTTTAAGATCATGATAAAGTACTTTATGGTTTGAGAAAAAATATATTTTTCAATGATAGGAATAAGAGTTTTGTGAAGGATTACATCTAAAAAACCGAGTATATTATAAAAATACTTTTTTTATGTTTATTAGCTGAAAAATTGAGTAAATTTACAAAGACAAATTGTAAAATACTTCTAGATATACTTTCTTTCTTTTTTCTTAAAAGAAAAAAAAAATGGGATCTAAATGTCCAGTTTAAAACTATGGTGTTTAACCTATATTAGACACGGAATGTATTTGCATTTTATTCGAAATTATTCAAGTAACACACAAAAGGATGGGAGGTGGAAGTTGTTTAATAATTTAAGGGAGGCTCAGAATAATAAGCAAGAATGATGTAATACGCAATTACTACTTAAATTACTATAAAACAAACCTAGTTTAAAAAAAAAAAAAAAAAAAAAAAAAAAAAAAAAAGAAGTGTCACTACCATCATCGTGATTTTGAGGTGTCGCTATAACCATAGTCTTGGCACTATTGTTTTGGATTACAACTTCATCATCCGAGGGAATAGGACCTATGAATCAAATATATCGACAGTAAAATAAATAAATAAAAATAGTTAATCCCACGCAAATTATCACATATATGAGATTGGAAGCATACATCGTCATCATCAATAACAACAACCGGAAAATAAAAGGGAAAAAAAACAGAGAGAAAGAGCGATTTTCCCTTTTTTTTTCGCTTTTTTTTTCCCAATTTTCACTAAAAACCAAAATTTTAACGGATAAAAACTAATAAGCAGTTACTACTTAAATTACGATAAAACAAAACTAGAAAAGGAGGAAAAAAAAAAGTTAGCCTACAAACCCTCTTGGTATGAATCAAAAGAACCATAGCAGCTCAAAGTTTGAAAAATTCAAGCATCAAATCACACATTATGATTCATATGAGATGTTTGTATATATTAATTATTTGAAGAATAAGAAAATACAAAAAAAAAACAAAGAAATTTGTGCAAAAGCCTCTCTAAAAATAAAATGTAGCAAGTTTTGTATCTTTAAATAAATTTAAGAAATTTAAAGAGTGGTAACTTTTAAAATTTGAATCATATCTAATAGATTTGATTTAGATCAATAATTATAAACTAATATACAACCTTAATCAAGAATGATTGTAACTAAACACATAAAACACTTCAAAAAAATCATGATAAGAAAGCATATGTTTAACACGTATCACTCCAACTAGATATTGGATTTTCCAAACGGATGTTGTGCATCTTAAATCACACAATCAACAAGCCTTTGACATAGCTACTGAAAAAAGTTGCAACCAGGCGGTTACGAACAATCCATAACCAAATTCAGTTCAACTAAGTGATTCCGAACCTAAAGATAAATTTTATATATATTATATTTGATCTAAAGATAAGTTACAACCTGATCTACAACCTTTATATCATGAATGAATATAACTAAACAAGTAAAACTCTTTGAAAAAATTATGATGAAGTAAATATTATGTTTAACACATGCATTTTAGTTTTTAACTAAAAAATGTACATACTATTTAAGAAAGCTTGATTTCCTAATTCCTTTTATATCATTGAATAAATTTTGATAAAGTACATATATATGAACTTAAGAAAGCTTGATTTCCTAATTCCTTTTATGTAAAATACTACTTAAGAGTCATGTGACCCAACCTCTCCTTGCTAATCCTTCATCAATTTAATAGTTTAAACAAACCAAAAATTAAAACTTGACCTAGTCCTTCTCATGCTAGGTCTCGACATCTAAGTAAAAAGGGAAAGTATTGTTTTCTCTTCTTCTTCTTTCAGTTATCACCACAATGTGCATTGTAAAATAAAATAATGAGGCTATCCAAGTAACTCCTAAAAACTTATTTTACTAATGAGAACCCTACTTGCTTATATTCAAATTCAGTTCAATTAAGTGATTCCGAGCGGTAAGACTTGTACTAACCTCTAGAAATAGTAATCGCTTTGTAGGCAGAGGCAGGTGTTCCTACTTCAACAGTTGTATCTTTCACGTGCGCAGCAACTTTCGATGGTTTGACTCCTTTACCCTTGTGATCAAACTCATGATCTTGGCCGAAAAAAAAAAATAATAATAAGAATCACATAGTTTTTTGTAATAGAGGTTAAATAACACAAACGCTAAGATAATCTAAGTAGTAAAATGCAAATTAATTTGTAAAAAATAGGAAGAAATTTTGAGTGAAATTAAAGTAAAAATATATATAATAAAATAAAATCAGCTAGACTATTGAACTAAGTAAATAAAATGAAATGCTTGATATGATTAGGTGAATTAGTAAATTTAAGCTCAAAATTAATTTCAATTGGGAAATAGAGATTAAACCATACAAATTTCTCATTTCATTATACCAAATAAATCAAATCAAACTAAATATCAAATCAGCCATCTACAAAAATTATAATTTCTCAAATTTTCTAATTTTCATATTTCGATAATTTTCTAAATTCAATACCAAAATTTCTCAACACCTTAATTTTAATCAAATACATATCCAACTACCTATTTAACTAAATTTATTTCATCATCTTCAAAATTGGCTAAATTAAATTCCTAAATTAATCTAACTACTTCTTAAGCCCATTTGACATCTAATTACATCTTAAGGCCCTAATCAAATTGTCAATCCATCCCACTAACCGTATTAGCTCTAAACTCTCATAAAAATCTTCTAGGATCTTCATATCACTATCTTTATCAACTTCAAATTTCATTAGAAAATCTTTCATATAAAATTATCCTTTTCTATACCATAAGCTCTAGAACATTCTTTATGCTGCCAACTAATGTCCTTATTTTCGTTTTACCCTCTTTTTACAAAATGAAACCCTAATGTACCTTAAAATAGCCACCACTTTATCTCCCATTCTAGAAGAAAATTTCATCTCATTTTTCCTCTCAAAACAAACCTTAAAATACTGCAAACTCCTTTCCTCTATCAAAACTCTAATAGGTACTAAGTCTTCTATGTTTTATGTCTTCTTTACGACATCTAAAACTCCTATTAATCTTTATTTTTCCTATTGAAATTAAATTTTATCAAGAGGGATCTTGGATTATAGGTAAAAGGAGCTTCACCAAATTCCTAGGAATAGAGTAGTGAAGGTTCTAAGCTTGTTTTACTACTACAAGTAAGTTGTTTAATTACATAGTATGATTAATGAAATGTATTAGTAAATAATATGTTGTAATACTAAAAATATAGAATGTGGAAGATATGATTTAGGTGAAATATCATGTGTTACTTGGTTTGGTGAAAATGTGTTGATATTGACATCGTTTATATATTGTTAAGTAGATTTATAATGTAAATATGGTTAAAATAAATTAGCATGTTATGTAAATTTTGATGTGTTTTATATGATTTTGTAATGATTTTTTGATGAAAATTCAATAAAAACAATAATATATTTGTTGGATAGAAAATAAGTGTTGTTTGCCATGATATAATATTGATTAGGGTATTAAATGCTTTCATGTAAAATTTATGAAATGATATTATATCATCCTAGGATATAAACTGGAAGGTTTCATAATTTTTCATATTTATTTACTATTTTTAAATGCCTAATAGGTGTATTTCTTGAGAAAAATAAATAAAATAGTAAACATACTTATTTTTGCACGAAATTTTTAGGAAATGATATAATAAATGCATATATGATCTGGAAAATTTTAGAATTTTTTAAGTTCATTTCGCTATTTGTTTTTAGATTTTTATTTTTCAGATGTACTGTACAACATGATGTTTAAACCAAACTTTTTTCGTAGGCCGAACTGGTTAGTTTTATTTTTCCTTTTCTAACGAAAATTCAACAACTTAATAAATTAGTATGTATAGTTTTTATATGAAAACCAAACGAGATCGAAAATTACAAAAATCAAGTTGAACCGGCAAAAAAACAAACTAGTGCGCAATCTCCTCTATTTTCCAACCCTATTTTCTTTGAAAAAAATTATGAAATATAAATGTAATTAAATTTAATAATTATCAAACTAGCTTGATTAATGTATATTTAGTTATAATCACTTAATCTAGGCATATTTTAATTTATCAGGCCTTTTGTTAAATTAAAATTACATATATGTAGGTTAGCGTGCTAAATTAGTTTAATTAGGTATAAAAGGGCTTTTAATTGTAAAATTGGGAAATTGAATATAATATAAGCCTAAATCAACACAACTAATTATTATGGGCTTTAGTAGCTAAATTGGGCTTAGATAATAGTTTAGCGTCTAAATCAAATTATATGAGCATAGTTGGACGTGCTAAACATACCAAACTAAGTTATAATAGGTTTCAATTAACTAATTAGTCTTAAAATAGGTAATTGGCAATTAAATGGATTAGACAAAATCATGGGCTATAAAATTGAATTAATAAATATTTTAGAATTAAATAGGCTAAAATGACCTAAACGGGCTTAATTAGTAAAAATATAGTCAATATGCGATAAATCTAAAATGGGCCAAGATAGTAAAAATAGGTTCAACTTGACCTAATTAACCTAAAATGGACTTAGAAATGAATTTAGGTCTGACTTAGCTAATATAAATAATTTTTTGCTTTAATAATTGGTTATGGGCCTAAACACTAAAATATGATCCAATTTGACTAAATACCTATAAATAGACTTAATTAGATAAAAATGGTTTAGAAACACAATCCTAGGGCTAATAACATAATTGCTAGCCAACTAGGCTTATTTACACTAAATAGGTTCAAACGAAGTCCTAACAAGTCTTCCTTGGCCATTTAGGGCTTAAATCTTTAAAATATAGACAAATACCTAACTTTATGCTCTATAGACTTAAATTCCATAGTACGAGCCCAATACCTTTACCTATTCAATTGGGCCTATTCCTGAAATATTTAAGTCCATTATCAATTATAGGTATTAAAATACCTAATTGGGCTCAAATTATTTCTATAAGCTCAAAAGCCCTAAAATATTATTAGTGGGTCCGTATAAGATAGTAGAAGGCCTAATAGCTTAATTAGGGCCTAAATTAAATTCTACTTGGGCTTAAACATAATTCTTAGGTCCAATAATCAATATTATTCTAACTAGACCTAAATTCAAAATGAAGCCCAATTCCATCTAATTTAACATTTATATTCCTTAACGGGCTCAATTCCTAAACTCTAAAGCCCATTATCCTAAAAAATTAAACACTTAGAGAATTTCTCATGGGCCTAACTAGGATCCCTCAAGACCTAATACATCTAAATAATAAATTTGATTTCTAAATTCTATGGGCTTAGTCTAAATTATCTAAGCCTGACTATCCTAACTGGACCTAACTCCATTATAAACTAAAGGCCTTATATTACATAAGGTCTTACGTTAAATTGACTGATCAATATAACTTGAATCATTAGTTTGTATACTCAATACTTATACAAATTAACCTTTCTTGACAGATATTCAATCAACTTATTGTCTTACTTGTGATCCTTTACCTTCTACTATTTTGATATCAAGTACGTAGTAACATGCGTGTGGCTTGCATAGGATAGGCATTCTCAAATGAACTTCACTTAAAGATGACCTAATAATTTTAATGTACTAATTGTGCATGTGCCGAGGAGCAACAACCTTGCTAGGCAAATGCCAGCATGGTAGTTAGGTACTTAGGTCACTGTTGGTGGCTCAACGGGTAGCTGATAGGGCAAACGATATCGGGATAACATCCATTTACATTCCGTGAGAAGTAGCATATGTAGTTCACAACTATGGGTGCCGATTGTGCTGCACATCACTATGTACTGAAATAAATGGATATGCATAACAACAGTGAACCCTAAACGAGGCTACTACGTAGAACATTCCTCTAGGCGGTTAAGGTATTCGACCTGCCTTAATCAATTTCCTAAGTAGTTGTTGCTACTCATGACTCCTAGATTCCCATGGCTTGTTGCCTAGAGTATGAGTGCTTCGTGTTGTTTGAATCACACTAAATAATAAATGTAAAAGGTTAGTTTTTGCATTGCATATAATTGAGGTGTGTATGTAATATCGCATGTTGTTGCATTACTATGTATTGGGCTTCTACTCACATTTGCTGTTTTTCAGGTACTGACGATCCTGATAGCGAGAATTATGATGACATGGTGTACGATACTGACTTTGAGGAGTTGTTCGATGAGCTTAGTGATTAGGGTTATGGTTTGCATCTTGATTTTATTTGGATTTTTATTTTCAAACCTTTTATAGTCTTTTGGGCATAACTAAGAGCCCTGGATTTGTATTAGAACTTCTAGTATTTTACAAATACTTTTATTACAGTTGTATCTCCTTTGGATATTTGAGGAGACTTTTGAGGCCGATGTTATCGGATATTTATTTTTATGGTTAGCTTACTCATAAGAGTAGCCTTTATTAGATATTTTATAAAATCTACATTTCCATTGCATCATTTAAAGTTTTTAAAACTAAATAAAAAATGATTTCTAAATTTAAAATTTCCTAGGAAACGAATCTTATAAACTAGTTTTTTAGGTTTGCCTTTGTGTATGATGCTCCATCATTATACGTAGCAAAACCGAACATGCATTGACTCTAATTAGGGCGTGACAAGAGGGGTGATAACTATTGTTGACACCTGAATATTCTAATTTCATAATCACCTTGCTTTTGTTTATGATTTTGATTTGAAGGAACAAGGCCTATAAATCAGATATATAGCCAGTAGAATAAATAAATAAAAATGGTTAATCTCATGCATATTCTCACATATATGAGATTAGAGGCATACACTACCACTAGCACTGTGATCCCCACCGCTGCCACCGCCAAAAATGAGATGCCATAAAAATAAGTAAAATAAATAGACGAATATGACAATATATTTTAATTTTAATCAAAGGTAAAGATTTCAATCTCTATGAAATTCAAAATATATGTTGGTTTATCAATGTATAACTGCTTCTTATTTATTGCTTTCCCCCAATGCATCCTACCAATATTTTTTTCTCATCCCTAAACAACAATAAGGAATCTTGAGGATTTTTAAAAGAAAACTATGGTAAGTGGAATTTCTTATCTTTCCTATCGATTCCAAACAAGACGAATGTTGAAAACATAGCATTTTGGCACTCTATCGTTAACATCAAAATTTGACAAGGAAAACAAATTCCAAGAGAATTCTTGAGGAATCTTAACACAAAGAATTGATGGAATTGTAATCAGACAATGCCATTTCTTCAAACAAGTTGTAATCTTTTGTTTGCAAGATTGGTCAAGAAGGGAGAATGGACGTATAAAATAGTTGTATCTAAGTTTAAATTGCATTTTGGACATCTGTAATAGTGTAAGGGTTTGAATTTTTGGATTTTGCACAAAATACCTTTTCATCTCTATTCAATACGATTGTGTACACGGACCGTGCATATACCAGTGTTGAACATTGTCGCACATTATCTACTACTATGTTTAACACAATCGTAAATATAGGTCATGTTCGTGCCCGTGTTGAGCACTATAGTACATTGTATTCAAATAATTTTTAATTCTATGTTCAACATGAGTAAGTACAAGAGTCGTGTTCGAACCCGTGTTGAAAACGATAGAATGAAAATTGAAAATCTTGTTTCCATGCTCAATATGACTAAATACGCCCATTGTGTTGAAACTTGCGTTGAAGAACACAACCTCCAACACAGCTTTTGTTGGCACTTATGTACAACATAGCTTTTTCAAAACTCATTTCTTCCTTGTCAAAGAATTTTGAAATTTTCTTGAATACTTCCATAAACGTTTCATATTATCTTAAAACCATGAATTTTGATATTATTAAATTAATTGTCTAATTTTCATTTCTTTTTCCTAAATTAATCTCTTACCTTTAAATAAATATATATAAGTATCGTCAATGTTAGAATGAGAATGAGAGTGAGGGTCAAGGGAATATGATTTGTAGATAAAGTTTAGAGGAAGAGATGATTTGAAATACTTTAAACACTTTGTTACGTAGTTTCAAAAGGTTCTAATATTCATGAACAGTTTCAGGTACGTGTATATCTTGCTTGTGTGTGCTTTTGTTTATGATAGTAAATGAAACAAATTAATAAATATTCGACTCTAACAATGTTTATGTTGCTTGTGCATGGCTACTGATAATAGGTTGGAAGTACCCATGATACTATCATGTCAAATTGATAATTCATGTGTGATGGTATCCCGAATAGAGTTGTGCATAGAACTGATCTAAGTAGATTTAAATGTTTTAGGTTAAGGGATATTGAGAATTCAATTGTGGACTTATAGATGTTAGAGAGTATCCAACGTTATATATATATGTATTGATATATTTATGTATAATGGGATACTAAGTTATCATTGTCTTATTTGCTTAAGTTGAAATAATGATAATAAAATGTTGGTTGTTGCATTAGCGATAGGTCTACATGTAAATGTGTGTTTACTTGATTACATGTGTACATGCTTGTGGTATATTGTATTAGGCTACGAATCATCACCTTTTCAGGTATAATTGATAAAAGGTATAAAAAGATTGTATTGCTAGTCACAACCAGTTAACGAATTTGGAAAGATCGCTAGTGGTGAAGACTTTCCCATTGATATATTGAAAATATATAATAGGATGCGTATGTGTGCTTATGGTATATCATATTGGGCTCTCAATTATTCACTTATCTTTTCAAGTATAGATGATGAATATAAAAGCCTTACTTTTGTCGTGGATTATGATATCAATTTCATCTTTTGAGGGAACACAACCTGTGAATCATATATATATAGCCAGTAAAATAAATAAATAAATAAAAACGGATAATCTCACTCTTATATAATCTCACATATATGGGATTGGAAGCATACGTCGTCGTCGTCAACATAAAAACAACAACAAAAAACAAAGAAAGGCAAAAAAAAAAAAAAAAAACATGAGAGAGAGAGGATGATTACGACATTTAATTTATATATCTATATATGTGTATATATATATATCTTTCCTTTTTTTTTTTTGCTTTTTTTTCCTTTTCCTAATTTTTGTTAGTCTAATACTAACTCCGCTAAAAAACTAAACTTTAACTAAAAACTAAAAATTAAAGGGATAAAAAATAATACGCGGTTACTATTTAATCACTATAAAACAACCTGGAAAAAAGAAGAAGAAAGAAAGAAAAAAAGGTATCCGTACAAACCCTTTTAGTATAAATCAGAACAACTATATCAACTAATAGTTTGAAAATTAATAAAAGACAAAACAGAATTTTCCCTCAAGACGATAAAGTCTTGATATTTAGATAGCAATAATTTAAGTATTAAACTACACTTTAGAATTCATGTGCGATGTTTGTATTTAGTAATTATTCAGAAAGTAAGAAAATACTGAAATACCAAAGAAATTTATGCAAAAATCTTTACAAAAATAAAATCAGCACATTTTATATCATTGAATAAATTTAAGGAATTCAAAGAGTTATAACTTTTTTAAGGGTTAAATCACACCTATTAGATTTGATTTAGAGATAAATTATAACCTGATTTAAAACCTTAATCTGAATGAATATAACTACACACATAAAACACTTTAACAAAAATAACTAATTATTGAATTTTCCAAACAGATGTGGTGCATCTTAAATCACATAATTAACAAACATTTGACATAGCTACTAAAAAATAGTTGCAACCAGGCGATTAGAAACAATCCATAACCAAATTCGGTTCAACTAAGTGATTTCGAACCGTGAGACTTGCACTAACCTCTAGGAATTTTACTCAATTTGAAGGCAGAAGCAGGTGTTTCTGTGTAGGTTATCTCGATCGTAGCATTTTCCTTTAATTCAGGGCATTTAAAAATCGCCCCTCTGACATATGCATCAACTTCCATTGGCATGACATGAATTTCACCAGCGGGATCACATTTATATTCTTTCTGCTTTTGGAAGGAATATCTATAGTGTCTTTCCAGGAGAGGTGGCCACCATTATTGTTCGGACGTGAACATCTATGTAATTCCATAGTCACGCTACTTTCGTTTTTTATTTCGATTCCAATCTCAACCGAGTGAACAGGAGCTGTGAATCAGATAAATAGCCAGTAAAATAAATAAGGTTAGTCTCACGCATATTATCACATATATGAGATTGGAATTATACATCATCATCATCAACAACAACCAAAAAGAAAAAGAAAAAAAAAAAAGAGAGAGGGAACGATGATGATATGTAATTTTCTATTCTTTTATTATTCTTTCGCTATTTTTTTTTTTTTTTGGTCCTCATTGTAGTTTTGTGTTATTCTATTTCAACTAAAAAACTAAAAATTAAACGGTATCTGCATGAACTTGTATATTAGTTTGTGAAAAAAGAAAAATGACAAAAACATTTCTAGTGCAAAAGAAAATATAAAAAAGAATCCTTCAGCTCAGAGTGGATAAGAATCAAAAGTTACATGATGTCGCGGCCTTTCCTGCCATATTAAGGCACAGACGCAGAGAGAGAGAGAGAGAGAGAGAGAGAGAGAGAGATTTATAGTGTAGAAATTGGTTTATAGGGCGGAGAAAGGGAGAGCTGGAGCTATTTTATAGTGTATTGTAGTTGGTTCGGTATAGAGTGGTTTACTATAAGGTGACTCCTGAAGAGTGATTTAATTCCAATAATCCTGTTTTGAGGACATGTTTTTGGCATTTTTTACTAAACTAGATAAGAATGAAGTTGTCTGGTCTCGAGACCTACTGCTCACGTCAAGACACAGACACAGGCAAATGTAGAGAGAAGAGAAAGGAGAGAGGGGGAGAGGGGGGTAGGAATGATGGCCAGGGAAAGGGTGGGAGCTGGAGCAGCATGCGTTGTGTGTTTTTTTTATGCGTCGTCCTGGCGTCTGTGCATGGCTGAGTGATTCGCTGTGGAGTGAGTTCTTACTAGGAGCATGAAAAAAAATCGATGAAACCAAAAAAATGGAGCCGAAATAAGAAAACTAATTCAAAAAGTATGGTTAATTGGTTTATTGGTTTCAGTTTAAGATATTTATTTTTTGTTTTTTGTTTTGGTTTCGGCTTCAGTTTCGGTTTGTAACTATAAGAGACTAACAGTTAATAGTTAACCGTTTCATATAATTTTATAAATACATATAATTATTTTTTAAAACTATATATATACATTAATTTACATATGTTAATATTTTTTTTGATTTTGATTAAAGTACTATGTTCTATCTTATATTTGATGGGACTTAATGTGGTAATTGATTTGATTTGATTTTGTTAATGATAATACATTCAAAGGCTTATTTTTCTCCTTTTCCTTAATTTGATTTTTTCTTTTTTTTTAGCTCCTGTAATATATAAATAATTAAAGAAAAATTCTATGATAAAGGCTAAAATAATAAGAATTGTTCAAACTATCAATTTGATTTGTTAAAACCATTACGTTAAATGGTTAAAAACCAAAAACCAAAAAATTAACCAAAGAAAATAGTTAACCATTTAGGCGGTTAACAGTTTATAATTGACTGATTAAGGATCAATATATTAAAAAATCGATCATTACGGTTTCGTTTAAAAAATAGAGCTATAGATCAATTAATCGAACCGTGAACACTCCTAGTTGTTACCCATGTCCTTTAAGAGCAACTTTATTGATCTCGTGCTAAGCAACTCAAAAATCTAATAAAGTGAGTTGCTTGAGATGGGAATTTATGTTAGAGTTATTTAGCTAAGTAACTCAAAAGGCAAGTTTTTTATTCTCTTTTTTTAAGAATTCACCAATAAAGGGAGTTGCTAGAGAAGTGGCTTGATATGATGAGAATCAATGCTTAGCATATAAACGTTGCATGATAAGCAACTATGGATAAATTTGCTCTGAGCTTAAAAATAGTTTATTGGCTTAAAAAAAAAATCTAAAAATAAGCATTTTTACAATAAAATTACTATAATCCTATTTTCAACATATGTTTTTGAATAAAATACTTTAAAATACCAATCCATGTTCTTGGCATTGTCTTCCAAAAGTTCTAATTTTTGAATTTTTTTTTTATAATTGTGCTTTTCTCCTTATTCTTATACTTTTGTGCCATCCATATCTTTCTCTTTTTCAAACTTCTTAAATTCGTTAAAAAAATTCACAAAATTATAGGAAACTATAAAAATACCAAAATTGAATAATTTTTACAATTTCATTTTACTTACTCCGATATAGAATATATCTTCGATACAATAATGCTATTATGTGAATGTACAACATTCAATCTTGGAAAGAGTAATGATACTTCTTACTCTTTTTATTTTAATCATATATAACATATAAAAATAAATTAGTTGATTTTTGTTTATAAATGGGAGTTAAACTACAAAATTCAGGTATTAGATTATGAAAAAATTCATGGTCCTATCATTTTTTTTAATATATCAATTCAATTATTATATTTATTTTAACAATCAGTTAGTCGGATGATGTTGTTTATAGGATTATAGAAGTTTTTTATGAAATATTAGCCCCATTTGTTGTAAGCAAAAATTTTTTTAGTAGAAAATATGTCCTTTAAAAATATTTTCCTAAAAATAACAATTCTTTCATTTGTTTGTTGTGTTTTATAAAAATAAGTCAAATATGAAATTTAAAATTAATTTTATCTATAATGAGAACTTTTACTATCATATCAACGAGATTGTTATGTCAACCTCTAATCATTAAAATTTATATAGCATTGACACATCAAGTATTTTAATTTTGTAATCACAATTGGGCATAAAGTATTTGAGCAAACAACTTCCTCTCTTCAAAAGTAGAGATAGTTTTCTTAAAAATTGTTAAGGTTTTCAAATAAAAAGTGAAAATGTTCCATGTTTTCAGCCTAACAAACAAATAAAAATAAAGAAAACGTTTTCTGATCTTTTTTCAAAACAAATAAAACCTAGATTCAACCTTATTTTTAAGTAGAAACAATAAATTGCAAAAGGTGAAAATTGCAAAGGCACTTGCATTACCTTTATCCCACCAATTTAGTTCGACACTACCTATAATATTTTGGTTTACTATAGAAATCATTGTCAATCAATCCTTCGCACAATTTAGGTTATAATCGGATCAAACAAATAACATAAATAATGGCAAAATAAATCACAAGAAAGTAAAGAACATAAGATTTTACGTGAAAACCCTTGCGGGAAAAACCACGGGTAGAAAAGAGAGTAAAATCCACTAGTGTTGAAGAAGGAGTACAAGAGAATATGAGTACAAGTGACCATAGATCTAAAACTCTCATAAACCCTAAAAACAAGAATGCAACACATATTTTGCGTGGAAGCCAACTTAAAAGTCAGAATCTGAAAAGTCAACAGTTTTGGTGTACACTAGCTCAAGGCCGGCGGCTTATGTATCCAACATCAGCGGTGTACCTAATGAAGGCTAGTGCATAGAGTTAATCTTGGAAATCCACAGAATGTAAAACTTAAATGTTGTCATCAAAGGCTGACGATGAACGAACATTATATCGGCATGTAGAATGTATGTTGGTGTGTTTAGCTAGCATTACCGTTAGTGTACATTAAAAACTAGCAGTGTACCTGAATTTGAGTCACATACTTCAACAATCTCCACCTTGACATAAATTCATAAACAAAATCCTTCTTCAACACATACAACAACAAATCTTCTCCTCCTCTTCTACAAACCCTAAAGAGAATAAATTAGCAATCAACACCAATCAAGTCCATACATGCCTAAAGTTGGCTATAAGAAGTATCTTAGTCATCATATCTACTAGGTTATCTAAAGTACGGACCTTGCTTACAACAATATCACCATCAGCAATAACATTACAAATGAAATGATACTTGACGTCAAAGTGCTTCATCCTCTCATGGTACATGTGATCCTTGGTAAGATAAATTGCACTTGACTATCACAAAAAACTATTACAGTCTTTATTTGTGGATAGAGCAACTATAGCTCGCAAAGTGGTTTTCCAACTGATAATGCAGCTACCAAGTGTAAAAAATAACCATGAGATGTCTTTTCTTAAAAATCTCCAGCAATATCAAAATCCACAAAAAAACAAATAATTCCACACTAGTTTTACCAAACTGTAGACAAAGATTAGTAGTACCTCTAAGTATATGAAATTTCATTAAACTGCTATACAGTGTTCTTTATCAGATTTGCCGTATACCTACAACAACACTCACAGCATATGAAACGAATCTAGATGTGTACAAACCCATTACAAACATAGAGATCGTACAACACTAGAATAGGGAACTCTGATATATATTCAACTTCATCATTTGATTGTGGAGATTAAGCAGACAAAAGTCTAAAAGTGCTGCTAATGGTATCCGACAAGCTAGCATTCATCATATAATATGTAAAGAATCTTTTCAAAGTACACTTTTCTGACTAGATGCAATTACCTACATTTTCTATCCCTTAGAATTTCAATTCCAAGTGTCTTTTTTTTTTTTTTTGCTTCCAAAAGTCTTTCATTTAAACTCTTTACTCAATTGTAATTTAACTCTTTCAATCTCTCCTCTATCCTTGGCTGCAACTAATATGTCATCAACAAAAAAGAGTAGATATACAAAAGACTCATCTTTACATTTCTTGAAGTACACATAGCTATCATAATTACTTCTCCTGAAATTGTGAGAAATAATGAATGAATCAAACCTCTTGTACCATTACCTGGGAATTGCTTCAAGCCATAAAGTGATTTCTTCTACATGCAAACATAATCATCATTTCTTGAGAGTACAATACCTTTTGGCTGTTGCATGTGTATATCTTCATCAAGCTCTCCATACAAGAAAGTAATCTTTGCATCTAACTATTCCAACTCAAGATCTTCTAAAACTATAATACCAAGTAATGCTCTAATAGAGATTTGTTTTATAATAGGAGAAAACACATTAGTGAAATCAATACTTGGTATTTGACTGTAGCCCTTTGCAACAAGTCTTGTCTTGTATCTAAGTTCTTCAAAACCCGGTGTAAACCCCGGTATTCTCAGTAGCTAGGAAAACCCCGGGAGTTGGAAGTGAAACCCTAATCCGATTAGGTTGGGTCTGGTGAGTGAAGCCTAGGAACCCTAAATCCGGCTTTCCTCGGTTTCATAGTAAAATGAATATTATAAAGTAAATGAACTTGAATTATTATTCCAAAGTACATTTCAAACCTTTGAAAGTTTAAATTCGGAATTTTTCAATTCTGGGCCTTCCCGAGCCCAATTACGGAAAAGCGTGCCTCGGGCCACAGATTCAGAAAAATGTTTCGGAATATTCATTAGAACCGTAATTTATGAGGATTCCAAAAATATCAATTTCATAATTTCGAGCTGTAAAATTACAGTTATAGCTTTTCCCGTGTTTTCGGAACAAACCGTAAAGTAGATGTCTTGTCTACTATTCACAAGTACAACCTACACTACACACTACCCATACCCTATTCTTACATCCTTACAACTACTCATTTCAATTTTCTTCCAAGAAATTTTGTCTCTTAAACAATTATCACATTTATTACATTTAATTAACTAAATTACAAATATTGAAATTTCAAACACACACACACACACACCAAAGAGTGGCCGGTGCCCCCTGTAAGCCCCGGAAAATTTCAATAAATAATTTCAAGATGAACTTCGAAAATAAACCCTAAAAATCAGTCCAAATTAAAACCGAATTTCGACAAGTCCTAAATCACGAACGAATTCAGAAACTTCTTAATCATGAGAAAACGAAAATCCTTAAACAATAAAATAAAAACTCAGTGGTCTTCAAATTCAAAACCACGACGTACGAAAAATTCTATATTTAACTCCGGCTTATAAAATCGGGTAATATAAAGCCTAAAAACAAACTATTAAAAAGTAAATAATGATTGACCTTCGGAAGTAAAACTCAATTCAGGAATTCCGAGAACATTAAGAGATATTAAATACTTACAAAAATAAAATTTAAAATAAATTTCTCAATTTAAATATGTTGTATAAACATAAATATCAGTTTCCAAATTGGCAAAGGCCTAAACGAAAATCACCAGAAACCCTAACCGGAATACAATAGCGTAAGTCCGGCAATCTAGCGCCCTTAACTCTAGAGGCCGAGAGTAGTTTAAATATGTAGAAATAGCTCATAGTAATATGAGTTTGTTAAAAATATCAGATTGGTGAATTTTTAACCCATTTCGAACCCGTTCCGATACAGACTTCGAAAAGCGTGTCCGGGCTCGAGATATCAAAATATACCAATAGTACCGTTAGACTCGTAATTCATAAGATTTCTAATATATCAGTTATATAATTTTTCGGTTATAAAAGTTACAGTTATAACCTTTTTATCGTATTTCCATTATTACCGGTAATTGAGTCGTCTTTTGCACTATTCATTTTTATTTCATTACAAAATTTTATTATTTTTATAAAGCCTTATATTTTTTAGATAAATATTTTATATGTTATAGAAAATTTTGTTTTTCTAAAATTTAATTCGTTTCGGGTCTTTACGGGATCAGATTCTGTTTAAGATCCGATACTAAGAATAAAATAAATTAATTTAATAATTGAAAAATATTTCAAAAATATTGTTATTTTCATAAAATAATTTTTTAGAATTTTTCGGGTTATAAAAATATCATTTATAGCCCATATTCGCGTATTTTGATCATACCGGTAACATATTTGTTAAAATACTAAAATAATTCAAATAATTTTTTAATTTTAATTATGAAAAATCTGCTACAATTATCTGGAATAATTTTTCTAATTTTATTTTATTTTGTTTTATTTTATTAAGAAAGTACTCTTACAACCCATCTTTTCAAGTACACCTTTCACACATCACTTCTTTTTCACTTCAATCTTTTACACTTTACTAAATCACTTCATGGCAGATTTTTGAATCCTTTATGGCTGCCATTGTCCTTCATTTACTCCATTTTGACCAATTAATTATTTTCCACTCCTTCTTAAAGAAGCTACACACACCATTTATTACACAATTTAATTTCAAGTCAATTTTTCACAAATTCCTCTCTCTCTCTTCTCTCTTCACGTGGAAAGCTCCCCAATTCTGCCTTGTTTATTTTTTTTTTACTCCTTCAATTAATTAAAACACATTTAATACACTTATTCTCTCTCTCTCCTTCATTTACTCATTTTTCCTTTTTCATTCCTTCACCTTTTCTCTCTCTTTTTCCTCTCTTTTCTTCTTCTTCTTGTTCTTGTTTCTTCAATAACAAGCTGCCCCATTTTTCGATGAGCCTCCATGCATATTTCTTGAAGATTTCTAAGCAAATCTTCATCTCAAAGCTCCATAGTGATATAGGTAAAGTGTAATGAAGGTTTCATGCATCAAATGAACTTCCATAAGCTTAAAAGCTTAGGATGATGATGCCAAAAATGAAATCTTTCTCTTTCCCCACTTTTATACCTTGTATTATAATTATTTTCTTGTTTAAAGTTATTATATTTTGTAGATCTAACTTTTTGTAGCTTTGATTTTTGTTTATGCCATAGATCTTGCTATATGAGTTATTATTTTTGTTATTCCTATGATTTAGCATATATTCTTCATTCACATGTGTTCATGCACTTAAAACTAGTTTAGAAAACTAGATCTAAAGTTTTGAGTTCATAGATGCATTAGATCTTTGTTTATGTTCATGAACAACTTGCTATAGCTTGATGATGGTAGGAAAGTTGTAGGAAACCAAGATCTATTTTGTTTCCAACAAAATCAATTTTAAAAATTCGGATGAAAATGGAACCATAGTTAGAAAAGTGATTTTTCAACTTCAAAATGTGTATTTTCATTAAAATGAAGGGCTTAGGGTATAGATAACATAAATGAGTAATTTTGATGAGCAAAGTTTAGATCTATGAGTTTAAAGTTTGTTTTCATGGGTTTCATCTAGGTGTATGTTCATATTATGTGTAGACTTTAAATTTGAACTTGAACAAAAATTTGTGAAATCGTATTTTGGCAAGACTAATATTTTAAAACCACTTTCCAAGTGTCAAATTTAATTTTTACTTAATAAAATGAAGCTTAATATATGTATATCATCAAGACTTGTTTTTACAAGAATCAACAGTGATTTTCAAAGTTATTTTCAAATAAAAATTCTATTTTCGGATTTTGGCCAAGGCCTATTTTAAAAACATGTTTTTCAACTCAAAAATGAAGTTTTTATTTAAGAAATGAAAGACTCATAAGATATGATATATAAGGAATGGATTTTCATGAGCTTAGATAGATTCTATCAAAAGATATGACCAAAAATAAATTGTCTAAATTCGGATCCCAACCAAGACCAATTTTTAGAACCCATGTATCAACTCCAAAACTCATGTTTTATGTGAAAAATGGAGTATATAGGTAATAGGTATCATTAAGTAATGATTTTTATAAGTTAAAATGAGTTTAGGCATGAGTAATGTGTAAAACAAGTAATGGAATTAAAATAGAAAAAATTGAGTTAGTGATCAAATTTTCAAATTCGTAATTTAAGATGATGCATATGTAATCACTTAGTATTTGAGCTCAAATTGCAAGTTTTATGTGTTAAATGAAGTCCTTAGACAATAGATGTAGTAAAGTCCTAAATTTCATAACATTAAACAAGTTTTCCAAGTGAATCATTCAAAAGTGGATTTTCTAAAATTCGGATTTTTTGTAAATCATATTGGAAAACATATTTGCAAAGTGTAAAATGAAAATTTTTGTGTAAGAATGAAGTCCTTAGTGGTTATGTATGATTGAACCCTAATTTTCTAAATATCAAATGATTTTTACTCAAAGGAATCACTCAAAAACCAATTTTTACCAAATTCGGATTTTGGAATCAATCCCACTTAAAACATGCTTACAAAGTGTAAAATGGAAATTTTATGTAGAAATGAAGGTCATAAGTAATATATATAATGAAGACTCAATTTTAACAAAAATAATTATATTTTCTTAAGTAATAATCCAAAACAAATAGAAATGATCAAAGTTAGAAAATTAGATTTTCAAAAAGTAGTTATAGTTGAAGTTTGCAAAATAGGAGTTCCAAATTTTCTTTACCAAAAATCATCAGATCATGCATACATGAAACTCATTTCATGCCATTCATGTTAGGAAATCACTCATATTGCATGTATAGCTAATTTATATAGTAGGAACATACAAACTTACAATTTTTTTTAAATTGAAATTGTTGCTGCCTAATCTGATCCAAACTTTTCAAAGCTTCAAAGTTTTCAAAACTTAAAAATAATATTAGAAATAGATAGATCTTTCGAAATAGATAGAAATCGATATATAATTTGCGAGATTCCGAGTTAAAATGACCAAGTTATGGCCGTTTTAAGTTGGAATTTCCGCTTAGGACGAGAATTACGAATTTTGATAGTTCGTACGAAATCGTTTGGATTAGTTTGTGTTGAAATACTTATTAGAGTATTTCTTCCTTTTTAGGAGATCCCGAAATCGACGATTCCCTACCACCGAGTTATTATTACTAGAAGACCGGTGATCCAATGGCCGAGTGAGTTTTCTCCTTGTTTTGTTAC
Source organism: Combretum micranthum (assembly GCA_024138025.1). Classification (NCBI taxonomy): domain Eukaryota; kingdom Viridiplantae; phylum Streptophyta; class Magnoliopsida; order Myrtales; family Combretaceae; genus Combretum; species Combretum micranthum. The sequence goes on along the minus strand of JAMXBD010000727.1, from coordinate 504,748 downwards.
CTCGATTGTGATTGTAGTTAGTTGCATTAGAATTATAGGAACAAGATAAAAATCGATATGAATGGAGATGGGATATATGATGAGACTGTGATGAATGTATGCCAAAGAATACTAAAGCATATCGAAACCACGATTTGATTGGATAACTGCACCGTTCATATTATTCCTGTTATATTATGATATTGGTTGGTCACTCTAAAGAATGTATAAATATTTTTGTCCAAAACAAAAACTTAAATTGGTCATGCATCACATCGGACATATTGCATTTGGTAGCATGCTACTCCTACGCAGATCGATCGGTATGGTCCATTGTTGCCTCGTTTGGATAACGAGCCCGGTGCCAGAGCTCATTCAGGGTACTAAGGCGCATGTGGATGCATTCTTGGATGAGCCTAGCCGAGTCGAGTGCTAAGAGCCGAGGCTTGGGACTAGATGCGGTCGTATAGACTCAATACCATTCCTAACCCAAGATACGGAGGGCGTAAATCCGTTTTGTGTGTGGGTTCCGGATACCTACGCATAATTGCTTGCTCACGTGTTTGTTCATGCATAGCATATGATCGACTAATACTTGTTTGTTATGGTACGGAATTAAGGGAATTCTCACTAAGCTAGTGTAGCTTATACCCCAATAGTTGTTTAAATGAGCAGGTTATTTCAAGAATGTAAAGTGGGGACCGAATTGGTTGGAGCCGGGAATGACTCCGGGATTTCGGCAAAGAGCACGAATGTTTGAAGTTACCAGCTAGATTTATTATTTGCCTTGTAATAGCTTTACGTAGCAAAAACTTTTGATGAAGTGTAATTGAAGTTTAATGAGTTGTATTATGAAGTATAGTGATTTGTATCTGAAGTATAGTAAATTTGTATTTCCTTTACATTGTTACTCAAGCTATATCAACGTAAAATGTATTACTCCGATGAGTCTCCTCCATGTGTTAGACGCCTTGTACATAGTATGGAAGCCTTCGCGTGACTGAGGTGGTCATTCTTAGGCTTTATTATTGTGTACGTCGGACTACCACGTTCAGGGTACCCTTCGGGGCGTGACACACCCCCCCCCCCCCCCCTTTATTTCCCTCTTAAATTTATTTATTTTACTCCATTTTAATTACCTAAACCCTAATACACTCCATATATATACATAATTTTCTCTCTCTTCTCTCTCTCTCTCTTCATTTTTCTTCTTGTTTCAAAATTGAAAAGAGAAAACCTCTCTTCTTTTTCCCTTTGTGCCGAGCACCCCCCTCCCTCTTCCTGCAAACCCCCCAAAATTTTCATAATCCTTAAAAATAATTCTAGAAGTATAAATATCAAAACCCGAAAAAAACCAACTTGAGATTAAAACTCAATTCTAGACCGAGTCAAATACCGAAAACGAAACCCTAAAACTCGAACCAAGTTAAAACTTAATTCCAAATAAGAACAAAAACGAGTTTCTCAATCTTGAGAAAACAAGAACCCCTAAAACAAAAATATAAAGTCCAATTACCGATATAATCAACGTCCGTACGTCGATTAAACAATCTACCCAAATTCCGAAAATGCAAAACGAAACAATAGATCCAAATACAGCTTAACAACGAGATAATAAAATCCTAATTCCTTCAGTAAAATTTTAGAATCACAAAATCCAAATTTTCCACAAAAGTCAAATCGAGTCAACTCATAAACCTAGACTCGGTTAAACGATTCCGAGAACTAAAAACTATTAAATAATCACAAATAAAATAAAATAAAACATAAATTTCGAGCTAAAATTCTAAAACGATCAAGACTCGAAAATTATACGATCTTACGAATATCTCGACGGAATCGGAAATCAAAACGGAACCCTAAAAATCAACAAGCCTATAACGAACCCTAGTGTTTAAGATCCGGCAATCCCGCGTTTCCAAACCCTAGAAAACGAAATTAAGTTAATGACCTAGAATAGTTCGTAATAATATAGGGTAACATAAAAATATCAGATTCGCGAATTTCGAGTGACCTTCGGACCCAAACGGGATCGATTCTCGAAAAGCGTGTCCCGGAGCTCGGAATATTAAAAATATTCCGTTTATACCAATAGACTCGTAAAAATACAAGGATTCCAAAAATATCAGTTTTAGAATTTTTCGGTAGCTAAAAATTACAGATATCGCATTATTACGCGTATTTTTATTACTACCGGTACTTTAATTGTCTAGTCTACTATTCATAGTACTTTTCTACTATTCATTACTATTTCACTATCTCTACTTTTTCTTACACCTATTTCTTACACCTACATATCTATTTTCTTACTTTTTTCATTTCCAATACACATTTAATCACATCAACTTTACACATTACTTCTTTATTACACAAACAAATAAAATAAAATCAATTTCCCCCTCTAATAAAGCAAAACCGGGCCTATTGTCCCCCCATGCATCCAATTATTTTCTTTTTCAATTTATTTTATTACATCCAAAAATCACTCCAAAAATTCTATAAATACCCCCTTCCTCTTCCACTCTTTCACACAATTCATTCACTACCAAAACTCTCTCAAAATCTCTCCACAAATTCTCTCTTCAAGAATTCTCTCTACCAAAACTCTCTTTCACCAAATATCCACAAGAATTTCTCTTCATACAATACAACTACCATCTCTCCATAACCACATAACCATACATTCACTACCATCTTCATACCACACAAATACCTTAGGTAAAAATTTCTTTCAACCATTTATCTATTCATGTCATGTAACTTAGCATGACTATGGTGTTGTTTTGAAACTCACATGAGTAGTAAAAGCAACAACATGTTCATGTTTTGTTCTTGTACATAAGCTTCCTATTTTATTATGTTGTTATTATTATTGTTATTATTTGCTTTAATCTAACTTATATTATGTATATTATGTATATATATTTATTTAGAGCATATAAGCTCATTTGTTATTTATTTATTCAAGTTATGCAATTTATTTATATTTTATTAAGACTAGTCTTTCTAGTCTTAGACTTGTCCATATCAAGTCAAAACAATTTTTATTTATTTTCTTTAATCTTTCGGGACTAGTCCATTCTTAGTCCCGGGATGCCTTGATAAAGCTAAGGCTCCAATACTTGATCGGGATTCCTTGATGAAGCTAAGGTTCCCAATGCTTGATATTTTATTTTCTTCATTAATTTTTTTAGTATTTTCTTATGTTCTTATTATTTTATATGCTCATGATACTTGCATTTGCATAATGTTAATGTCTCAACTAGTCTAAAAATAGAATCTTGTTTTACTAAATGAACTCAAAGCTAAGTTTCCAATTATATGATTTACCACAAAAACATGAAGTTATTATCAACAACCTAGAAATAGAATAATACAAGTTTTCTCAAGTTTTCTTAAATAACAAAGATAGTTTTACCAAGAAAACATAAATAAATATTTTCCTTGTATTTTATGGTAATCTAAGTTTTTAGAAAAATAAATCATTTATTGAAAGTTTGAGACTTAAATTCTTTTCTAAACTAAGGAACAAACTAGTTTTCAAAGTTAATATAAAAATCAACTCATAAGGAACCCACTTAGGAAAAGTAATGATTTTAAATTCTAAAAGAAAGAACTTGTTTTCAAAAGAATATAAATAAAGTAAGGTTAGCAATAATGGATTTTATCAATAAAGATGATTCTTTTCAAAGAAATGAAAGAACAAGTTTTAGAAAGCAAAAGCTTATATTTTAGAAATAAATATAAGAAGACAAGATTCATTTTCTAAAAACCATCCTAAATACAAAAATTTATAAAAAGGTTTTTATCAACTTAATATACTTTTGATGAATTTGAACTTTAATCACTAGAAGGAAAATTTAATACAAGACTAAAGGATTAAGGAAAAATTCAACTTGTTTTGGAAGAAGAAATGAAGAAAATAAAATAAGAATATACTCATTTATAACAACCTAGGAAAAATATAAAGTTTCTTTAATACTTGAAAGGAAATTTTCAAACTAAAGTTTAAATGAATTGTTTTATGAAATAAATTGTTGAGACACTACCATTGGGATTTTGCATATAAAGTGAGCATACCTATATATTCAAAAGTGTTTATCAAATATATATTTATATTGTTACAAAAGGATTTTTTTAAAATGGAGTTGAGTTAGAAAATGGATTTTTGCAAAAGTTTAGAAAATTCGTTTTAAATCTGTACCTGACGTTTTCGGAACCCAAATGACCTTTTATGACCAAGATAAGTTTAGAAATGGATAGAACTTTTCGAATAGGTAGAAAACGGTATATCATATGCGAAATTCCGAGTTAAAATGAGCAAGTTATGGCCATTTTAAGTTGGAATTTCTTCTTATACGATTTTACCACGATTTTAAGTAAAGTTTAGAATCTCCAAGAATAGAAATTCATGAAGACTTATCCCGGGTATTTCTTTTGTCTAGGTGACGAAGGATACGAGAATACCCTACCCGAGGATTTCTACGACTAAGAAGATAGCGAAATGGACGAGTGAGTTATTCCTTCTAATTTCGTTACCTTGCTTGTGCTTGTAATGTAGTAGCATTAGTATACTAAGAAAAGATAAAAACGAATATATTTGGGGATTTCGGGATTATATATGATTCTATGTTTATGCGTGAAATGAGAATTAAGAATATCGCAACTTCGATCTGCTTGTTTAAATAATTTTGTTTACTTACTTGTATGATTGTTTATTGTTGCTAAATTGATTGATCGCCCCTAATAAACCTTAATAAGGTTTGACCTAAGAACAATAAAACGTTCACGCATAGCATCCATCGAGTCACATCTATTTCAGAAGGCTGCTACTCCTACGCGTAGAGTTGGATTGGCTGTGATCGTGCGGTGCCACGGGCCATGTTCCTTCCTGGAGAATCCAAATCGCTCGGGGAAAGCGACTCTAGGTTCGGAGCCGAGCCAACCGAACGCTGTGGGTGAGGACCTGGGGACTAGCAGTAGAAGGTCGAGGACCTTCAACCCCGATTCCCTAACCTTTGATACGGAGGGGTAAATCCGTTCTATATATGGTTTCCGGATGACTATATATATTCGCGTAATCATGTGATTGTTGCATTGTATGCATAGCATATGTGTGATTAAATAAATAAACTTGTTTGAAAATTATGGTGCGAATGAAAAGGAATATCTCACTAAGCTAGTTGTAGCTTATACCCCTATAGATTTTGTTGAAACAGGTATATTCGTGGATTGAATTTGAGAATCATGACATTAAGGAAGTCATGGACGGATGATTAAGGATATGGAATCATACGATGAAGAGAAGAATTTTGTAAGGTTCTTTATATGTGCTAACCTATATGATTAGAGACGTATATTTATTTGAAGATAAATAATAGAAGAACATGCCCTTAAGAGAATTGAAATGTGATATGCTTATGTTTTAATTAAGTATTCTCTTTGCCTTGTTACTTATTTATTATCAATGTGAATTGCGCTACTCCGATGCGTCTCCTTGGTTGTGATGTACGCTTTGTACATAATATGGAAGCCTTTGCATAACTAAGGTAGTCATTCCTAGGCTTTAGTATTGTGTACGGCGGACTGCCACGTTTAGGGTGCCCCTCGGGGCGTGACACTTCCTCTCACAACTTCAACTTGTTCCTTCTTCATTTCCATCTCAAGGCTCCTTTGGTATGTTGATTTAGGTCTTGTTCTTCCTAGATCTTGTAATGGCAAGACTATATCTTGTGTGTTTTCTCATTAAATCCCAATGAGCTCTTGCTAGGGACATGAAAACACATGAACAAGAATATTAAGCCATCACAAGACATGGATCTAATGTTTAGATGTGTTTTTGTTAAGATCTCATCTTGTTCATGCATGTAAAGTAGTGATCTTGCATATATATTGTTGTTCATGCCATGAGATCCATGATTTATGCATCATACTTAGTAGATCTAAAGTTTAGATACCCACATTGTCATTTACATGTATGATCATAGAGTTATTTTCATTTTTATGCATTGATGATCACAAAAATGTAGTCTTGTAAATGTATAGAGATGTTAGATAGTGGATATTCATATATAGAAGGCAAAACATTGAAAAAGGAAGGACTTTGTCAAAAATGAAATGTTGAAAATTCGGATGAAATGGAAACCCTATCTTGAAAACTACCAAAATCATTTTTAAACTCATATTTCATAAAAAAAAATGAAGGGTATGTGTAATAGTCATGTTGAAGGAATTATTTTCATGAGTTTAGATGAGTTTAGGCATAATAAAAATAAGAAAACAAGAAGTGTAGTTAGAAGGAAAAATATTGACTTTGGATGTGTAGTCAAATTCGTAATTTTGGGTAATGCCTATATAAACACTTAGTATTTAAGTCTAAAATGGATGTTTTATAATCTAAATGAAGTCCTCAGATAATGTATACATTGGAGCTTCAATTTTTAATGCATTAGACAAGTTTTTCCTTAAGAAAAATGCAAAAAAAAAAAAAAATGAAATTTAGAAAATTCGGATTTTTACAAAAAGCTAGTTCAAAGACATGTTTCCCAAATGAAAAATGGGAATTTTTATGCATGAATGGAGGCCATGATTAATATAGACCTTGAGAACTTATTTTTAGTTAAATAATAAGTGGATTACAAGATTAAAAGTCAAGGAAACCCTAAGGAGTATAATGTGGAAAAAATAGCTTCTTAGAAATAATCTTCATGAGAAGTTCCCAACACTTAAGGGTTCATATGAGTTTATTATCACAAAAGTTATTATGACCATGCATATATTAAGTTCATCACATGGTATTCATGTTAGTAATTCATTCCCATATCATTCATGCATGAATCATCATCTAGGAACACTTCTTATCAAAAGCAAAACAAATTTTTGAGATTGGAACACTTGCGGAACAGATCTGATCCCACTGTTCCGTGGCCTTACTATTTTCACAACTTGAAAATAATACTTGAAATAGATAGATCTTTCGAAGTAGATAGAGATCGATATAAAATTTGTGAAATTCCGAATTAAAATGACCAAGTTATGGCCGTTTTAAGTCGGAACTTCTGCAAATAGCGAGAAATCCGAATCCACATAATTTAGATGTATAGCTTGATTTAGTTACATGATGAGAATCTCATTAGGATTATTCTTGCTTGGTAGGTGATCCCGAGCAGGACGACACTCTACCTCCCGACTACTACTATTAGAAAGTTGGCGTCCAATGGCCGAGTGAGTTTTACTTCCAATCTCAATTAATGAATGTGATTGTAATATAGTGGCACTAGTGGTGTAGGCAAAGATAAAAGAAATTGTATATGCATGATGGGGTATATGGGAGCTATATATAAACCCCGAGATTTTTAAGCAAAAGGATAGAAATATAGAATGGAAAATATAGATAGCTGATTTAGAAACCGACAAAAATCCTAAAATGAATCTATAAGTAGTATTGGTCCTGTCTATGGGTAAGAACTTTAAAATAAAGCTTTCTAAATAGTATTAAACTCTATTTATGAGATTTCAAAGCCAGTATCAAAAACTCTACAGATAAGAAATAATTTAAAGAAGATTCCAAGTTCAATAAACTACAAATACTGATAACGCTTATAGTTAGAAAACAATAATTTAAGGATGAACTATTAGAGTTTTAAATACGCGATCGAAATATAAACTGACCCGTAATTTATGTTTTTGACTTCAAATAAATATTTGGACCGCACCACTGTTGTAGTTAGGGTGTTTTTAAGCTATTAGAGCCTAAAACAAAAATTGGCCTAATAAGCTTATAAAACGCTAATTGCGGGAACTAAAACTATACAAAGAATTAATCGCGTAAATTTTTTAATCAAAACTGTATCTTTTGATAATCTAAAAATTATGTGGAACTGTATAGAATTTTTTTACAAACTCTTAAAATAAACGACATATTTATACTCGTTTCGTTTGATAAACTACCGTAAAACTTGGATAATTATCAACTAAGTACGAAAAAAAATATAAAAATAAATAATAATAATAAATAATAAAAATAAAAACAAAAATAAAAATATGTCCTAATTAATGAGGAATATTAGGTGTTAGTACACGTTCATGGCTAGGAGTGCTTCAAATTAATGCCAGCCGAAATTCTTCCTCAAATTTGGGTTGCTTGAGTCAACAAAGACTTGTGTTGCCCAATCATATTCAACCAAGTCCAAGCCTTAATTAATGCAGCAAAGGAAACTTTAAAACAATACCACAATGCAGAATTCTTCTCGTCCAAAGCACCGCCCCTTGTTTCTTCTATATTAACTCCATTAACCCTTCATGACTCACATCCCAACAACACCTTAATTTACCCCAGACAACAGCTCACATACTCCCTTAGATATGAACTTCATAACAGGAGAAAAACTCACTTAGAACACACACAAACATCATCTTTTAACACAAACACACTTGCACCTTGAGCATAAGGAAGGAGAAGAGAAAGGTAAGTTCACTTGTTTTTATTTAATCACATGATAAATACTACTCTAAACAACGTTTTTGACACCATTAGGATTGGAATAAGCTCCAAAACGAGCCAAAACAACCACAAAAACAGCTCATCAAGGTAAGAGCTCCTAACTTAGTTACACTATTTTCTTTAAATCCGAAAATAGAGTATATGTATATGTTTCTGTGTTTTAAATTAATATAAGTATAAGTGTAACATCTATAAATCCTTAGGAATGAATTAGAAGTGTTTGGGAAGTGTAAAACTTGCAAAACAAAATCTGGTCTAGAGGAACAAGATGATGAACAGTAACTTTCGTGGTTACTGTTCATCCTAATATCCAAGCTTATATGATCCATTCTTGTTAATTTTGTATTCAAACAAATAAAACTATCCTAATAATGTTAGTATAATGTATATATATGTTTATATTAGAAGCTGGAGTGTTAAAAAAAAAATTTTGAAAAGGGAATGAAGAAAGAAGAAACTGGAACTTCACCACGTAACTTACGTAGTTACTGTTTTCGATTTTGTTTTATTTATTTATTTGATTTTACTTTATTTTATGTTAATGAATATAATATTAATAGCACATATAAATCTATATATATATATATATAAAAGGAACGTAGTAACGTTCCAGTTGCGCAGAATTTGCTTTGTTCAAAATTTTTTTTTTCATTTTTATAATGATAATAATAATGTTGAAAAAAAAAAATTTGGAACGTAGTAACGTTCCCAGCGTAGGCTCCTTCATGCAGACTTTGAAAGTCTGCAAAATTTGTTAATGTTTAAAAAAAAAAAAAAACCTGGATGCATAGGAGTCCATTTTTGTATCTTAGTAAATTAGGCCTCATCACATTTATACTATTATTAAGAATAGAATAGAAATTGTTAGTTTAAATTAATTATTTCTAATAAACTATTACTATGATTCCTACTATTTTTCAAAAATAAATAAAATATTGTAAATTATTTTAATAATATTATTAAATTCTATGTTAGTAAAATTATTGCATTTTACAAAATAAGAATAAAATGTAAGTAGTCATTAAATACTTTATATATATATATAGTTATATATACATCAATGGAAAATTTTCAATTAATAAAATCGTGAACAATAAGATTACTAAAAATAACAAAGTAATTATGTAAGATAGACTAAGAAGAGTACAATAGAGTCAAACATTAAAAATCGAATAATAATTATTTTATTAAACCAACCGAGAAATGCTACAAAATTGATAATAGTTGTAATATTGAGTAGTCAAAAAAAAATCTTTAAATATACGTTGTACAACCATCTGACGGGAACCTATAAATATTAAATAGGATCAAGAAAAATAAAACGACACCAATTAGTAAATAAATAACTGTTGACACAAAATCGTCAAAGGACCATTATAGTACTAGATAGGAAACCAATTACCAGCATAGGACACTTAGACAACTCATAAGAGTTAAGTATATAATTTCTATTTTATTGATGAATTTAATTATTCATCTCAATAGGTGAAAGTGATACAGTTGAAGACTATCCCGTTGACTACTACGATTAAGCGATATGAGCAGGTGAGTAACTCAGACTTACTACATTGTATGTGTTTGTAGTTTAGTTGCGTTAAAATATAAGAGAATAATTGAACTGTATTGCATTTAGTCATAGTTATTAATTGTTGTATGAGTGAGTGATTGCTAAATTACTTTAATAAAATTTATAAGATCATGTTTGATAAAGGCAATGACTGTTTGGCATGTCATATGTTTGTATATTGGATGATCACTCTTAACTTGATTAAGAAATTATGGGTGCTTTAATAGAAATTGACATACATTGCATGAATTGCATATTTGCATACTAAGAATGATTGGCAGCCTATACGTGTTGGTTTTTCGGTTCTCTGGTAATGCTTGGTACTTCTAGGCAAGAAGCTATTAGTTTTACGCAAGATTACCTTTGTTCTGCTGGTTCCATGGGAACTATCTGGTAATTGAAGGACACCGCCCATGGTATCACTTTGAAATAACTAATACTTAGTGGAGACTCTAAGATGAGAGGACAGGAATTGGGTGATCAAAATATGATGAGTGGAAAAAGAAATTTAAAAGAGGGAACTATGATGAGTGTTATGATTCCTGTATGCTTGGTTTCTCCTGGTAGGTATGGTCATAGATGTGGTTTCCTTCAACCCGATGAGAGGGCGTAAATCTCCATCCTGCTTGGATTCCGGGTTATCCAAGCTTGTAATTGTTCATTTGATTGATTGTTGCATTCATATGATTGATAATAACTTGTTTGTTATGTGGTATGTTCTGGTTATTCACTGAGCCGTGGTTTATGCTCACACTCCTACAGTCCTTACAGGATAACACAACAGCCTTGGTTGGTAGCCTCCAGGGATATTACACTGGTATGATCCTGTGGCTAGAAGAATCATGGGATTAGTGAGAATAGTAAAGTTATTTATATGTAGTAGTGATGTTTAATCATCAATTTCCTTATATGATAATCCGAGATACATTTCATGGTTTGTAATAGTCATGACTCAGATAGAAGCAGTTATGATATTGTGATTTTATTTACTTTCATCTTTTCTTAACAAGCAACCAAAAAGATCCTATTTTATAAAATCTTGTCACTTCCAAGGTAATCTAGTGATAATATGCATATATGATACCATCTAATGTGTCTTGAACTTCTCGAATCCAATATCAAGGCATTGGACAGTATCGTATTATGTATATTATTACCAGGGTACCCTCGGGGCGTGTCAATTTTAGTTGGTATCAGAGCCAGGTTGCAAGTATAAGAAAAGATGAAGATTGAATAAAAATCACTACCTGAGTAGATAGAAATAGTGATAGAACCCATTTAAGAATAGTAAGGATAGATTTGGGTAGAATTAGGTACCTAAAATAAGATCTGTATGATTACTATTGATCATGCAAATTTTATTTGTGGTACAGGCTAATCCAGCAGCTTGTTATGTCAAGTGGATGATTTTTAGTATGCTGCCTTCAAAAACCCTAACATATTACAGACAGAGATTGAGAGTCCTAGTAGAGGATCTTGCATTAGCTGGTTGTCCTAAGACATTAGCAGAGATACTTAGCAAATGGAGGTATGGTTTAAACCCACTTCTTAAAGACTGGTTGTATCTGATGGAAAGAGCGCACCCGACTCCAGGTTCTGCTGTTGAGTTAATATACAGGTTTGAAAGATTTGTTGGCAGAAATGGTGGAGCGATAGAGATAGATGATATAATATTTGTGGTGTCAATGAACTCCAGAAGGCCGACTCTTCCAGATTTTAGAGTTTGGAGATATGACGGGAGAGGATGGATTTACGCTCATGATTTTAGGGAGGACCACATTGGTGTACGTAGTACTGATCCGTACACTGATGAGTGGACGATGTATCATCTCAGTAATTGCAACTTTCCTAAGGAGGTATTGCAGGATCGACCTACCATCATACCCACAGTTGAGTCAGATGCCTTGAGTTCTCCTAGTTTAAATAGAACTTTTTCTCACAGGAACCTTCAAGACACAGTATCACTAGCTGGAGGAAAGGGAAGGAAAAGAAATGCAGTCAGTATGGAATTGGGAGGAAATAATAAGAGGTCTAAGAAGGCTAGGACAGAGGGTAAGGCTTCAGATCCTCAGCCATCGGGATCCTCGGACTTTACACACAGTACCTTCAGTGGATATGGCGTTTGGAAGGGAACGCCACATGGAGGTTGGATTGGTGGCGAGGATGCTGTTTTTGTACAAGTTGGACAGCAGAAACGCCCTGCACGAGGGGTACATACTATGGATTTGGATCTGAAGTTGGCACCACCAGGTGGCCATATTGAGATACTTGATTTAGGGGATAGTGACTCCAGTGACAGAGATGAGTGTCCTCAGCTAGCTGCCCGGGATAAGGGCAAGAGGCCCCTGCATCCAGATGCATAGACTATAGATGAGGAAGTGATGGAATGTTATATGATGGACTAATCTTATGGTTTTGTTTTCTTATGCTTGGTATTAGCTATGATAGTTAGTGCAAATTTTGATTGTGTACATATGGCACTAACTTATGATGTTTAAGAATGTTTTGGTTATGTATCACTAAAACAATCATATATGCATGTAATATATGTATGGTTAATGGATGTATGTTTTGGGATAAGCATGTGTACATTTTTTTAAGCTGTGGAAATTACACATACAGGAGATATTTAATTAAAGAGCATTAATAAGCACACAAGAGATGAGAATCCTGCTCTAATGTATTATGTTTACATATGAGCAGAGTACCAGGAGCAAGAGGTAGAAGGGGAAGACCTGCAAAAATGCAAAGAAACCCACCTGTAAATGCACCAGCTTCACAGCCTGATCGCTTGGAAACCATTCTACAAGCGATACGACAACAAAATACATTGATTTTACAAGCTTTGCAAAACAGACAAGCACCCCCTGTACCACCACCTATGCCTCAGGCGCCTACTGGGGCTAATGAGGAACGAGTCGCATCGGTTCAACCGCCTGCAGAAGAACCGAGGAATTTTGAACGGCAGGGTGAATCAGCAGCAGAGGTCCAAGGACCGCCTCGATGCAACGTTGACTTGCTGCCTCCGCCACCATTAAGGCCACAACGGAGCATATTGCCAGAATTTATAAAGTGTAATAGATATTTCGAGGGATTACTTGGAAAGCCAGAAGAGGCAGAAGACTGGCTTTCTCAAATTGAGAGATCCCTTGATGTTTTCCAGGTGCCAGAAGCTCTAAAGGTACCTTATGGAACTTACCTGTTACGCCTAAGGGCGAGAATATGGTGGGAATCAAAACAGAGAGGATTACCCCATCCAATAACCTGGGAAGTGTTCAAGCGGGAATTCTTGAAGGAGTATTTTCCAGGAGTTTAAAGGCAAAATACAGTGTGGACTTAATGAATTTGACTCAAGGGAACAGGACAATTGATGAATATGAACATGAATTCAATCGATTGCTACAATTTTCTCCAGATGCCTATAAAGATAGTGATGAATTAAAAAGGCAAACCTTCATGGCTGGATTGGAACCTCACTTTCAAAGGAGGCTTGCTGAATTTGAGATCCTTGATTTTGCTGCAATGGTAGAAAAGGCGCGCGTGATAGAACGCGCGAGGAAATATGAGGTAGAACGATACAAGAAGCGAGGACAGACATTTGGGAAAAGACTCCCTGAGAATGTAGGGACAAGTGCTGTTCATAAAAAAAGGGAGATTCTTTAAACCGACTGGGTTAGTAAAAAGTAGTAATGTTGGGAAATCTAATGTGATCTGCTGGAAATGCAAAGGTGCTCACTACCCAAGAGATTGTCCACACCTACAGCATAAATGTTTTTACTGTGGTGAAGGTGGACACCTTGCAACTGCATGTCCAAAGAGAGTGAAAACAAACTGTTTCACTTGTGGAAAGGTTGGTCATATCTCAACCAATTGCCCACTAAAGATGAATACAGCAGCTGGATCATCACAACCGAAAGGAGCAGTTGGATCGGTGAGCCGCAAGGAAAATAATGCCGGTGGTAGTAAAGCCACTGGAGCGGCAAGAGTTTTTGCCATGCACGGAGATCCAATTGATGAAGAAGAGATGGGGGAGGAAGATGCAGAAAATATTTGGGATGGAGCTGAATTGGACGACACTGGACTGATTGCAGGTATGTTATTATGTTTAAAGCTATAAATTTGAAATGCAAACACTCTAGACACACCACCAATATTTCATTGAGTTATAACACATAGTATATGATTGATAAATAGGAATGATACAAGTGAAAGACCATATGGTGTATACGTTGTTTGACACCGGTGCGACACACTCATTCATAGATACTGCCTTAACCAGACGATTAGGGTTAACTTGTGAATCTATGAATAAGGGATTAGGGATCAGTACACCCACCGGAAACATGATTGTAACTCGTGAAGTAGTTACAGGATGCCCGATTAAAATTGGTGATCAAGATTCAGTTGCTAATCTAATTGTGGTAGATTTGCACAAATATGAAATTATTTTGGGCATGACCTGGTTAACTACTACGAAGGCCAAGATTGATTGTCGTCTCAAAACTGTATCCTTCATCAATTGTCAAGGAGAACGAAAGGAGTATAATGGGGGAATACTTCCAAATGACAGAGCTAAAATAACAACCATTGAGGTTGGCGATGGAGGAATTGAAGAGATAAGTAAATATATCATGGGAGCTACGGAAGGAGAATCTGAGAAACTTGATATTCGTACTATAAGATCAGTGTGTGAATATCCAGATGTGTTTCCAGAGGAGTTGCCAGGATTACCCCCACATAGAGAAGTAGAATTCTCTATTGATTTGATGCCAGGGACAGAACCAGTATCAAAAGCTCCATACCGAATGGCACCAGTAGAACTGAAAGAGTTAAAGGTACAGTTACAAGAGTTAATGGATAAAGGATTTATCCGACCCAGTGTATCACCATGGGGAGCTCCGGTTTTATTCGTTAAAAAGAAAGATGGTTCTATGAGACTCTGTATCGATTATAGGGAATTGAATAGAGTAACCATCAAAAACAAGTATCCACTACCAAGGATTGATGATTTGTTCGACCAATTGCAGGGAGCAAAAGTGTTCTCTCGTATTGATCTCAAATCGGGATATCATCAAATCAGAATCAAGGCAAAAGATATTCCTAAGACGGCATTCAGAACCTGGTATGGCCACTATGAATTTTTGGTTATGCCATTTGGGTTAACAAATGCACCAGCAGTATTCATGGATTTGATGAATAGAATCTTTCCATTTTTGGATAATTGTGTAATTGTGTTTATAGACGATATACTGGTATATTCACCGTCAGAGGAATTACATGAGGAACATCTGAGGAATGTATTGCAAATTTTGAGGGATAACAAATTATATGCCAAGTTGTCAAAGTGTGAGTTCTGGCTTAAAAGCATATCTTTTCTTGGACATGTTGTTTCAGGAGAAGGAATTTCTGTAGACCCTGCAAAAGTTAAGGCCATCGTAGAATGGAAACAACCCGAGACAGTTACAGAAGTGAGGAGTTTCTTGGGATTGGCAGGTTACTATAGGAAATTTGTAAAAGACTTCTCCAAGATTGCGAGACCATTAACGCAATTAACCAAGAAAAATGAGAAATTTGAATGGAATGAGAAGAGGGAACGAAGCTTCCAGGAATTGAAGAAGAGATTGGTATCAGCACCAATATTGGTCTTACCAAATGATCAGGACCCATATGCTATATATAGCGATGCATCCAAGAATGGATTAGGATGCGTGTTAATGCAAAATGGAAAAGTGATAGCATATGCTTCTAGACAATTAAAACCCCATGAATTATCCTACTCATGATTTGGAATTAGCTGCCATTGTATTTGCTCTCAAGATTTGGCGACATTACTTATATGGACAACGGTGTGAAATTTATACTGATCATAAAAGCTTGAAATATATTTTCACACAGAAAGAACTAAATATGAGACAGCGACGATGGTTGGAGCTAATAAAAGATTATGATTTGGGAATTAATTATCATCCTGGAAGGATAAATGCGGTTGCTGATGCCTTAAGCCGGAAAAACTATGGGGAAGTAGCCTCGATGATAACGGAACAAAAGGAACTCATCAAAGAATTTGAAAGAATGAGTTTGGGATTTACAATACAAGGACTCGAAGCTGAACTTGGAAATCTAATTTTGGAGCCTACTTTGCTTCGACGAATTAAAGAAGCTCAAAAAGAGGATTTGGAGTTTCAAAGAATCATTCCAGAGATATCACAGGAAAGATATAAAGATTTTCATCTGGATAAAGAAGGTGTATTGAGGATGAACAAAAGATTGTGTGTGCCCCATGATGAAAGCCTAAGGAGGGAGTTAATGCATGAGGCACATAATTCCGGATATACTATTCATCCGGGGGAAACGAAGACGTATCAAGAATTGAAAAGTGCATATTGGTGGAATGGAATGAAAAAGGATGTTGCTGAGTATGTAGCCAAATGTGAAGTATGTCAGAGAATTAAAGCAGAACATCAAAGACCAGGAGGATTGTTGAAACCCCTACCGATTCCTGAGTGGAAATGGGATCAAGTTTCTATGGACTTTGTGTGTTCATTGCCTAAGACAAATAGTGGACATGATGCTGTATGGGTCATTGTGGATCGACTCACTAAATCAGCACACTTTCTACCAGTCATATGACATATTCATTGGAGAAGTTGTCACGAATCTATCTTAAAGAAATAGTTCGGTTACATGGGGTACCAGTCATATTGTATCAGACAGAGATCCACGTTTTGTGTCTAGATTTTGGAACGGGTTACAAAAAGCTTTGGGAACGCAGTTGAAGTTCAGTACTGCGTATCATCCCCAAACCGATGGACAGACTGAAAGGACCATACAAACCTTAGAAGATATGCTAAGGTCTTGTATAATGGAATTTAAAGGAAATTGGGATCAACATTTACCTTTGTGGAATTTGCTTATAACAACAGTTATCATTCTAGTATTGGAATGCCACCATATGAAGCGCTTTATGGTAGAAAATGTCGTTCCCCATTATTTTGGGATAACTTGGAGAAAATGTTGGCTGGCCCTGACTTAGTACAAGAAACAGTTGATAAAGTTGCTGTGATAAAGCAAAAGATGAAAGAAGCACAAGATCGACAAAAGAGTTGGGCAGATCTTAAAAGAAGAAAATTGGAATTTAAAGAAGGAGATCATGTATACTTAAAGATAAGTCCAATCAAGAGTCTTCATCATGGACGGAGACAAGGGAAGTTGAGTCCTCGATATATTGGACCTTTTGAAATCCTGGACAGAGTAGGGGATTTGGCTTATCGATTGGCGTTACCACCGAATCTATCTGGTATACATAATGTGTTTCATGTATCAGTATTAAGAAAATATGTACCAGATCCAGACAAGGTTGTTGAGTTAGAACCGATTAACCTGAAAGAGAACTTGACGTACGAAAAGCATCCTATTCGAATATTGGATAGGAAAGTGCAAATTTTGAGAAACAAGGAGATCTGTTATGTCAAAGTGTTATGGGATTCTAGGACTGAAGAAACGACATGGGAATTGGAAAATGAGATCGGGAAAGCTATCCTCATCTGTTTGAAAATTCAGGTACGTGTGCAAGCTTTGAGGACAAAGCTTATTTAAGGGGGGGAGAATATAAACCCCGAGATTTTTTTAAGCAAAAGGATAGAAATATAGAATGGAAAATATAGATAGCTGATTTAGAAACCGACAAAAATCCTAAAATGAATCTATAAGTAGTATTGGTCCTGTCTATGGGTAAGAACTTTAAAATAAAGCTTTCTAAATAGTATTAAACTCTATTTATGAGATTTCAAAGCCAGTATCAAAAACTCTACAGATAAGAAATAATTTAAAGAAGATTCCAAGTTCAATAAACTACAAATACTGATAACGCTTATAGTTAGAAAACAATAATTTAAGGATAACTATTAGAGTTTTAAATACGCGATCGAAATATAAACTGACCCGTAATTTATGTTTTTGACTTCAAATAAATATTTGGACCGCACCACTGTTGTAGTTAGGGTGTTTTTTAAGCTATTAGAGCCTAAAACAAAAATTGGCCTAATAAGCTTATAAAACGCTAATTGCGGGAACTAAAACTATACAAAGAATTAATCGCGTAAATTTTTTAATCAAAACTGTATCTTTTGATAATCTAAAAATTATGTGGAACTGTATAGAATTTTTTTACAAACTCTTAAAATAAACGACATATTTATACTCGTTTCGTTTGATAAACTACCATAAAACTTGGATAATTATCAACTAAGTACGAAAAAAAAATATAAAAATAAAATAATAATAAATAAATAATAAAAATAAAAACAAAAATAAAAATATGTCCTAATTAATGAGGAATATTAGGTGTTAGTACACGTTCATGGCTAGGAGTGCTTCAAATTAATGCCAGCCGAAATTCTTCCTCAAATTTGGGTTGCTTGAGTCAACAAAGGACTTGTGTTGCCCAATCATATTCAACCAAGTCCAAGCCTTAATTAATGCAGCAAAGGAAACTTTAAAACAATACCACAATGCAGAATTCTTCTCGTCCAAAGCACCGCCCCTTGTTTCTTCTATATTAACTCCATTAACCCTTCATGACTCACATCCCAACAACACCTTAATTTACCCCAGACAACAGCTCACATACTCCCTTAGATATGAACTTCATAACAGGAGAAAAACTCACTTAGAACACACACAAACATCATCTCTTTAACACAAACACTTGCACCTTGAGCATAAGGAAGGAGAAGAGAAAGGTAAGTTCACTTTGTTTTTATTTAATCACATGATAAAATACTACTCTAAACAACGTTTTGACACCATTAGGATTGGAATAAGCTCCAAAACGAGCCAAAACAACCACAAAAACAGCTCATCAAGGTAAGAGCTCCTAACTTAGTTACACTATTTTCTTTAAATCCGAAAATAGAGTATATGTATATGTTTCTGTGTTTTAAATTAATATAAGTATAAGTGTAACATCTATAAATCCTTGGGAATGAATTAGAAGTGTTTGGGAAGTGTAAAACTTGCAAAACAAAATCTGGTCTAGAGGAACAAGATGATGAACAGTAACTTTCGTGGTTACTGTTCATCCTAATATCCAAGCTTATATGATCCATTCTTGTTAATTTTGTATTCAAACAAATAAAACTATCCTAATAATGTTAGTATAATGTATATATATGTTTATATTAGAAGCTGGAGTGTTAAAAAAAAAAAATTTTGAAAAGGGAATGAAGAAGTAGAAACTGGAACTTCACCACGTAACTTACGTAGTTACTGTTCCGATTTTGTTTTATTTATTTATTTGATTTTACTTTATTTTATGTTAATGAATATAATATTAATAGCACATATAAATCTATATATATATATATATATATAAAAGGAACGTAGTAACGTTCCAGTTGCGCAGAATTTGCTTTGTTCAAAATTTTTTTTTTCATTTTTATAATG
The DNA here is from genome assembly GCA_024138025.1 of Combretum micranthum. NCBI lineage: Eukaryota > Viridiplantae > Streptophyta > Magnoliopsida > Myrtales > Combretaceae > Combretum > Combretum micranthum. Next base: position 485,255 of record JAMXBD010000727.1, on the reverse strand, counting down.
ATAATAATAATGTTGAAAAAAAAAATTTGGAACGTAGTAACGTTCCCAGCGTAGGCTCCTTCACGCAGACTTTGAAAGTCTGCAAAATTTGTTAATGTTTAAAAAAAAAAAAAAAAAACCTGGATGCATAGGAGTCCATTTTTGTATCTTAGTTAAATTAGGCCTCATCACATTTATACTATTATTAAGAATAGAATAGAAATTGTTAGTTTAAATTAATTATTTCTAATACAACTATTACTATGATTCCTACTATTTTCAAAAATAAATAAAAATATTGTAATATTATTTTAATAATATTATTAAATTCTATGTTAGTAAAATTATTGCATTTTACAAAATAAGAATAAAATGTAAGTAGTCATTAAATACTTTATATATATATAGTTATATATACATCAATGGAAAATTTTCAATTAATAAAATCGTGAACAATAAGATTACTAAAAAAACAAAGTAATTATGTAAGATAGACTAAGAAGAGTACAATAGAGTCAAACATTAAAAATCGAATAATAATTATTTTATTAAACCAACCGAGAAATGCTACAAAATTGATAATAGTTGTAATATTGAGTAGTCAAAAAAAATCTTTAAATATACGTTGTACAACCATCTGACGGGAACCTATAAATATTAAATAGGATCAAGAAAAATAAAACGACACCAATTAGTAAATAAATAACTGTTGATCAAAATCGTCAAAGGACCATTATAGTACTAGATAGGAAACCAATTACCAGCATAGGACACTTAGACAACTCATAAGAGTTAAGTATATAATTTCTATTTTATTGATGAATTTAATTATTCATCTCAATAGGTGAAAGTGATACAGTTGAAGACTATCCCGTTGACTACTACGATTAAGCGATATGAGCAGGTGAGTAACTCAGACTTACTACATTGTATGTGTTTGTAGTTTAGTTGCGTTAAAAATAAGAGAATAATTGAACTGTATTGCATTTAGTCATAGTTATTAATTGTTGTATGAGTGAGTGATTGCTAAATTACTTTAATAAAATTTATAAGATCATGTTTGATAAAGGCAATGACTGTTTGGCATGTCATTTGTTTGTATATTGGATGATCACTCTTAACTTGATTAAGAAATTATGGGTGCTTTAATAGAAATTGACATACATTGCATGAATTGCATATTTGCATACTAAGAATGATTGGCAGCCTATTACGTGTTGGTTTTTCGGTTCTCTGGTAATGCTTGGTACTTCTAGGCAAGAAGCTATTAGTTTTACGCAAGATTACCTTTGTTCTGCTGGTTCCATGGGAACTATCTGGTAATTGAAGGACACCGCCCATGGTATCACTTTGAAATAACTAATACTTAGTGGAGACTCTAAGATGGGAGGACAGGAATTGGGTGATCAAAATATGATGAGTGGAAAAAGAAATTTAAAAGAGGGAACTATGATGAGTGTTATGATTCCTTTATGCTTGGTTTCTCCTGGGTAGGTATGGTCATAGATGTGGTTTCCTTCAACCCGATGAGAGGGCGTAAATCTCCATCCTGCTTGGATTCCGGGTTATCCAAGCTTGTAATTGTTCATTTGATTGATTGTTGCATTCATATGATTGATAATAACTTGTTTGTTATGTGGTATGTTCTGGTTATTCACTGAGCCGTGTTTATGCTCACACTCCTACAGTCCTTACAGGATAACACAACAGCCTTGGTTGGTAGCCTCCAGGGATATTACACTGGTATGATCCTATGGCTAGAAGAATCATGGGATTAGTGAGAATAGTAAAGTTATTTATATGTAGTAGTTGATGTTTAATCATCAATTTCCTTATATGATAATCCGAGATACGTTTCATGGTTTGTAATAGTCATGACTCAGATAGAAGCAGTTATGATATTGTGATTTTATTTACTTTCATCTTTTCTTAACAAGCAACCAAAAAGATCCTATTTTATAAAATCTTGTCACTTTCCAAGTATCTAGTATAGCATTAAAATACCATCTAATTGTCTTGAACTTCTTAAATCCAATATAAGGCATTGACAGTATCGTATTATGTATATTATTACCAGGGTACCCTTGGGGCGTGACTCTATTATTTTCTACTATTGTTATGTGAATGGAGCTTAAGGAATATCGAAACCGGGTATTAAAGCTATTGACTGATTAGCAAGTACCTTATGATGAATGTTTGTGACTACTGTTGGTCACTTGAAAGAATTGAATTAATGAATATTCGGTTTCAAACGTAAATTGAATCCATTCATATCATGATGGGTTGGAGCATTTGCATTGGTTGGTTTTTTTTTTTCGTGATCCATAAAATGAATATGTTGGTTAATCGTGATCCATAAAACGACTTGTTGGTTAATCGTGATCCATAAAACGAATTATTGATAGTTGACCGTGAGCTTAAACGGCGTACCCAGGATTCGTTAATCTGCTAACCTGGATGGAGGGGCGCAAGTCCATCCACATATAATTTCCGGACGGTCATATGTTTGATGATCACGTTGATTGATGCATTGACTTGCCTGGATAATTACTTGTTTGAATGAATTATGCTTAATTGTGTTATGGAAGTTATTACTCACTAAGCTAGTTACTTACGCCCCCATAGTTTCTATCATTTTCAGCACGATTTTATATGGCTTAGACCGAGACAAGCCACAGCGCAGGTATCGGAGATAGGAGTTTCCCATAGAAGTTTAATCCATTTCTTTTTGTATAGACTTCCATTGGAAACTAAAGACTCTGGATGACTGTAATAGACTGTTATCTTTTGCGGGGGAATGCCCCTTAGATCTTTGTAAACTTTAAATTATGCGTTATGATTTATTATCTATGGCTAATGAATGCCTCGTTAAACTGTTTAACTCCATTTGTTGCAGTATTCTATTGTCGTAAAGGAACGCTTTACATCTACTTAAGACTTCCGAAGGCTCCGGTAGGGAACTCGAGAGTCTTACTTAGTATGTTGCGGGCTGTTACGTTTAGAATACCCTACGGGGCGTGACACCCGGTGTTCCTTTTCTTCTCTTGAATACCCATTTACACCAAATAGTTTTCTTCCCTTTAGGAAGTTCACTAAATCCCAAGTATAGTTCTTATAAAAGATTCCATCTCCTCCTGCATTACAATCATCCACTTACCAGAATCATTAGAATTTACAGCTTCTGAGTAAGTAGATGGCTCTTGATTTGAATCAATATCCTCTGCCACAGTAAGTACATACACAACAGATCTACCTCTACATATCTCTGAGGTGGCTTAACTTCTCTCCTAGTCTCAAACAATGGAATACTGCTGCTGTGATGATGTAGAGACCAAGCTACCTTGCGTCTGTGATATAGCCTACTAAATCTCTTATGTAGATCCAGAATCAATCTAAAACTCCACCTACATGCTTTATTTCTAATTGTACTTATTAGATGAAGTTGTAGAAGTCAAGTCACATAACATAGATGCTTCATCAAAAATCATATCTCCACTGACAATGACTTTCTTCAAAGCTAGATACCATAATTTATATCCCTTGACACTAGTTTAAAATAAAATATGTACAACAAGATTAGCTGAAGCTTCCCATTATCTACATGAGCATAGCAGGACAACCAAAAACTCTCAATTCTGAATAATCAACAAGAGTACCAAACCATACCTTTAATGGAGTCTTCTCCTCAATAGCTATAAATGGAAACCTGTTGATTAAATAACATGTTGTAGAGGCTTGCTCTCCTAGAATGACTTTGCTAATTGAATGTTAGATAGCATATACTGACTTTCTCCATAATGGTTCTGTTCAGTCGTTATACTACCCTGTTTTATTGAAGTGTACCATGAACTATGAGATGCCTCACAATTCCCTCTTATTTATACAGAACACTAAAATCATTAAAATAGAGTTCAATACTATTATCAGTACGAAGACACTTTACCTGCTTGCTGGTTTGTTTCTCAACCATCGTCTTCCACTCTTTGAATGTGGTAAAACATCATTATTCTGCTTCAAGGAAAATATCCATACTCTTCTAGAAAAGTCATCTATGATAGATAGCATATAAATAGGACCTTCACTTGAAGGTACTCTGGACGGCCCCTAAAAATCAGAATGGATATACTCCAAAATACCCTTTATACTATGAGTATCTGTGGTGAATCTAGCTCTTTTCTACTTCCCGAAAACATAGTGTTCACAAAACTTCAACTTACTAATGCCTTGCCCATCAGAAGCCCTCTTCTACTCAATACAATCATACTAGCTTTCATATGCCTTAGATGTATATGCCATAATCTAGTAGCATCCTTATCTGATAGAGAAGAAGAGGTGACGACTGCATCACCTACAATCATAGAACCCTGTAATACATATAAATTAGTAGTCCTTTTTAGTCCCTTCATCACCACAAGTGATCCTTTATTGATCTTCAAAACTTTATCTTCAAAACTTTACCTTCACACATGTCTCACATCTCTAAGTGTCATGATAACACCATCAAACATCTTGATCTTAATATTTCCAATTCCTACAACCCTGCAAGAAGCATTATTTCCTAAAAAGACAACACCTTTGGAAATCTTTTCATATGTTGAAAACTAGTCCCTATTGAGATACATGTCACGCCCCAATGGGTACCCTAAACGTGACAGTCCGCCACACTCAATATTAAAGCTTAAGTATGACAACCTTAGCTATTCCCAAAAGCTTTTATATTAAGTGTAAGGCGTACTTTCACAACTTTAGAGGACCATGTATGGAATTATGTAGTTTAAGAGGATATAAATAACATATTTAAGAAAAGAGGATTTCATAATAATCATTCATTCATATCAATGGCTTTACGAACTTAGGGACAATTCTCTTGATTACTAATCTATCATATGAATATTCGCATGTTAATACTATGCTACACTTTATCTAAGTTTCTAATATCCAAAAAGATTACCTGCCCAGGGTCCTCGTGGCCTTAACCATAAGTAAGGAAACTGCAAAAGATATCTATCGGGGTATAAGCTAATAGGCTTAGTGAGAACTATTTCCATAAATAACTTCTTGTAACAATATTCAAACAAGTTGATTAAATCAAGAAAATGTAATGCAACAAACACGTGGGCAAACAAGCATATAGTTTTCCGGGAACTATATGTTGAATGGATTTGCGCCCTCCATTCGGGGTTTGGTGATACATAACCTCAATTCAAGTAGTTTTAAATAAAAAGTTTTCATGCTCGCGAGCACTCATCGCCAAGCATTCCGAATCTACTTGATTGACCTTGCTTTCGGATCTACCGCCATATTCCATTAAGCAATCGCTTTCGGATCTCCCGCCAAGTGTTGCTTTCGACATGAGCTTACTATCCTTCTCACCCAAGGATAATAACCCAAAATGCAATGTGACTCACTTCGTGGTATGCATGAATTCATTTATTTATAAGGCATAGCACAATTATTGTCAATTTAAGGCGATCAAGGAATTTCATACAAATCAATATTATACTAAAACAACCATTTAAAACAATTCTGACTTCGATATTCTTAAAATTCTTTCAAAGAATTATTTACATACGTATCGGTTTATCTTTTTCCTAACTCTAATGCAACTAATTTACAAGCACAACAAGTATAGCATTTAATGGAAATAAACTCACGATGCCATGGTGACTATTCCTCTATGCGGTGAGTCGTTCACACACTCCACTTAGTCGTAAAAATCCTTGGGGTAAAGGAATCCTTCCTCGGGGTCACCTAGCCAAAGAAAATACCCACAATGAGTTTTTCTTGATGATTTTCTTGAATTTTGACAAAACAATGTCAAAAGAACGTTAAAGTTCGTATAAAGGAATGTTCCAACTTAAAATGGCCATAACTTGGTCATTTTAACTCGAATCGCGCATATAATATACCGATTTCTACCTACTCGAAAAGATCTACCCATTTCTAAAATTATTTCCATCAAACAAAGCCATATAGGCTCCAAAACAGTGGTGACAAAATTCACCACGGATTTTCTAGCATAAAAATCTTTGGTTCAAGAAATCAAGATTTTGCTTGATAAATACTTAGTTATCTATATAGTTGAAAAATTCTCTTTTGATGACTACTTAGCTCATATTCATTCATGCTCAAGTGTTTTGTTGTCCATTTATTTTTCTTAAGAATATCATGTCGGTTTTGAAGTTGTTTTGGGAAAATATAGTTTACAAAATTTCCATGTTGGTAAACTTCTTGAAATGATTATGTTGTTTATTTTTACTTACGAAAATGATTCATATTAGCTTATATATATATATATATATCTAAGTAACTTTTTGGAAATAAATTTTCGAAGTTTTCTATACTAATACTAATTTGGAGTTTTTAGAAAACACACTATTATTTCTATTTATTTTTCTTGTACAATCTTCTTTGTCTATTTGTTTTAAAATCTTTGCTTGAAGTTTCTCATTCTTTTCTCATGCTTCATAGAAATCATTCATAAAAGTTTATTTTCTTGGTAAAAAAAAGTGAATCAATATGTGACTTAAGAAACCTTTTTCTAAAATTTTTGTGGTTTCTTCTTGTAATTTGAAAGAAATAACTTTATTATTTTCAAACCATAAATTTTCTTTGCCTATTTGTTTGCAAAGGTCTTTACTTGAAAATTCCAAAGAACCATTTTCTTTTGAAAAAAACAAAGTGGAATAAAGGTTTAAGTAGCTTTTTAAGTAAAAATAGTTTCTAAAATTATAGTGAGTTCTTTTTGTAACTTAAAAAGAAATGAGTTTATTTTTGTTATCTTATAGATTTTATGCTTTACGTAAACTTATTTCTAAGTGACAAAATCCTTCTTTTGTTTAATTAAAATTTTGGACAACAATCTAAATGAACATGATTATGAGGATAATAATAAACAAAATAGCATAAAACATAATAAAGTCAAGTATTGGAGTCTTAGCTTTTTCAAGGCTCCCGGGACTAAGAAGTAAACTAGTCCCAAAATGAAATAAAATGAAAGAAAGAAAACTTGTTTTGACTTGATGAGGACAAGTCTAAGACTAGAGACTAGTCTTAATTTCAACAAGAAATAAATAAATAAATTGCAATGGAAAAGTAAATAAATTGCTTGCATGAAATAAATAAATTGCAAGTGAGCTTATATGCTCTAAAGAATATGTATATATATATATATATATTAACAATAATAAAACAACATAACATAAATGGATTGGCATGAACAAGAACAATACATGAACATAATGTAGTTTCCATAACTTGTAGTATTTGGAAACTCACACTATGGTCATGTAAAGTTACATGACATGAAGAAGAAGAAAGAAATATAAAGTGGTTACCTAAAGAAGACTTTGATATGGTTATGTGGTTATGGGTTTTTGTTGTTGGTGGAAGTTGTTGTGGAATTATTTTGAGAGAGTTTTGGGATAGTATTTTGAGAGAGTTTTGAGAGGAGATTTTGAGAGTTTTGGTATGAATTTGTGGGTAGTGAATGTGTGAAAGAAGTGAAAGAGGAGAGGGGTATTTATAGGAAATTGAGGAGTGGTTTTTGTGTGATTAAAATAAAAGAAAAATAAAACAATTTGAGAGGGAAAGAGGGACAAGGGGTGCTGGCCATGCATGGGGGAGGGGGAGATTGATTTATTTTTTTGACTTTTTGGAAAATAAAAGATGTAATATGTGAGGTAGATGTGATATAAAGTTATGGGAAAGGTAAAAAGTTAAGATTATAGGTTATGTAGAGTGTAAGAATAGGTGTAAAAAAAAGTAGAGATAAAAGAATAGTATAAAATAGTAATGAATAGTGTAATGTAAAGTAGATATGATAATTAAAGTACCGGTAGTAAGAAAATACGCATATAATAGCTATATTTGTCATTTTTATTTACCGAAAAATTACGAAACTGATATTTTTGGAAAACTTATATTTTTACGAGTCTAATGGTGTATTCAGAATATTTTTACTATTCCGGGCTTCCGGACACGTTTTTTGAGAACTGTGTCCGATCGGGTTCCAAGGATACCCGAATTTCGCGAAACTAAAATTTTTATAGAACCTATGGTTATTACGAACTATTCTAGCTTATCATCCCAACTTCGTTTTTTAGGGCTAAAGAAAACGGCAATGCCGGATTTAGTTTGATACGGTAAACTAAGGTTTTGTTGACCTTTAGGGTTTCGTTTGACCTCCGGTTTAAGGTTTTATGCTAAACCGATTCCGAAAATTTGGGGGTTTACAACCTACCCCCCTTAAAAAAAGTTTTGTCCTCAAAACTTGGAAATTCCTACTTGTGGTTCTAACCATTCTTGGTTACTTGGGTTATGCGTCATTCTTCAAAAAGCTCCTCTTAATGGATTTCCTTATTTCTCATCCTCTGAACTTTTGTGAATAAACATCTGCATTGGGTATGTCTTTCTAAGGAAAGTTCTCCTTAAAAACATTAACTTTTATCTTCATAACCATTTGCTAAATGGGGAATTGTCGCACATCTCCAAATAATCTAAACTTCCTTCTCGTCTTATTACTTCTCAAAAGATCATGTGGTGATTACTTCCTACCCTTAAACGCACATGATTTTTCATTTTGAAATTTCTAAGGTTCATCTTTTTCGATCAGTCTACCTTGTGCCTTTATCATCTTATGAGGCACTCTTGATTGTTCCTCCAAGATCTTTGCCTTTTCGCTAACACTATGAGAAATCCAAAATTTGTGAGGAAGTTAATTTCGTTTTCTTATCCCGACATTACTGAGTCCTCATAATCCTTCCGTTCTTTGATGTTCTTATTTCTTTATCCATATTTCATTTCTTCTAATGTCCCTTAAACTTTGGTATATCTGAGTTCTTCTTGAATATGTTGTTGATCTCAAATTATGAACCGTACTCATGATTCTTTCTTACTGACTTCCTTGTCCTTAGTTATGCTAAATCATCCTCCTTTAATACGCCTTTCTTCCTATATCTCTTCTTTATCCTTCGTATCTTCTTATCTAAGCTCTTTTATTATTTCTATACGGTTGATCTTAATATCCTATCGACATGGTTCTCCTTTTAAACCTTGTTGTAAAACTCCAACGTTTGGCTTTTCAACTCCTTTTTATTAACTTCCTATACTTAAGATCACATTCTTTGATTTCCTCTTTCCTTCTTCAGGCTATACTATTTTTGTCATCTATTGGCTTGTGCAACAAGGTTTTATATTCTTGGTTTGAGTCCAGAAAGCGTTACTAAAACTTGTGGGGTTATAAAAAAATCCGAGGGTCATTCCTTCTTGATTTGATCCTTTGTTGGTAGTATTGTGATCTTGAGAATACGTGTTTGCTCCTTGGTTGGTCAATAAATTTTCACTTTGCTCCTTTCCAAAAGTTAACACGTTGGCTTAGGGTTTTATCCATTATAAGCTGAACGGGTATATTTCGTGATGGTATACTTCATGTCATAAGGTCTCGATTTTCTCGTTGTTATTTCTCCAACTTCCTTATGGGTTATTAATCTAGTTACCAAATTGATCCTTTTCTTTGGATAAAATCTGTATCCAGAATTCTTCGCAAAACTTCTTATTGAAGCTTATGAATATCTCCAAAGGTCGATTTCTCTTTACTCTCTTTTAGTCATTTAATTTCCTTTATTAACTCGAAAGAGTGTATCTCTTCTTTTCTTATGCTAGCAAGTCCTTTGCCCAATATTCTCTTTTCGTTCTATGTTCTCCTTGTGTCTTCTTATTGGGGTCCTACTTGAGAGGTATACATCTTATCCCAAAGATTACTTAATTCCATTATTCCTTAGAGTCACGGTGACTTCATGTCCTTACGTCATTGTTGAAAGATCGACCAATATTTTCTAGGTTTCATTAATCTTTCGCATTATCTTAAACTAGGTTGATTGTTTGTCTTTGGTAGTCTAGATACACCGAAAGAATGTAACACTTTGAATTCCAAGAGAGTAAAACATTCTTATTTACTAAAACTTCTTATGTACACATTAAGGGATTATTACTCCTATTTATCTTTATAAAGAAAACCTTACACTTTTCCGTTGCTTGAAATAAAGAAACAATCATCAATAAAAGAAGGTTGGAGATTGACTAGTTCCTGTATCGCTGTTATAACCTCTAATGTACTCCAAGGCAGTCAAGTTTCCATTTTCTTTGTTCACTTCTTCACTAATCCATCGTCCCTCCAAGTTGTAGATTCGAATTTTTGAAGCAGTAGATCCTGGTCTACTTTCACTTCCACTTCCATTTCCTTTCTCCACTCTTATAGGAACAACTTCTTTTGGTGATCTTGATAGAATATTTCTTCCTTGTGGACAGTTGTTAGCAAAATGCCCTTTCTGATGGCAGACATAGCAAGTATTTACCCCTCTGCTTGGGCATTTTGACATCTTATGGTCTGCATTTCCACAGAAGAAACATTTCCCAAATAGCTGGGGGCACTTCTTTGGGTAGTGTGCTCCACTGCACTTCCAACACTTAACATTTCTTGGTGTGATCCTTCTATTGTCGTTATTGGAGATCTTGATTTTCTTTGATGGAGGCATGAGATTGCGTTCTACATAAAACTTTCTCTCAACGATTGGGTCTTCTTCTTCTTCTATTCTTTCTCTCCTTTTCCTTGCTCCTTCTACGATCCGAGCTCTTTCCACCAATTCTCGAAAATTCCTTATGTCAAATTCTTCTAACCTCATCTTTAGGTCTTCATCCAATCCTCCTATAAAAACTTGTCTTTTCAATTCTTCAATGTACTTGTAGGAGTCAGGTGCATATTGCAACAATCTACTGAACTCAGTCTCATATTGTTCAATTGTTCTATCCTTTTAAGCAATTTGCAAGAAGTCCGCACTATACCTTACTCATAAACTTCCTGGAAAATAATTCTCCAAAAACTCATGTCTAAACATTTCCCAAGTGATTGGAGTCATTAGATCTCTTTTCCTTGACTCCCACCATATCCTAGCGTTTAGACGAAGCATGAATGTTCCATACTTGATTTGTAAATGGGGCGGTACTTCATATGCATCAAAAGACATCTCAATTTGAGATAACCAATCTTCGGCCTCCTCTGGCTTATCATAAGCTCCTTCAAAATAGCGGTTGCTTTTGATGAAATCAAGTAGCATGCTTTTATATGGCCTTGGCGGTGGGGGTGGAGGTAGGGGTGCACTTTGGCTATGCATGTTCCTATGCACAGATGCCTCTGTTGAAACCGATTGTGGTGGTGGGTTGGTATAGACATCGGGGCTATTGCTGCTGCTGTTGCTGGCGTTGCCTCCGGTACGGGTGCTTGTATTGGCATGTTTTGCCTAATTTCTTCTAATACGTGGGTTAGGTGTCCTAACGTGGCGTGTAAGTCCATTTGAGGTGCGGCGGCTCCTTGAACAGCAGGTTGATCTGCTTCTACGTCTGGTTGGTTAGAGGCGCTTTGTTCCTCCCTTCGTCTACTTCTATTTCGGCTATTTTAAACTTTTCTAAGTCAGGTTTTATAAAGTTTGGATAACTTAATTAAATTTTTATTTTTTATTTATTTATTTTTTTCCTGGAAATTGGTGGATATAACAGAAATTTTAAATATGCATAAAAGCTAATGGAATTCAAATCAAAACAATTTCTGAAATCAAACTTAGAGCATCATCATAGAAATAAAGTTGATACATGAAATCGGAAATAAGACAAATCTCAAAAGAAAATCACATAGAAAATAGCAAGCATTGTTCCGAGAATTAAAAGATAGACTAAGATCATGGATCTAGTCTATGATTACAAAATCTAAGCTAGATATGTTCCTTTCCTTCCCTCCTTTCTTCATTCTTTGGGCGCATCTCCCGGGTTGCTGCTGGATGATCCTGGGTTCCAATCCCTCATGAATTGGCTGAAATATTTCCTCCTCTTCCGGCTGCCTCCTTAGATCTTTCGTGTACGTCGGTTAGCTCATCTCTAGTCATTTCTGGCACTATGTCGAGAATGATTCTCCAAGTAACGGCTCCATTAGTCTCCATGCTATTGTTCTCATCGGGTGGAGCATTATCTGTATTCATGGCCGAGTTTGGTTCTTGCCTTCCCTGACTCTGTCGTCCCATTAAGTAGCGGATAATCCTTTCCTCAGTTGTAAGCCCCGGAAAATTTCAATAAATAATTTTAAGATGAACTTTGAAAATAAACCCCAAAAATCACTCCAAATTAAAACCGAATTTCAACTAGTCTTAAATCACAAACGAACTCGAAAAATTTCCGAATCTGGGAAAAATAAGAATTCCCAAAAACAAAGTAAGAACTCAACATGCTCCAATTCCAAAGCCACTACGTATGACAAATTACATACGTGACTCCGTTCATAAAGTCAGGTAATATGATCCCAAAAACGAATTATTAAAAAGCAAATAACGATTAACATTCGGAAATGAAACGCAATTCAAGAATTCCAAAAACGTTAAAAGATATTAAATACTTACAAAAATAAAATGTAAAATAAATTTCTCAAATTAAATATGTTGTATAAACATAAAATATCAGTTTCCAATGTGGCTAAGACCTAAACCGGAAAAATCACCCGAAACCCTAATCGGAATGCAATAGCCTAAGTCCGGCAACCTAGTGCCCCTAACCCTAGAGGCCGAGGCGTAGCTAAATATGTAGAATAGCTCATAGTAATATAAGTTTGTTTAAAAATATCAGATTGGTAAATTTTTGACCTATTTCGAACCCGTTCGGATACAGACTTCGAAAAGCGTGTCCGGGGCTCGAGATATCAAAAATATACCAATAGTACCGTTAGACTCGTAATTTCATAATATTCTAAATATATCAGTTATATAATTTTTCGGGTTATAAAAGTTACAGTTATAACCTTTTTATCGTATTTCCATTATTACCGGTAATTGATTAGTCTTTTGCACTATTCATTTTTATTTCATTACAAAATTTTATTATTCTTATAAAGTCTTATATTTTTAGATAAATATTTTATATGTTATAGAAAATTTTGTTTTTCTAAAATTTAGTTCGTTTCGGGTCTTTACGGGATCAGATTCTGTTTAAGACCCGATACTAAAAATAAAATAAATTAATTTAATAATTGAAAAATATTTTAAAAATATTTTTATTTTCATAAAATAATTTTTTAGAATTTTTCGGGTTATAAAAATATTATTTATAGCCCATATTCGCGTATTTTGATCATACCGGTAACATATTTGTTAAAATACTAAAATAATTCAAATAATTATTTAATTTTAAATATGAAAAATCTGCTACAAATATTTGGAATAAATTTTCCAATTTTATTTTATTTTAATTTATTTTATTAATAAAGTACTTTTACAACCCATACCTTCAAGTACACCTTACACATATCACTTCATTTTCATTCAATCTTTCTACACTTTATCCCACAATTGATGGCAGATTTTTGACCCTCTTTATGGCTGCCATTGTCCTTCATTTACTCCTATTTTGACTAAATTAATTATATTTCAATCCTTCTTCAAAAAGTCATTACACATTAATTATACAATTCAATTTTGAGTCAAATTTCAACAAAACCCTCTCTCTCCTCTCTCTACATTTCACGTGCAGCATGGTTATTGGCTGCCTTGTTTTATTTTTTTTCTTTTTTTCATTATTAAAACACTCATTTTCTCTCACTCCTTCATTTACTCACTTTCCCTCTTTCATTCTTTAGCTTTTTCTCTCTCATTTTCCTCTCTTTTTCTTCATATTGTTCTTGTTTCCTCAAGAACACAAGCTGCCCCCATCTTTCATTAGCTTCCACCCATATTTCTTAAAGATTTCTAAGCAAATCTTCATCTCAAAGCCCATAGGTGATATAGGTAAAGTGTAATGAAGGTTTCATGCATCAAATGACCTTCCATAAGCTTAAAAGCTTAGGATGATGATGCCAAAAATGAAACTCCCTTTTCTCTACTTTTATTATCTTGTATTTCAATTATTTTCTTGTTTAAAGTTGATATATTTTGTAGATCTAAATTTTTGTAGCTTTGATTTTCGTTTATGCCATGATCTTGTTATTTAAGTTGTTATTTTGTTATTTCTTATGATTTATGCATAGATCTATCATCCACGTATATTCATGCATTATAAACTAGTTTAGAAAACTAGATCTAGAGTTTTGAGTTCATAAATGCATTAGATCTTTGTTTATGTTCATGAACAACTTGCTATAGCATGATGATGGTAGGAAAGTTGTAGGAAACTCAAGATCTATTTATTTTCAACAAAAACATTTTGAAAATTCGGATGAAAATGGAACCATATTTAGAAAAGTGGTTTTTCAACTTCAAAATGTGTATTTTTCATTTAAAATGAAGGGCTTAGGGTATAGATACCATAAATGAAAGATTTTGATAAGTAAGTTTAGATCCATGATGTTTATAGCTTATTACCATGCATTTGTTTTATGTTTATGTTCATATTAAGTATAGATCTTAGTTATGAACTCAAACAAAATTGTGAAATTCGTATTTTGGCAAGACCCATTTAAAAACCACTTTCCAAGTGTCAAAATGTAATTTTTACTTAAGAAAATGAAGGCTTAATATATGTATATCATCAAGACTTCTTTTTACAAGAATCAAAAGTGATTTCAAAAGTTATTTTCAAAATAAAAATTCTATTTTCGGATTTTGGCCAAGGCCTATTTTAAAAACATGTTTTCCAACTCAAAAATGAAGTTTTTATTTAAGAAATGAAAGGCTCTTAGGATAGGATATGTAAGGAATGGATTTTCATGAGCTTAGATAGATTTTATCAAAAGATATAACCAAAAATGAATTTTGTAAATTCGGATCCCAACCAAGACCAATTTTTAGAACCCATGTATCAACTCCAAAACTCATGTTTTATGTGAAAAATGAAGTATATAGGTAATAGATATCATTAAGCAATGATTTTTACAAGTTAAAATGAGTTTAGGCATGAGTAAGGTGTTAAACAAGTAATGGAATTAAAATGAAAAATTTTGAGTTAGTGATCAATTGTCAAATTCGTAATTTGAGATGATGCATAAGTAATCACTTAGTATTTGAGCTCAAATTGCAAGTTTTATGTGTTAAATGAAGTCCTTAGGTAATTGATATAGTAAAGCCTTAAATTTTAATGCTTTAAACAAGTTTTCCCCAAATGAATCATTCAAAAAGTGATTTTCTAAAATTCGGATTTTTGAGTAAATCATATTGGAAAACATATTTACAAAGTGTAAAATGGAAATTTTTATGTAGAAATGAAGGTCATAAGTAATATATATAATGAAGACTCAATTTTAACAAAAATAATTATATTTTCTTAAGTAATAAATCCAAAACAAATGGAAATGACAAAGTTAGAAAACTAGATTTTTCAAAAAGTAGTTATAGTTGAAGTCTTGCAAAATAAAGAGTTCTAAAATTTTCTTTTAAAAAATCATCAAGACCATGCATACATGAAACTCATTTCATGCCATTCATGTTAGGAAATCATCATATTGCATGTATGGCTAATTTATATAATAAAAACATTACAAACATTTACAAAACTATTTTTCGGAATCGGAAACCGTTACTGATCAGATCTGATCCCTCTGTTCCGAGACCTAAAGTTTTCAAAACTTAAATATAATTTAGAATTAGATAGATCTTTCGAAGTAGATAGAAATCGATATATAATTTGCGAGATTCCGAGTTAAAATGACCAAGTTATGGCCGTTTTAAGTTGGAATTCCCGCTTAGGACGCGAATTACGAATTTGATAGTTTAATGAGATTTTGGATTAGTTTGAGTTGAAATACTTATTAGAGTATTTCTTCCTTTTTAGGAGATCCCGAGATCGACGATTCCCTACCACCGATTATTATTACTAGAAGACCGGTGATCCAATGGCCGAGTGAGTTTTCTCCTTGTTTTGTTACCTTGATTGTGATTGTAGTTAGTTGCATTAGAATTATAGGAACAAGATAAAAATCGATATGAATGGGGATGGGATATATGATGAGACTGTGATGAATGTATGCCAAAGAATACTAAAGCATATCGAAACCACGATTTGATTGGATAACTGCACCGTTCATATTATTTCTGTTATATGTGTGATATTGGTTGGTCACTCTAAAGAATGTATAAATATTTTTGACCTAAGCAAAAATTAAATTGGTCATGCATCGCATCGGACATATTGCATTTGGTAGCATGCTACTCCTACGCAGGTCGATCGGTATGGTCCGTTGTTGCTCGTTTGGATAACGAGCCCGGTGCCAGAGCTCATTCAGGGGTACTAAGGCGCATGTGGATGCATTCTTGGATGAGCCTAGCCGAGTCGAGTGCTAAGAGCCGAGGGCTTGGGGACTAGATGCGGTCGTGTAGACTCAATACCATTCCTAACCCAAGATACGGAGGGCGTAAATCCGTTCTGTGTGTGGGTTCCGGATACCCATGCATAATTGCTTGCTCACGTGTTTGTTCATGCATAGCATATGATGATTTAACTTGTTTGTTATGGTACGGAATAAGGGAATTCTCACTAAGCTAGTGTAGCTTATACCCCAATAGTTGTTTAAATGAAGGTTATTCAAGAATGCAAGTGGGGACCGAATTGGTTGAAGTCGGGAATGACTTTGGGATTTCGGCAAGGAATACGAATGTTTGAAGTTATCTGCTAGTTTTATGATTTGTCTTGTAATAGTTTATGTAGGGAAGTCTGTGGATGAATGTAATTGAGTTGAATGATTTGTATTTTGAAGTGTAGTGATTTGTATCTGAAGTATAGTAAATTTGTATTTCCTTTACATTGTTACTCAAGCTATATCAACGTAAAATGTATTACTCCGATGAGTCTCCTCCATGTGTTAGACGCCTTGTACATAGTATGGAAGCCTTCGCGTGACTGAGGTGGTCATTCTTAGGCTTTAATATTGTGTACGGCGGACTGCCACGTTTAGGGTACCCTTCGGGGCGTGACAGTTTAGTTGGTATCAGAGCGACAAGGTTTTGGGAATTAGGTGGAAAGACTTTAGGAAATAGAATGTTAAGATACGATCTTAGGAATGGATAGATAAGTGTTAGATGACCCTTAGGTAAAGAAGAACTAGATTTAGCTCCGACCTTAAGATGTGACTTTGATTAAGATTTGAATTCTATCTTGGAGACTTCTGGAGAACATAGAAAGATATATGAGGAAGAAAGATTGAAAATAATTAAGAGACGATCAAATCCTTCTAGCAACTGCAAATATAGAGTAAGTGACCTTACCCGACTCTTAGTTCAAGCCGATAATGGAGATGCTAGATTACCCCTTCGACCTATAAGACCACTAGGTGGGAAGGATAATTACGTGCTTTCACCGTTTTTCTAAATAAACGAGTTTAAAGAAAATTAAAAAGTTATAACTCTTTTTCTAAACCATAAGCAACTTGTGAATAGTATAATTAGGCTAATGTGACCGTTTCGTCTTGTTTCTAGGAGACTACCTGAGGAGAACATGCAACAGTCGACTAACTTTCCCGATGAACAACAAGTGAGAGACACTCCACCACCACAAGATCCAATGCAACAAGTCATAGACCTTCTAGGGTGTTTGGTGGATACACAAAAGCTCCTCTTACAACAAGTGCTTATTAGGAATGTGCCGGTTCAGGTGGAAGGACCCCACCAAGTGACAATGCAAAGAATTGAGACTCCTTCTGTTATGGCTAGTCCAAGCTCCAAAGTCAGAAGGTATAAGACAACTAGCCTAACAGTTAAGAATGAACCTTTTAAGAAGCGTAAGATCACTTGTTGGAAGTGCAAGGAAAGTCATTATCTAAGACAGTGTCCACAGCTGAAGCACAAGGTTTACCTCTGTGGAGATCCCGAGCATAAGATTATGGACTGTCCAAGAAAGAAACCCTAAAGTGCTTCATTTGTAAACAGCGGACATTGGGCAAGAAATGCCCCCAAAAGAATTAACAAGTGGATAGCTGTCCTTGCTTGGAAGAAGTCAGTCTCCTAGAAATATCAATAGATCTCTTGTGTTGAGCGTTAGGAGCAAACAACTTTTTGAAAAGAACAAAAATGTTTTGAAAATGTAAATGTTGTGGTTTATCATCTAGTTCATGAATTAATTCCAATGTATATTTTGCATCCTTTCTTTGAACTTTTGTAATGGAAGATTTACATCTTCTCTTGATTCATGTATTTCGTTTTGGATATTATGAAGTTTTTTTATGATTTTTTTTCAGTGAATTTCAATATTTCTTATATGTTTTTATTTCCGCATTCCGTGTTCTATTTTCCGATAAGTTCTTAAATCTCTTTTAACGCTTTAAGACGTAATAAAAGATTTAGAATTCTCACCTGAGCTTAATAAAATTGTAGGAGAATACCCAACCACAACAAGAACCCGTCATGACTCCTTTAGGACCCGAGAACCAAGCATACCTGAACCACCTAACCAAGGGGAAATGCTCAATAGAGATTGAACGGCTTACTAGTCAGATAAGAAGCTACATGCAACAGACTCAAGTCAGTTCAACGTCTACACCTGTAGATATGAGCAAGAAACGAACGCAAGATGAACCCCATCACCTCAATACCACCAAAGTCTCTTACCATGCTTCATAAAGTGTAACCAGTATTTCGACGGAGTTTTTGGAAAACCAGATGAGGCAGAGGATTGGTTGGCACATATTGAGAGGTCCTTTAATGCTTTTGAAGTACCACCGTTGAGAGTCAATTATGGAACCTATATGCTCCGCTTACATGCCCGAGTATGGTGGGAATCTAAGGAAAGAGAGTTGACGCCTCCAGTTACATGGGAGATGTTTAAATATGAGTTTTTGGATAAATATTTCCCCATGAGCTTAAGAGTCCAGTACAGTGCAGATTTCCTCAATATCTCACAAGGAGATCATAGTGTGGAACAGTACGAAACCGAGTTCAGTAGATTGTTGCAATATGCTCCAATCATATAAACAAAGTGAGGAACTCAAAAGACAAGTGTTTCTGAATGGTTTGAAAAGAAGACTTCGGACTCGATTGGAGGAATTTGATATCAGGAGTTATCAAGGATTGCTAGAAAGAGCACGGATAATAGAAAATGCTCAAAAGGAGGCAAGAAAGAAGTAATAAGGAAATGGAGTTCTATGTGCAATGACCCCGAGTCAAAATGTCAGAACACTTCCCTTGGATGATGACCCAAACAAGGAAGAAGACATAATATTGGATAAGCTACAATGTTGGAAATGTAAGGGACAGCATTACCCTATACGGTGTCCACGACTTCAATCCAAGTGTTACCTCTGTGGGGACCCCAGTCACAAAGTTGAGAAGTGTCCTAAAAAGACAAACAACGCATGCTTTCTTTGCTCAAAAACGGGACATTTAGCTAAAACATGCCCTGAACGGGATAACTTGCGTGTTGCTTCGCTGGATCAACCAAGAAAAAGAGGAGGAGATGTAATAGGAACAAAAGCAACAAAGGAAAAAGGAATCGAAGGTTCTTCAAGAACAACTACATGGAAATCCAGTCCACAACCCTCACACATATGGAGTGTATGAAGAAGCTAGTGATGAGGAGCTGGAGTCCTTTGCCATGGAAGGAAGCGAGGATCAAATATGCAACTCGATATCAGGTTAGCGCTACACCCTTAGAATCCGCATATTCTTTCCTGTCAATAGAATCAAGAGATAGGTTGTTAGAAATACCTTGAATTAAATGGCTAGACTAAAAATAGGAAAGCCCGAGACCATTAAAAGCTAGAATGAGCCAATGATGGAAACTAAAACAAAACTCGATTAATTTAACGAATTCCAAGACAATCCCATACAACTTCTTGTAAATAAAGAACTTTGAAAGATCGAAATCTATGACGATCGTTACACAAAAGTTAAAATTCAGTAATCAAATCTCAATTACCAAACTCCATAAGATCTTCACAAGTAATAATTATACAATAAAGCAATGAGATCTCTTGATTTCAATCCCATCGATGATCACGATGATAAGAATTTAAAACGATGATGACTATATTGTTTAAGGAAATATGAATCATAAAGCACAATATTGTATATACTACATAAGAATGGAGAAGCGAATCCACAACCTTCGTTGGTCAAGTAATCGAGTCATGAATGTGTTGTCTGAGTCGTCTAGTGTCGTCAAGTCGAGTCGTCTGTGGTTCGAGTCAAGTCCGTGTCGTTTTCCAAAAGAGTCGTGTAAGTGAAGGTTGGAATCGCTAAGCCAAATCTTATAAAGTATGTGCTATATTTCATAAAATATCTATCATACAGAAATTTAGAATGATACAAACCAAAGCATAAACCGTGCTAGAAATATAACTCAAAATCACAATCTTTTCTCGAAAACGATATACACATAACAAGTTTTGCGGACAAAACTTTCTTTAAGGTGGGGAGGATGTAAGCCCCGGAAAATTTCAATAAATAATTTTAAGATGAACTTCGAAATAAACCCTAAAAATCACTCTAAATTAAAACCGAATTTCAACTAGTCTTAAATCACGAACGAATCGAAAAATTTCCGAATCTTGGGAAAAATAAGAATTCCCAAAAACAAAGTAGAACTCAACATGCTCAATTCCAAAGCCACTACGTATGACAAATTCCATACGTGACTCCGGTTCATAAAGTCGGGTAATATAGATCCCAAAAACGAATTATTAAAAAGCAAATAACGATTAACTTCGGAAATGAAACCAATTCAAGAATTCCAAAAACGTTAAAAGATATTAAATACTTACAAAAATAAAATGTAAAATAAATTTCTCAAATTAAATATGTTGTATAAACATAAAATATCAGTTTCCAATTGGCAAAGACCTAAACCGAAAAATCACCCGGAAACCCTAATCGGAATGCAATAGCCTAAGTCCGGCAACTAGTGCCCCTAACCCTAGAGGCCAGGCGTAGCTAAATATGTAGAATAGCTCATAGTAATATGAGTTTGTTTAAAAATATCAGATTGGTAAATTTTTGACCTATTTCGAACCCGTTCGGACATAGACTTCGAAAAGCGTGTCCCGGGGCTCGAGATATAAAAATATACCAATAGTACCGTTAGACTCGTAATTTCATAATATTTCTAAATATATCAGTTATATAATTTTTCGGGTTATAAAAGTTACAGTTATAACCTTTTTATCGTATTTCCATTATTACCGGTAATTGATTAGTCTTTTGCACTATTCATTTTTATTTCATTACAAAATTTTATTATTCTTATAAAGTCTTATATTTTTAGATAAATATTTTATATGTTATAGAAAATTTTGTTTTTCTAAAATTTAGTTCGTTTCGGGTCTTTACGGGATCAGATTCTGTTTAAGACCCGATACTAAAAATAAAATAAATTAATTTAATAATTGAAAATATTTTAAAAATATTTTTTTTCATAAAATAATTTTTTAGAATTTTTCGGGTTATAAAAATATTATTTATAGCCCATATTCGCGTATTTTGATCATACCGGTAACATATTTGTTAAAATACTAAAATAATTCAAATAATTATTTAATTTTAAATATGAAAAATCTGCTACAAATATTTGGAATAAATTTTCCAATTTTATTTTATTTTAATTTATTTTATTAATAAAGTACTTTTACAACCCATACCTTCAAGTACACCTTACACAATCACTTCATTTTCACTTCAATCTTTCTACATTATCCCACAATTGATGGCAGATTTTTGACCCTCTTTATGGCTGCCATTGTCCTTTATTTACTCCTATTTTGACTAAAATTAATTATATTTCAATCCTTCTTCAAAAAGTTACATTACACATTAATTATACAATTCAATTTTGAGTCAAATTTCAACAAAACCCTCTCTCTCCTCTCTCTACATTTCACGTGCAGCATGGTTATTGGCTGCCTTGTTTTATTTTTTTTTCTCTCTTTCATTCATTAAAACACTCATTTTCTCTCACTCCTTCATTTACTCACTTTCCCTCTTTCATTCTTTAGCTTTTCTCTCTCATTTTCCTCTCTTTTCTTCTTCATTTGTTCTTGTTTCCTCAAGAACACATGCTGCCCCCATCATCTTCATTAGCTTCCACCCAATTTCTTAAAGATTTCTAAGCAAATCTTCATCTCAAAGCCTCCATAGGTGATATAGGTAAAGTGTAATGAAGGTTTCATGCATCAAATGACCTTCCATAAGCTTAAAAGCTTAGGATGATGATGCCAAAAATGAAACTCTCCTTTTCTCTACTTTTATTATCTTGTATTTCAATTATTTTCTTGTTTAAAGTTGATATATTTTGTAGATCTAAATTTTTGTAGCTTTGATTTTCGTTTATGCCATGGATCTTGTTATTTAAGTTGTTATTTTGTTATTTCTTATGATTTATGCATAGATCTATCATCACATATATTCATGCATTATAACTAGTTTAGAAAACTAGATCTAGAGTTTTGAGTTCATAAATGCATTAGATCTTTGTTTATGTTCATGAACAACTTGTATAGCATGATGATGGTAGGAAGTTGTAGGAAACTCAAGATCTATTTATTTTCAACAAAAATCATTTGAAAATTCGGATGAAAATGGAACCATATTTAGAAAAGTGGTTTTTCAACTTCAAAATGTGTATTTTTCATTTAAAATGAAGGGCTTAGGGTATAGATACCATAAATGAAAGATTTTGATAAGTAAAGTTTAGATCCATGATGTTTATAGCTTATACCATGCATTTGTTTTATGTTTATGTTCATATTAAGTATAGATCTTAGTTATGAACTCAAACAAAATTTGAAATTCGTATTTTGGCAAGACCATATTTAAAAACCACTTTCCAAGTGTCAAAATGTAATTTTTACTTAAGAAAATGAAGGCTTAATATATGTATATCATCAAGACTTCTTTTTACAAGAATCAATGTGATTTTCAAAAGTTATTTTCAAAATAAAAATTCATTTTCGGATTTTGGCCAAGGCCTATTTTAAAAACATGTTTTCCAACTCAAAAATGAAGTTTTTATTTAAGAAATGAAAGGCTCTTAGGATAGATATGTAAGGAATGGATTTTCATGAGCTTAGATAGATTTTATCAAAAGATATAACCAAAAATGAATTTTGTAAATTCGGATCCCAACCAAGACCAATTTTTAGAACCCATGTATCAACTCCAAAACTCATGTTTTATGTGAAAAATGAAGTATATGGTAATAGATATCATTAAGCAATGATTTTTACAAGTTAAAATGAGTTTAGGCATGAGTAAGGTGTTAAACAAGTAATGGAATTAAAATGAAAAATTTTGAGTTAGTGATCAATTGTCAAATTCGTAATTTGAGATGATGCATAAGTAATCACTTAGTATTTGAGTCAAATTGCAAGTTTTATGTGTTAAATGAAGTCCTTAGGTAATTGCTATAGTAAAGCCTTAAATTTTAATGCTTTAAACAAGTTTTCCCCAAATGAATCATTCAAAAAGTGATTTTCTAAAATTCGGATTTTTGAGTAAATCATATTGGAAAACATATTTACAAAGTGTAAAATGGAAATTTTTATGTAGAAATGAAGGTCATAAGTAATATATATAATGAAGACTCAATTTTAACAAAATAATTATATTTTCTTAAGTAATAAATCCAAAACAAATGGAAATGACAAAGTTAGAAAACTAGATTTTTCAAAAAGTAGTTATAGTTGAAGTCTTGCAAAATAAAGAGTTCTAAAATTTTCTTTTACAAAAATCATCAAGACCATGCATACATGAAACTCATTTCATGCCATTCATGTTAGGAAATCATTCATATTCATGTGGCTAATTTATATAATAAAAACATTACAAACATTACAAAACTATTTTTCGGAATCGGAAACCATTACTGATCAGATCTGATCCCTGTTCTGAGACCTAAACATTTCCAAACTTAAATATAATGTTAGAATTAGATATTATCTTTCGAAGTAGATAGAAATCGATATATAATTTGCGAGATTCGAGTTAAATGACCAAGTTATGGCCGTTTTAAGTTGGAATTCCGCTTAGGACGCGAATTGCGAATTTGATAGTTTGAATGAGATAGTTTGGATTAGTTAAGTGATGAAATACTTATTAGAGTATTTCTTTTTTAAGAGATCTCGAGATCGACGATTCCCTACCACCGGATTATTATTACTAGAAGACCGGTGATCCAATGGCCGAGTGAGTTTTCTCCTTGTTTTGTTGCCTTGATTGTGATTGTAGTTAGTTGCATTAGAATTGTAGGAACAAGATAAAATCGATATGAATGGGGATGAGATATATGATGAGACTGTGATGAACGTATGCCAAAGAATACTAAAGCATATCGAAACCACGATTTGATTGGATAACTGCACCGTTCATATTATTTCTGTTATATGTGTGATATTGGTTGGTCATTTTAAAGAATGTATAAATATTTTTGACCCAAGCAAAAATTAAATTGGTCATGCATCGCATCGGACATATTGCATTTGGTAGCATGCTACTCCTAAGTAGGTCGATCGGTATGGTCCGTTGTTGCCTCGTTTGGATAACGAGCCCGGTGCCAGAGCTCATTCAGGGGTATTAAGGCGCATGTAGATGCATTCTTGGGTGAGCCTAGCCGAGTCGAGTGCTGAGAGCCGAGGGCTTGGGGACTAGATGCGGTCGTGTAGACTCAATACCATTCCTAACCCAAGATACAGAGGGCGTAAATCCGTTCTGTGTGTGGGTTCCAGATACCCATGCATAATTGCTTGCTCACGTGTTTGTTCATGCATAGCATATGATTGATTGTAACTTGATTGTTATTGTACGGAACTAAGGGAATCCTCACTAAGCTAGTGTAGCTTATACCCCTATAGTTGTTAAATGAGCTGGTTATTACAAGAATGCAAAGTGGGGACCGAATTGGTTGAAGTCGGGAAGGACTTTGGGATTTCGGCAAGGAATGCGAATGTTTGAAGTTATCTGCTAGTTTTATGATTTGTCTTGTAATAGTTATGTAAGGAAGTCTGTGGATGAATGTAATTGGAGTTGAATGATTTGTATTTTGAAGTGTAGTGATTTGTATCTGAAGTATAGTATAATTTGTATTTCCTTTACATTGTTACTCAAGCTATATCAACGTAAAATGTATTACTCCGATGAGTCTCCTCTATGTGTTAGACGCCTTGTACATAGTATGAAAGCCTTCGCATGACTGAGGTGGTCATTCTTAGGCTTTAATATTGTGTACGGCAGACTGCCACGTTTAGGGTACCCTTTGGGGAGTGACATCAGTGCTGTTACGGGGTTCTTCATCTGTAACAGTGGTCTGGTTTCCTTCTTCTGGTCTTGCTTCATTCTCTTCCTCTAGGTCTTCTTCCGAATCTTCACTCTCTTCATCTTCTTATAGTCTTCCCTTATTATTGATCCGTCATCCCGTAGACGTAGGGGCTCGTTCCTCCTTAGTTGGATTCCCATAAAGGCAGGCGCTCCGTGGGCACTTGGGTTGGGGGTCGTAATACTTCCTGGTACATTCATGCCAGTGGAAGATGTCGTTGATATCTGCCTTCATCCATTCGAGATGATCCATCAAGTTGTCATGGGCGTAAACGAACATAGGTCCAATTTTCTTCCATGTTTGGAAATCTGGTGAAGTTCATCCCTCGTCTTCCCTAAGAACGAATGTGGCTTCTTCAACATAGGTCTATCTTCAGCAATGCCGCGATACGTTCTATGGCGTATATCATTTCCAACTCGGTTAGTTTCTTTCCTATAGGACAGTTGTGAATGGTCTGCACCACTTCCCTCCATTCTGTTTGTATCATTCCTCTCTTCCATATTTGGAACATTTCCCGGACGGTCTTAGGTTGTCCTGCTAGGGCAAACTCTCACATAGGACTCTAAGTCTCAATCGATAATCTTCTGGTGTTTCGAAGGGTCCTTTCCGGAAGTTCTTGGCTTGGAGATGGGCCTCATCTATGGTGATCTACGTAATAAAAAGATATTAGAAGACTTATTCTACCCATTCTATTTCATCTAAGTCTTCCTTACTTCTATTCTAAGTCAATTCTTCTTAAGCCCATTTCTATAATTATGACTCATAGGTTCTTAAACCATGCTCTGATACCAACTTAAACTGTCACTCCCCAATGGGTACCCTATGTAAACCCCCAAAAATTTTCATAATCCTTAAAAATAATTCTAGAAGTATAAATATCAAAAACCCGAAAAATCAACTTGAGATTAAAACTCAATTCTAGACCGAGTCAAATACCGGAAACGAAACCCTAAAACTCGAACCAAGTTAAAACTTAATTCCAAATGAGAACAAAAACGAGTTTTCTAAATCTTGAGAAAACAGGAACCCTTGAAACGAAATATAAATTCTAACTACCGGTTTAACAACGTTCGTACATCAATTAAATTACCTAACCGTTTTCTAACACGCAAATCAAGACAATATATCCAAATAACGATCAACAGCAAAATCTTAAAACCTTCGATAAATTTCAGAAATCACAAATTTCAAATTCTCACCAAAAGTCAAATTGAGTCAACTCATAACCCTAGACTCGGTTAAACGATTCTGAGAACTAAAAACTATTAAATAATCACAAATAAAATAAAATAAAATTCGAGCTAAATTCTAAAACGATCAAGACTCGAAAAAAATTATACGATCTTACGAATATCTCGACGAGAACGAAAATCAAAACGGAACCTAAAAAGTCAACAAGCCTATAACGAAACCCTAGTGTTTAAGATCCGGCAATCCCGCCTTTTCAAACCCTAGAAAACGAAATTAAGTTAATGGCCTAGAATAGTTCGTAATAACATAGGATAACATAAAAATATCAGATTCGCGAATTTCAAGTGACCTTCGGACCCAAACGGGATCGGTTCTGGAAAAGCGTGTCCCGGAGCTCGGAATATTAAAATATTCCGTTTATACCAATAGACTTGTAAAAATACAAGGATTCCAAAATATCAGTTTTAGAATTTTTCGATAGTTAAAAAATTACAGATATCGCATTATTACGCGTATTTTTATTACTGCCAGTACTTTAATTGTCTAGTCTACTATTCATAGTACTTTTCTACTATTCATTACTATTCACCTATCTCTACTTTTTCTTAGACCTATTTCTTATACCTACATATCTATTTTCTTACTTTTTTCATTTCCAATACAACTTTAATCACATCAAACTTTACACATTACTTCTTTATTACACAAACAAATAAAATTAAATCAAAGTTGTACAATTTGGTCTTCCCCATGCCAAAACCGGCGCCATCTCTCCCCTCTCCATCTCAATTATCTTTCTTTTTCAATTTATTTTATTACATCCAAAAATCACTCCAAAAATTCTATAAATAACCCCTTCCTCTTCCACTCTTTCACACAATTCATTCACTACCCAAAACTCTCTCAAAATCTCTCCAAATTCTCTCTTCAAGAATTCTCTCTACAAAAACTCTCTCAAACCAATTCCTCACAAAAATCATCCCTCGTACATAAACTATCTACCACATATTACTGCTAACATAATACTCATTTCATCTACCACCTTCATACCTCTTACATACTTTAGGTAAATATTTCTTCCATCTTTTATTCATCCATGTCATGTAATTTAACATGACTATGGTGTTGTTTTGAAACTCATATGAGTAGTAAAAGCAACAACATGTTCATATTTTGTTCTTGTATATAAGCTTCCTATTTTATTATGTTGTTATTATTATTGTGATTATTTGCTTATATATTTAGTATTATGTATTATTATGTATATTTATTTAGAGCATATAAGCTCATTTGTTATTTTTTATTTTCAAGTTATGCAATATATTTATTTTATGTTGATATTAAGACTAGTCTTTCTAGTCTTAGACTTGTCCATATCAAGTCAAAACAATCTTTCATTTATTTTCTTTAATCTTTCGGTACTAGTCCATTCTTAGTCCCGGGATGCCTTGATAAAGCTAAGGCTCCAATACTTGATCGGGATTCCTTGATGAAGCTAAGGTTCCCAATGCTTGATATTTTATTTTTCTTGCTTACTATTATTTCTAGTATTTCTTTATGTTCTTATTTCTTTATATGCTCATGATGCTTGCATTTACATAATGCTAATGTCTCAACTAAATCTAAAAATAGAATTTTGCTTTACTTAATGAACTCAAAGCTAAGTTTTCAAATATGATATTATCACAAAATCATGAAGTTATTATAAACAACATAGAAATGGAGTTTTCTCAACATTTTCATAAATAACAAAGATAGATTTTCAAGGAATCATAAGAAATAAATATTTTCTTTGTATATTATGTTAACATAAGCTTTTAGTAATATATATTAAAAGTCTTTACAAAAAGCTCAAGATTTAAACTCTTTTAAAAACTTCGAAATAAAACTAAGAAAACAAACTACTTTTCAAAGTTAAGATAAATTCATAAGGTGATGAACCCACTTAGGAAAAAAATGATTTTCAAATTTCTAAAAAGAAGGAACTCATTTTCAAAAGAATATAAATAGATTAAACAATAATGGATCTTATCAATAAAAGATGATTCTTTTCAAAAGAGATGAAAGAACGAGTTTTGGAAAGTAAAAGCTTATATTTTAGAAAGGAATATAAGAAAACAAGACTCATTTTCTAAGACCATCTTAAATAAACAGATTATGAAAAGGGTTTTCGACAAATAAATTAATCTTTTATCACTAGAATGAAATTTATGAAAGACTAGGGTTAAAGGAGAATTTGCTTATTTTGGAAAAAGGAATGAAGAAATAAATAAGATTATACTCATTTATAACAACCTAAGAAAAATATAAAGTTTCTTTAAATACTTGAAAGGAAGTTTTCAAAACTAAGGTTTAAATAAATTATTTTATGAAATAAATTGTTGAGACACTACCATTAGGATTTTTGCATATAAAGTGAGCTTGCCTATATATTCAAAGTGTTTATCAACTATATATTTATACACATATTGTTACAAAAGGATTTTCTTTTAAAAATGGAGTTGAGTTAGAAATCGGATTTGTAAAAGCTTGACAATTCTCTTTTAAATCTGTACCTAATGCTTTCGGAACCCAAATGACCTTTTATGACCAAGATAACCTTAGAAATGGATAGATCTTTTCGAATAGGTAGAAAACGGTATATTATATGAGAAATTCCGAGTTAAAATGAGCAAGTTATGGCCATTTTAAGTTGGAATTTCCTCTTATACGATTTTACTGCGATTTTAAGAAAAGTTGGAATCTCCAAGGATAGGAATTTCATGAAAGACTTATCCCGGGTATTTCTTTGTCTAGGTGAAGAAGGACACGAGAATACCCTACCCGAGGATTTCTACAACTAAGAAGATAGCGAAATGGACGAGTGAGTTATTCCTTCTAATTTCATTACCTTGCTTGTGTTTGTAATGTAGTAGCATTAGTGTACTAAGAAAAGATAAAAACGAATATATTTGGGGATTTCGGGATTATGTATATACATATTCATAATAATCATTCATTCATATAAATGGCTTTACGAACTTAGGGACAATTCTCTTGATTACTAATCTATTATATGAATATTCACATGTTAATACTATGCTACACTTTATCTAAGTTTCTAATATCCAAAATAGATTACCTGCCCGCAGGGTCCTCGTGGCCTTAACCATAAGTAAGGAAACTGCAAAAGATATCTATCAGGGTATAAGCTAATAGGCTTAGTGAGAACTATTTCCATAAATAACTTCTTGTAACAATATTCAAACAAGTTGATTAAATCAAGAAAATGTAATGCAAACAACACGTGGGCAAAAAAACATATTTTTCCGGGAACTATATGTTGAATGGATTTGCGCCCTCCATTCGGGGTTTGGTGATACTAACCTCAATTCAAGTAGTTTTAAATAAAAAGTTTTCATGCTCGCGAGCACTCATCGCCAAGCATTCCGAATCTACTTGATTGATCTTGCTTTCGGATCTACCGCCAAGCATATTCCATTAAGCTGCCAAGCAATCGCTTTCGGATCTCCCGCCAAGTGTTGCTTTCGACATGAGCTTACTATCCTTCTCACCCAAGGATAATAACCCAAAATGCAATGTGACTCACTTCGTGGTATGTATGAATTCATTTATTTATAAGGCCATAGCACAATTATTGTCAGATTTAAGGCGATCAAGGAATTTCATACAAATCAATATTATACTAAAACAACTATTTAAAACAATTCTGACTTCAATATTCTTAAAATTCTTTCAAAAAATTATTTACATACGTATCGGTTTATCTTTTTCCTAACTCTAATGCAACTAATTTACAAGCACAACAAGTATAGCATTTAATGGAAATAAACTCACGATGCCATGGTAACTATTCCTCTATGCGGGTAAGTCGTTCACACACTCCACTTAGTCGTAAAATCCTTGGGGTAAAGGAATCCTTCCTCGGGTCACCTAGCCAAAGAAAATACCCACAATGAGTTTTTCTTGATGATTTTCTTGAATTTTGACAAAACAATGTCAAAAGAACGTTAAAGTTCGTATAAAGGAATGTTCCAACTTAAATGGCCATAACTTGGTCATTTTAACTCGGAATGCGCATATAATATACCGATTCCTACCTACTCGAAAAGATCTACCCATTTCTAAAATTATTTCCATCAAACAAAGCCATATAGGCTCCAAAACAGTGGTGACAAAATTCACTACGGATTTTCTAGCAAAACATCTTTGGTCAAGAAATCAAGATTTTGCTTGATAAATAATTAGTTATCTATATAGTTGAAAAATTCTCTTTTGATGACTACTTAGCTCATATTATTCATGCTCAAGTGTTTTGTTGTCCATTTATTTTTCTTAAGAAATCATGTCGGTTTTGAAGTTGTTTTGGGAAAATATAGTTTACAAAATTTCCATGTTGGTAAACTTCTTGAAATGATTATGTTGTTTTTTTTACTTACGAAAATGTTTCATATTAGCTTATCTATATATATATATATATATATATATCTAAGTAACTTTTTGGAAATAAATTTTCGAAGTTTTCTATACTAATACTAATTTGGAGTTTTTAGAAAAACACTATTATTTCTATTTATTTTTCTTGTACAATCTTCTTTGTCTATTTGTTTTAAAATCTTTGCTCGAAGTTTTTCATTCTTTTCTCATGCTTCATAGAAATCATTCATAAAAGTTTATTTTCTTGGTAAAAACAAAGTGAATCAATATGTGACTTAAGAAACCTTTTTCTAAAATTTTTGTGGTTTCTTCTTGTAATTTGGAAAGAAATAACTTTATTATTTTCAAACCATAAATTTTCTTTGCCTATTTGTTTGCAAAGGTCTATACTTGAAAATTCCAAAGAACCATTTTCTTTTGAAAAACAAAGTGGGATAAAGGTTTAAGTAGCTTTTTAAGTAAAAATAGTTTCTAAAATTATAGTGAGTTCTTTTTGTAACTTAAAAAGAAATGAGTTTATTTTTCGTTATCTTATAGATTTTATGCTTTACGTAAACTTATTTCTAAGTGACAAAATCCTTCTTTTGTTTAATTAAAATTTTGGACAACAATCTAAATGAACATGATTATGAGGATAATAATAAACAAAATAGCATAAACATAATAAAGTCAAGTATTGGAGTATTAGCTTTTTCAAGGCTCCCGGGACTAAGAAGTAAACTAGTCCCAAAATGAAATAAAATGAAAGAAAGAAAACTTGTTTTGACTTGATGAGGACAAGTCTAAGACTAGAGACTAGTCTTAATTTCAACAAAAGATAAATAAATAAATTGCAATGGAAAAGTAAATAAATTGCTTTGCATGAAATAAATAAATTGCAAGTGAGCTTATATGCTCTAAAGAATATGTATATATATATAGATATATTAACAATAATAAAACAACATAAACATAAATGGATTGGCATGAACAAGAACAATACATGACCATAATGTAGTTTCCATAACTTGTAATATTTGGAAACTCACACTATGGTCATGTAAAGTTACATGACATGAAGAAGAAGAAAAAAAAATAAAGTGGTTGCCTAAAGAAGACTTTGATATGGTTATGTGGTTATGGGTTTTTGTTGTTGGTGGAAGTTGTTGTGGAATTATTTTGAGAGAGTTTTGGGATAGTATTTTGAGAGAGTTTTGAGAGGAGATTTTGGGAGAGTTTTGGTATGAATTTGTGGGTAGTAAATGTGTGAAAGAAGTGAAAGAGGATGGGGGTATTTATAGGAAATTGAGGAGTGTTTTTGTGTGATTAAAATAAAAGAAAAATAAAACAATTTAAGAGGGAAAGAGGGACAAGGGGCGCCAGCACGGGGAGGGGGAGATTGATTTATTTTTTTGACTTTTTGGAAAATAAAAGATGTAATATGTGAGGTAGATGTGATATAAAGTTATGGGAAAGGTAAAAAGTTAAATTATAGGTTATGTAGAGTGTAAGAATAGGTGTAAGAAAAAGTAGAGATAAAAGAATAGTGTAGAATAGTAAAATAGTGTAATGTAAAGTAGATATGATAATTAAAGTCGGTAGTAAGAAAATACGCGTATAATAGCTATATCTATATTTTTATTTACCGAAAATTACGAAACTGATATTTTTGGAAAACTTATATTTTTACGAGTCTAACGTGTATTCGGAATATTTTTACTATTCGGGCTTCCGGACATGTTTTTCGAGAACTATGTGTCCGATCGGGTTCGAAGGACACCCGAATTTCGCGAAACTGAAATTTTTATAGAACCTGGTTATTAAGAACTAATACGCGTATAATAGCTATATCTATTATTTTTATTTACCGAATAATTACAAAACTGATATTTTTGGAAAACTTATATTTTTACGAGTCTAACGATGTATTCGGAATATTTTTACTATTCCGGGCTTCCGGACATGTTTTTCGAGAACTATGTCCGATCGGGTTCGAAGGACACCCGAATTTCGCGAAACTGAAATTTTTATAGAACCTGTGGTTATTAAGAACTATTCTAGCTTATCATCCCAACTTCGTTTTCTAGGGCCAAAGAAAACGGCAATGCCGGATTTAGTTTGATACGGTAAACTAGGGTTTTGTTGACCTTTAGGGTTTCGTTTGACTTCCGGTTTAGGGTTTTATGCTAAACCGATTCCGAAAATTTGGGGGTTTACAAGATACATATGAGAAGTATAACCAGAATCCAAAATCCATTCCTCACTAGTCCGAGGATCATCATTAGAAGCTACAAGAAGTTCACCACCACTGTAGTCTTCAATTACATCAGCTTCGGTAGATTTTTCTAGTTGTTTTCCTTTATGATTCCTCAACTCTCTTATTCTTGTTCTGCAACTTATAGCACTTTGATTTAATGTGTCCTTTCTTCTTGCAATAACTACAGACCTTCTTTGTTTGAAGACTTTAACCTTCCCCTTGAATTACCATAACTATGTTCTTGATTCCTACCATGAGAAACAAGACCCTCTACTTTAGGCTCTGATCCAATTACTAAATTTTTCATCTTTTCAAAAGATGTCAAAGCATCATACACCTCTTCCATGGTAAGAGAATTGTGACTATATGAGATTGTGTCTCTAAAATTTGAATATGAAGGAGGTAGTGAACACAACAAAATTAAAGCTAAATCGTCCCCATCATACTTAACCTCTAAAGTTTCCAAATCGAAAATAATTTCCTTAAAAACAGTCAAGTGATCTTCTAGAGACCCGCCTTCAGTCAACTTGTGTGAGTATAATCGTTGCATCGGATGTAATTTACTGGTCAAACTCTTCGTCATACACATCTGTTCTAATTTTAACCATAACCCAGCAACTATCTTCACCTTCAACACATCTTGCAAAATCTTATTCGATAAATGGAGATGAATTTGAGAAAGGGCTTTACGATCCTTATGCAAATTTTCTTCTGGTGACCAAAACGCAGACATCTTGTCAAACCCTAATAACACATCATCCAAATCCATCTGTGCTAACACCGCAAGCATCTTGACCTGTCATAGAGAAAATCTTATGCTCCAATCCAACAAAGAAATGTCATACTTGACAGTTGTTATTGTAGATAAAACAAAACCAAACATTTAGCTCTAATACCACTTCTTATAATCGGATCAAACAAATAACACAATACAATGGCAAAATAAATAACAAGAAAGTAAAGAACACATGAGATTTTATGTTGAAACCCTTGCGAGAAAAACCACGGGCAGAAAAGAGAGCGAAATCCACTAGTGTTGAAGAAGGAATACAAGAGAATATGAGTACAAGTGATCACATAGATCTAAAACTCTCATAAACCCTAAAAATAACAAAGCAACACATATATTTTGCATGGAGACCGACTCAAAAGTCAAAATCTAAAAAGTTAGTAGTTTTGGTCGTATGCCGGCTCAATGCCAGCGGCTTATGTATCTGACATCGGCGGTGTACATAATGAAGGCTAGCGACGTAGAGTTAGTGTTGGAAATCCACAAAATGCAGAACTTAAACGATGTCATTAAAGGCCGACGACGAACAGATATTTATGCCTACGATGTAAAATGTACACTGACGGCGTTTAGCCAGCATTAAACAACTATAGAAGCTAAAACTTTAAAGCTGACTTGAAGGCCAGCGATGTAGATATTATAAGCTGCTAGTATACGTTAAAAACTAATAGTGTACTTGAATTTGAGTCACATACTTCAACAATTTACAAATGCAATATCTTTACCAAAAATAATTTTCGCATTATTTCAATTTGCAGCTTTTATATTTCTATTAAAATTAATACTAAATACTACATTATATAATGTAATTTATATCACACACAAGCAAATAAATTAATTTAAAAGCTTCATTAAACCATACAAATTTTATCAAAATGTTTAAACGTAAAAAAAAAAGGGACCAGTCTTGTCTTTTTTTATTCAACTACAAACTTTGTGTAAGTTGCAAGTGTACGTAATCATTATGAGTTGTAATTTTATTTAGTGACTGACGCAAGACTATTATGTTGCAGGGCCAATCTTTCCTTAATGTTGAATTTATCTATAAAGCAATTTTTTTTTCAATTGTAATACATGTTATGGGATATTCATCTATTATAAATTCAACAAAGTAAAACATAAAATACTATGAATAATATTTATTAAGATTTGTCATAATATAAAGGACGATTTTTTAATGAGTACTTGGATACCTATTGAAATAGAACATACATAAGAAAAAGTTATTTTTAATTTATGTAAAATTTCAAGATGACTACTATCTATATTCAAAAGATATTTCTTTTATTGAAATGTGAAATATTGTAAGCTATATCATAAAATGGCATGAAAATGTACACCAATTAACTAATAAAACCCATTCAATGATCTATGAATGTAATGAAAGATTTATGAATTATGTCTATTGTCTTTCACTATTGATTTAGATTTCTTAAAGAACACTAAATAGGGTTTATGTATGTTGTGTATGTAAGGTGAAGAAAGAAGGAGGTAAGGTCTTTACTAGATTTCAAGAACTAGTAGCCAAGAAACAAGAATGAAGAAGAAGACTTTGCTTAGGTATTATTTTTCTTGAATCCATCTCTTGATTCATGTCTTATATATGTATGGTTAAGGGTTAATAAAGATTTGTTATAAACTAACAGAATGCCAAATGAAATTATGAAGCATTCATACAGTATGCTTAAGTCCATACATTCTTCAATGTTTCACATAATCGTCCAAATATCTAGGCCTTGTATGCTTTCTATGTCTTCTTGTCTATATATCAGCATTATACACTTGCACATTCATATTACTTAGCCTCTGTCTAAGTCCAAAAAAAAAGCCTTCCGTCATTAAGAATGCACCTGTTCTCAAGGTGAAAAGTAGGATAGTCGTTCTTAAACAAATCCACATCTAACCAAGTTGAATCTTCATGAAGTAATGAGTTCCATTGAACTAAAACTTGAGCTACTTCTTTGCCTTGTCTCTTCACCAATCTGTAATTCAGCATAGCCAAAGGTTTAAGAATTAGATGGTTACCCTAAGTATCAATTGGTAATGGCACTATATCTGATAAATCACCTGCAAGTTATTTTAAAAGTGTAACATGAAAAATGGGATGAATCCTACACCTATCAAGCATCTATACCTTATAAGTTACATTGCCATCCTTAACAAAAACCTTGAATGGACCATAAAATCGGCTAAATAGCTTGAATGAAATCCCAAGAGCAACTATAGTATGTCTATTAATTTGTAATTTCACCAAAATATAATCTCCAATATGAAAATGATCTTTTAATTGATTTTTGGTCTATAAAATTCTTCATATCTAATAGCGTCTGGTGTAAATTTGATTTCAAATCATGCAAAATCTCATCACATGAACACAACTCCTTATCAACAGCTTCAATCATAGTTGCTCCCATAATATAATAAGTCACCTTAGGCGATGATCAGCCATGTAGATCTTCAAATGGTATCCTTTGTGGAGTGGTATGAAAACTAGTGTTGCAATAAAACTTGGCCTAAGGCAAATAATTTGACCAGAACTAAGGACAATCCATCTCAAAAGAGTGAAGAAGTTGCTCTAAACACCTATTCACTACCTTAGATTGATTGTCTTTTGTGGATGATAAGAAGTACTCAACTTAAGTTGAGTTCCACTTAGACAAAAGAGCTCCCTCCAAAAATTACGGACAAATACTTTGTCTTTATTCGAAATAATACTCATGGGAAACCATGTAACTTGATCACCATTTGAACAAACAAATCTGCTACTTTCGCTATTGTATACGAATTTGGTAAACACCTAAAAGGACTATATTTAGTTAATCTATCAATGACAATAAGTATAACTAAATAAAACTTTGAAAGCGACAATCCAATTATAAAATCCATTGTAAACCCTTCAAAAACCTTTTAAGGTAAAGCTAATGGTTAAAGAAGACCGATAGAAGCCATGGTCAGATATTTCACTTGCTAACACATGCTACCCTTCTTCACAAAATCAATAACATCCCTCCTCATTGCTTCTTAAAAATATGATGAACTCAACTACTTAAATGCCTAAGAGTACATACATGGCCACCAATCGGTAAAGCATGAAATTCAATAATAAGGGAATTATAGGTGCTATGGCAGGTATGAAAAGAAGAGTCCTAAAATATAACAATCCATCTAACTCTTGTAAAGGCCATTTCAAGTCTTTGCCTCTATATAATCATGCCAAAGCTTACTAGACAATTGGTATAGTTCGAAAGAAATGCTTTAAATAAAAAATAAAATAGAATGAGTGATGTGCCTAAGGTAGGGTTACCACCATAAAATCAATTCTAATAATAATAATAATAATAATAATAATGATAATAATAATAATAATAAACACATGACTCCGATTCTTGAATCAAACTACAAGATTGACCTAATCTCTTAACTGGATATGACGCATCAACAAGAGAATAGTTCTAGCACCGTCTTTGTTGATATTATGCACAACAAATTCCGATGCCGTCACTCGCTATAACCCAAAGGATTGATAAGAGTATAGAAATTAGAGAAAAACTCCAATTAGGTTTTCGAATTGCCAAAAAATGCCAAGTTCTCATTAGAAAACGATATTTATAGTAGTTCCCTAAAATAAAATAAAAGACAAAATAACTAAACACAAAAGAAAGCTATTGGCCTTGTATATGAGAGCAAATGGACTTAAACTTGAAAGCTGCAGACCTTGGACCTGCTTACAATGGAAGTCGTCGATCTTCAACTATTGCTTCATTTGCTTCATTTGTTGCGCTTTCCATGTGTATAGAAAAATGGATTTCATTAAAATTATAACACTCATACAAAGAAAAAGAATTAACTAAGTGAACTTCGTCTGGTTCCATGTTGTCTAGTAGAACCCGTAATACAAGGCTCTATAGTCCTTTAGCTTTGGCTCTAGTAATTGGTCCTGTAATTTCAGTAGCCTAATTCACATCAACGAGGAATAGAAATAGCCAAACAAGTTGACTCATATTGATGTACTCTTGATAGTGCATCAATAACTTTGTTTTCTACCCGTTGCTCATATTGGATTTCATAATCATAAACCATTAGTCTGACCAAATATTGTTGTTGCTTCAACATTTGAATTATTTGAAAAAGAATCTCCTTTAAGCTCTTTTGGTTTGTCTTTATAATAAAGTGATGTCCAAGAAGATAATGTCTCTACTTTTTAATTGCCTTTACAATGATACCAAATCCTTAACATAAGTCCCTGCCTTTTGCAATCTTGCACTCAATTTCTTACTAAATAAGCTAATTCTCTTCATGCAAAACCGCCAATTCCAACCCTTGAAGCATCTGTCTCAATAATAAAATTGAGAGAAAAAATTAGTAAGGCCAAGACCGTGTAATCATAGGAGCTTGTTTCAAGCTATCAAATTATAATTATGCTTGGTTTGACCATAAACGCATCTTTCCTTAGCAAATTTATTAAAGGAGAAATAATTGTAACACCTTTTAACAAAACATCAATAATATCCTATTAAACCCATAAATCTTCTCAATTGCTTAGCAGTTATTGGTGTTGGCCACTCCTTTATTGCTGAAATTTTATTACCATTTGACTATACACCCTTCTTTGGCACTGAGTTGCCTAAATACTCAATGGAATTTTGAGTAAAAGGACACTTACTCTTAACAAAAAAATTAATCCTCATGGAGACATTTCAATATTTCTTCTAAACACTATATGATCCTCAAATTCCTGACATACACCAAAATGTCATTAAAAAAAAATTAGAAATTTTCATAAAAATTTATGAAAAATATTGTTTATAATGGCTTGAAAAGTAGATGGTGCATTTGAAAAGCCAAAAGAAATTACTAAGAACTCATAGTTCCCTTCATGAGTTATAAAGCCATTTTATGAATATCCAAAGGAAACATTTGGATATGATGGTATTTGGCTTTGAAACCATTGTGACACCCCTTAACTCATCCAATTGTTGGTCAATGGATTAGGAATTTCTAATACTGTATTTTGGTTTAAAGCCCTATAATGCACATAAAACTATTGTCCATCTTTTTTTAACTATTAACATTAGAAACAAAAAAAAAAGGACTTATACTAGTTCTCATAATACCGATTCCAACATCTTAGCTGCTAGCTTCTCTATTTTGATTTTTGGAAATGTGGGTATCCATGAAGACAAACATTTACTAGAGTGGTTTCATCTTTAAGATGAATATGATTACATCATGCATCAGTGGCAAGGATGATGGGTTGCAAACACATGAAAATTGGCCTAATATGGCATCCACAACTGTGTTGTTGGTGCATTAGATAGTTGAATCATATAGTTAAGCCACCACACTATAAAAGCAAAAATACTATCTGGTGACCAATTTTTGCAACCGAATTGATTGAATACTACCACTTAATAATGTATTTCCTTCCCTTCAGTGTAGCTACTTTTCCATTCCTCTAAAAATGACAAGATTAAATCATTATAATCCATTGGATAAGCCCTAAAGCCTTCAACCATTCCACCCCTAAAACCAAGTTTGTGCCTCTCAATGGCAGTACGTAACAATCTATTGTGAAATAGAATTTCTATATTCAAATTCTAACTTATTTACCAATACTTGAGCACTCCAAAAAATCTTCATTTGTCTTTCAACGTGGGCTTGCAAGAAATTATGCATACTCCCTGAATCAATAGGAATAGAGAGGGAATTTGAATTAAACATACCATACAAACAAAATGTTTTGGGTGCAACAACCCTAGTCATGGCATGAAAACTGATTTCCACATCAGTAACATCTAAAATTCCCACCTGATTCTCCTCATCGCTATCCAAAGTAGGATTACAATCGACAAAATCATCTTCCTCATGCTGTAACATCAATAAAAACTTTTATTTACAAGCATAATTTTTATGAAACTTCTCATAACAATTATAGGAGTAAGTTTCACTCATGGTACCTGCACTTTTTTTATTGCAACACAAATGTACCCTAAGAAAATATTATACTGAGAAGATACCTTAACTTTTTTAAAATTTCACTTAAAATACATTTGGACAGAAACCGTCCAATTTTCCATCCATTTTCTAACATAGCAAGCTAACCGGTCTAAAATATTATTTCTCTATCCAAGTTAGCATTTTTTATTCTACTTTTAATTTTCTTTTTCACTTTCCCTTCTCTCTCTCCCCTCCTTCATCCCCTTCTTCTCCAAAAGAACAGGCCATTAATGGAGCTTTAAAGCTCCCTTCTCTTAATTAGACAAGAAACATTCAGATCTATTGAAAATAGTTTGAGATTATTTTGCATTGCATCACTCCATCAAAATCTCATAAAGGTTTAGCAATTCCAAATCTATTATAGATCGATCCGAATCTTTTCCTATCAAAACTATAGAACATGACTTCAAAGCTTTCAATCTTTCATCAATTCTAACATATCAAACACACAAATGACAATTTTTCATCCACAATTAGTAATCCAAAACAATCTTTACATCCATCTTTTGAAAAATTTTTAGAAATCTTATAATTTTCAATATAAAACAATCATAAAGTTACTTGTAACTTTTGAAATTAACTCTTGTGACAAAACCATAAACCACCTGCATATAATCAGATTATAAGTGTGAATTTAACCATCTCCTCCATGCCCTGATGAAGTCTCCAATGATGGAAACTTTGCATCCATTGTCAGATCACATTTGTCAATTGGAATAATTTGCAACCCAAGAGTCATGAATCCAATCAAATGAACTTAACCCAATTGTTATTACAACATAACAAAAATGGGTTTCCTTAAAATCCACAAAAAAACCACAAAGTTACAGTCTTTTTCTTCAAGACCATCGCTAGGAAAAGGTAGGAACATGTTCTTGGGTTTGTTGTGTTTTGATATTGTTGTAAAAATATTCTGTTTTGCATTTGTCCTTCCTTGTGATGGTATGAACTTT
This sequence comes from Combretum micranthum, assembly GCA_024138025.1. NCBI lineage: Eukaryota > Viridiplantae > Streptophyta > Magnoliopsida > Myrtales > Combretaceae > Combretum > Combretum micranthum. The sequence goes on along the minus strand of JAMXBD010000727.1, from coordinate 444,415 downwards.
GAGGTGTTAATTAGAGCTTTCAAGCTCCATTAATAGTATCCTGCTTATCTGATTTTATTTTTGTAACTGATCTTCTTACAATGAAAAAAAGATTGGATTTTTCTTGCTTTTTTGTTTTCTTCATCAAAGATTCAATCTTTAATGTTGCTATGCTCAGTTACTTATTTAGGTTTGTTATTTTTGTAACCGATCTTCTTAAAGAGAAAAAAAAATTTGATTTGTTTTACTTCCTTGATTTTTTTTATAGAATAAATTTGTTTGTGGAGTTAAGGTTATGCTTGTTTGGCCATGTTAGTAGCTTCCTTAACATCTTCGATTAGCAACCGACATGGAGTTTTAATGATGTAGGACTTTTGATTTTAGGTTTTTTTTTTTTTTTTAAATTTGGTGGTTAAGATTAGAAAGAAGAAGAGGATGAGGAGGCAGTGGAGAAAAAGGAGAGAGGAAAGAGAAGAAAAAAGGGAAAAAAATTGCAATGTCAATGAAAAATAATATTTTAATTAATTTAACTTGCCACATCAGCATTTGATAGAAAAATGGACAGCTTTGGTTCGTAAGCATTTTAAATGAAATATTAAAAAAATTCAAGTATTTTCTTAGTACGAAATTTTCTTTAAGTACATGTTTTTACAATCGAAAAAATATAGGTACCATAAATGAAACCTACACGTTACAGCACAAACCCTTCTCTCTTCTAACTAAAAGTTCTAATGCTAACAATGTTTTAACTGGCAAAGAATGTCCCATAGTCTAGTTGTCTACTTTCATAGATGCAGTTGTGAAATACCCTTATCATTATTCTTTAAATGTCTTTATAGTTGTTTACCATAAGTAGACTAATACTTATATGGAGCGTCTATGGTCCTCGTCGATGGGTTTGTCCTGCTATTTATCTAATAGTTAAAATAATTATAGTAAATGGAATATTAACTATTTTATTGATTTGATCACTATTAGTTATGGTATGAGCCGTTGGATGGTGACGAGACCAGTCTCATCAAAATTAATAGTAGGACCATAGAATTTTCCAATACTGATATGACTTTGAGGAAAATTGTGATTTGATAGCTTCAAACTTACTCTTATGCAATTTGGAAAGACTAATAGCATCAATAAGCTAGTGGGTTGAAAAACAAGTACCTCTTGCTGCATTAAAGGCTTCAAACTAGATACAAACTCTAGAAAAAGTTTTATAATAAACTAGTGATCTTATTTGATAAATGTTCAAACTGATGTTGATACTCAGCCGCTATCCATGTTTATGTCAACTTTGATAATTTCCCTTGAATATCTTCATATTGAGATGGACCAAGACAAATCTTGGTGGCATGGGCAAACTAATCGTAAGTACAAATCATATGATTTGTATGCACCCATTGGGACCAACCTTATGCTTCATCCTCTACAATAAATGAAGCAAGAATCAAACACTGTGATATTGGTACTTCTTGAAAGTGAAAAAATAATTGTTTAGCTTGAAACAACCACTAAGTTGGACCCCTTTTAGCAAATTTATGTAACTATATCTTGATATTCTTTAAGGAATAAATTATCAATTCTTCCCTTGCCATTTTTATTCCACTATTTGCACCATGCACATTTAGGGATTGTGACGTTGCATTAAAATGAAGAAGAATTGCATTCACACTCTTAGTAATTGATTTCTTGAAATCTTGCACTTCAAGTGATTATTTTTCAATATTCTCACTATTCCTTTCAACTTGTACTTATCATTTTATTATGAGTCCATACCATTAGCTATTGTTACAACTCAAAGAATCTAGAACAATGAACAACAATGAAAATACTAAATCGATACTATTTAAAGCTTAGTAAAACAATTTAATCAACAAAAGCTAATCCAAACCATAGTCCAACCCGCAAGAATAGAAAGTCTACTTACATCAATGTTCTAGCATGACAAAGTAAGTGAAAATACACTAAGAATACTCAGGAGGGGGGGGGGGGGGGGGGGGGGGGGGGGGGGTGGGGGAATGAATGAGTATTTTCCCTAAAAAATTAATTTAATTGCACAGATCAAAAACAATTTTAATTGCAGCAGATAATATAACAATAAGTCACAAGTTTAATCCCTCAAATTCCTTGATATTTCATTTGCTCTGAGGACGTAAAGGTGGTGATGGTGGCAATTCCTGTTCATATCGAGGGGGTCCTTGTACCTCAACAGCAAACTCATTTGGATTCACTGGTCCATTTTCCTGAAATTGAACGGTGGAGTATGTCTTTCATTCCTTCTAGGATTTGGTGGAGTCATTGCTGGAGCTCCAATAGGTGGTGCTTCATTTGTGGCTTGCATATTTTGCAAAGCTTGCAAAATCAAAACATTTTGTTGTTGAAGACTTTGGAAAACATCCTCAATTCGGTTTTGGGGTGTTGCAGGAGCATCTATTGGTGGATCTCTTGAAATTCTGACATTTCTACTTTTATTTCTTCCTCTTGGCATTCTATTAACATTAAACATTTTACTTACGTCAAATCATAACTCGTATGTATCAAAAGTCATCAAGATCATCCATATGTATATATGCAACACATATATATACATAACCAAAATACATCAAAGCTTTTCATGGTTAGTGCATTATATACATATCCAAAAATTGCACTACCCTAACTTAGCTTCCCATCTTAGTCATCAAAAGATACATATATATGTCATCAAAAGTCTACTAATATCGTCCTGTCATGTCATCATAAATAGATAATACACATCATCATATAATACTAAAGTCAGACTCAGGGACTGGGATGAAGACGACCCTTGCCCTTCTCCTGAGGACCTAATCGAGGGTAATCATCATCTCCCTCAGAACTACTATCATCAATCTCTATCATCACACCCTCGTCTCCTGGAGGTGCTAGAGTCAGGGCCGTGTCCATCACCCTAATGCCTTTGGGTGCTGGCCTCATCTCACCCTCAGCTCTAGATGGGATATCACTCTCAATCCATCCTCCCTGCGCTGATCCAATCCATCTGGCATAATTATAATCTGAGACATACTTCTCTGCCTCAATCCTTCTTTTCTTACCTTCTCTCTCATCCAACAGTTCTGTGGTGATACTCCTCATGTGGACAGTAGTCTGGACTATCTCCTGTACTACTCGATCCTGTACAACAGCAGGACGCTGGAACTCACCTGCTATCTCAGGGATAATAGGCGGTTTCCTCATCAACATGCATCTGGAGTGACTGCACCTGCTGAGTCGTGCAAGCATCAAATCATCGTCATAGGCCACATCACCTCTGACCCGGGCATGGTCCTGCCTCACATCATGAGCATAAACTGCTCTTCTGCCAATATCTACCCAGACTCTAAAATCTGGGAGCTCTGGTCTCTCTGATCTGGATGAGACTATAAATGCTATGTTATCAATCTCCAAACCACCTCCTTTCTGCACTATCAGCCTCTTAAATCTGTAGAGCATCTCTATAGCTTATCCGTTATTTGGAAAAGCCCGCTCCATCAAGAATAACCAGCCTTTAAACAAAGGCTATAATCCTCGCTTCCAGGTGCTAAGGATCTCATCCAAAATCTTAGTAATCCCGCTTAAATACAAGTCCTCTATTGGAACTCGTAGTCTGCACCTGTATTCCGTCAAAGTCTCCTCCTCCTGCATACTAAAGATCTCCCATCTAATATGACACGTAGCAGGATTAGTCTGCACACACAATAAAATTTGCATGATTAATAATAATCACACATACTTTATTCCTAATTGTGCAGTATAATTCCACCCATAACTACCTAGTTACTACTAAAGAGTGCTTAACTAAATCTAATTTACTACATTCACTAAATGCAATTCTTTCACATATTCATCTTTCTTATTCTAGCAACCATGCTCTGATACCAACTTAATTCTGTCACGCCCCGAGGGTACCCTAATAGTAGTAAACAAGTTATACTTGAATACCATCACTAGATTACCTTAAGAGAATGACAGGTTTTCAAAACAACAGGATCTTTTAAGTTGCTTGATAAGAAATAACAAATATATGAAAGAAAGAACTTAGTGAATAAACGCTACATTACTGTTACAAACCGTATAGTTCTTTTGTAGTACACAACTAAATAATCTGATCTAATATTACATAACCATCCAACTAAAATAGATCTGTAGACTTCTAGCTTCAAAGCTCTTACCGGAGCCATATTCCTGGATGTAACTAACCAGGGTCGTAAAGTGAACCTGAAAAGACTGTAGGAGTATGAGCAAAACCACAGCTCAGTAAATAACCAGACATACCATACATCACACAAGTCATTAACAAATCATATGCAATGCAAGCACTCAACCATATGCACAGATACAAGTTTGATGATCTAGAACCAAACAGGAAAAAGATTTACGCCCTCTTTTAAGGGTTGAAGAACCAAATCTTAATGACCCACTGCCCAGAAAGACTAAGTACACAGGAGCATTAGCAATTTTTCATCTTAAATTATCACTCTTAATATAGTTGATTAAACTGACCATCTCCTGCAACTTCCTTAGAAACTCCCTAAGTATTAATCATTTCAAAGCGATTCCATGGGCGACGTTCTTCGGTGCCTTTTAGTTTCTCATAGGACTGCCAGACCAAAGAGAACCTTGGAAGACTCACACATTAGATCAACCAAGCAAAAACAGAGATCCGAAATATTAATACGTAGCAGACTGTCACAACCATATATGCAATAATGTGATTCGTGCAATGCATGTTCATATTATTTTGTTAAGTCAAAAAGTTTTACTCAATTTCGAGGTGACCATACATTACACACAGTCTCATTATACTACTGCACAACACCAATCATTGCATTATCGCTTGTATAAAGATATTTTAACAATCATACAATCAAATCATATCATACTTCAACAAACATTCATTTTATTATCTTGCATTACATATTTGACTATTTACAATCACAACCAGTACAATATGACTGAATTACCTCACCTGCTCATACCGACTCAGTCGTAGTAATCGCTGGTAGATCCTCTAATGAGTTAAAGTCACCTATAAGACAAAGTATTCTCAATACAATCTAGCTAAATTTCTATATGTGCTTTGTGTCCTAAACTCGATATTCTGGTAATTATTATTACTTAGCGTAGTTGTTGCTCTTATTTTATCTCGCATATTGTTTGGTTATTTTTAGAAATCACATTACTAAAAAAATTAACTTATTTCAATTTCCATTCTTATCTATTTTATTTGTTTAAAAACAAATATTTGACTAATACCAACTTTAATTAATACTAAATATTTTCTTAATTATAGGATTTCAAAAGTTATTAGATGTTAATTCTAAATAGACTTAAATACTTGTATTATAGTCAATATCTAATATATATTTGTATCACATACATATATATACTTAGTAGATATATTATATATATATATAAAATTTCGGTTTAGGTCAGAAAAACTTTCGTTGGAGAAATTTGATCGTAAGCCAGCTCAAGGCCACCGGCCTTTATCTCCAGGTGCCGGTGTAAAAATCATTTTGAAGAAAAATTCATATCAAGTGCACCAGCGTTAAAAGCTGTTGGCTTTCAACGTATGCCGGCCTTACGCCGTCGGTGTAGATCTCCAAGAAGTCGGCTTACGTTCATGTTTTACGTGAAAATTATTTTACGTAGTCTCTGTTGAGTGTAAGCCACCTATAAGCCGCCGGCGTACAGCTTTTACACTATCGGCCTTGAGGCAGTGTTGCACTGTTCATCATCATCCTTCTCGGTTCAATTCTTTTTCTTTGAATTTTACACGTTAAAACTTACTTAAACTACTTCTAAGTGTTTATGTATCATATATAAGGACATAAAACAACTTTCAACACGTTTAAAAACATAAATATATAGATCTCGATTTTGTGAAAGTAGAACTAGGGTTTTGAAGTTTACCTTATTGGAGCTCGTTTGATAGAATCCGAAGCTTGTGACTGTGTTTATTAAGTTCCTAAGATAATTATAAGTCAGTTAGAATCCATATATTTGAACGAAAATCCTTTGAGTCAAGTTAACTTACCTTTGAACTTGTTTTTGAGGGTTTCTAGCTTGTTTTTCCTTTGATCCGAATTTGTATATTTTGATCTGTTTGTTCTTCGTTTTCAGTTCATTTTAGTTGTTGTTTGGGAGTATTTTCGTGCTGGAAGATGTTGAGGAATTATGGAGTTTGTTTGTTCTTCATTAATGCATTTGTTTACATATATATATAAGAGAAAGAAAGTGAAGTTGCAGCGTTTCTCTTTCGTTTTCCTCCGATTTTTGATCTCATTTTGCTGTTGTTTTCAAGCCAATTAATGCTTGAATGACTTGGCAACATGTGATTGGTGTGGAGATTGATTTTGTGGAAAAAATTTGGTGCATGATTGAATCAAATCCGGCTCTCTTCTTCTCCTTCAACTTGCACCGAAACTCATCCGCCAAAACAATATATATATTAGTTTATTTATTTAATTATATTTGAGTTAATTATTACGAGTTATACGAGTATAGATTAAATAATATTTGGAAGTTTTTGTACAAAAATATTCTTATAAATTTTATACAAAACACTTAGATTTTCAAATAATACAAAATTAGGTTATATATATACATAGTTAATTATTCGTACAATTTTATCTCCGCGATTTGGATTTCTTAAGCTCATTAGGTCAATTTTTGTTTCAGGCTCCCATAGCTTAAGAAAACTCGGTTAAAACAAAAGCGTGATCCGATTATTTGTTTGAAGTTTAGATTTTGAGTTATTTGATAGTTTATATTTCGTTGTGTATTTAAAAATCCTACGGTTTATTTTTTGTATCGTCGTTTTCTTTTATAAGCGTAATAGTCGTTTTGTAATATTGGACTTAAATACAAAAATTAAACTATATATATATATCTGTATTTCGATACTAAACAAAATTATTATTAGTGGTTTTTAATATTAATTAGGAATCTGAATTAGATTTAGTCTAAATATAAACTCATTACTACTCTTAATAATCTCGAATCATTATCGAGATCAAAAGGATCATTTGATCTCTATATTCATGTTTTCTATTTAAATCTATTTGTATACTGAGGTTCGGTCTAGATTTTAGATCAATATCTTGAATTAGTTATTCAAGATACAAAATCTCATTTTTGGTATTACTAGGGTTAAAAATTTCTTTATTCGGTTCCTAAATCCTTCATTTATCCAAAATCTAAATATTATTCTATTATTAAACTTCAATCAGAATCTAAATCTATTATCTATTTTTACAATCTATTATAAAGTCGGGTACTATGTGAAAATTCTTGGGTTACATTCTCCCCCTTAAAATAAGCTTTGTCCTCAAAGCTTGAGTGCGTACCTGAGTTTTCAAGCAAATGAGGATAGCTTTTCTGACTCTCTCTTAATCCCAGGTAATCTCTTCTGTTTGTGGATCCCATAATACTTTAACAAGTGGATTTCTTTATTCCTGAGAACTTGCATTTTCCGGTCCAATATCTTAACTGGATGCTTTGCATAAGTCAAATTCTCCTTTAAATTAATTGGTTGTAATTCCACTATCTTATCTTATCTGGTACATATTTCCTTAAAACCGATACATGGAAAACATTATGTATACCAACAAATTAGGTAGCAATGCAAGACGGTATGCCAAATTCCCAACTCGTTCTAATATCTCAAATGGTCCAATATATCTAAGACTCAACTTGCCTTTGGTTTGTCTACCATGAAGACTTTTGATTGGACTTATCTTTAAGTATACATGTTCTCCTTCATTAAATTCCAATTCTCTTCTTTTCAAGTCCGCCCAGCTCTTTTGTCTATCTTGTGCTGCTTTCATTCTTTGCTGTATCACTGAAATCTTTTTAACAGTTTCCTGAACCAGTTTTGGTCCAACCAATACTTTCTCTAAGTTATCCCAGAATAATGGTGACCGACACTTTCTACCATATATAAAGCTTCATAAGGTGGCATTCCTATGCTTGAATGGTAGCTGTTATTGTACGCAAATTCCACTAATGGTAAATGTTGGTCCCAATTTCCTTTGAATTCCATAATACATGCTCTCAACATATCTTCTAATGTCTGAATAGTCCTTTCAGTTTGTCCATCATTTGAGGATGATAAGCTGTATTGAAATTCAACCGGGTTCCCAAAGCTTTTTGTAATCCTTGCCAAAATCTGGATACAAACCGTGGATCTCTATCTGATACTATACCAGCAGGTACACCATGCAATCTCACAATCTCCTTCAAATACATTCGTGCCAATTTCTCCAATGAATATGTCATGTTAACTGGCAAGAAATGAGCTGATTTTGTGAGTCTATCCACAATAACCCAAACAGTATCATGACCTGCATTTGTTTTAGGTAATGAGCATACAAAATCCATAGATATTTGATCCTACTTCCACTCGGGTATTGGCAATGGTTTCAACAATCCTCCTGTTTTTGATGTTCAGCTTGATCCTTTGACATCATCACATTTAGCAACAAATTCCTGCAATATCCTTCTTCATTCCATTCCACCAATACGCACTTTTCAGCTCTTGATATGTTTTAGTTTCTCCTGGGTGTATAGAATATCCAGAAAAATGTGCTTCATGCATTAATTCTTTCCTCAAATTTTCATCATGTGGCACACACAATTTTTTATTCATTCTTAATACCTCTTCTTCATCCTCATGAAAATCCTTCTACTTTCCCTGGAATATTCCTTATTTAATCTTTTGAATTTCAACATCTTCTTTCTGGGCTTCTTTAATCCTCTGAAGCAAAGTAGTTTCCAAAATTAGATTTCCTAACTCAGCTTCTAAACCTTATATTGAGAATTCCAAGTTTAATTTCTCAAATTCCTTGATAAGTTCTTTTTGTTCCGTTAGTATTGAAGCCACTTCTCCATAACTTTTCCGGCTCAATGCATCTGCCACAGCATTCACTTTATCCAGATGGTAATTAATGGTAAGATCATAATCTTTAATTAATTTTAACCATCGCCTTTGTCCCATATTCAACTCTTTTTGTGTAAATATATACTTCAGACTCTTGTGATCCGTATATATTTCACATTTCTGCCCATACAAATAGTGACGCCAAATCTTGAGTCCAAAAACAATAGCAGCTAATTCTAGATCATGAATGAGGTAATTTATCTCATGTGGTTTCGATTGTCTAGAAGCATATGCTATTACTTTTCCATTTTGCATTAACACACATCCCAATCCATTTCTAGATGCATCACTATAGACAGTATATAAATCCTTGTCGTTGGGCAAAACCAAGATTGGTGCTGATATTAACTTTTTCTTCAACTCTTGGAAAATTTTGTTCACGTGCATCATTCCACTCGAATTTCTCATTTTTCCGAGTCAATTGAGTCAAAGGTCGCGCAATCTTTGAGAAATCCTTCACAAATTTCCGATAATATCCTGCCAATCCCAAGAAACTCCTAACTTCAGTAACAGTTTCAGGTCTTTTCCATTCCACAATAGCTCTAACTTTTGCAGGATCAACTGATATTCCTTCTCCAGAAACAATATGTCCAAGAAATGATATACTTTTAAGCCAAAATTCACACTTAGACAATTTGGCATACAACTTGTTGTGTCTCAATATCTATAACACACTTCTCAAATTCTCATCATGTTGTTCTTCATTAGAAGAATATACAAGTATATCATCTATGAAAACAATCACACAGTTATCCAGCAAAGGTCTAAAGATACGATTCGTCAAATCCATAAAAACTGCAGGTGCATTGGTTAACCCAAATGGCATGACCAAAAATTCATAATGACCATACATATTTCGAAATGCAGTCTTTGGTATATCCTCTGCTTTGATTCAGATCTAATGATATCCAGACTTTAAAAATCAATTCGAGAAAATACCTTTGGTCCTCTCAGCTGATCAAAAAGGTCATCAATCCTGGGTAAAGGATATTTGTTCTTGATAGTTACTCTGTTCAATTCCCTATAATCAATATAGAGTCTCATTGATCCATCTTTCTTTTTCACAAAAAGCACTGGTGCTCCCCAAGGTGAAACACTAGGTCTGATGAATCCTTTATCCAACAATTCTTGTAGCTGCACCTTTAATTCTTTCAATTCTACAGGTGCCATTTGATACGGAGCTTTTGATACTGGTTCGGTTTCAGGTATCAAATCAATTGAGAATTCTACTTCTCTGTGTGGGGGTAATCTCGGTAATTTCTTCGGAAATACATCTGAGTATTCATACACTGTTCGAATAGTATGAACATCCAATTCCTTGGATTCACCTTCAATTGCTCCAAGAATACAACCGTTCATCTCCATATCTTCTTCATTTTCCACTTCAATTGCCATTATCCTATTTCCGACTTCTTTGATTATCTCACCTCTATACTCTTTTCTTTCTCCTTGTTTATTGACAAAAGATACTATTTTGAGATGGCAATTAATTTTTTCTTTTACAGCGGTTAACCAAACCATACCCAAAATAATATCATATTTCTGCATCTCTATCAAAATTAAATCAGAAATTAATTATTGATCCCCAATCTTTAGTGGACAACTTTTGATCATTTCTCGTGTCACCACTAAATCTGCAGTTGGCGTAGTAACTCTCAATTCTTTACTCATGTTCCCAATTGGTATTCTTATACGCCTTGCTAGTCCGGTATTTATGAAAGAATGCGTTGCTCTCGTGTCAAACAAAGCATACACAGTTTGATCCCCTACTTGAATGGATCATAAGTATCAATTATTAAGTTCATGTTATTCTTGTAAACCCCGGTTTTTCAAGTAACCAAGATAACCCTAGAACCGGAAACCAAAACCCTAAACCGGAATAGCTCAAGTCTGGAGTGAGAACTAGGAACCCTAATTCTGGTTTTTCCTCGGTTTCCAATTAAGAAAGTTTTATAAGAAAATTTAAATTTGAATATAGTTCCTAATTATATTTCAAACCAAAAAAATATCAGATTTTTGGAAAACTTCAATTCCGGGTCATCCTGAGACCCATTATAGAAAAACGTGCCCCGGAACTAGAATTTCAAAAATTTACTTATGAGTACTCATTGGAATCGAAATAAAATAAGGATTTCAAAAATATATGTTTCATAATTTTCCTGCTTACGAAAAATACAGTTATAGCCTTTTTATTTGTATTCCATTACTATCGGAAAATCAAATTGTCTTGTCTACTATTCCCCACTATTCACAAGTACCACCTAGTCTACCTATTAGCACACTCTACAAATTCAACTCCTTTTCTCCATGCTTTTTGTCCCTTCAACTTATTACAATTTATGACAAGTGATACAAAATCAAATCAAATGGAACAAATCAAGTCCCCCTCCCCCACAAGCTTCCCAAACCGGCATAATTTGCGCGCCCCCCCCCCCCCCCCCCCCCCCCCCCCCCCCCCCCTTCCTTGCTTCAATTTGAAATTTTCTTCTTCATTTAACCTAAATCCAATCCATATATATACTACTTTTCTCTCTCTCTCTTCATTCTTTCATTTCTCAACTTTTACAAAGTGAAAAGCTCTCAAAAACCTCTCCTCTTTCCCCTCTTGGTCGAAAGTTTTGAAGCCCCACACACACACACACAACTCTCCATTTCCTCTTTACATCTTCTATTTTTACTTCAAGTAAGTGAACTTCTACTCCGTCCACTCATAGATCTTGTTATGGCTAAGTGATTCTTGGATATTTCAACTAAATGTCCTCATGACCTTTTGGTAGGGACAATGAAATATGAAAACAAGAATACCGAACCATTACAAAGTAGATCTAACATTTAAAGGAGCTTTCATGCCAAAATCTTTATGTTTCTCCAACAAAAAGTGTTTTAAACAAAAGATCTTTTATAAAAATATAGTTTTTATGTTTTCAAAACTCATTTGAGCATATGAAATAATAGATCTATCATTTTGCTAATCATGTTCATGTAGGCATTTAAGATCTCATCATTTTTTGTGTTTATGTGCATTAATAGTCTTTAATGCTTTTGTCTTTAGTAAATAACCTTCCTAGTATATAGATCTATGGTTAGATAAGTTAATAAAGTCAAAAAGGAAAACACTTTTCAAGATATGAACTTGTGTAAATTCGGATGACTTTGGAAACCTAGATGAAAAACACTTTTATCAACTTCTAAACATACCTTTTTCAAGAAAAATGAAGCCTATAGGTAATAGATAATGTTTGATGATATATTTCATGAGTCTAAATGAGATTTTACTAAAGATAATGTTGGAAACAAGAGATGAAGTCCAATAGAAGTTTTGAGCTAAAGGTCATGTAGACGAAATTCGTAATAATGGATGTATGGTTAGAAAACACTATTTTTCCAACTTCAAAAATGGTATTTTCTTAAATAAATGAAGTCCTTAGGATACAGGTATAATAAATACTTAAAGTTTTAAGTATAAAATATATTTTTCTCAAAGGAATCAACTTGAAAGTGGAATTTTCTAAATTCGGATTTTTGGAACCACCCTAGTAAAAGACCCACTTAAAAGTTTACAAATGAAGATTTTATTAAAGAAATAAAGGCCTTAGGATATAACTAAAGTAAGGGTCAAAATTTCTTTAAACAAAGTGGAGTCTTCCTAAAAGAAAGCCCTTGTAATATGTAGGTGTGACCAAGTGTAGAAAACTCACTTGTTAAACAATAGCATGAAATGATTTTCTACGAAAAAGTTTATTTAAATTCCTTAAGTCTAGAAAGTTGTAAGACCTTAGACACTTAAGAGTTCATATCATGACATTCATGATAGGAAAAATCATTACCATGGCTTCTAGTTTCATCTTGTACTTAGGAATCACAAGTGCATCATGAAAACCGCATTTTTGGAATCCATGTACCCGCTATACAGATCTGACCCCTCAATTCCGAGGCTTAAATATTTTCAAAACTTGATTTAAACTTCATATTTAGAAATCTCTTCCGAAGTAGATAGAAATCGGTATAAAATTTACGAAATTCCGACTTAAAACGACCAAGTTATGGCCATTTTAAAACGGAACTTCGAAAATGACGCGAATTCCGATTTCGCTAAGTTTTATTAGAGTTTTAGTGTCTTAAGTTGGTAGAATACTTATTAGGGTATTTCTTATATGAATAGGTGAACCCGAGGACGTTGAATCCTTGCCTCCGGACTATTATTACTAGAAGACAGGTGAACCAATGGCGGAGTGAGTTTTTCTTCCCGATTCATTTATTGTATGTGCTTGTAAAGTATTGCACTAGAATGTAGGCCAAATGAATGGAATATGAATGATGGGGATTAATGGGAAATTATATGTTGATATTGATGTGAGAACTCAAATTAAGAATATCGTAACCGGGTGATAAATTTTGGTTATGATGGATTGTTTGAGATATTGTTTGATCGCTTAAGTAAATGGCTTAATCAACTACTTGGACTAATGCCAACTTGACACATGCATATCATAATGGGAAGGAGCATTAGCATTTATAGGTTAATCGTGAACCATAAACGATATCGAATAATCGTAGGTTAGTCGTGCACCGTAAACGACATCGAATAATCGTAGGTTAGTCGTGAATCATAAACGACATCGAATAATCGTTGGTTAACCGTGAACCATAAACGGCATATTGTTAGTACCGCAGTAGTTGTTAATCTGCTAGCCTGGGATGGAGGTTGTAATTTCATCCACATATGATTTCCGGACGGTCATATGTATGTTGAACTCACGTGTTTGTTGCATACACTTGCTTGATTAATAACTTGTTTGAATTGTTATGACATGAATGTTATTGTGGAAGTTACACTCACTAAGCTAGTTAGCTTACATCCCTACAGTCCATTCCTTTTGCAGCTTTCCATTTGTGGCTTGGGCGATGTGATTCGGCTGAACAGGTACAGAAGCTAGGAGTTTTCCCTAGATGTTGAAATTTATGTATTAGACTTCCATAGAAAACTTCTAAGACTTGGATGACTGTAATAGACCGTTGATTATTCTATTGCGGGGGAATGTCCCTTAGATTTTTGTAATATTTATTTATTTACGTTTCATGAATTATATCATACTGCTAATGCATGCCAAATTAAGCTTTTATCTCCATTTGGACTTGTACTCTATTATCTGTAAAGGTACGCCTTACATCTATATAAGACTCTAGAAAGACTAAGGCGGTAATTCGGGAATCTTATATGGTATGTGGCGGACTGTTAAGCTTAGGGTACCCTATGGGGCATGACAGTTTAAGTTGGTATCAGAGCACTAGGTTATTAGGCATGATAATAGAGTTTAAAATCGAACCTAGAATTAAGCGACTAGGTTAAAATTGGAGTTAAAGTTAGGCCAATTAATAGTTTTCTTGTTGTAGGTTTCTTTGGGTGAAACCCGGGAAAGAGCTAGAAACTTCACCAAAAGCCTAAATGAGACTATGGTGGAATATCGACTACAGTTAAGGGTATTATGCGAAGACTTTGCGATAGTACAATGACCTAGGACAATAAGAGAGATGTATAAATTATGGAAAGAAGGTCTTAGGTATACAAGGTGGATATCTGTGATAAATCAACTAAGATACGATCCAATAAGAAGAAGGAGATGGACATTTATGGAGACTATTTTATACCCTAGAGAGGGTGATGGTAGATATGCTGGAGAACCCATGCTAAGAGAAACTACATTTATTCTAAAGAATGAGGAGCCCATACCCACCCAAACTTTGGACGTGGCATGGTATAGGACCTCTCTATTGCATGCCCGTGATGACCTTGATGATCATAGGGATTGGAATCTGGCGGATATCAGAAATCACTTTTTGTGGCAAGCTAGATATCTCGATATTGTACCATTTTTTAGGATGGAGCTCCACCCCAGAATAAGGAAACGGGGAGTACATTTGATTAATGCCCCAGTTGTTGAGGAAGATGATGCAATTGAAGAGAATAATGAGGGAGAAGAAAACAATGTGGAGGAATATGAGGAAGAGGATCCGGAGGAGGACCCGAATTGGATAGAGGAGGAAATACCTAGATCCCCTACCCCTCCAGCCATAGCTGTAAACCTCTGTTTTCTAAGCCCTAAACCTTAAGCCGGAAAGTTTGCCGGAGACCTTAAGTCAACCGATCTTGAGTAAAACCCTACAGTTTAGATCCTACAAACCCAAGTTCGTAAATCGAGGAGTTGAAAAATGATTAAAGTGTTTAGAATAGTCCGTAATAATATTTGAATTATTAAAAATATCAGATTGGTTCATTTTCGGCTTATTTCGAACCCATTTGGATACTGCTTTGGAAAGCGTGTCCCGGGCTCGGAAAATTAAAAATATATCTTTAATATTTTTAGACTCGTATTTTTATAAGGATTTCAAAAATATCAAGTTTATAATTTTTCGGATTCTAAAAATATCAGTTATAGCTCATATAAGCTTATTTTACTCTTACCGGTAATTTAATTGTTAAATTTCTAAAAATAATTTAATTGATTATTTTATTTAAATCATAAAAATTCTGCTACTTAAATAAAAATATTTTTCTTAATTTATTTTATATATTTTCTTATTCAAAAAGCCACTTTATCAGCTCATATCTCAAGTACACATACATTATCATTACTACACATTATTATGTCTTCTTTTGCTTTTTCTTACAATTCCATTTCCCAAAATTTAGCCACTTTTCATTACTTTTAATCAATTATTTGATATTTTAAAAGTCTCTTTTAGTTGGAATTGGAAGCTACAAGTTACACTTTCAAAATTACAATTTCAACTCTACACACACTCCCCCCACACTCCAAAAATCACGCCAGCCCCACCAGCGCCGCCCCAACCCCCCCCCCCCCCCCCCCCCTTGTGTGCAGCTGCTGTTTTATTATTTTTTTTTAAAATTATTTAACTCGCTTTTAACTCTATGTAAACATCTCATTCCTTCCCTCTTTCACATTTGTAAACCCTATATTTTTCCTCTCTCTTTTTCCCTCTCTTTTCTTTTCTTCTTGGCTTGTCTTCTTCACAAACAAGCTGCCACCATTTTATTTCCTTGCTTCCACATATATTTCTTGCAAATATTTAAGGTAATCATCCTCTTTTTGCTCTTATAAGATGTTCTAGGATGATACCATGGATGTTTCATGCATCAAAGGACATTCTACAAGCTTGAAAAGCTATGGATGATGATGCCAAGAATTGAAACACTCCTCTAGATGATGATCTCTTTTGTTCTTAGTATATTTGATATCTTGAAGGCTTATTTATCTTCTTATTTTTGTGCTAGCTTGTAGATCTAGGAGTTTACCAAGCTTTAGTTATGTTTATGTGTAGATCTAGAAGTTTAAGGCTTATTACTAAGTTTTTCTTATGTTTTCATGGTTGTATTTTGAGTAGATCTTAGATTCAAGTTGGAATAAAAAAGTGAAATTCGTAACTTGTCAATGCACTATCTTAAAAACCCTCTTTCAAGTCTTAAAAGGAAAGTTTTTGTTAAGAAAATGAAGGTTTGATGGATGTATATCATCAAGACTCCATCTTACAAGAATCAAAGTTGATTTTCAAAAACAAAAATTGTATTTTCGGATCAAGACAAAGATCTAAAATAAAAACATGTTTTTCAACTCACAAATGAGGATTTTATTCAAGAAATGAAGGGTTCTTAGGATATAATATGTAATGGGTTGTTTTTCATGAGTTTTGATGAATTTTCTCAAGAGATATGTCCAAAATAAATTTATGAAAATTCGGATCAAGACCAAGACCTATTTTTGGAACCCATCATTCAACTTTAAAATGAAGATTTAGACAAAAAAATAAGGGGCTCTTGGTATAGATATCTTAAGGAATGAAATTTCATAAGTTTAAATGAGTTTTCCTAAAAGGTATAGCTTAAATCAAGTGTTTTGTAAAAGACAAAATTTAGTTCTTGTATTCATTGTGAACTTCAAAGAGGAAATTCAAAATTATGGGGAGACCATTTTTAAAACCTTCTTTTAGATCTCAAAACAAGTATTTTATATTGAAAATGGGATGCTTTGATGATATATAATATAGAAAAATTATTTTCATTGAACTAAGTAAGTTTTAGTAAAGGAATTACTCAAAACAAGACAATGAGTTTTGACTTGTAAATTTCGGTTTTATGAAAATGGATTCTTAGAAGTTTCATTTGAACTTTATCTCCTTGCAAGTTTAGGACTAGAATAAGTTGGTCTAAGTAGTTAAATAGAGTAGATATGGCAATTTTTCACAAAGACTCAAATCTTGGAATTTTCGCAACCCTACTGTACAGTATGTTTCCGACCCCTAAATGATCTTAAATGTTTGAATTAACTTTGGAAATAGATAGCTCTTTCAAAGTAGGTATAAATCGGTATATTATAAGCTAAATTCCGAGTTAAAATGAGTTAGATATGACCTTTTTAAGTTAAGGATTCAACCTAGACGGAAATTGACGAACTTAGTAAATAAAATTGTTAAGCTTAATAGAACTTCACAAGAGATACTCATAGAGGGTATTCTCTGTACCTAGGTGAATTGGAGGACGGGTTACCACTTCCTGAGGACTATTACAACTAGTGGATTTTCACTACATGGACAAGTGAGTTCATTTCTCAATTAATTATGCTCTTGGATGTGCTTGTAGTATTAGTGGCATTAGACTTAGGAAAAGATAAAATTGTGATTGAATGGTGATCTAAACTTGCATGAATGAACGATAAGTATATCGAGGCAAGCTTTGTTGCAATAACCTTGTATGAGCTAGTGTAGATTTGGAATGTCTGAAATTTGTATGGTCACCTTTAAATTATCTAATTAATATACCATGATTATATGAATAAATTGTACATGCATATCACGTAGTGAGTCACATATCATTGTCGAGTATGCCTTTGGTGGGACAAAGGTGTATTTGGGAGGCAGCGGGTCTTTTAATGAAGGGGATTAGGGTTGCATGACTTATGGACTGTAAGCCCCGGAAAATTTCAATAAATAATTTTAAGATGGACTTCGAAAATAAACCCTAGAAATCACTCCAAATTAAAACCAAATTTCAACTAGCCCAAAAACGCGAACAAATACATAAACTTCTTAATCTTGAGAAAATGAAAATCTTTAAAAAATAAAATAAGAACACAGTGGTCTTCAAATTCAAAACTACGACGTACGAAAAATTCCATAATTAACTCCAACTTATAAAATCGGGTAATATAAAGCCCAAAAACAAACTATTAAAAAGTAAATAATGATTAACCTTCGGAAATAAAACTCGATTCAAGAATTCCGAAAATATTAAGAGATATTAAATACTTACAAAAATAAAATTTAAAAATAGATTTCTCAAATTAAAATGTTGTATAAACATAAATATCAGTTTCCAAATTGGCAAAGGTCTAAACCGGAAAAATCACCCGGAAACCTTAATCGGAATGCAATAGCCTAAGTCCGGCAACCTAGTGCCCCTAACCCTAGAGGCCGAGGCGTAGCTAAATATGTAGAATAGCTCATAGTAATATGAGTTTGTTTAAAAATATCAGATTGGTAAATTTTTGACCTATTTCGAACCCGTTCGGATACAGACTTCGAAAAGCGTGTCCCGGGGCTCGAGATATCAAAAATATACCAATAGTACCGTTAGACTCGTAATTTCATAAGATTTCTAAATATATCAGTTATATAATTTTTCGGGTTATAAAAGTTACGTTATAACCTTTTTATCGTATTTCCATTATTACCGGTAATTGATTAGACTTTTGCACTATTCATTTTTATTTTATTACAAAATTTTATTATTCTTATAAAGTCTTATATTTTTAGATAAATATTTTATATGTTATAGAAAATTTTGTTTTTCTAAAATTTAGTTCGTTTCGGGTCTTTACGGGATCAGATTCTGTTTAAGACCCGATACTAAAAATAAAATAAATTAATTTAATAATTGGAAAATATTTTAAAAATATTTTATTTTCATAAAATAATTTTTAGAATTTTTCGGGTTATAAAAATATCATTTATAGCCCATATTCGCGTATTTTGATCATACCGGTAACATATTTGTTAAATTACTAAAATAATTCAAATAATTATTTAAATTTAATTATGAAAAATCTGCTACAAATATTTGAATAAATTTTCTAATTTTATTTTATTTTAATTAATTTTATTAATAAAGTACTTTTACAACCCATACCTTCAAGTACATCTTACACATATCACTTCCTTTTCACTTCAATCTTTCTACACATTATCCCACAATTGATGGCAGATTTTTGACCCTATTTATGGCTGCCATTGTCCTTTATCCACTCATATTTTGACTAAAATTAATTATATTTCAATCCTTTTTCAAAAAGTTACATTACACATTAATTACACAATTTAATTCAAGTCAAATTTCAACAAAACCCTCTCTCTCCTCTCTTCAAAAATGACGTGCAGCATGTCCCCTTGGCTGCCCATGTTTTATTTTTTTTCTCTCATTTATTACAATTAAAACACTCATTTCTCTCACTCCTTCATTTATTCACTTTTCCTCTTTCATTCTTTAACCTTTTCTCTCTCTATTTCCTCTCTTTTCTTCTTCTTCTTGTTCATGTTTCTCCAATAAACAAAGCTGCCCCCTTCTTCTTCCATGGCTTCCACACTTCATTTTTAAAGATTTTCTAAGCAAATCTTCATCCCAAAGCTCCATAGGTGATATAGGTAAAGTATAATGAAGGTTTCATGCATCAAATGAACTTCCATAAGCTTAAAAGCTTAGGATGATGATGCCAAAAATGAAATCTTTCTCTTCTCCACTTTTATTACCTTGTATTATAATTATTTTCTTGTTTAAAGTTATTATATTTTGTAGATCTAACTTTTTATGGCTTTGATTTTTGTTTATGCCATAGATCTTGTTATTTAAGTTGTTATTTTTGTTATTCCTTATGATTTATGCATAGATCTAGCATTCACATGTCTATCTTAGTGATTCATGCATGTAAAACTAGTTTAGAATACTAGATCTAAAGTTTTGAGTTCATAGATGCATTAGATCTTTGTTTATGTTCATGAACAACTTGCTATAATATGATGATGGTAGGAAAGTTATAGGAAACTCAAGATCTATTTTATTTTCAAGCAAAATGATTTTTGAAAATTCGGATGAAAATGGAACCATAGTTAGAAAAGTGGTTTTTCAACTTCAAAATGTGTATTTTTCATTTAAAATGAAGGGCTTAGGGTATAGATAACATAAATGAGAAATTTTGATGAGCAAAGTTTAGATCTATGAGTTTAAAGTTTGTTTTCATGGGTTTCATCTAGGTGTATGTTCATATTATGTGTAGACTTAAATTTGAACTTGAACAAAATTGTGAAATTCGTATTTTGGCAAGACCAATATTTAAAAACCACTTTCCAAGTGTCAAAATATAATTTTTACTTAAGAAAATGAAGGCTTAACATATGTATATCATCAAGACTTCTTTTTTACAAGAATCAAAAGTGATTTTCAAAATAAAATTCTATTTTCGGATTTTGGCCAAGGCCTATTTTAAAAACATGTTTTCCAACTCAAAAATGAAGTTTTTATTTAAGAAATGAAAGGCTCTTAGGATAGGATATGTAAGGAATGGATTTTCATGAGCTTAGATAGATTTTATCAAAAGATATAACCAAAAATGAATTTTGTAAATTCGGATCCCAACCAAGACTAATTTTTAGAACCCATGTATCAACTCCAAAACTCATGTTTTATGTGAAAAATGAAGTATATAGGTAATAGATATCATTGAGCAATGATTTTTACAAGTTAAAATGAGTTTAGGCATGAGTAATGTGTAAAACAAGTAATGGAATTAAAATGGAAAATTTTAAGTTAGTAGTCAATTTGTGAAATTCGTAATTTTGAATGAAGGCCATAAGAACACCTAGTATTCAAGCTCAAAATGGATGTTTTATGTGTTAAATGAAGTCCTTAAGTAATTGATATAGTGAAGCCTTAAATTTTAATGCATTAAACAAGTTTTTCCCAAAGGAATCATGCAAAAAGTGGATTTTCTAAAATTCGGATTTTTGAGTAGATCATATTGGAAAACATATTTGCAAAGCGTAAAATGCAAATTTTTGTGTAAGAATGAAGCCCTTAGTAGTTATATATGGTTGAGCCTTAAATTTCTAAGTATCAAATGATTTTTTTTACTTAAAGGAATCACTCAAAAACTAATTTTTGTAAAATTCGGATTTTGGAATCAACCCCACTTGAAAACATGTTTACAAAGTGCAAAATGGAAATTTTTATGAAGAAATGAAAGTCATAAGTAATAGATATAATGAAGACTCAATTTTAACAAAAATAATTATATTTTCTTAAGTAATAAATGCAAAACAAATGGAAATAATCAAAGTTAGAAAACTAGATTTTTCATAAGTAGTTGTTATTATGGTCTTGCAAGATAAAAAGTTATAAAATTTCCTTTTAGCAAAAATCATCAAGATCATGCATACATTAAACTCATCTCATGTCATTCATGTTAGGAAATCATTCATATTGCATGTATAGCTAATCTACATAGTAGAAACATTACAAACATTTACAAAACTATTTTTCGGAATCGGAAACCGTTACTGATCAGATCTGATCCCTCTGTTCCGAGACCTAAATGTTTTCAAAACTTAAAAATAATATTAGAAATAGATAGATCTTTCGAAGTAGATTCCGAGTTAAAATGACCAAGTTATGGCCGTTTTAAGTTGGAATTCTTGCTTAGGACGAGAATTATGAATTTGATAGATTGTGTGAGATAGCTTGGACTAGTTAAGTGATGAAATACTTATTAGGGTATTTCTTCCTTTTTAGGTGACCCCGATATCGACGATTCCCTACCACCGGATTACTTATACTAAGAGACCGGTGATCCAATGGCCGAGTGAGTATTACTTCCGATTTCATTTATTGTATGTGATTGTAATAATAGTTGCACTAGATATTTGGTAAAGATAAAATGGATATGCATGATGGGGACGAATGGGAACTATGTATGCTTGTGTTAATGAGAAATGGAATGTAAGAATATCGAAGCCGAGTGATTAACTATTGCTGTATAGATGAATTAGAATTGATTGTCTGCGATTATTGACTGATCACTTAAAAGAATTGGTATAATTGATTATTTGGAATTGAAGATGAAATTGAACTCATTCATACACGATGGGGATGGAGCATTAGCATTTGTTGGTTTATCGTTGTACCTTAAACGATTTTATAGTTTATAGTTGTCCGTAAGCTGAAACGGTCTCGGTCGTACCGCAGGATTCGTTAATCTGCTAACCCGGGATGGAGGGCGTAAGTCCATCCACATATGATTTCCCAGGTCATATGTTTGTTGAATTCACGAGTTTGATGCATATCACTTGTCTGACTAATCACTTGATTGTATGACGTGTTATAAATGTAATCCTGGAAGTTTTCACTCACTAAGCTAGTGTAGCTTATACCCCAATAGTTGTTTAAATGAACAGGTTATCTCAAGAATGCAAGTGGGGACTGAGATGGTTGAAGTCGAGAATGACTCAGGATTCCGGCAAGACATAAGAATGTTTGAAGTTATTAGCTAGGTTTTATTATTTGCCTTGTAATAGTTTATGTAGTAGAATCTTTTGATGAATTGTAATTGAAGTTAATGAGTTGTATTTTGAAGAATAGTGAATTGAATTTCCTTTACATTGTTCTCAAGTTGTATCAACATAAAATGCATTACTCCGATGAGTCTCCTCCATGTGTTAGACGCCTTGTACATAGTATGGAAGCCTTCGCGTGACTGAGGTGGTCATTCTTAGGCTTTAATATTGTGTACGGTGGACTGCCATGTTTAGGGTACCCTTCGGGGCGTGACATAGACCACCCCATTCAAATAATGAAAACTATGGTTGCATGACTTATGGGCCAATATCAAAATTGTGGTTGCATGTCTTATGGACCACCCCACTTCAGATTGGGACTATGGTTGCATGTCTTATGGACCAACATTGGAACTGTAGTTGCATGACTTATGAACTACCCAAACCCCGAATGGAGGGCGTAAATTCATTCACTTATGACTACCGGAAAGTCATATGTTTGCTTGCTCATTTGCTTGTGCATTCATATGGTTGCTTAATTATAACTTGCTTGTATATATACTTTAGCTTGGTCGAGTATGTTATTTAGAAAATGAATCTCACTAAGCAATTAGCCTATACTCCAATAGTTTTTGTTGCAGTGTTCCTATTTTTGGATGTCCCGAGAGGACTCTTTGTGCAGGTTTACTACATTGGATTAAAGAGCTTTTGAGGAAGTCGGGACCTAGTATAGGCGTGGACTCCTAGGAAAATCTCTTTAATGTAAATCCAGATATATGTAATTGGAGCTAAACGATGTAGACTCCTATTATTTTGGCGAGGTTTGCCCCCTTGGCTTTTGTAAAGTTTAACTATTTAACTTGTTGTGATTTATATTCTTAATGCTATGTATGCTTTCTTAAGACTACTCGAATCAAAGTGTGATCCTAAAAGTTGTGTGAGTACATCTTACACTCAATATGTAAACTTATGGGATGACTAAGGATGCCATACTTAAGTTTAAATATCGAGTGTGGTGGACTGTCGCGTTTAAGGTGCCCTTTGGGGCGTGACAATAGCTCCAGAACAACCCAATCAAGTACTGGAGCAAATTTTATGGGACTTCAATAGGGATCTTGACATACCCGATAGTGGGAGGATAGAACCAGAATTCCACCCCGCCATATGGAAGGACATATACTCGGTAGGCGAGCGTCCCCCTAAGGTTGATGCTATAGCCCCCGAGCCGGTGGTTCTGAACCTTGTGGAGAGAGTAAATGAAGTTGATGATATGATGGGTGAATTCCGAGAGAGATGGAATAGGATGTGGGCAGAAGCGGGGAGAGAAGTGGACCGAGAGATGGGAAATAGGAGTGAATCCAACAATAGGGTTGATAGAGAGGAAGCAAATCAAGCAGGAGATCAAGAGATGAGAGAAGAAGGAGAGGAAGAAGAAGAGGAGGAAGAAGAGGAAGAGCCAGTAGCTCGACCTATTAGGAGAAGAAGGTTAACCGTAAGGGCCTATCTAAGTCAGTTCATCCGAAAGGATGATGGAGGATCTTCCAGTCAAGGACGACTCCCCAGCCCTTCATCGGACGACTCCGATTAAGCCATAGGGTCTAGTATCCCATAGAGTCCAATAGTATTTCTTTTTTTTTGAACAGTAGGCAATGTGGGATGCCAATTTGCCTTAAGATTTCTTTATGGATTAGTAAGTTGTCTTTCTTTTCCTTGTATGTTTCCCTTTCCATGTCTTTAGATGTTGTTAGATAGACGTTATTGGCTAGTATCGGAAGATTTGATTTGTATTGTCCAATTTTGTAAGCCTAATTGGAAAACAACTCTTGTACGGCGCAACAAATCAATGAAGTTTATGTTGATTCCAAGAATGAGTTTCATACATATTATACATTTGCATTTAGTAATGAACTACGTACATTGTACTTAATTGCATAAACATACTCTCATTCACATCATTTCTTGATTTGGAATTTCTTTGCTTATTATGATTTCTCTACTCTAAGAACCTTTGTAGGAAATTTGAAATTTTTATTTTCTTGAATCTTTTGTAAATTCTATAGTTCTTTAAATTATTCTTAGAATTTTCGCAAATTCCCTAATCAAAGTTTTATAAACCACAAAACTCTAAAGAAGAAATAAAACTTATTAAGACATTATGTAACAGACGAAACCGGAGAAACCGAAACAGGGAGCAAGAACCACTCCCAAGCGAGGCTAGTAGCGCGAACCAATCGGATCACCCCCAAGCTAACATACCTGAAGCTGCTCAGCCTGATCCCCAAGAAGCAATGATGAACCCAATTGGAAATTTAACAAATATGTTTGCCGCATTCATCCAGAACCAACCCCAAAATCCCGAACCAAGTATAAGGGATTCCGCATCTTTGCCACTACCTCCACCACCCCCACCATATAGGAGAATGCAAGCGGAGTTTCCCATACCACCTGAGGAGCACCCCCTCCACCACAAAGAGGATACCAAAGGAGTTCCCTCCCTGATTTTATAAAGAGCAATCGCTACTTTGATGGGGCATTTGGAAATCCCGATGAGGCGGAGGATTGGTTAGCTCAAATTAAGCGCTCCTTTGCAGCTTAAGAGACTCCACCGCATCTCCGATTGGAGTACGGCACCTACATGTTGAGGTATAATGCCCGGGTATGGTGGGAATCGAAACGAAGGAGTTTGGCACCCCCGATTAGTTGGGAGACCTTTAGAAGGGAGTTCCTGGGGAACTATTTCCCTGCCAGCCTCCGAGTGAGATATAGCGCAGATTTCTTGCATGTGAGACAAAGAGGCAGAACGATTGAGCAGTACGAGACGGAATTCAATCACCTGCTGCAGTATGCTCCTGAATCTTACAAAAACAGTGAGGAACTGCAAAAACAAGTGTTCTTGGAAGGTCTCGATGAACACTTAAGGGTGAAGATACAGGAATCTGGTTTGCCGACCTACCTTAAGGTAATTGAGAAGGCCCGGTTGATTGAAGGGGCCAAGAAAAGAAAGTATGTGGAGTCGGACAAGAGAGTGTTCGGAAAAAGGCATTTTGACTCCTCCAGCGCAAGCTATAAAGGGAAAAGATTCAAGCCTTACCATGGATTTAAGGATAACCATGGTGGAAAGTTCAACCAGGCTAAGCCCAACATTTCATGTTGGAAGTGCAAAGGAAGCCACTACCCGAGACAATGCCCACAGCTGAAGGGCAAGTGCTTCTTCTGTGGCGAGGCAATCCATCTAGTCTATGCTTGCCCAAAGAAGATGGCAATCACCTGCTACCTTTGCAAGGAAAAAGGCGACGTAACCTCCGAGTGCCCTCAACGGAAAAGTGTGGCTACTCGACCTTATGGAAATCCGGGAAATGATAACTCCAAAAGATTCGGTAGCAAGGGTGGAAGCCGTGCAGCTTCGACCATGCATGGGATGTGGCTGTACAACTTTGAAGGCCAATGGATGGTTAAGGATGATGAGGAGGAAGGCATGGAGCTGGCTGCTCTGGACCAAGGCGACGATGTAGATGGCGGCTTGGTGATAGGTCAATAACAAGTTCCGTTCCTTTTTAGATAAAAGTTCCTTGTTTTCTTAGCAAGTTTTTAAAAGAAAAATTTAAAACTGTGAAAGAGAAAAAGTTGAAATCTGGAAACCTTGGAATAGATAGCTGTTGAGTGATTAGGACCAAGTAGTGATAAATGTTTATGGTAACAGGACGCATAGGAGTAAAGCTTATGTGTTGTTTGACACGGGAGCAACTCACTCCTTTATCACTACCAACTTGGCTAAGCAGCTTGGACTACCCATAGCCATGACAACCACAAACTTAAGATTAAGACACCCACAGGTAGTGTCGTGTCGACTCGAGAGATAATAAGAGATTGTTTGCTAGAAATCCAAGGACATATCTCAGCAAGCAATTTGATAGTTTTGGAGATGAGTAAATATGAAGTTATCCTTGGGATGAATTGGCTAAGTAAGGTTAAAGCCATTGTGGACTATCAACGAAAGATGATAAGTTTTGACGACCACAGGAAGGAGAGAGTAAGCTTCCTTGGGGAGACCACGATACAAAGAGACTCCGGATTAGGCTCTTTTGAATTAATGATGGAAGATGAGGAAATTGTGCCAATAGAAGATGCTTAGGTTAGAGAAGAGAAAGGAGAAAAGAGAGACATACCCGTAGTAAATGAGTTTGAGGATGTTTTTCCCTAAGTCTTACCCGGTTTGCCACCAAAAGGAGAAATAGATTTTGAAATCACTGTAGCCCCGGGTACAGAACCGATATCAAAGGCACCATACCGGATGGCCCCGGTAGAATTGAAGGAATTAAAAACCCAGTTGCAAGAACTCTTGGATCAAGGATTCATAAGACCCAGTGTGCCATGGGGCGCACCGGTGCTGTTTGTAAAGAAGAAGGACGGGTCTATGAGGTTATGTATCGATTATCGGGAATTGAATAAAGTCACAATCAAGAATCGATACCCCCTTCCAAGGATGGACGACCTCTTCGATCAGCTCCAAGGGGCGAGTGTGTTCTCGCGCATTGATTTGCGCTCAGGGTTATCACCAGTTGAAATAAAGCCGGAAGATGTGCCTAAGACAGCCTTTCGCACACGATACGGGCACTATGAGTTCTTAGTGATGCCGTTTAGATTAACCAATGCACTGGCTGCATTTATGGACCTCATGAACCGAGTTTACAAACCACTATTGGATAAGTGTGTGATCGTGTTCATAGATGACATCCTGATCTATTCGAAAACCGGAGAACAACATGAGGAGCATCTACGGATGGCGTTACAAACTTTAAGAGAAAATAAGTTGTACGCCAAGCTATCCAAGTGTGATTTTTGGTTGGATAGGATATCTTTTCTTGGACATGTAGTGATGGGAGAAGGAATATCAGTAGACCCAGAAAAGATTAAGGCTATGGTGGAATGGAAATAACCCGAAATGGTAACTGAGGTGAGAAGCTTCCTAGGTTTGGCTGGTTATTACCGCAAGTTTGTGAAAGATTTCTCCAAGATTGCCAAACCTTTGACTCAGTTGACCCAAAAGAATGAGAAATTCGAATGGACAGATAAGAGGGAGCAAAGTTTCTAAGAGTTGAAACGACGCTTAGTGTCAGCCCCAATTTTGGTATTGCCTGACCCCGAAAAGCCTTACACAGTGCATAGTGACGCCTCCAGGAATGGCCTCGGATGTGTATTGATGAAAGAAGGGAAGGTCATTGCTTATGCATCCAGGCAATTAAGGCCTCATGAGCAAAATTATCCTATGCACGACTTGGAACTGGCTGCTGTGGTTTTTGCCCTAAAGCTTTGGAGACATTATTTGTACGGACAAAGATGTGAAGTGTACACGGATCATAAGAGTCTCAAATATTTGTTCACACAAAAAGAGCTAAACATGAGGCAGAGACGGTGGTTAGAACTCATAAAGGACTATGACTTAGGAATCAATTACCGTCCGGGAAAAGTAAATGCTGTGGCTGACGCCTTGAGCAGAAAGAATTACGGAGAGGTAGCAGCCCTAATTACAGAACAAAAAGAGCTGATAAGGGAATTCGAAAGGTTAAGGATTGAGTTCGTAGGGCAAGATGTTGAAATGGAGATCGCAAATTTGATCATGGAACCTACCTTGATCGACAGGATTAGAAGCTCAAAGATATGATGAGGCGATAAAGAAGATCAAGGAAGAAGTGCTCAAAGGGAAGTATGGTGACTTTACCCTGGATGATGAGGAAGTGGTTAGGATGAAAGGGAGATTGTGTGTACCGGAAGATGAAGAACTGAGAAAGGAAATCATGAGAGAAGCTCACAACTCCGGTTACACTGTGCATCCGGGAGGTACAAAAATGTACCAAGACATAAAAAGCCACTATTGGTGGAATGGTTTGAAGAGAGATGTGGCGGATTATGTTATGAAGTGTGCCGTATGTCAACAAGTTAAAGTGGAACATCAACGGCCAGGAGGATTGTTAAAGCCACTACCTATCCCTGAATGGAAATGGGATCAGATCTCAATGGACTTTGTTTGTGGATTCCCGAGAACCTCCACGGGATGTGATGCAGTTTGGGTAATAGTGGATCGCTTGACAAAGTCAGCACACTTCCTACCGATCAACATGGCCTATTCGCTGGATAAGTTGGCTAAGATCTACATCAGAGAGATTGTACGACTTCATGGTATACCAGCAGGGATTATTTCAGATCGGGATCCAAGGTTTGCTTCAAAATTCTAGACGAGCTTACAAAAGAGCCTAGGCACCAAGTTGCATTTCAGTACTGCCTACCATCCTCAAACAGATGGACAGTCTGAGCGGACCATTCAGACCTTAGAGGATATGTTAAGAGCATGCATTTTGGAATTTAAAGGAAGTTGGGATAATCACATACCTCTGATTGAGTTTGCCTATAACAATAGCTACCACTCAACCATTCAGATGCCACCCTATGAAGCCTTATATGGACGGCGTTGTAGGTCCCCTCTGTTTTCGGATGATGTGGAAAAGCTAGCTATTGGGCTTGAATTGGTTCAGGAAGCAGCTGATAAAGTCCGAGTTATCCAACAGAAAATGAAAGAAGCTCAAGACAGACAAAAGAGTTGGGCTGATCTGAAGAGGAGAGAACTGGAATTTCAAGTAGGCGATCATGTTTATCTAAAGATAAACCCAATCAAAAGCATAAAGAGGATGCGAGCTCAAGGGAAGTTAAGCCCAAGGTATATTGGACCTTTTGCGATCTTGGAAAGAGTGGGAGATTTAGCCTATCGGCTAGCCCTACCGCCGAACTTGTCGGGGAGTTCATAATGTGTTCCACGTATCAGTGTTAAGAAAGTATGTACCTGACCCTGGGCGGATAGTAGAGTTGGAACCTATTTGATTAAAGGAAAATCTCACCTATGAAGAGCATCCAGTAGAAATCTTGGATAAGAAGACTCAGAAGCTTAAGAATAAAGAAATCCGACGTGTGAAAGTATTATGGAGAAACCACGCTTCTGAGGAAGCGACTTGGGAAGTTGAAGAGGAAATCCGAAGGAAATACCCCGAGTTGTTTGAGAATCAAGGTACGTCGGTTCGGTTTTGAGGACAAAACTCTTTTAAGGTGGGAAGGTTGTAAACCCCGGTTTTTCAAGTAACCAAGATAACCCTAGAACCGCAAACCAAAACCCTAAACCGGAATAGCTCAAGTCTGGAGTGAGAACTAGGAACCCTAATTCCGGCTTTTCCTTGGTTTCCAATTAAGAAACTTTTATAAGAAAATTTAAATTTGAATATAGTTCCTAATTATATTTCAAACCAAGAAAATATCAGATTTTTGGAAATTTTCAATTCCGGGTCATCCCGAGACCCATTATAGAAAAACGTGCCCCGGAACTAGAATTCAAAAATTTACTTATGAGTATCATTGGAACGAAATAAATAAGGATTTCAAAAATATATTTTCTAATTTTCCGGCTTACGAAAAATACAGTTATAGCCTTTTTATTCGTATTCCCTTACTACCGGAAAATCAAATTGTCTTGTCTACTATTCCCCACTATTCACAAGTACCACCTAGTCTACCTATTAGCACACTCTACAAATTCAACTCTTACCATCACTTAAATCAACTCCTTTTCTCCATGCTTTTTGTCCCTTCAACTTTATTACAATTTATGACAAGTGATACAAAATCAAATCAAAGGCAAATCAAATGGAACAAATCAAGTCCCCTTCCCCCACAAGCTTCCCAAACCGGCGTGATTTTGGCGCCTCCCCCCCTCCATGCTTCAATTTGAAATTTTCTTCTTCATTTAACCTAAATCCAATCCATATATATACTACTTTTTCTCTCTCTCTCTCTTCA
This sequence comes from Combretum micranthum, assembly GCA_024138025.1. NCBI lineage: Eukaryota > Viridiplantae > Streptophyta > Magnoliopsida > Myrtales > Combretaceae > Combretum > Combretum micranthum. The sequence continues at coordinate 414,024 of JAMXBD010000727.1, read as the reverse complement.
TTCTTTCATTTCTCAACTTTACAAAGTGAAAAGCTCTCAAAAACCTCTCCTCTTTCCCCTCTTGGCCGAAAGTTTTGAAGCCCCACACACACACACAACTCTCCATTTCCTCTTTACATCTTCTATTTTTACTTCAAGTAAGTGAACTTCTACTCCATCCACTCATAGATCTTGTTATGGCTAAGTGATTCTTGGATATTTCAACTAAATGTCCTCATGACCTTTTGGTAGGGACAATGAAATATCAAAACAAGAATACCGAACCATTACAAAGTAAATCTAACATTTAAAGGAGCTTTCATGCCAAAAGCTTTATGTTTCTCCAACAAAAAGTGTTTTAAACAAAAGATCTTTTATAAAAATATAGTTTTTATGTTTTCAAAACTCATTTGAGCATATGAAATAATAGATCTATCATTTTGCTAATCATGTTCATGTAGGCATTTAAGATCTCATCATTATTTTGTGTTTATGTGCATTAATAGTCTTTAATGCTTTTGTCTTTAGTAAATAACCTTCCTAGTATATAGATCTATGGTTAGATAAGTTAATAAAGTCAAAAAGGAAAACACTTTTCAAGATATGAACTTGTGTAAATTTGGATGACTTTGGAAACCTAGATGAAAAACACTTTTATCAACTTCTAAACATACCTTTTTCAAGAAAAATGAAGCCTATAGGTAATAGATAATGTTTGGTGATATATTTCATGAGTCTAAATGAGATTTTACTAAAGATAATGTTGGAAACAAGAGATGAAGTCCAATGGAAGTTTTGAGCTAAAAGTCATGTAGATAAAATTCGTAATAATGGATGTATGGTTAGAAAACATTATTTTTCCAACTTCAAAAATGGTATTTTCTTAAATAAATGAAGTCCTTAGGATATAGGTATAATAAATACTTAAAGTTTTAAGTATAAAATATATTTTTCTCAAAGGAATCAACTTGAAAGTGGAATTTTCTAAATTCGGATTTTTGGAGCCACCCTAGTAAAAGACCCACTTAAAAGTTTACAAATGAAGATTTTATTAAAGAAATAAAGGCCTTAGGATATAACTAAAGTAAGGGTCAAAATTTCTTTAAACAAAGTGGAGTCTTCCTAAAAGAAAACCCTTGTAATATGTAGGTGTGACCAAGTGTAGAAAACTCACTTGTTAAACAATAGCATGAAATGATTTTCTACGAAAAAGTTTATTTAAATTCCTTAAGTCTAGAAAGTTGTAAGACCTTAGACACTTAAGAGTTCATATCATGACATTCATGATAGGAAAAATCATTACATGGCATCTAGTTTCATCTTGTACTTAGGAATCACAAGTGCTTTCATGAAAACCGCATTTTTGGAATCCACGTACCCGCTGTACAGATCTGACCCCTCAATTTCGAGGCTTAAATATTTTCAAAACTTGATTTAAACTTCATATTTAGAAAGCTCTTCCGAAGTATATAGAAATCGGTATAAAATTTGCGAAATTCCGACTTAAAACGACCAAGTTATCACCATTTTAAAACGGAACTTCGAAAATGACACGAATTCCGATTTCGCTAAGTTTTCTTAGAGTTTTAGTGTCTTAAGTTGGTAGAATACTTATTAAGGTATTTCTTATATGAATAGGTGAACCTAAGGACGTTGAATCCTTGCCTCCGGACTATTATTACTAGAAGACAGGTGAACCAATGGCGGAGTGAGTTTTTCTTCCCGATTCATTTATTGTATGTGCTTGTAAAGTATTGCACTAGAATGTTGGTCAAATGAATGGAATATGAATGATGGGGATTAATGGGAAATTATATGTTGATATTGATGTGAGAACTCAAATTAAGAATATCGTAACCAGGTGATAAATTTTGGTTGTGTACTTAGCTATGATGGATTGTTTGAGATATTGTTTGATCGCTTAAGTAAATGGCTTAATCAACTACTTGGACTAATGCCAACTTGACACGTGCATATCATAATGGGAAGGAGCATTAGCATTTATAGGTTAATCGTGAATCATAAACGATATCGAATAATCGTAGGTTAGTCGTGCACCATAAACGACATCGAATAATCGTAGATTAATCGTGAACCATAAACGATATCGAATAATCGTAGGTTAGTTGTGAACCATAAACGACATCGAATAATCGTAGGTTAACCGTGAACCATAAACGGCATATTGTTAGTACCGCAGTAGTCGTTAATCTGTTAACCCGGAATGGAGGGCGTAATTCCATCCACATATGATTTCCGGACGGTCATATGTATGTTGAACTCACGTGTTTGTTGCATACACTTGCTTGATTAATAACTTGCTTGAATTGTTATGACATGAATGTTATTGTGGAAGTTACACTCACTAAAATAGTTAGCTTACGTCCCTACAGTCCATTCCTTTTGCAGCTTTCCATTTGTGGCTTAGGCGACGTGATCCGACTGAACAGGTACAGAAGCTAGGAGTTTTCCCTAGAAGTTGAAATTTATGTATTAGACTTCCATAGAAAACTTCTAAGACTTGGATGACTGTAATAGACCGTTGATTATTCTTTTGCGGGGGAATGTCCCTTAGATTTTTGTAATATTTATTTATTTACGTTTCATGAATTATATCCTACTGCTAATGCATGCCAAATTAAGCTTTTATCTCCATTTGGACTTATACTCTATTGTGTGTAAAGGTACGCCTTACATCTATATAAGACTCTAGAAAGACTAAGGCGGTAATTCGGGAATCTTATATGGTATGTGGTGGACTGTTACGCTTAGGGTACCCTATGGGGAGTGACAATTCTCAACTTATAAAGGCTTGTATTGCTCATCTACTTGTGATTGTATCTAATAACTTTAAATAAACAAATATATATTTACATACCTGCAATAAGTCCATATTCTTCAGGATCAAATTCTTCCCAAATATTTTCTTCATCTCCTTCCTCTATCTCCACATTCTCCACAGGACTTCCATACATGGCAAAAACTCTGGCCGTCGTATTGGCTTTGTTAGCATTCCCATTTTTCGATCTTAAGGCTCCAATCACTCCTTTAGATTATGAAGATCCAGCTACTACAGTTGCTTTCTGTGGACAGTTGGGTGCTATGTGCCCAACTTTATTACATATGAAGCAAGTTGCAGTTTTTCTTTTTGGACAATCATTTATCATATGCCCACTTTCCCCACAATAATAACATTTGTTCTATAGTTGTGGACAATGCCTTAAGAAATGAGAACCTTTACATTTCCAATAAGTAACATTATTCTTTCCCATTACTCCTCCTTTGTTTACATTGAAAGGTTTGAAGAATTTAACCTTCTTAGGCACAGAACTTGCCATAGAACCATCATACATTCTTTTCTCGAACATAGTTCCCTTCTTCTTATACCTCTCAAGTTCATACTTCCTTGCACGTTCAATGATACGAGCTTTTTCCAACATAGCTGCAAAGTTATCAACCTCAAATTCAGCAAGTCTTCTTGGAAATAAGGCTTGAGTCCAGCCATGAAAGTCTATCTCTTAAGCTCATCACTGTCCCGACAAGCATCTGGAGCAAATTGTAACAACCGATTAAACTCATGTTCATATTCATCAATGGTCTCAGCTCCTTGGGTCAAATTCATCAGGTCAATGCTATATTTTGCTTTTAGGCTGCTTGGAAAATATTCCTTCAAAATTTCTCGTCTGAATATTTCCCAGGTAATCGGTTGAGACAAACTTCTTTGTTTCGAATTCCACCATATCCTTGCTCGTAACCTTAATAAATAAGTCCCATAGGATACTTTCAAAGCTTCAGGTACTTGGAAAACATCAAGGGATCGCTCAATCTGAGCTAGCCAATCTTCAGCTTCTTCTATTGCACTTAATGAATTCTGGCAACAAATTCCTCTAAGGACGTAAAGGTGGTGGTGGTGGCAATTCCTGTTCATATCGAGGGGGTCCTTGTACCTCAGCAGCAGACTCATTTGGATTCACTGGTCCATTTTCCTAAAATTGAACCGGTGGAGTATGCCTTTCATTCCTTCTAGGATTTGGTGGAGTCATTGCTGGTGCTCCAACAGGTGGTGCTACATTTGTGGCTTGTATATTTTGCAAAGCTTGCAAAATCAAAACATTTTTTTGTTGAAGACTTTGTAAAACATCCTAAATTAGGTTTTGGGGTATTGTAGGAGCATCTATTGGTGGATCTCTAGAAATTCTGGCATTTCTACTTTTATTTCTTCCTCTTGGCATTCTATTAACATTAAACATTTTACTTAGGTCAGATCATAACTCGTTTTTATCAAAAGTCATCAAGATCATCCATATGTATATATGCAACACATATATATACATAACCAAAATAATTCAAAGCTTTTTATGGTTAGTGCATTATATACATATCCAAAAATTGCACTACCCTAACTTAGCTTCCTATCTTAGTCATCAAAAGATACAAATATATGTCATCAAAAGTCTACTAATATCGTCCTGTCATGTCATCATAAACAGATAATACACATCATCATATAATTCTAAAGTCAGACTTAGAGACTGGGATGAAGACGACCCTTGCCCTTCTCCTAAGGACCTAATCGAAGGTAATCATCATCTCCCTCAGAACTACTATCATCAATCTCTATCATCACACCCTCGTCTCCTGGAGGTGCTAGAGTCAGGGCCGTGTCCATCATCCTAATGCCTCTGGGTGTTGGCTTCATCTCACCCTCAGCTCTAGATGGGATATCACTCTCAATCCATCCTCCCTGTGCTGATCCAATCCATCTGACATAATTATAATCTGAGACATACTTCTCTGCCTCAATCCTTCTTTTCTTACCTTCTCTCTCATCCAATAGTTCTGTGGTGATACTCCTAATGTGGATAGTAATCTGGACTGTCTCCTGTACTACTCGATCCTGTACAGCAGCAGGACGCTGGAACTCACCTGCTATCTCAAGGATAATAGGCGGTTTCCTCATCAACATGCGTCTGGAGTGACTGCACCTGCTGAGTCGTGTAAGCATCAAATCATCGTCATAGGCCGCATCACCTCTGACCAGGGCATGGTCCTGCCTCACATCATGAGCATAAACTGCTCCTCTGCAAATATCTACCCAGACTCTAAAATCTGGGAGCTCTGGTCTCTCTGATCTGGATGGGACTATAAATGCCATGTTGTCAATCTCCAGACCACCTCCTTTCTGCACTATTAGCCTCTCAAATCTATAGAGCGTCTCTATAGCTGATTCGTTATCTGGAAAAGCCCGCTCCATCAAGAATAACCAGCCTTTAAACAAAGGCAATAATCATCGCTTCCAGGTGCTAAGGATCTCATCCAAAATCTTAGTAATCCTGCTCAAATACAAGTCCTCTACTAGAACTCGTAGTCTGCGTCTGTAGTCTGTCAAGGTCTCCTCCTCCTGCATACTAAAGATCTCCCATCTAATATGACACGTAGCAAGATTAGTATGCACACACAATAAAATTTGCATGATTAATAATAATCACACATACTTTATTCCTAATTGTGCAGTATAATTCCACCCATAACTACCCAGCTACTACTAAAGAGTGCTTAACTAAATCTAATTTACTACATTCACTAAATGCAATTCTTTCACATATTCATCTTTCTTATTCTAGCAACCATGCTCTGATACCAACTTAATTCTGTCACGCCTCGAGGGTACCTTAGTAGTAGTAAACAAGTTATACTTGAATACCATCACTAGATTACCTTCAGAGAATGATAGGTTTTCAAAACAACAGGATCTTTTAAGTTGCTTGATAAGAAATAACAAATATATGAAAAAAAGAACTTAGTGAATAAACCCTACATTACTATTACAAACCATATAGTTCTTTTGTAGTACACAGCTAAATAATCTGATGTAATATTACATAACCATCCAACTAAATAGATCTGTAGACTTCTAGCTTCAAAGCTCTTACCGGAGCCATATTCCTGAATGTAACTAACCAAGGTCGTAAAGTGAACCTGAAAAGACTGTAGGAGTATGAGCGAAACCACAGCTCAGTGAATAACCAGACATACCATACATCACACAAGTCATTAACAAATCATATGCAATGCAAGCACTCAACCATATGCACAGATACAAGTTTGGATGATCTAGAATCCAAACAGGAAAAAGATTTATGCCCTCTTTTTAATGGGTTGAAGAACCAAATCTTAATGACCCACCTGCCCAGGAGAGACTAAGTACATAGGAGCATCAGCAATTTCTCATCTTAAGTTATCACTTTTAATATAGTTGATTAAACTGACCATCTCCTGCAACTTCCTTAGAAACTCCCTAAGTATTAATCATTTCAAAGCGATTCTACGGGCGACGTTCTTCGGTGCCTTTTAGTTCCTCATAGGACCGCTAGACCAAAGAGAACCTTGGAAGACTCACACATTAGATCAACCAAGCAAAAACAGAGATCCGAAATATTAATACGTAACAGGCTGTCACAACCATATATGCAATAATGTGATTCGTGCAATGCATGTTCATATTATTTTGTTAAGTAAAAAATTTTACTCAATTTCGAGGTGACCATACATTACACACAGTCATCATTATACTACTGCACAACACCAATCATTGCATCATCGCTTGTATAAAGATATTTTAACAATCATACAATCAAATCATATCATACTTTCAACAAACATTCATTTGATTATCTTGCATTACATATTTGACTATTTACAATCACAACCAGTACAATATGACTGAATTACTCACCTGCTCATACCGACTCAGTCGTAGTAATCCGCTGGTAGATCCTCTAATGAGTTAAAGTCACCTATTTAAGACAAAGTATTCATCAATACAATCTAGCTAAATTTCCTATATGTGCTTTGTGTCCTAAACTCGATATTCTGGTAATTATTATTACTTAGCGTAGTTGGGTTGCTCTTATTTTATCTCGCATATTTGTTTGGTTATTTTTAGAAATCACATTACTAAAAAAATTAACTTATTTCAATTTCCATTCTTATCTATTTTATTTGTTTAAAACAAATATTTGACTAATACCAACTTTAATTAATACTAAATATTTTCTTAATTATAGGATTTCAAAAGTTATTAGATGTTAATTCTAAATAGACTTAAATACTTGTATTATAGTCACTATCTAATATATATTTGTATCACATACATATATATACTTAGTAGATATATATATATAATTTCGGTTTAGGTCAGAAAAACTTTCATTAGAGAAATTTGATCGTAAGCCGGCTCAAGGCCGCCGGCCTTTATCTCCAGGTGCCGGTGTAAAAATCATTTTGAAGAAAAATTCATATCAAGTGCACCGGCGTTGAAAGCTGTTGGCTTTCAACGTATGCCGGCCTTATGCCGCCGGTGTAGATCTCCAAGAAGTCGGCTTACGTTCATGTTTTACATGAAAAATTATTTTACGTTGTCTCTGTTGAGTGTAAGCCACCTATCAGCCGCCAGCCTATCCATGTAAGCCGCCGACGTACAGCATTTACACTATCGGCCTTGAGGCAGTGTTGCACTGTCACGCCCCGAAGGGTACCCTAAACGTGGCAGTCCACCGTACACAATATTAAAGCCTAAGAATGACTACCTCAGTCACGCGAAGGCTTCCATACTATGTACAAGGCGTCTAAGACATAGAGGAGACACATCGGAATGATACGTTTTATGTTGATACAATTGAGTAGCAATGAAAAGGAAATGCAAACCACTATACTCCAAATACAAAACACTATACTTCAAAATATAATTCATCAAGCTTCAACTACATTTATCCCAAAACTTCACTACATAAAACTATTACAAGGCAAATCGTAAAGCTTAGCCAAAAACTTCAAGCATTCTTATATCTTGCCGGAATCCCGAAGTCATTCTCGACTTCAACCATCTCGGTCCCCACTTAGCATTCTTGGAATAACCTGCTCATTTAAACAACTATTGGGGTATAAGCTACACTAGCTTAGTGAGAATTCCCTTAATTCCATACCATAACAAACAAGTATTTATCAATCATATGCTATGCATGAACAAACACGTGAGCAAGCAATTATGCATGGGTAACCGGAACCCACACACAGAATGGATTTACGCCCTCCGTATCTTGGGTTAGGAATGGTATTGAGTCTACACGACCGCATCTAGTCCCCAAGCACTCGGCTCTTAGCACTCGACTCGGCTAGGCTCATCCAAGGATGCATCCACATGCGCCTTAGTACCCCTGAATGTGCTCTGGCACCGGGCTCGTTATCCAAACGAGGCAACAACGGACCATACCGATCGACCTGCGTAGGAGTAGCATGCTACCAAATGCAATATGTCCGATGTGATGCATGACCAATTTAATTTTTGCTTAGGTAAAAAATATTTATACATTCTTTAGAGTGACCAACCAATATCACACATACAACAGGAATAATATGAACGGTGCAGTTATCCAATCAAATCGTGGTTTCGATATGCTTTAGTATTCTTTAGCATACATTCATCATAGTCTCATCATATCTCCCATCCCCATTCATATCGATTTTTATCTTGTTCCTATAATTCTAATGCAACTAACTACAAGCACAATCAAGGTAACAAAACAAGGAGAAAACTCACTCGGTCATTGGATCATCGGTCTTCTAGTAATAATAATCCGGTGGTAGGGAATCGTCGAACTCGGGATAACCTAAAAAGGAAGAAATACTCTAATAAGTATTTCAACTCAAACTAATCCAACGACTTCATACGAACTTATTAAATTCGTAATTCGCGTCCTAAGCGGGAATTTCAACTTAAAACCGCCATAACTTGGTCATTTTAACTCGGAATCTCGCAAATTTTATATCGATTTCTATCTACTTCGGAAGAGCTTTCTAAATATGAAGTTTAAATCAAGTTTTGAAAATATCTAAGCCTCGGAAATGAGGGATCAGATCTGTACAGCGGTAACATAGATTCCGAAAATGCGGTTTTCATGAATGCACTTGAGATTCCTAAGTGTAAAATGAAACTAAATGCAATGGTAATGATTTTACCTATCATGAATGTCATGATATGAACTCTAATGAGCCTAAGTTCTTATAGCTCTTTAGGTTTAAAGAATTTACATAAACTTTTCTTAGAAAACCATTTCATATTAATGTTTAACAAGTGAGTTTACTACACTTAGTCACACCTACATATTACAAGGATTTTCTTTTAGGAAAACTCTATTTTGCTTAAAGAATTTTGACCCTCATATTAGTTATATCCTAAGGCCTTTATTTCTTAAATAAAATCTTCATTTATAAACTTTTAAGTGGGTCCTTTACAAGGAGGTTTCCAAAAATCCGAATTTAGTAAAGTCCATTTTCAAGTTGATTTCTTTAGGAAAAAATGTATTCTATACTTAAAACTTTAAGTATTTATTATACTTATACCCTAAGGACTTCATTTATTTAAGAAAATACCATTTTTGAAGTTTGAAAAATAGTGTTTTCTAACCATCTATCCATTATTACGAATTTTGCCTACAAGATTTTTAGCTCAAAACTTCTATTGGACTTTATCTCTTGTTTTCAACATTTTCTTTTAGTAAAAACTTATTTAGACTCATGGAAAATACTACCAAACATTATCTATTACCTATAGGCTCCATTTCTCTCGTAAAATATAGGTTTAGAAGTTGATAAAAGTGTTTTTGACCTAGGTTTACAAAGTCATCCGAATTTACACAAGTTTATTTCTTGAAAAGTATTTTCTTTTTGACCTTATTAACTTATCTAACCATAGATCTATATACTAAGAAGGTTATTTACTAAAGACAAAAGCATTAAAGACTATTAATGCACATAAACACAAAATAATAATGAAACCTTAAATGCCTACATGATTATGAGTAGTAAAATGATAGATCTATTATTTCATATCCTTAAATGAGTTTTGAAAACATAAAAACTACATTTTTATAAAAGATCTTTTGTTCAAAATACTTTTTGATGAAAACTCATAAAGCTTTTGGCATGGAAGCTCCTTTAAATGTTAGATCTACTTTGTGATGGTTTGGTATTCTTGTTTTGATATTTCATTGTCCCTACCAAAAGATCATGGGGACATTTAGTTGAAATATCCAAGAATATCCTTGCCATAACAAGGATCTATGAGTAGAAGGAGTAGAAGTTTATTTACTTAGAGTAAAATAGGAGATAAAAGAGAGGGAAACAAGTTGTGTGTGTGTGTGTGGGGAAGGCCATGGAGGTCTCGGCCAAAGGGAAGAAGGGGGAGTGGAGAGGAGAGAAAAAGAGAGTGTTTTACCTTTTAGAAAGTTTGAAAAGTGAAGAATGAAGTGAGAGAGAGAAAATGTAGCTTATATATTAAATGGAATTAGGTTAAATGGAGAAAGAAAAATTGCAAATTGGAGCATGGAGGGGGGGCCATTTTCGCCGGTCACTATTCATCAAGGGGGAGGAAGTTTGATTTTCAAAATTTTTGTTTTGATTGATTTAACTTGATGTTTGACTTATCATAACTTGTAAGGAAAGTTAGGGGACAAAAAGTATTTAGAAAAAAGAGTGATTTGAGTGATGGTAAGAGTTGAGATTGTAGAGTGTGCTAATAGGTAGACTAGGTAGTACTTGTGAATAGTGAGGAATAGTTGACAAGACAATTTAATTTCCGGTAGTAATGAAATATGAATAAAAAGGCTATAAATGTATTTTTCATAAGTCGGAAAATTATGAAAAATATATTTTTTGAAATCCTTATTTTATTTTGGTTCAAATGAGTACTCATAAGTAAATTTTTGAAATTCTAGTTCCGGGCACGTTTTTCTATAATGGGTCTCGGGATGACCTGGAATTGAAATTTTCTTAAAATCTGATATTTTCTTGGTTTGAAATATAATCAAGAACTATATCCAAAACTAATTTTGCTTATAAAAGTTTCTTATTTGGAAACCGTGGAAAAGCCGGAATTTGGGTTTCTAAGCCTTTCTCTCAAAGCTTGAACTAAACCGGTTTAGGGTTTCATTTTCTGGTTTTCGAAGTTTACTTGATTACTAGGAAATCTGGGTATACATTATAAAAATAATAAAATTGTGTAATGAAATAAAATGAATAGTGCAAAAGACTAATCAATTACCGGTAGAAATGAAAATACGATAAAAAGGTTATGACTGTAACTTTTATAAACCGAAAAATTATATAACTGATATATTTAGAAATCTCGTAGAATTACGAGTCTAACGGTACTAATGATATATTTTTTGATATCTCGAGCCCCGGGATACGCTTTTCGAAGTCTATATCCGAACGGGTTCAAAATAGGCCAAAAATTTACCAATCTTATGTTTTTAAATAAACTTATATTACTACGAGCTATTCTACATATTTAAACTACCTTTCGGCCTCTAGAGTTAGGGGCGCTAGATTGTCGGACTTACACTATTGTATTCCGGTTAGGGTTTCCTGATGGTTTTCCGGTTTAGACCTGTAAACCCCCGAATATTTAATAATCATAGAAGTTTAAGCATAAAAAATTAAATCCCAAAAAATCAACTCAAGATAAAAAACCAAATTCTAGACTGAGTCAAACACCAGAAACGAAACCCTAAAACTCGAACCAAGTTAAAACTTAATTCCAAATAAGAACAAAAACGAGTTTTCTCAATCTTGAGAAAACGAGAACCCTTGAAATGAAATGTAAAGTCCAATTACCGATATAATCAACGTCCGTACATCAATTAAATCACCTAACCGTTTTCTAACCCTCAAATCAAGACAATATATCCAAATAACGATCAACAGCAAAATCTTAAAACCTTCGATAAATTTCAGGAATCACAAAATCCAAATTCTCACCAAAAGTCAAACTGAGTCAACTCATAATCCTAGACTCGGTTAAACGATTCCGAGAACTAAAAACTATTAAATAATCAGAAATAAAATAAAATATAACATAAATTTCGAAACGGTCAAAACTCAAAAGAATTATACGATATTACGAATTTCTCGACAGAATCGGAAATCAAAACGGAACCCTAAAAGTCAACAAGCCTACAACGAACCCTAGTGTTTAAGATCCGGCAATCCCGCGTTTTCAAACCCTAGAAAACGAAATTAAGTTAATGGCCTAGAATAGTTCGTAATAACGTAGGGTAACATAAAAATATCAGATTCGCGAATTTTGAGTGACCTTCGGACCCAAACGGGATCGGTTCTCGAAAATCGTGTCATGGAGCTCGGAATATTAAAAATATTCCGTTTATACCAATAGACTCGTAAAAATATAAGGATTCCCGAAATATCAGTTTTAGAATTTTTCGGTAGCTAAAAATTACAGATATCGCATTATTACACGTATTTTTATTACTACCGGTACTTTAATTGTCTAGTCTACTATTCATAGTACTTTTCTACTATTCATTACTATTCACTCTCTCTACTTTATATCTAATCACTCTTACAAATGACACAATTCATACTATTCATATTTTCTTTTCCCATAAAAATCTACTCATACCTTTCTTACAAAATATCACTTCTCTTACACAAAAATTAATCATAATTGTACTTTTCTCTCTCCCCTTCATGTTGCCATCCAATCACTCTCTCTCTTCCCTCTCTTTTTATTTCTTTTTCAATTATTTAAATCACTCTTAATTCCTCTCCTCTTTTCCTATAAATACCACCTTTCCCCTTCTCATTTCTTCACACCATTCCAAAGCAAAGAAATTATGCCAAAATCCTCTCCAAAAACTCCTCTCTATAATCTTACAAGAACTCTCTTCTTGTAAAGAGAAAACACTCTTTTTCCATTACTAAAGAAAGTTTCTTTTCAAAGCATCACTACTTACCACTACCAAAAGCCTTCAAGCAATCCTTCTTTTCTTCTTACCCATTTAGGTAATGAAGAACTCATACTCTATTCTTTTTATGTCAAGTAACCTTATATGGTTTTGATGTTGTTTCTTAGGTTGAAAAACTAAAGAAAACCACATTAAGATCATGTTTGGTTCTTGTTCATGGAACTACTTTCATATATATATATATATATTTATATATACTTTGTCATTTATTACTTGTTTATATTTTGATCTTGCTTAATATAAATATACATATGTATATTATATATTTTAGAGCATATAAGCTCATTTGTTATTTATTTATTTTCAAGTTATGCAATTTATTTATTTTATGTTGATATTAAGACTAGTCTTTCTAGTCTTAGACTTGTCCATATCAAGTCAAAATAATCTTTTATTTATTTTCTTTAATCTTTCGGGACTAGTCCATTCTTAGTCCCGGGATGCCTTGATAAAGCTAAGGCTCCAATACTTGATCGGGATTCCTTGATGAAGCTAAGGTTCCCAATGCTTGATATTTTATTTTCTTGCTCATTAATTATTTTTAGTATTTTCTTATGTTCTTATTATTTTATATGCTCATGATACTTGCATTTACGTAATGTTAATGTCTCAATTAATCAAAAAATAGAATTTTGTTTTAAATGAACTCAAAGCTAAGTTTTCAAACATATGATTTATCGCAAAAACATGAAGTTATTATCAACAACCTAGAAATAGAATAATACAAGTTTTCTCAAGTTTTCTTAAATAACAAAGATAGTTTTACCAAGAAAACATAAATAAATATTTTCCTTGTATTTTATGGTAATATAAGTTTTTAGAAAAATAAATCGTTAATATCGAAAGTTTAAGACTTAAACTCTTTTCTAAATTAAGGAACAAACTAATTTTCAAAGTTAAGACAAAAAAAAAATCAACTCATCAAGTTATGAACCCACTTAGGAAAAATAATGATTTTCAAATTTCTAAAAGAAGGAACTAATTTTCAAAGGAATATAAATGAGGTAAGATTTATAATAATGGATTTTATAAAAATGATTCTTTTCAAAAGAAATGAAAGAACGAGTTTTGGAAAGCAAAAGTTTATATTTTAGAAATGAATATAAGAAGACAAAATTCATTTTCTAAAACCATCCTAAATACAAAATTATAAAAAGGTTTTGAACGACCCAATATACTTTTTGATAAAAATAGATCTTTTAGCACTAGAACAGAAATTTATGAAAAACTAAGGTTAGAAGGAAAATTTACTTGTTTTGGAAAAGGAAATGAAGAAAATAAAATAAGAATATACTCATTTATAACAACCTAGTAAAAATATAAAGTTTCTTTAAATACTTGAAAAGAAAATTTTAAAGTTAAAGATTAAATGAATTGTTTTATGAAATAAATTGTTGAGACACTTCCATTGGGATTTTTGCATATAAAGTGAGCATACCTATATATTCAAAAGTGTTTATCAAATATATATTTATATTGTTACAAAAGGATTTTCTTTAAAATGGAGTCGAGCTAGAAAATGGATTTTTGCAAAAGTTTAGAAAATTCGTTTTAAATCTGTACCAGACGTTTTCGGAACCCAAATGACCTTTTATGACCAAGATAAGTTTAGAAATGGATAGAAATTTTCGAATAGGTAGGAAACGGTATATCATATGCGAAATTCCGAGTTAAAATGAGCAAGTTATGGCCATTTTAAGTTGGAATTTCTTCTTACACGATTTTACCGCGATTTTAAGAAAAGTTTAGAATCTCCAAGGATAGGAATTTCATGAGAGACTTATCCCGGGTATTTCTTTTGTCTAGGTGACGAAGGATACGAGAATACCTTACCCGAGGATTTCTACGACTAAGAAGATAGCGAAATGGACGAGTGAGTTATTCCTCCTAAATTCGTTACTTTGCTTGTGCTTGTAATGTAGTAGCATTAGTATACTAAGAAAAGATAAAAACGAATATATTTGGGGATTTCGGGATTATGCGTATGTCACGCCCCGAGGGGTACCCTAAACGTGGCAGTCCGCCGTACACAATACTAAAGCCTAGGAATGACTACCTTAGTCACGCAAAGGCTTCCATATCATGTACAAGGCGTACATCACAACTAAGGGAACGCATCGGAGTAACGCAATTTATATCGATAATAAATAAGTAACAAGGCAAAGAGAATATAGAACATAAACATATCACATTTCAATTCTTAAGGGCATATTCTTCTATTGTCTTTAAATAAAAGTACCTCACTAATCATAAAGGTTAGCACATATAAAGAACCTTACAACTTTCTTCATCGTATGATTCCATATCCTTAATCGTTCGTCCATGACTTCCTTAATGTCATGATCCTCAATTTTAATCCACGAATATACCTGTTTCAATCAAATCTATAGGGGTATAAGCTACAACTTAGCTTAGTGAGATATTCCCTTTTATTCGCACCATATTTTCAAACAAGTTCATTTATTTAATCACACATATGCTATGCATACAATGAACCAATCACATGATTACACGAATATATATAGTTGTCCGGAAACCATATATAGAACGGATTTACCCCTCCGTATCAAAGGTTAGGGAATCGGGGTTGAAGGTCCTCGACCTTCTACTGCTAGTCCCCAGGTCCTCACCCACAGCGTTCGGTTGGCTCGGCTCCGAACCTAGAGTCGCTTTCCCCGAGCGATTTGGATTCTCCAGGAAGGAACATGGCCCGTGGCACCGCACGATCACAGCCAATCCAACTCTACGCGTAGGAGTAGCAGCCTTCTGAGATAGATGTGACTCGATGGATGCTATGCGTGAACGTTTTATTGTTCTTAGGTCAAACCTTATTAAGGTTTATTAGGGGCGATCAATCAATTTAGCATCATTAAACAATCGTACAAGTAAGTAAACAAAATTATTTAAACAGGCAGATCGAAGTTGCGATATTCTTAATTCTCATTTCACGCATAAACATAGAATCATATGTATAATCCCGAAATCCCCAAATATATTCGTTTTTATCTTTTCTTAGTATACTAATGCTACTACATTACAAGCACAAGCAAGGTAACGAAATTAGAAGGAATAACTCACTCGTCCATTTCGCTATCTTCTTAGTCGTAGAAGTCCTCGGGTAGGGTATTTCCGTATCCTTTGTCACCTAGACAAAAGAAATACCCGGGATAAGTCTTTCATGAAATTCCTATCCTTGGAGATCTTAAACTTTACTTAAAATTGCGGTAAAATCGTGTAAGAAGAAATTCCAACTTAAAATGGCCATAACTTGCTCATTTTAACTCAGAATTTCGCATATGATATACCGTTTTCTACCTATTCGAAAAGATCTATCTATTTCTAAGTTTATCCTTGTCATAAAAGGTCATTTGGGTTTCGAAAACGTTAGGTACAGATTTAAAACGAATTTTCTAAACTTTTTGCAAAAATCCATTTTCTAACTCAACTCCATTTTAAAGAAAATCCTTTTGTAACAATATAAATATATATATTTGATAGACACTTTGAATATATAGGCATGCTCACTTTATATGCAAAAATCCTAATGGTAGTGTCTCAACAATTTATAAAATAATTCTTTTAAACTTTAGCTTTGAAAACTTCCTTTCAAGTATTTAAAGAAATTTTTATATTTTTCTTAGATTGTTATAAATGAGTATAATCTTATTTTATTTCCTTCATTCCTTTTCCCAAAACAAGTTAATTTTTTCCTTAATCCTTTAGTCATGTATTAAATTTTCCTTCTAGTGATTAAAGTTCAAATTCATCAAAAATACATTAAGTTGATGAAAACCCCTTTTATAATTTTTTGTATTTAGGATGTTTTTAGAAAATGAATCTTGCCTTCTCATACTTATTTATAAAATATAAGCTTTTGCTTTCTAAAGCTTGTTCTTTCATTTCTTTGAAAAGAATCATCTTTATTGATAAAATCCATTATTGCTAACCTTACTTTATTTATATTCTTTTGAAAACAAATTCTTTCTTTTAGAATTTAAAAATCATTACTTTTCCTAAGTGGGTTCCTTATGAGTTGATTTTTATATTAACTTTGAAAAGTAGTTTGTTTTCTTAGTTGTATTTCGAAGTTTAAAAGAGTTTAAATCTCGAGCTTTTTGTAAAGACTTTAATATTAATAAATTATATTACTAAAAGCTTAAGTTAACATAATATATAAAGAGAATATTTATTTCTTATGATTCCTTGAAAATCCATCTTTGTTATTCATGAAAACATTGAGAAAACTCCATTTCTATGTTGTTGATAATAACTTCATGTTTTTGTGGTAAATCATATAATTGGAAACTTAGCTTTGAGTTCATTTAGTAAAACAAGATTCTATTTTTAGACTAGTTGAGACATTAACATTATGCAAATGCAAGTATTATGAGCATATAAAATAATAAGAACATACTTAAAAATAATTAATGAGTAAGAAAATAAAATATCAAGCATTGGGAACCTTAGCTTCATCAAGGAATCCCGATCAAGTATTGGAGCCTTAGCTTTATCAAGGCATCCCGGGACTAAGAATGGACTAGTCCCGAAAGATTAAATAAATAAAAGATTGTTTTGACTTGATATGAACAAGTCTAAGACTAGAAAGACTAGTCTTAATTATTGCATAAAATAAATAAATTGCATAACTTGAATATAAATAAATAACAAATGAGCTTATATGCTCTAAATAAATATATATACATAGTATATATAATATAATAATAACAATAATAACTGTAAACCCCGGTTTTCATAGTAACTGAGTAAGCTCCGTAAATCGGAAATCAAAACCCTAAATAGGATTAGTACAAGTAACCTAGAAACCCTAATTCCGGCTTTTCTTAAATTTCTATATAAAAGAACCTCTATAAGATAAATTAATGCGGATTATTGTTTTATGGTATATTTCGAACCATACAAAATTTTGATTTCGAAAAATTTTCTATTCCGAGCTTTCTCGAGCTTCATTACGGAAAAGCGAGCCCCGGAACCAGAAACTCAGAAAAATATTCCGGAATACTCGTTAGAACCGGAATTTTATAAGGATTTCAAAAATATATATTTTATAATTTTTCGGGCTATAAAAATTACAGTTATAGCCTTTTTCCCGTATTTTCGTTACTACCGATAAAGTAGATGTCTTATCTACTATTCCTTACTATTCCCAAGTACAACCTACTACACACATACCCATACCCTATTCTTACAACCTTTCAATCACTCAATTCTTTTCCTTTTTCCAAGAAATTTTGTCTCTTAACAAATTATTACAATTAATACAATTATTACATAAATTCAAATTTCAAATGAAATCAAATATATCCCTCTCTCACTCCTTACATTGGAAGGCGTGAAACCCTCCCATTTTGGCTCCAAAATGCATTGTTTTATATTTTTTTTAACACCCACAAACCCTAATTCCTCTAATATAAATAACCCTTTACTTTTCTCTCTTCACTTTTCATTTCATTTGTTCAATTCTTTCAAAAAGCTCTCAAAGCCTCACTTCTTTTCTCTCAATGCCGTGACCTCCCTTACACCACACACACACACACAAGCTTCAATTTTCTTCTCCATTCCTCATCTATTTCAAGCCTTAGGTGATGATTCCTAAGCCTTTACACTACTTAGTCTTGTAATGGCAAGATTATTCATGAGTATTTTCACTCAAAGTCCCCATGAGCTCTTGCTAGGGACAAAGAAAATGCTACTACATGAATATCAAGCCATCACAAGAGTAGATCTTGTGTTTGATCAAGTTTTTGTTGAAGATATTTCATGTTCATGCATGTAGGAGTGGAGTAGAGTAGAGATCTAGCACAAAATTTCATGTCCATGCTTTTAAACTTCATATCATGCATCATAAGTAGTAGATCTATCATTTTTACCACTCACATTCATGTAGACATACTAGATCTCATCTTTATGTTGAGTTTATGTGCATTTATGGTCATAAATGCTTTTGTCTTGAGTAAATAACTTGCTAGGATGTAGATCTATAGGTAGATGAGTTAATGAAACCAAAAAGGAAAAGTTTTGTTTGAAATACTCAAAGTCAAATTCGTATGGTTTTAAAGGCCTATTTTGAAAACCCTTTTATCAACTTCAAAACATGTATTTTACAAGAAAAATGAAGCCTTTAGGTGATAGATGGTGTTTGATGATATTTTCCATAAGTTTAAATGGGTTTCTACCAAAGGAAATGTTTAAAACAAGAGGTGAAGTCCAATAGAAATTTTGAGTTGAAAATCTTGTAGGCCAAATTCGTAATAATGGATAGATGGTTAGAAAACACTAGTTTTCCAACTTCAAATATGGTATTTTCTTAAATAAATAGAGTCCTTAGGGTATAGGTAAAATAAATACACAAAGTTCTAAGTATAACATGCTTTTTCCTCAAGAGAATCAACTTGGAAATGAATTTTTCTAAATTCGGATTTTTGGACAAATCCTATTTGAAAACCTATTTACAAAGTGTAGAATGCAATTTTTTATGTAGAAATGAAGGCTTGGGTAATAGGTTTAATAAAGACTTAATTTAGATAAAGATAAATTGATTTTTCTTAAAGAAATAACCTCAAAACAAATGAGATAGTCAAAGTTAGTAAACTAGTTTTTCTTGAAAGTGTATAATCATGGAGTTATACAAGTAAGAAGTTTCTAATTTTTTTCCTTTTAGTAATAATTTCAAAAGCATGCATGCATCAAGTTCATATCATATCATTCATGATAGGAAATCATCTATATTGCATGAGTAGTTGAACTATATGCTAGAAACATCACAAACATCCACAAAAAGTATTTTTCGGAATTGGAGTCTTCGGACGACCAGAACTGTTTCTTCTGTTTGGTGACTTAAATATTTTCAAAACTTGAAAAAAATATTAGGAATAGATAGATCTTTCGAAGTAGATAGAAATCGATATTATATGCTCAATTCCGAGTCAAAATGGGTTAGATATGGTCATTTAAAGTTAGGACTTTATCTTATGCGGAAATTGACGAACTTAGTAGTTAGAATAGTTAAGTTATTAGAACCTTATGAGAAATACTCATTGAGGGTATTCTTTGTACTTAGGTGAATTGGAGGAAGGGTTACCACTCCCCGAGGACTATTACGACTAGTGGATTTCACTACATGGACAAGTGAGTTCATTTCTCAATTAATTATGCTCTTGGATGTGCTTGTAGTAGTAGTGGCATTAGACTTAGGAAAAGATAAAATTGTGATTGAATGATGATCTAAACTTGTATGAATGAACGATAAGTATATCGAGGCAAGCTTTGTTGCAATAACTTGTATGAGCTAGTATAGATTTGGAGTGTCTGAAATCTGTATGATCACTTCTAAAATTATCTAATTAATATGCCATGATTATATGAATAAATTGTACATGCATATCACGTAGTGAGTCACATTGCATTACGAGAATGCTTTTGGTGGGAACAAAAGTATGATCGGGAGGCAGCGGGTCTTTAATGAAGGGGACTAGGGTTGCATGACTTATGGACCACCCCATTCAAATAATGAAAACTATGGTTGCATGACTTATGGACCAACATTAAAATTGTGGTTGCATGTCTTATGGACCACCCCACTGAAGATTGGGACTATGGTTGCATGTCTTATGGACCAACAGTGGAACTGTAGTTGCATGACTTATGAACTACCCCAAACCCCGAATGGAGGGCGTAAATCCATTCACATATGATTACCGGAAAATCATATGCTTGTTTGCTCATTTGCTTGTGCATTCATATGGTTGCTTAATTATAACTTGCTTGTATAGATATTTTTAGCTTGATCGAGTATGTTATTTGGAAAATGAATCTCACTAAGCAATTAGCTTATACCCTAATAGTTTTGTTGCAGTGTCCCTATTTTTGGGTTGTTTCGAAAGGACACTTGTGCAGGTATATCATTGGATTAAGGAGCTTTTGAAGAAGTCGGGACCTAGTATAGGCGTGGACTTCTAGGAAAATCTCTTTAATGTAGACTCAGATATTTGTAACATGGAGCTAAACGATGTAGACTCCCATTATTTTAGCAGGGGTACGCCCCCTTGGTTTTGTAAAATTTAACTATTTATCTGTTGTGATTTCTATTCTTAATGCTATGTATGCTTTCTTAAGACTACTCGATTCAAAGTGTGATCCTAAAAGTTGTGTAAGTACACCTTACACCCGATATATAAACTTATGGGATGACTAAGGATGTCATACTTAAGTTTAAATATCGAGTGTGGTGGACTGTCGCGTTTAGGGTACTCTTTGGGGCGTGACAATAACAACATAATAAAGTAGGAAGCTTTTATGTACAAGAACAAAACATGAACATGTTGTCGCTTTTACTACTCATATGAGTTTCAAAACAACACCATAGTCATGTTAAGTTACATGACATGGATGAATAATAGATGGAAGAAATATTACCTAAAGTATGTAAGAGATATGGAGATGGTAAATGAAATGGGTATTATGTGAGTAGTAATATGTGGTAGATAGTTTATGTATGAGGGATGATTTTTGTGAGGAATTGGTTGAGAGAGTTTTGGTAGAGAGAATTCTTGAAGAGAGAATTTGTGGAGAGATTTTGAGAGTTTTGGTAGTGAATGAATTGTGTGAAAGAGTGGAAGAGGAAGGGGTATTTATAGAATTTTTTTGAGAGATTTTTGGATGTAATAAAATAAATTGTAAAAGAAATAAAATAGGGATAAAGGGGGAGAGAGAGGCGCCGGTTTTGGCATTTAGAGGGGGGGGAAATTTTGTTTTATTTTATTTGTTTGTGTAATAAAGAAGTAATATGTAAAGTTTGATGTGATTAAAGGTGTATTGGAAATGAAAAAAAGTAAGAAAATAGGTATGTAGGTGTAAGAAATAGGTGTAAGAAAAAGTAGAGATAGGTGAATAGTAATGAATAGTAGACTAGACAATTAAAGTACCCGTAGTAATAAAAATACGCGTAATAATGCGATATCTGTAATTTTTAGCTATCGAAAAATTCTAAAACTGATATTTTTGGAATCCTTGTATTTTTACGAGTCTATTGGTATAAACGGAATATTTTTAATATTCCGAGCTCCGTGACACGTTTTTCGAGAACTGATCCCGATTGGGTCCGAAGGTCACTCGAAATTCGCGAATCTGATATTTTTATGTTACCCTATGTCATTACGAACTATTCTAAGCCATTAACTTAATTTCGTTTTCTAGGGTTTGAAAACGCGGGATTGCCGGATCTTAACTACTAGGGTTCGTTATAGGCTTGTTGACTTTTAGGGATCCGTTTTGAATTCCGTTTTCATCGAGATATTCGTAAGATCGTATAATTCTCGAGTCTTGAGCGTTTTAGAATTTTAGCTCGAAATTTATTTCATTTGTGATTATTTAATAGTTTTTAGTTCTCGGGATCATTTAACCGAGTCTAGGTTTATGAGTTGACTCGATTTGACTTTTGTGGAAAACTTGGATTTTGTGATTCTAAAATTTTACTGAAGGAATTAGGACTTTATTATCTCGTTGTTAAGCGGTATTTGGATCTATTGTTTCGATTTGCGTTTTAGGAATTGGGTAGATTATTTAATCGACGTACGGACATTGATTATATTGGTAATTGGACTTTATATTTTATTTCAGGGGTTCTCGTTTTCTCAAGATTGAGAGAACTCGTTTTTGTTCTTATTAAATTTTTAACTTGGTTCAACTTTTAGGGTTTCGTTTCCGATTTTTGACTCGGTCTAGAATTGAGCTTTAATCTCAAGTTGGTTTTTCGGGTCTTTGATATTTATACTTCTAAAAATTATTTTTAAGGATTATGAAAATTTTTGGGGGTTTACAACGTATGTATATGATTCTATGTTTATGCGTGAATTGAGAATTAAGAATATCGCAACTTCAATCTGCTTGTTTAAATAATTTTGTTTACTTACTTGTATGATTGTTTATTGTTGCTAAATTGATTGATCGCCCTAAATAAACCTTAATAAGGTTTGACCTAAGAACAATAAAACGTTCACGCATAGCATCCATTGAGTCACATCTATTTCGGAAGGCTGCTACTCCTACGCGTGGAGTTGGATTGGCTGTGATCGTGCGGTGCCACGGGCCATGTTCCTTCCTGGAGAATCCAAATCGCTCGGGGAAAGCGACTCTAGGTTCGGAGCCGAGCCAACCGAACGCTGTGGGTGAGGACCTGGGGACTAGCAGTAGAAGGTCAAGGACCTTCAACCCCGATTCCCTAACCTTTGATACGGAGGGGTAAATCCGTTCTATATATGGTTTCCGGATAACTATATATATATTCGCGTAATCATGTGATTGTTGCAGTGTATGCATAGCATATGTGTGATTAAATAAATAAACTTGTTTGAAAATATGGTGCGAATGAAAAGGAATATCTCACTAAGCTAGTTGTAGCTTATACCCCTATAGATTTTGTTGAAACAGGTATATTCGTGGATTAAAATTGAGGATCATGACATTAAGGAAGTCATGGACGGATGATTAAGGATATGGAATCATACGATGAAGAGTTTTGTAAGGTTCTTTATATGTGCTAACCTATATGATTAGGGACGTATATTTATTTGAAGATAATCAAAGAATATGCCTTAAGAATTGAATTGTGATATGCTTATGTTTTATATTAAGTATTCTCTTTGCCTTGTTACCTATTTACTATCAATATAAATTGCGCTACTCCGATGCGTCCCCTTGGTTGTGATGTACGCCTTGTACAGAATATGGAAGCCTTCGCGTGACTAAGGTAGTCATTCCTAGGCTTTAGTATTGTGTACGGCGGACTGCCACGTTTAGGGTACCCCTCGGGGCGTGACAAGACCTTTGCCAAATTGGAAACTGAGATTTTCTGTTTATACAACGTATTTAGTTTGAGAAATTTATTTTAAATTTTATTTTTATAAGTATTTAATATCTCTCACTGCTTTCGGAAATCTTGAATTGAATTATTATATCCGGAGTTATATCAGTAATGGTTACCAGATATGATTTTCTTGAGTTTGAGTCAAGTATCGATTTTTGGAATGATTTTGGGGAAATCTTGATTTTTATAATTTGCTTTTGTTAAAGGATCTTCATAGTGTTTTGTTATCAAATTTATTTTGCTTCGATTTAAGGTTTTATGAACAATTGGTTAACTTAAGGATTATTAAATTTGTTATTTCGTTTCTTGAATTCTTCCTTCTTAAGATTACGAGATTTCAATTTCTAACTCGTTCTATGATTCTTGAGAGTTTGATTTGATCGTTAGGACTTTATTGTGATTTCCGTCTCTTAGGATTATTAGTCTGGTCGTTTGGGGAATTTCCAAAGTCTATATTTTATTTTTGGCAGATAAAGTTTTATTAATCGTGCCAAAGCCTAGTTATGGAATTGGCCTTTGGTGATCTCCTGATCCTTCAAATTGTCATGTTATGGATTAACTTGCTTTTTAGCAAATTATCACTGTGTTTTATTTTTATCCTGATTTTTATGAATTATAGATTAGGTAAGCAGTTTATCTTACGTAATGGTTTTTGGACTTAAGGACTTTTTTAGTCCTTATTTTATTTTTAGATTTTCTCAAGACTAATGAATTCTTACTTTCGTTTATATTTTAGGACTCGTTCAAAGTTCGGTTTTAATATGGAGTGATTTTTAGGGTTTACTTTCAAAGTTCATCCTAGAATTATTTACTGAAATTTTCCGGGGCTTACATGCACTGTTCATCATCTTCCTCCTCGGTTCAATTCTTTTTCTTTGATTTTTACATGTTAAAAACTTACTTAAACTACTTCTAAGTGTTTATGTATCATATATAAGGACATAAAACAACTTTCAACATGTTTAAAAACATAAATATATAGATCTTGATTTTGTGAAAGTAGAACTAGGGTTTTGAAGTTTTACCTTGTTGGAGCTCGTTTGATAGAATCCGAAGCTTTTGACTGTGTTTATTAAGTTCCTAAGATAATTATAAGTCAGTTACCATATATTTGAACGAAAATCCTTTGAGTCAAGTCAACTTACCTTTGAACTTGTTTTTGAGGGTTTCTAGCTTGTTTTTCCTTTGATCCGAATTTGTATATTTTGATCTGTTTGTTCTTCGTTTTCAGTTCATTTTGGTTGTTGTTTGGGAGTATTTTCGTGCTGGAAGATGTTGAGGAATTACGGAGTTTGTTTGTTCTTCATTAATGCATTTGTTTACATATATATAAGAGAAAGAGAAGGTGAAGCTGCAGCCGTTTCTCTTTCGTTTTCCTCTGATTTTTGATCTCATTTTGCTGTTGTATTCAAGCCAATTAATGCTTGAATGACTTGGCAACATGTGATTAGTGTGGAGGTTGATTTTTGTGGAAAAAATTTGGTGCATGATTGAATCAAATTCGGCTTTCTTCTCCTTCAACTTGCACCGAAACTCAGCCGCCAAAACATATATATATTAGTTTATTTATTTAATTAAATTTTGAGTTAATTATACGAGTTATACGAGTATAGATTAACTAATATTTGGAAGTTTTTGTACAAAAATATGCTTATAAATTTATAAAAAACACTTAGATTTTCAAATAATACAAATTTAGGTTATATATATATATATGTAGTTAATTATTCGTACAATTTTATCTCCCACGATTTGGATTTCTTAAGCTTATTAGGTCAATTTTTGTTTCAGGCTCCAATAGCTTAAGAAAACTC
This sequence comes from Combretum micranthum, assembly GCA_024138025.1. Taxonomy (NCBI): domain Eukaryota; kingdom Viridiplantae; phylum Streptophyta; class Magnoliopsida; order Myrtales; family Combretaceae; genus Combretum; species Combretum micranthum. The sequence goes on along the minus strand of JAMXBD010000727.1, from coordinate 388,522 downwards.
GATTTAGAACAAAAGCGTGATCCGATTATTTGTTTGAAGTTTAGATTTTGAGTTTTTTGACAGTTTATATTTTCGTTGTGTATTTAAAAATCCTAGCGGTTTATTTTTGGATTGTCGTTTTCTGTTTATAAGCGTAAATAGTCGTTTATGTAATATTGGACTTAATACAAAAATTAAACTATATATATATCTGTAGTTTCGATACTAAACATAAATTATTACTAGTGGTTTTTAATTTTAATTAGGAATCTTGAATTTAGAGTTTAGGTCTAAATGTAAACTCATTACTACTCGTTATTCTAATCTCGAATCATTATCGAGATCAAAACAATCATTTGATCTCTATATTCATGTTTTCTATTTAAATCTATTTGTATACTAGGTTTCGGGTCTAGATTTTAGATCATATCTTGAATTAGTTATTCAAGATACAAAATCTCATTTTTGGTATTAACTAGGGTTAAAGAATTTCTTTATTCGGTTCCTAAATCCTTCATTTATCCAAAATCTAAATATTATTCTATTATTAAACTTCAATCAGAATCTAAATCTATTATCTAGTTTATACAATCTATTATAAAGTCGGGTACTAATGTGGAAAATTCTCGGGGTTTACACACCAAGCATTAAATGTGCTTCAACGGCTCTTTTTGCTAGATTGGCTTAAATTTTAATCTGTCATGCCTTAATGCTTGTCGTACCTTAAAGTGTTGTGCCTCAAATTTAACCTCAATAAGTATTTGATCACGTGAACTCCATTGAGTCACAATTTTAAACATATCATGTTTCAAAGACTTGTTGTGCCCTACTCTTGGCCTTGAACAAGTATTCTTTCTTTGTCTTATCAAGTCTTTGTTTTTAGACTCGTCACACCCTGAATGTGGACTCGTTAAGCCTTCAATGCTCCCCTTGACCAAGGTTGTGCAAATTTTAAACTTAGTCGAGTTCCAGTCTTGAACTTATCATGCCCTGACTAGTGATCCTATTGAGCCCTTGACCAACCCCTCAACCACTGTCTCATCATTTTTAAACTTATTGAGCTTTGGTCTTGACTTTGTCGTGCCTTAATGAATGAAGTTGTCATCGATTTGACCCTCGACTGGTACTGTTCATTATTGATTTGTTCCTGCTAAAACCTGCAGAAACTCCATAAGGACGCACAACACATACACATAGATATTTGAATAATTAAGTGTAGTTTACAATAATTAAATAATTAATCATGTATCATTCTATCTCATTAAAATCCACATTGAACATATAAGTTCAACAATCTCCTCCTTTTTTATGAGGACCATTATGCACAATTGACTCTTTTTCAATTCAGTATACTCCTCCTTAATTAAGCATTTGGTTTCTAAAGAAATTTTCTCAAAATTAATTCAAAGATTTAATGCTTAATTCTGGGAAGATGTAAGCTAGACATAATACATCATTTAGCTCCCCAAACTACATGCATACTACATTTCTCCCCAAATTCATCAAAACCATATTTTATGTATGTTAGTTTTGCATTCTACACTTATCTCCCCCTTCGTACTCATAAAAAGAAATGGTAGACTTATAACATGGAAACAAGGAGAAATGCATAAATGACATAAAATGAGGGCTTTACACAAATTATGCACCACAATAATTGCCACATAAAGCGGACTTCACAATGCCTCACCAAAAGACTTCATAAATGCCTACACTTAGCAGGACTTCACAAATGCCTACTAATATATAAAACATCACATTACCTTAATACTAAGGACTTCATAAATGCCTACACTCATGTAAGACTTTACACACTTGCTTACACTCATGTAGGACTTCACATACTACATCAACAGAGGACTTCACACATTGCCTACAAATGTAGGACTTCACAAATGTGCAACATCAAGCATGTTCAATCATTCAAGATCATGCACATAAAAGCACATATCACAGATTTTGAAGATAAAGCAAACTATTATAGAGCAGATATGGTTATTTAATAATTTCTCAAATCCTTAGATTAGGTTCTAAATTAACTTGACTCCATGATATTTTAGCACTCATCTTCCTTGATCATGCCCAATTCTCTTTACAAAGTATAAAAATGATCTTCACTCAAGGGTTTTGTAAAAATGTCAACAATCTGATTATTTGTATTAACAAATTCTAAGCTTATATCGTGATTTAAAGCATCATCTCTAATGAAATGATGTCTAGTTTCAATATGCTTGGTCCTTGAGTGTTGAATCAGATTTTTAGTTAAACTTACAACACTTGTACTATCACAGTGAATTGGAACATTTTAAAATTTTAAACCATAATCAAGCAAAGTTTATTTCATTCATAAAATTTGTGCACAACAGTTGCCAATAGTTATATACTTAGCTTCAGCAATTAAAAGTGCATTCGAGTTTTGCTCCTTTGAGTGCCAAAATATTAGGAAATTTCCAAGGAAATGGTACGTGCTGCTTGTACTTTTCCGATCCACTTTGCACCCAACAAAGTTATCATCACAGTATTCAATTAGATCGAAAGAAGTAAACTTTAGATACCACAAGCCAATTTCAATCGTGTCTATAAGATACATGAAAATGCATTTTACTACAAAAAAGTGTGATTCTTTTGGGTAAGATTGAAATCATGCGCATACACATACCAAGAACATGATATCAGGTCTAGAAGCTATTAAATATAACAAATTATCTATCATGCGTCGATAAAGCTTTTCATAAACATTTTTCCCTTTTTCATCTTTATCAAGCTTTATACTTGTACTCATAGGTGTGGGTTTAGATTTGCAATTATCCATTTTATTTTTTTAACAGATCTCTTGTATATTTTGATTGATTGATAAAGGTTCCATTTTCATATTATTTTATTGGAAAACCCAGAAAATAATTGAGTTCTTCCATCATGCTCATTTCAAACTTATTCTTCATGGACTCAACAAATTCATTTATAAGACTCATATTAGTAGCTCTAAACACAATGTCATCTACATAGATTTGCATAAACAATGTATCTAACTTATGATTTTTAATAAAAAAAATTGTATCAATTTTTCATTTAGAAAATCCATTGTTTAAGAGGAAGCTACTGAGTCTTTCATACTAAGCTCTAAGAGCTTGCTTTAATCCATATAGAGCATTCCTTAATTGAAAGACATGATTAGGGAATTCATTATTTAAAAAAACCCAATGATTACTCTATATAGATTTCTTTTTTTCATAAAACAATTTGAAAATGCACCTTTGATACCATTTGAAAAAGGATAAATTCTTAAATGCAGTAAATATCAAAAGCATTTTTGTAGATTCTAGTCTAGCAACCAGGGTAAAGATCTCATCAAAAACTATTTCTTCTTCTTGATTATAACATTTAGCAACAATCTAGCGTTTTTTCTTGTTATTATACCAGATTCATCAAGCTTGTTCCTATGAATCCATTTGGTTCCAATAACTTGTCTAATATTGTAAATTGATTTAATTCATCTTGCATAACATTCATCCTAAAATCAACTTTTAAGGCTTCTTCAACATTTTTAGGCTCGATTTGTGATAGAAAAATAAGATTACTACTATTCCTTAAAGATGATATTATTTGTACTCTATTAGAAGGTTCACCAATTATTAGATCTTTTGGATGTGGTTTTGCATATTTCTATTCTTTAGGAATATCATGATTATTAGATACATGCATAGCATCCATTTTATGATCATTATCATCTTTATTGTTATTTCCAAGAGAAAATATATTCAAATCAACACAAACAACATCCACATCATCATTTGAGCATAAATAAGGCTAAGAGTCATCAAAAGCATCATGTATAGATTCTTCTACAACTAATTTTCTTTTATTAAATACTTTATATGCCTTAATTATTAAGGAATAACCTAGAAAAATTCCTTCATCAATTTTAGAGTTAAAATTAGATAATTGTTCTTTTCCATTGTTTAATATGTAACATTTAGTTCCAAATGGATGAAGTAGGATAGTTAGGTCTCTTTCCTTTCCAAAGCTCATAGGGAGTTTTGTTAAGAATAGTTCTTGTAAACCCCGGTTTTTCAAGTAGCCAAGATAACCCTAGAACCGAAAACCAAAACCCTAAACCGGAATAGATCAAGTCTAGAATGAGAACCAGGAACCCTAATTCCGGCTTTTCCTCGGTTTCCAATTAATAAACTTTTCTAAGAAAATTTAAATTTGAATATAGTTCTTAATTATATTTCGAACTAAGAAAATATCAGATTTTAAGAAAATTTCAATTCCAGGTCATCCCGAGGCCCATTATAGAAAAACGTGCCCTGGAACTAGAATTTCAAAAATTTACTTATGAGCACTCATTTGAACCGAAATAAAATAAGGAATTCAAAAATATATTTTTCATAATTTTTCGGGTTATGAAAAATACAGTTATAGCCTTTTTATTCGTATTTCATTACTACCGGTAATTAAATTGTCTTGTCAACTATTCATTACTATTCGAAAAGTGACACCTATACCACCTACACTACCTATTAGCACACCCTACAAATCTAGCTCTTACCATCACTCAAATCACTCACTTTTCTCTACACATTTTGTCCCTTAACTTTTCTTACACTTATGACAATTACACATCAAGTTAAATCAATCAAATAAACAAAAAAATTTCAAACTTCTCCCTTCCCCCACAAGCTCCCAAACCGGCGTGATGGCTTCCCCCTCCCATGTCCATTTTGCAAATTTTTTTTCATTTAAATTACTCCATTTAAACCTAATCCCATTCTATATATATACTACTTTTTCTCTCTCTCTCTTCACTCTTTCATTTCACAACTTTTACAAAGTGTAAAAGCTCCTAAATCCTCTCCATTTTCCATTGTTGGCCGAAACTTCCCAAGCCCCCCACACACACACACAACTTCCATTTCTTCTTTTATCTTCCATTCCACTTCAAGTAAGTAAGCCTCCACTCCTTCCACTCATAAAACCTTGTTATGGCTAAGTGATTCTTGGATATTTCAACTAAATATCCCCATGATCTCTTAGTAGGGACAATGAGATATCAAAACAAGAATCCCGAACCATTACAAAGTAGATCTAACATTTAAAGGAGCTTTCATGCCAAAAGCTTTATGTTTCTCCAACAAAAAGTGTTTTAAACAAAAGATCTTTTATGAAAATATAGTTCTCATGTTTTCAAACTTATTTGAGCATATGAAATAATAGATCCATCACTTTTCTACTCATGATCATGTAGGCATTTAAGGTTTCATTATTATTTTGTGTTTATGTGCATTAATAGTCTTTAATGCTTTTGTCTTTAGTAAATGACTTTCCTAGTATATAGATCTATAAATAGATGAGTCCATGAAGTCAAAAGGAAAAGTACTTTGCAAGAAATAAACTAATGAAAATTCGGATGACTTTGAAAACCTAGGTCAAAAACACTTTTATCAACTTCTAAACTTATATTTTACAAGAGAAGTAATGCCTATAGGTAATAGATAATGTTTAGTAATATTTTTCATGAGTCTAAATGAGTTTTTACTAAAGAAAATGTTGGAAACAAGAAATGAAGTCCATAGAAGTTTTGAGCTAAAAGTTATGAAGACAAAATTCGTAATAATGGATGTAGGGTTAGAAAACACTATTTTTCCAACTTCAAAAATGGAAATTTCTTAAACAAATGAAGTCGTTAGGATATAGATATAATAAATACTTAAAGTATTAAGTACAAAATATATTTTTCCTAAAAGAATCAACTTGAAAATGGACTTTTGTAAATTCGGATTTTTGGAAACCCCATAGCAAATGACCCACTTAAAAGTTTATAAATGTGGATTTTATTAAAGAAATAAAGGCCTTAGGATATAACTAATATAAGGTCAAAATTTCTTTAAACAAAGTAGAGTTTTTCTAAAGAAAATCCTTGTAATATGTAGGTGCGGTCAAGTGTAGTAAATTCACTTACTAAACATTGGTATAAAATGGTTTCTAAGAAAAGTTTATTTCAAAATTCTTTAAATCTAAAAAGTTATAAGAACATAGACTCATTAAAGTTCACATCATGACATTCATGATAGGGAAAATCATTACCATTGCATTTAATATCATTTTATACTTAGGAATCTCAAATGCATTCATGAAAACCGCATTTTTGGAATTGATAAACCCGCTGTACAGATCTTATCCCTCAATTCCGAGGCCTAGATATTTTCAAAACTTGATTTAAACTTCATATTTAGAAGGCTCTTCCGAAGTAGATAGAAATTGGTATAAAATTTGCGAAATTCCGACTTAAAACGACCAAGTTATGGCCTTTTTAAAACGGAACTTCGGAAATGACGCGAATTCCGATTTTACTAAGTTTTCTTAGAGTTTTAGTGTCCTAAGTTGGTAGAATACTTATTAGGTTATTTCTTATATGAATAGGTGAACCCATGGATGGTGACTTTTTGCCTCCAGATTACTATTACTAGAAGAAAGGTGTACCAATGGCAGAGTGAGTTTTTCTTCCCGATTCATTTATTGTATGTGCTTATAAAGTAGTGCACTAGAATGTAGGACAAATGAATGGAATATGAATAATGGGGAATGATGGGAAATTATATGTTGATGATGATGTGAGAACTCAAATTAAGAATATCGAAACCGAGTGATAAACTTTGGTTGTGTAGTTAGCTATGATGGATTGTTTGAAAAATTGTTTGATCGCCTAAGTAAAATGGCTTAATCAACTACTTGGACTAATGCTAAATTGACATGTGCATATCACAAGGGGAAGGAGCATTAGCATTTGTAGGTTAGTCGTGAACCATAAACGACATCGAATAATCGTAGGTTAGTCGTGAACCATAAACGACATCGAATAATCGTAGGTTAGTCGTGAACCATAAACGACATCGAATAATCGTAGGTTAACCGTGAACCATAAACGGCATATTGTTAGTAACGCAGTAGTCGTTAATCTGCTAACCCAGGATAGAGGGCGTAATTCCATCCACATGTGATTTCCAGTTGGTCATATGTATGTTGAACTCATGTGTTTGATGCATACACTTGCTTGATTAATAACTTGATTGAATTGTTGTGGCATAAATGTTATTGTGGGAGATTACACTCACTAAGCTAGTTAGCTTACGTCCCTACAGTCCATTCCTTTTGCAGCTTTCCCATTTGTGGCTTAGGCGACGAGACCCGGCTGAACAGGTACAGAAGCTAGGAGTTTCCCCTAGAAGTTGGAATTTATGTTTTAGACTTCCGTAGGAAACTTCTAAGACTTGGATGACTGTTTAAGGCTGTTAATTATTCTTTTGCGGGGGAATGCCCCTTAGATTATGTAATATTTATTTATGTTTCATGAATTATATCCTACTACCAATGCATGCCAAATTAAGCTTTTATCTCCATTCGGACTTGTACTCTATTGTTGTAAAGGTACGCCTTACATCTATATGAGACTCTCGAAAGACTAAGATGGTAATTTGGGAATCTGATTTGGCCTGTGGCGGAGTATTACGTTTAGGGTAACTTATGGGGCGTGACAGTTTAAGTTGGTATCAGAGCGCTAGATTATTAAGAATGACAATAGAGTTTTAAACCGAATCTAGAACTATGTAACTAGGATAAAATTGGAGTTAAAACCTAGGCTAATTAATAGTTTTCTTGTTGTAGGTTTCTTTGGGTGAAACCTGTGAAAGAGCTAGAAACTTCACAAAAAGCCTGAATGAGACAATGGTGGAATATCGGCTAAGGTTAAGGGTGTTATACGAAGACTTTGCATTAGTGCAACGACCTAGAACTATAAAAGAGATGTATAAATTGTGGAAAGAGGGTCTAAGGTATACAAGATGGATATTAGTTATAGATCAATTAAGATATGATCCAATTAGAAGAAGGAGATGGACCATAATGGAGACTATTTATACTTTGGAAAGAGTAATGGTAGAATATGCTGGCGAACCAATGCTAAGAGAAGCTACATTTATCTTAAAGAATGAAGGAAACCCCACTCACCCAGATTTTAGGATGTGGCATGGTATAGGACCTCTCTATGTGCATGCCCATGACGATCTTGATGACCATAGAGAATGGAATCTTGCAGATATCAGGAATCACATAATGTGGCAAGCTAGATACCTTGATCTTGTACCATTTTTAGGAGGAGCTCCAGCCCCACAAGTAGGAAATGGAGGAGTGCATTTGATTAATGCCCCGGTTATGGAAGAAGATGATGCAAATGAAGGAAATAATGTGGAAGTGAACAATAATATGGAAGAGTCTAAGGAGGAGGAGGATCCGAATTGGATAGAGGAGGAAGTGCCTAGATCTCCTACCCCACCTGCCATAGCTCCAGAGCAACCCAACCCCCTACCAGAACCAGTTGTATGGTATTTTGATAGGGATCTGGACATACCTGATAGTGGGAGGATAGAACCCGAGTTCGACCCCACTATGTGGAAGGACATATACCCGGTAGGCGAGCGTCCCCCTGAGGTTGATGCCATAGCCCCCGAGCCAGTAGTTCCGGAACCTGAGGAGAGAATGAATGAAGTTGACAATTGGATCGGTAAATTCAGAGATAGATGGAACAGGATGTGGGAGGAAGCTGGAAGAGAAGTGGAAAGAGAGATGGGAATTAGGAGTGAATCCAATGATAGAGTTGATAGAGAGGAAACAAATCAAGAGGGAGATCAAGAGATGAGAGAAGAAGAAGAGGAAGAGGAAGAAGAAGAGCAGGAACCATAGCCTCTAGCCCGGCCCGCTCAGAGAAGGAGATTGACTGTAAGGGCCTATTTGAGTTAGTTCATCCGAAAGGATGATGAAGGATCTTCTAGTCGAGGATGACTTCCTGGTCCTACACCAGATGATTCTGAGTGAACCATGAAGGAATAGGGTCAAGTATCCCATAGAGTCCAATAGTATTTCTTTTGTTTTAGTAGGTAATGCAGGATGCCAAATTGCCTTAGGATCTCTTTATGGTTTAGTATGTTGTCTTTCCTTTCTTTGTCTTTTTCTTTTCCATGTCCTTAGATGTTGTTAGGTAGACTTTATTGGCTAGTATCGGAAGATTTGATTTGTGTTGTCTAATTTTGTAAGCTTATTTGAAAAACAACTCTTGTATGGCACATCAAATCAATGAAGTATTATGTTGATTCTAAGAACGAAGTTTCACAAACATCATACTTTTGCATTAGTAGTAGACTACATTCATTATACTTAACTGCATAAACATATTCTCATTCATCATTTGATACAGAAATTCTTTGTTATTATGATTTCTTGATTTGGAATTCCTTTTATTGCTATGATTTCTTTACTCTAAGAGCCTTTTTGTGAACGACTTGGAGTTTTAAATTTTCTTTGAGTCTTTTGTGAATTCTATACTTCTCTAATTTGTTCCTAGAATTTTCGAAAATTCCTTAACCTAAGTTTTATAAGCCGCAAAACTTTGAAGAAGAAATAAAAACTTATTAAGACATTATGTAATAGTCGAAACCGGAGAAACCGAAATAGGGAGCAAGAACCACTCCCAAGCGAGGCTAGTAGCGCAAACCAACCAGATCAACCCCAAGCTAACCCTCCTGAAGCTGCTCAACCCGATCCCTAAGTAGCAATGATGAATGCAATCGGGAATTTAACAAACATGTTTGCTGCACTCATCCAAAACTAAAATCAAAACCAACCTCGGAATCCCGAACCAAGTACAAGGGATTCGGCACCTCTACCACCACCTCCACCACCCCTGCAGTATAGAGGAATGCAAGCAGAGATTCCCTTACCACCTGAGGAGCAATTCTATAATGCTCGTTATCCACCTCCTCCACCGCAAAGAGGATACCAAAGGAGTTCCCTCCCTGATTTTATAAAGAGCAACCGCTACTTTGATGGGGCATTTGGAAAGCCCGATGAGGCAGAAGATTGGTTAGCTCAAATTGAGCGCTCCTTTGCAGCTTACGAGACTCCACCACTTCTCCGTTTGGAGTACGGCACCTACATGTTGAGGTATAATGCACGGGTATAGTGGGAATCGAAGCGAAGGAGTTTGGCACCCCCAATTAGCTGGGAGACCTTTCGTAGAGAGTTCTTAGAGAACTACTTCCCCGCCAGCCTTCGAGTAAGGTACAGTGCAGATTTCCTGCATGTGAGACAAAGAGGCAGAACGATTGAGCAGTACGAGACAGAATTCAATCACCTGCTACAGTATGCTCCTGAATCATACAAAAATAGTGAAGAGCTGCAAAAACAAGTATTCTTGGAAGGTCTCGATGAAGACCTGAGGGTGAAGATACAGGAATCTGGATTGCCGACCTACCTTGAGGTAATTGAGAAGGCCCGTCTGATTGAAGGGGCCAAAAAGAGAAAGTATGTTGAACCAGACAAAAGAGTATTCGGAAAAAGGCACTTTGACGCCTCCAGCTCAAGCTATAGAGGGAAGAGATTCAAGCCATACCATGGTATTAAGGATAATCCTGGTGGGAAGTTCAACCAAACCAAGTCCAACATTTCTTGTTGGAAGTGCAAAGGAAGCCACTACCCAAGACAATGCCCACAGTTGAAGGGCAAGTGTTTCTTTTGTGGTGAGGCAGGTCATCTGGTTTATGCTTGCCCAAAGAAGATGGCTATAACCTGCTACCTTTGTAAGGAAAAGGGCCACGTAACCTCTGAGTGTCCTCAATGGAAAAGTGGGACTACCTGGCCTTATGGAAATCCGGGAAATGATAACACCCAAAGGTCTGGTAGCAAAAGTGGAAGTCGTGCAGCCTCGGCCATGCATGGGATGCGGCTGTATAACTTTGAAGGCCAATGGATGATCGAGGATGATGAGGAGGAAGGCATGGAGCTGGCCGCGTTGGACCAAGACGACGATGTAGATGGCAGCTTAGTGATAGGTTAGTAACAAGTTCCTTTTTAGATAAAAGTTCTTGATTTTCTTAGCAAGTTTTAAAAAGGAAAATTTAAAGCTGTGAAAGAGGAAAAGTTGAAATCTGGAAACCTTGGAATAGATAGCTGTTGAGTGATTAGGACCAAGTAGTAATAAATGTTTATGGTAACAGGACGCATAGGAGTAAATGGGAATGAAGCCTATGTGTTGTTTGATACGGGAGCAACCCACTCCTTTATCACTACCAGCTTGGCTAAGCAGCTTGGTCTACCTATAGCCATGACAACCACGACCTTAAGGATTAAGACACCCACGGGTAGTGTTGTGTCGACTCGAGAGATAATAAAGGATTGTTTGCTAGAAATTCAAGGACACATCTCAGCAAGCGATTTGATAGTCTTGGAGATGAGTAAATATGAAGTTATGCTTGGGATGAATTGGCTAAGTAAGGTTAAAGCCATTGTGGATTGTCAAAGAAAGATGATAAGTTTTGATGACCATAGGAAGGAGAGAGTAGACTTCCTTGGAGAGATCATGGTGCGAAGAGATTATGGGTTAAGCTCCTTCGAACTAATGATGGAAGATGAGGAAATTGTGCCAATAGAAGATGCCTGGATTAGAGAGGAGAAAGGAGAAAAGAGGGACATACCCGTGGTGAATGAGTTTGAGGATGTATTTCCCGAAGTCTTACCCGGTTTACCACCGAAAAGAGAAATTGATTTTGAAATCACTATAGCTCCAGGTACAGAGCCGATATCAAAGACACCATACCGGATGGCTCCGGTGGAATTGAAGGAATTAAAAACCCAATTGCAGGAGCTTTTGGATCAAGGATTCATAAGACCCAGCGTGTCGCCATGGGGCGCACCGGTGTTGTTTGTAAAGAAGAAGGACGGGTCTATGAGATTATGTATCGATTACCAGGAGTTGAATGAAGTCACCATCAAAAATCGATACCCACTTCCGAGGATTGATGACCTCTTTGATCAGCTTTAAGGGGCGAGTGTGTTCTCGCGCATTGATTTGTGCTCGGGTTATCACCAATTAAGAATCAAGCTGGAAGATGTGTCTAAGACAGCCTTTCATACACGGTATGGGCATTTTGAATTCTTGGTAATGCCATTTGGGTTAACCAATGCACCTGCTGCATTTATGGACCTTATGAACCGAGTTTACAAACCCCTCTTGGATAAGTGCGTAATCGTGTTCATAGATGATATTTTGATCTATTCCAAAACCAGAGAACAACATGAGGAGCACCTAAGGATGGCGTTACAAGCCTTAAGAGAAAATAAATTGTATGCCAAGCTATCTAAGTGCGATTTTTGGTTGGATAAGATATCTTTCCTTGGACATGTAGTGACGGGAGATGGAATATCGGTTGACCCCGAAAAGATCAAAGCGGTAGTGGATTGGAAGCAGCCCGAAACGGTAACCGAAGTAAGAATCTTCCTGGGTTTGGCGGGTTATTACCGCAAGTTTGTGAAGGATTTCTCCAAGATTGCCAAACCTCTGACTCAACTGACGCAAAAGAATGAGAAATTCGAATGGACAGATAAGAGAGAGCAAAGTTTCCAGGAGTTAAAACGGCGCTTAGTATCAGCTCCAATATTGGTATTGCCCGACCCCGAAAAGCCTTACACAGTGCATAGTGACGCCTCTAGGAATGGCCTCGGATGTGTACTGATGCAAGAGGGAAAAGTCATTGCCTATGCCTCCAGGCAATTAAGGCCTCATGAACAGAACTATCCAACACATGATTTGGAGTTGACCGCTGTGGTTTTTGCCTTGAAGTTATGGAGACATTATTTGTATGGACAAAGGTGTGAAGTGTACACAGATCATAAGAGTCTCAAATACTTGTTCACACAAAAGGAGTTAAATATGAGGCAGAGACGGTGGTTGGAACTCATAAAGGACTATGACTTGGGAATAAATTACTGCCCGGGAAAGCTAAATGCTGTGGTTGACGCTTTGAGTAGAAAGAATTATGGAGAAGTGGCAGGCCTAATCACAGAGCAAAAAGAGCTGATAAAGGAATTCGAAAAGTTAAGAATTGAATTCGTAGGGCAAGATGTCGAAGTGGAGATAGCAAATTTGGTTATGGAACCCACCTTGATCGACAGGATTAAAGAAGCCCAAGGATATGATGAGGCGATAAGGAAGATCAAAGAATAAGTGCTAAAAGGGAAGTATAGTGACTTTACCCTGGATGATGAAGAGGTAGTTAGAATGAAAGGAAGATTGTGTGTACCGGAAGATGAAGAATTGAGAAAAGAAATCATGCGCGAAGCTCACAACTCCGGTTACACTGTGCATCCGGGTGGTGCAAAAATGTATCAGGACATAAAAAGCCACTATTGGTGGAATGGATTGAAGAGGGATGTGGCGAACTATGTTATGAAGTGCACCGTGTGTCAACAAGTCAAAGTGGAACATCAACGGCCAGGAGGATTATTAAAGCCACTACCTATCCCCGAATGGAAGTGGGATCAAATTTCAATGGACTTTGTGTGTGGATTCCCGAGGACATCCACTGGATGTGATGCAGTTTGGGTAATAGTGGACTGTTTGACAAAGTCAGTACGCTGCCTACCAATTAATATGACCTATTCGTTGGACAAATTGGCTAGAATCTACATAAAGGAAATTGTGCGACTCCACGGTATTCCAGCGGGAATCATTTCAGATCGGGATCCAAGGTTTGTTTCAAGTTTTGGATGAGCTTACAAAAGAGCCTAGGCACCAAGTTGCATTTCAGTACTGTACCATCCTCAGACAAATGGACAGTCTGAACGAACCATTCAGACCTTAGAAGACATGTTAAGGGCTTGCATATTGGAATTCAAAGGAAGTTGGGATAATCATATACCCCTAATTGAGTTTGCCTATAACAATAGCTACCACTCAACCATTCAGATGCCACCATACGAAGCCCCCTCTGTTTTGGGATGATGTGGAAAAGCTAGCTATTGGTCCTGAATTGGTTCAAGAAGCAGCTGATAAAGTTCGGGTTATTCAACAGAAAATGAAAGAGGCTCAAGACAGACAAAAGAGTTGGGCTGATCTGAAGAGAAGAGAACTGGAATTTCAAGTAGGCGACCATGTCTATTTGAAGATAAACCGAATCAAGAGCATAAAGAGAATGCAGGCTCAAGGGAAATTAATCCCAAGGTATATTGGACCCTTCAAGATCTTGGAAAGAGTGGGAGATTTGGCCTATCTGCCGGCCTTACTGCTAAGTTTGTCGGGAGTTCATAATGTGTTCCACGTATCAGTGTTAAGGAAGTATGTACCTGACCCTGACCGGATAGTGGAGTTGGAACCCATTCGGTTAAAGGAAAATCTCACCTATGAAGAGCACCCAGTAGAAATCTTGGATAAGAAGACTCAGAAGCTTCGGAATAAAGAGATCCGATATGTTAAAGTATTGTGGAGAAACCACACTTCTGAGGAAGCAACTTGGGAAGCTGAAGAAGAAATCCGCAGAAAATACCCTGAGTTGTTTGAGAATCAAGGTACGTCAGTTCAGTTTTGAGGACAAAACTCTTTTTAAGGTGGGTAGGTTGTAAACCCCGATTTTTCAAGTAGCCAAGATAACCTTAAACCGGAATAGATCAAGTCTAGAATGAGAACTAGGAACCCTAATTCCGGCTTTTCCTAGGTTTCCAATTAATAAACTTTTCTAAGAAAATTTAAATTTGAATATAGTTCTTAATTATATTTCGAACTAAGAAAATATCTATTTTAAGAAAATTTCAATTCCGGGTCATCCCGAGGCCCATTATAGAAAAACGTGCCTCGGAACTAGAATTTCAAAATTTATTATGAGCATCATTTGAACCGAAATAAAATAAGGAATTCAAAAATAGATTTTTCAAATTTTCCGGGTTATGAAAAATACAGTTATAGCTTTTTATTGTATTTCATTACTACCGGTGATTAAATTGTCTTGTCAACTATTCATTACTATTCAAAAAGTGACACCTATACACCTACACTACCTATTAGCATACCTACAAATCTAACTCTTACCATCACTCAAATCACTCACTTTTCTCTACACATTTTGTCCCTTAACTTTTCTTACACTTATGACAATTACACATCAAGTTAAATCTGTAAGCCCCGGAAAATTCCAGTAAATATTCCAAGATGAACTTCGAAAATAAACCCTAAAATCACTCCAAATTAAAACCGAACGTTGAACGAGTCCCGAAATATAAATGAAAGTAAGAATTCATTAGTCTTGACAAAATCTAAAAAATATTAAGGACTACAAAAGTCCTTAGGTCCAAAAACCCTTACGTAAGATAAACTTCTTACCTAATCTATAATTCATAAAAAATCGGGATAAAAATAAAACACAGTGAAAATTTGCTAAAAAAGCAAGTTAATCCATAACATGACAATTTAAAGGATCAGGAAATCACCAAAGGCCAATTCCATAACTAGGCTTTGGCACGATTAAGAAAACTTTATCTGCCAATAATAAAATATAGACTTTGGAAATTCCCCAAACGACCAGACTAATAATCCTAAGAGACGGAAATCACAATAAAGCCCTAACGATCAAATCAAACTTCCAAGAATCATAGAACAAGTTAGAAATTGAAATCTCGTGATCTTAAGAAGGAAGAATTCAAGAACAAAATAAACAAATTAAATAATCCTTAAGTTGACCAATTGTTCATAAAACCTTAAATCGAAGGAAAAAAAAATAAATACGAAAACAAAACATTACGAAGATCCTTTTTCAAAGCAAATTATAAAAATCAAGATTTCCCAAAATCATTCCAAAAAAATCGATAATTGACTCAAACTCAAGAAAATCATATCCGGTAACCATTACCGATATTACTCCGGATATAATAATTCAATTCAAGATTTTTGAAGGCAGTTAGAGATATTAAATACTTATAAAAATAAAATTTAAAATAAATTTCTCAAACTAATACGTTGTATAAACAGAAAATCTCAATTTCCAACTTGGCAATGTCTAAACCGGAAAATCATCCGGAATCCCTAACGGAATACAATAGTGTAAGTCCGGCAATCTAGCGCCCCTAACTCTAGAGGCCGAAAGATAGTTTAAATATGTAGAATAGCTCGTAGTAAAATAAGTTTATTTGAAAATATCAGATTGGTAAATTTTTGACCTATTTTGAACCCGTTCGGATACAGACTTCGAAAAGCGTATCCTGGGGCTAGAGATATCAAAAATATACCATTAGTACCGTTAGACTCGTAATTCCGCGAGATTTCTAAATATATCAGTTATATAATTTTTCGGGTTATAAAAGTTACAGTTATAACCTTTTTACCGTATTTTCATTTCTACCGGTAATTGACTAGTCTTTTGCACTATTCATTTCATTTCATTACACAATTTTATTATTTTTATTTTTTTTTTATATACCTGGATTTCCTAGAAATCAAGTAAACTTCGAAAACCAGAAAATGAAACCCTAAATCAGTTTAGTCAGCTTTGTGAGAAAGACCGAGATACCCTAATTCCGGCTTTTCCTCGGTTTCCAAATAAGAAACTTTTATAAGCAAAACTAATTTTGAATATAGTTCTTGATTATATTTCAAAACCAAGAAAAGATCAGATTTTAAGAAAATTTCAATTCCGGGTCATCCCGAGACCATCATAGAAAGCGTGCCCCGAAACTAGAATTTCAAAACTCTCTTTATGAGTACTCATTTGAATCGAAATAAAATAAGGATTTCAAAAATATATTTTTCATAATTTTCCGGCTTACGAAAAATACAGTTATAGCCTTTTTATTCGTATTTCCTTACTACCGGAAATTAAATTGTCTTGGCAACTATTCCCTACTATTCATAAAGTACTACCTAGTCTACCTATTAGCCTACCCTACAAGCCTAACCCTTCCATCACTCAAATCAACTCCTTCTTTCCATAACTTTTGTCCTTAACTTCCCTTACATCTCATAACAATTTCACATCATGTTAAATCAATCAATCAAAGTAAAAGTTTTTCAAATTCTTCCCTCCTCCATGAATAGTGCCGACGTGAATAGTCCCCCTCCCATTGTCCATTTTGCAAATTTTTTTTTTATTTAATCTAACTCCATTTAACCTAATCCCATTCCATATATATACTACTTTTTCTCTCTCTCTTCATTCTTTCATTTCTCAACTTTTGAAAAGTGCAAAGCTCTCAAAACACTCTCTTTTTCTCTCCTCTCCACTCCCTCTTTCCTCTTGGCCGAAACTTTTTGAAGCCACACACACACACACACAACTTCCATTTCTTCATTCCATCTCCTATTTTTTTTTCAAGTAAGTAAGCTTTTACTCCTTCCACCTTTAGATCTTGTTATGGCTAAGTGATTCTTGGATATTTCAACTAAAAGTCCCCATGATCTTTTAGTAGGGACAATGAAATATCAAAACAAGAATACCGAACAATTACAAAATAGATCTAACCTTAAAGGAGCTTTCATGGCAAAGCTTTATGTTTATCATCAAAACGTATTTTGAACTAAAGATCTTTTATAAAAATGTAGTTTTTATGTTTTCAAAACTCATTTGAGCATATGAAATATTAGATCTATCATTTTGCTACTCATGATCATGTAGGCATAAGGTTTCATTTCTATTTTGTGTTATGTGCATTAATAGTCTTTAATGCTTTTGTCTTTAGTAAATCACCTTCCTAGTATGTAGATCTATGGTTAGATAAGTTAATAAAGTCAAAAAGGAAACACTTTTCAAAATATGAACTTGTGTAAATTCGGATCACTTTGGAAACCTAGGTCAAAAACACTTTTATCAACTTCTAAACATAGATTTTACAGAGAAATGAAGCCTATGGGTAATAGATAATGTATAGTAGTATTTTTCATGAGTCTAAATGAGTTTTTACTAAAGAAAATGTTGGAAACAAGAAATGAAGTCCATAGAGTTTTGAGCTAAAAGTCAATGTAGATAAAATTCGTAATAATGGATGTAAGGTTAGAAAACACTATTTTTCCAACTTCAAAAATGATATTTTCTTGAACAAATGAAGTCCTTAGGATATAGGTACAATAGATACTTAAAGTTTCAAGTATAAAAATATATTTTCCCTAAAGGAATCACTTGAAAATGGACTTTTGTAAATTCGGATTTTTGGAAACTCCATAGTAAAAGACCCACTTAAAAGTTTACAAATGTGGATTTTAATAAAGAAATAAAGGCCTTAGGATATAACTAATATAAGGGTCAAAATTTCTTTTAAACAAAGTAGAGTTTTCTAAAGAAAATCCTTGTAATATGTAGTTGTGGTCAAGTGTAGTGAATTCACTTACTAAACATTGGTATAAAATGGTTTCTAAGAAAAGTTTGTTTTAAAATTCTTTAAATTTAAAAGTTATAAGAACATGACTCATTAAAGTTCACATCATGACATTCATGATAGGGAAAATCATTACCATTGCATTTAGTATTTCATATTAGGAATCTCAAATGCATTCATGAAACCGCATTTTTGGAATTGATAAACCCGCTGTACAGATCTGATCCTCAATTTGAGGCTTAGATATTTTCAAAACTTGATTTAAGCTTCGTATTTAGAAAGCTCTTCCGAAGTAGATAGAAATCGATATAAAATTTGCGAGATTCTGAGTTAAAATGACCAAGTTATGGCGTTTTAAGTTGGAATTCCCGCTTAGGACGCGAATTACGAATTTGATAAATTCGTATGAAGTCGTTGGATTAGTTTGAGTTGAAATACTGATTGGGTATTTCTTCCTTTTTAGGTTATCCCGAGTTCGACGATTCCCTACCACCGGATTATTATTACTAGAAGACCGGTGATCCAATGGTCGAGTGAGTTTTTCTTCCAATTCATTTGTTGTATGTGCTTGTAAAAGTAGTGCACTAGAATGTAGGTCAATTGAATGGAATATGAATAAATGGGGATTATTGGGAAATTATATGATTGTGATGATATGAGAGAACAATTTTAAGAATATCGAAACCGGTGTGATAAACTTTGATTGTATAGTTAGCTATGATGGATTGTCTGATAAATTGTTGATCGCCTAAGTAAATTGGCTTAATCAACTACTTGAGTAAATGAAAATTGACATGTGCATATCACAAGGGGATGGAGCATGAGCATTTGTAGGTTAGTCGTGAACATAAAGACATCGAATATCGTAGGTTAGTCGTGAACCATAAACGACATCGAATAATCGTAGGTTAGTCGTGAACCATAAACGACATCGAATAATCGTAGGTTAGTCGTGAACCATAAACGACATCGAATAATCGTAGGTTAGTTGTGAACCATAAACGACATTGATAATCGTAGGTTAGTCGTGAACCATAAACGACATCGATAATCGTAGGTTAGCCGTGAGCCATAAACGGGATATTGTCGTACCGCAGGATTCGTTAATCTGCTAACCCGGGATGGAGGCGCAATTCCATCCACATATGATTTCCGGATGGTCATATGTATGTTGAACTCATGTGTTTGATGCATACACTTGCTTGATTAATACTTGGTTGAATTGTTGTGACATAAATGTTTTTGTGGGAGATTCACCTCACTAAGCTAGTGTAGCTTATACCCCAATAGTTGTTTAAATGAGCAAGTTATACCAAGAAACGCTAAGTGGGGACCGAGATGGTTTGAAGTCAAGAATGACTTCGGGATTCCGGCAAGATATAAGAATGCTTGAAGTTTTTGGCTAAGCTTTACGATTGGCCTTGTAATAGTTTTATGTAGTGAAGTCTTGGGATAAATGTAATTGAAGCTTGATGATTTATATTTTGAAGTATAGTGTTTTGTATTTGGAGTATAGTGGATTGTATTTCCTTTACATTGTTACTCAACTGTATCAACATAAAATGTATCATTCCGATTTGTCTCCTTTATGTGTTAGACGCCTTGTACATAGTATGGAAGCCTTCGCGTGACTGAGGTGGTCATTCTTAGGCTTTAATATTGTGTACGGCGGACTGCCACGTTTAGGGTACCCTTCGGGGCGTGACAGTTTAGTTGGTATCAGAGCGACAAGGTTTTGGGAATTAGGTGGGAAGACTTTAAGAGGATAGAATATTAGGATTCGATCTTAGGAATGGATAAGTAGTAAGTGTTAGATGATCCTTAGATAAAGAAGAACTAGATTTAGCTCAATGACCTTTAAGGTATGTTTTCAATCATTAAGGATTTGAATTCTATCGTGGAGACTTTTGAAGAACTAGAAACAAACGTAGGAAGAAGGAAGAATGAAAATATTTGATGGGAATGATAGAATCTATACTAGCAACTGCAAAAACATAGGTGTAAGTGACCTTACACGACTCTTAGTTCAAGCCAAATAGGAAGAGATCGTAAGTTACCCTTCGACTTATAAGATAACAAGGTGGGTAGGATTAATTGCGCGATTTCACCGTTTTTCTAAATAAACAAGTCTAAAGAAAATAAAAGTTGTAATTCTTTTTCTAAATAAGCAACTTGCGTGTAGTATAACTAGGTTAATGCGACCGTCTCGTCCTGTTTCTAGGAGACTACCTGAGGAGAACGTTGCAAACCGTCTACTAGCTTCCGATTGAACCAACAAGTGAGAGACAACTCCACCACCACAAGATCCAATGCAACAAGTCATAGACATTCTAGGGTGTTGGTGGATACACAAAAGTCCTCTTACAACATGTGCTAATAGGAATGTGCCGGTTCAGGTGGAAGGACCCCACCAAGTTGACAATGCAAGGAATTGAAACTCCTTCTGTTATGGCTAGTCCAAGCTCCAAAGTCAGAAGGTATAAGACAACTAGCCTAACAGTTAAGAATGAACCTTTTAAGAAGCGTAAGATCAATTGTTGGAAGTACAAGAAAGTCATTATCCAAGACAGTGTCCACAACTAAAGCACATGTTACTTTGTGGAGATCCCGAGCATAAGGTTATGGACTGTCCAGAAAGAAAACCCTAAAGTGCTTCGTCTGCAAACAGCCGGGACACTAGGCGAGTAGATGCCCCCAAAGAATTAACAGCTGGATAGCTGCCCTTGTTTGGAAGAAGTCAGTCTCCTAGAAATATCAATAGATCTCTCGTGTTGAGCGTTAGGAGCCATAACTTTTTGAAAAAGAACAAAGATGTTTTGAAAATGTAAACCGATTTTGTGCTTTATCATCTAGTTCATGAATTAGTTCCAATGCATGTTTTTGCATCCTTTCTTTGAACTTTTGTAATGAAAGATTCGCATCTTCTCTTGATTTCATGTATTTGGTTTTGAATATTTTGAAGTTTTTATTTTCTGATTTTAATTTCAGTAGAATTTCAAATTTCTTACATATGTCTTTATTTCCGCCATTTCCGTGTTTTGTATTTCCGATAAGCTTCTTTAAGCTTCTTTTACCGCCTTAAGACGTAATAAAAGATTTAGAATTTTCACCTGAGCTTAAAAAAAAAATTGTAGGAGATATACCCAACCACAACAAGAACCCGTCATTGTCACGCCCCGTAGGGTATCCTAAACGTAACAGTCCGCCACATACTAAGTAAGAATCCCGAGTTCCCTAACCGGAGCCTTCAGGAGTCTTAAGTAGATGTAAAGCGTTCCCTTACGACAATAGAATACTTCAACAAATGGAGTTTAACAGTTTAACAGGCATTCATTAGCCATAGTAATAAATCAAAACGCATAAATCTTTAAGGTTTACAAAATCTAAGGGGCATTCCCCCGCAAAAGAATAACAGTCTATTACAGTCATCCAGAGTCCTTAGTTTCCAATGGAAGTCTATACAAAAGAAATGAATCAAACTTCTATGGGAAACTCCTATCTCCGGTACCTGCGCTGTGGCTTGCCTTGGCCTAAGCCATATAAACTCATGCTGCAAAAGATAAACACTATCGGGGCGTAAGCTAACTAGCTTAGTGAGTAATACTTCCATAACGCAATTAATACAATCATTCAAACAAGTAATTATTCAAGCAAGTGCATGCACCATACAAATGAAATCATCAAACATATGACCAACCGGAAATCATATGTGGATGGACTTGCGCCCTCCATCCCGGGTTAGCAGATTAACGAATCCTGCGGTACGACGCCGTTTAAGCTCACGGTCAACTGATTAAAAGCTCGTTTTATGGATCACGATTAACCTCACATTCGTTTTATGGATCACGATTAACCTCACATTCGTTTTATGGGTCACGAAAAACCAACCAATGCAAATGCTCCAACCCCATCGTGACATGAATGAACTCAGTTATAGTCGGAGTCGAATAGTCATTAATTCGATTCTTTTAGGTGACCAACAAGTATACCAGACATTCTTCATATGATTCTAAATAAACAATCAATATCTTAACACCCGGTTTCGATATGCTTTAAGTTCCATTTCACATATCAACAATTCACAAACAAATAATTCCCACATACCCCATCATGCTTGTACAATTTCTTTTATCTTTGCCTACATCACTAATGCACTACATTACATTCACAAGCATTAATTGAGAGTGGAAGTAACTCACTCGGCCATGGGTCACCAAACTCCTTAATAGTAATAATCGGGTGGTAGAGAGTCGTCCTGCTCGGAATCACCTACCAATCAAGAATAATCCCTATGAGATTCTCACCATGTAATTAAATCAAACTATACATCTAGACTAGTTGAATTCGGATTTCTCGCTATATTTGGAAGTTCCGACTTAAAACGGCCATAACTTGGTCATTTTAACTCGGAATTTCGCAAACTTTATATCGATCTTCATCTACTTCGAAAGATCTATCTAATTCAAGTATTAAATCCAAGTTTTGAAAATAATAGGGTCACGGAACAGTGGGATCAGTTCTGTCCGCAATTGATCCAACTTTGAAAATGTGTTTTGCTTTTGATAAGAAATGTTCCTAGTGAGTGATTATGCATGAATGATTTAGGAATGAACTACAAATGTGTATGCATGTAATGAACTCATGTGTGCATGGTCATGATGATTTTTGTAGTAATCAACTTTTAGGAACTCCTAAGTGTTGGGGAAAGTTTCATAAAGGCTAATCTAAGAGTTATTCTCCCACATTATACTCCTTAGGGTTTCTTTGGTTTTAATCTTATAATCTACTTATTATTTAGCTAAAATAGGTTCTCAAAGTATATAATAGTCATGGCCTCCATTCATGCACAAAATTCACATTTTCATTTGGTAAACATGTTTTCAAATAAGCTAGTTGTAAAAATCCGAATTTTCCAAATTTTCTTTTCTTACATTTTTCTTAAGGGAAATCTAGTCTAATGCATTAAAAATTGGGGCTTCAATGTATACATATCTAAGGACTCATTAGCTTATAAAACATCCATTTTAGACTTAAATACTAAGTGTTTATATAGGCATTACACAAAGTTACGAATTTGACTACACATTTAAAGTCAACATTTTTCATCCTAACTTCACCTCTTGTTTTCCTTATTTTTATCATGCCTAAACTCATCTAAACTTATGAAAATAATTCCTTCAACATATCTATTACACATACCCTTCATTTTTCTTATGAAATATAAGTTTAAAATTGATTTTGGAGGTCTTTAGGATAGGGTTCCCATTTCATCCGAATTTTCAACTTTCCATATATAACAAAGTCTTTCCTTTTTCAATGTTCTTGCCATCTATATGTGGAGATATACTATCTAGCATCTCTATACATGAACAAGACCTCATTTTTATGATCAATAAAACACATAAACAAAAATGAACCTATGATCATGCATGTACATAAAGTGGTGGATGTCTAAACCTTAGATCTACTACATATGATGTATAAACATGATCTCATGGCATGAACATCAATATAAATACAAGGTCATTACTATATATGCATGAGCAACATGAAATCTTAACAAAATGCATTTAAACACAAGATCCATGTCTTGTGATGGCTTGACATCCTTGTTCATGCATTTCCATATCCCTAGCATGAGCATCATAGGGTTTTGATGAGGAAATACACAAGGTATACCTTTGCCATTACAAGAATAGGAAGAACAAGGCTCACATACACATACCAATGGAGGATCTAAGATAGAAATGGAGAGCTTGAAGTTGAAAATGCAAGAGGGAGAGGGAGGGGGATGCTCGGCACACAAGGGAAGAAAGGAAGAGAGGTTTTCTCTTTTTCCAATTTTGAATGAGAAGAAAATGAAGAGAGAGAGAGAAAAATAAGTATATATATCAAGTGATTTAGGGTTTAGTTAATTAAAATATAGCAAAATTGATCACAATGGGGGAAAAGAGGGGGGGGCGCCGGCCATATGTGTGTGTGTGTGTGAGAGTTTTGAAAAAAATGAAATTTGTAATTTAGTAAATGAAAATGTAATAAATGTAATAATTATTTAAAAGACAAAATTTCTTGGAAAAGAAAATTGAAATGAGTAGTTGTAAGGATGTAAGAATAGGGTATGGGTAGTGTGTAGTGTAGGTTGTACTTGTGAATAGTAGACAAGACATCTACTTTACCGGTTGTTCCGAAAACACGGGAAAAGCTATAACTGTAATCTTTATAGCTCGGAAAATTATGAAATTGATATTTTTGGAATCCTTATAAAATTACGGTTCTAATGAATATTCCGGAATATTTTTCTGAATCCGTGGCCCGGGGCACGCTTTTCCGTAATTGGGCTCGGGAAGGCCCGGAATTGAAAAATTCCCGAATTTAAAACTTTCAAAGGTTTGAAATGTACTTAGGAACAACAATTCATTCATTTACTCCATAATATTTATTTTACTATGAAACCGAAGGAAAGCCGGATTTAGGGTTCCTAGGCTCATTTACTAAACTCAATCTGATGGGTTAGGGTTTGTTTCCCACTCCTGGGGTTTTCTAGCTACTGAGAATTTCCGGGGTTTACAACCTCCCCACCTTAAATAAAGTTTTGTCCTCAAAACGGAACTGACGTACCTTGTCCTTCAAATATCTCGGGGTACTTTCTCCGGATTTCATCCTCCGCTTCCCAGGTTGCCTCTTCAAAGCATGATTCCTCCATAATACTTTCACGTAGTGAATGTCTTTGTTCGTAGCCTTTGAGTTTTCTTATCCAATATCTTTACTGGGTGTTCTTCATATGTCAGGTTTTCCTCAACTGGATTGGCTCCAATTCCAGAATCCTCTCTGGGTCGGCCACATATCTCCTCAAGACTGACACATGAAACACATTGTGAATCCCGGACAAATTAGGTGGTAGGGCTAGCCGATACGCCAGTCTCCGACTCTTTCCAAAATCTCAAAAGGTCCAATGTATCTCGGGCTTAATTTCCCTTGTGTACGCATCCTCTTGATACTTTTGATCGGGTTTATCTTCAGGTACACATGATCACCCACTTTAAATTCAAGCTCCCGTCTTTTCAAGTCGCCCAGCTCTTTTGTCGATCCTGGGCTTCCTTCATCTTTCGCTGAATCAACCTCACCTTATCCGCGGCTTCCTGTACCAATTCCGGCCCAATTGCTACCTTTTCCACCTCATCCCAAAACAAAGGGGACCTACACGCCGTCCATAAGGCTTCATACGGGGCATCTGGATAGTGGAGTGATAGCTGTTATTATAGGCAAACTCGATTAGGTGAACATGATTATCCCAACTCCCTTTGAATTCCAGGGCACATGCCCTTAACATATCTTCTAGGGTTTGGATCGTCCGCTCAGACTGTCCGTCGGTCTGGGATGGTAAGCCGTACTGAAATGCAATTTAGTACCCAAGCTCTTCTGCAAGCTTGTCCAAAACTTGGACACAAATCTCGGGTCTCTATCGAGATGATCCCTGCAGGTATGCCATGTAATCTTACTATCTCTCTGATGTAAATCTTGGCTAACTTTCCATTGAATAGGTCATATTTATGGGTAGGAAATGCGCCGACTTAGTTAACCGATCCACTATTACCCATATTGCATCACACCCGATGGAGTCTTGGGAAGCCACAAACAAAATCCATGGATATTTGATCCCACTTCCATTCAGGAATAGGTAAGGGCTTTAGCATTCCGCCCGGTCTCTGGTGCTCTACCTTCACTGTTGGCATACTGCGCACTTCATTACATAATCTGCCACATCTCGCTTCATCCCATTCCACCAATAGCAACTCTTCAAATCTTGGTACATTTTGGTGCCTCCCGGATGCATGGTATACCCGGAGTTATGTGCTTCACCCATTATCTCCTTCTTCAACTCCTCATCCTCTGGTACGCACAGCCTTCCGTTCATCCGGATCACGTCTTCCTCATCCACGGCAAAGTCAAGGTATTTCCCCGCTTGGGTTTCCCTTTTTATCCTTTGTATCACCTCGTCGTACCTCTGTGCTTCTTTGATTCTTTCCACGAGGGTTGGTTCCAGCACCAAGTTAGATATCTCCAGCTCAGCACTTTGATCTGTGAACTCGATCCTTAACTTCTCAAATTCCTTAATCAACTCCTTCTGGCTTGTAATCAAAGCGGCTACCTCTCCATGATTCTTCCGACTTAGGGCGTCGCGACTGCATTCACTCTTCCTGGACAGTAATTTATTCCCAGGTCATAATCTTTTATTAATTCCAACCACCTCCTTTGCCGCATGTTCAACTCCTTCTGTGTGAACAGGTATTTAAGGCTTTTATGATCTGTGTATATCTCACACCGTTGTCCATACAGATAATGTCGCCATAACTTCAAGGCAAAGACAACTGCAGCTAGCTCCAAGTCATGCGTAGGGTAGTTCTGCTCATGCGGTCTCAATTGCCGAGAAGCATACGCAATGACCTTCCGTTCTTGCATCAAGACGCATCCAAGACCATTTCTCGAAGCATCACTATGTACCGTGTAAGACTTTTCCGGATCTGGTAAAACCAAAATCGGTGCCGAGACCAGTCGTCGCTTTAGTTCCTGGAAACTTTGTTCTCTCTTGTCTGTCCAAATGAATTTTTCGTTCTTTTGAGTCAATTGAGTCAACGGCTTAGCTATCTTTGAAAAATCCTTCACAAATTTGCGATAATAGCCAGCCAATCCCAAGAAACTCCTCACTTCAGTAACGGTTTGTGGTGGCTTCCAATCCACTATTGCTTTGATCTTTTCGGGATCAACTGATATCCCATCTCCCGTTACCACATGTCCGAGGAAGGATATCCGGTCTAACCAAAAGTCACACTTGGACAGCTTGGCGTACAGCTTGTTATCTCGTAAGGTTTGCAATGCCAAACGGAGATGCTCTTCATGTTGCTCTGGTCTTTGAATATATGAGGATGTCATCATAAAGACTATTACACATTTATCCAAAAGCGGCTTATAGACTCTATTCATTAAGTCCATGAATGCAGCCGGTGCATTCGTCAGTCCAAATGACATTACCAAAAACTCGTAGTGCCCATAACGAGTACGAAAAGCTGTCTTAGGCACATCCTCAGGCTTAATCCTTAGCTGATGATACCCCGAACGTAAGTCAATACGTGAGAACACACAAGCTCCTTGTAGCTGGTCAAATAAATCGTCGATTCTTGGTAAGGGATATCGTTTTTGACAGTCACCTTATTCAATTCCCGGTAGTCTATACACAACCTCATCGATCCGTCCTTCTTCTTCACAAACAAAACGGGTGCGCCCCATGGCGATACACTTGGTCTAATAAATTTCTGGTCTAGGAGCTCTTGTAGCTGCGTCTTTAGCTCTTTCAGCTCAGCCGGTGCCATCCGGTATGGCGCTTTGGATATTGGTTCGGTATTTGGAGCCAACACAATCTCAAAGTCGATCTCTCTCCTTGGCGGTAACCCCGGCAAAATTTCTGGGAACACATCCAAGTATTCATTCACCACTGGAATATCCTTTTCCTCACGGTTTTCCCCTTCATCCAAGACGTCCTCAATCGGTATCATTTCCTCATCCTCCATCATCAGCTCGAATGAGCTTAGATCAATCCTTCTGGGACTAAGGCCTCTCCCATAAATTCTACTTTCGCTCCCGATTGATCATAAAAACATACAGTCCTCTTTTGGCAATCCACTATTGCCTTTACTTTACTTAACCAATTCATCCCGAGGATAACTTCGTATTTATTCATTTCTAGCACAATTAGATCACTTTTGGAGTGGTGATCATGGATTTCCAATGGACAGTCTTTTATTAGATCTCGGGTTGACACCACTCCCCGTGGGGGTCTTAATCCTCAAGCTAACCATGGTTGTGGCTATGGGCAATCCGAGTCGGGTTGCCAAACTATTTGTGATGAACGAGTGGGTCGCTCCCGTGTCAAACAAGGCATAGGCTTCCACGTTATTTACTTGTATATGTCCTGAGGTCACAAACACCCATCACATATGAACCTTAAAATACTCGTAAGGCTATCCATAAAGGGTCTCTACTTCCAGCTTTCCATAATATATACAATTTCATTTAAACAGCAATCAATTTAAACAACTTAATTTCAACTTAGGGGGTTTCTGTTACTAACCTGTCACCAGGCCACCATCAGAACTCTCGCTTGGATCCAAAGCTGCCAACTCTACGTCCTCATCTTCGTCTTCTTCCACCATCCATTGGCCTTCTAAGTTGTACAGCCTCATCCCGTGCATCGCGGAAGCTGCTCGACTTCCGCTCTTGTTACCAGACCTCAAGGGGTTAGCATTGCTCGAGGCTCCGAAGGGTCGGGTGGTCACACTCTTTCGCTGTGAACACTCGGAAGCTAAGTGCCCTTTCTCTTTGCAAATAAAGCAAGTTACTGCCAGCTTCTTTGGGCATGTAAAAACCATGTGGCCAGCATCGCCACAAAAATAGCACTTGTTCCGCAACTGCGGGCATTGCCTAGGTGCATGTGTTCCCTTACATTTCCAACATGTGACGTTGGCTTTGAATTGGGTTGGCTTGCGCTAGACTCCTCTTTAAACCCTTGGTACGGCCTGTACCGTTTACCCTTGAATCCTGAGCTCGAGGCATCAAACGGCCTCTTCCCGAATACTCTCTTTTCGGGCTCCTGATACTTTCTTTTCCTAGCCCCTTCAATGACTCGAGCCTTTTCTACCATCTCGGGATAGGTTCTTACTCCAAACTCTTCTAGCTTGATTCGTAGTTCTTCGTCCAAGCCTCCCAGAATACCTGCTTCTTTAATTCCTCACTATCCCTGAAAGATTCAGGGCATATTGCAGCAGGTGAACAAATTCAGTTTCATATTGCTCTACCGTTCTCCCTTTCTGCTTTACATGAAGGAAGTCCGCACTATACTTCACCCTCAAGCTAGAGGGAAAGTAATTATTCAAGAATTCCCGGCGGAAGGTTTCCCAGGTGGCCGGGGAGGTCAAATTCCTTCTCTTGGAGTCCCACCAGACTCGAGCATTGTATCTTAACATGTACGTCCCATATTCTAGCTGCAAGTAAGGTGGAATCTCGTATGCAGCAAAAGAACGTTCCACTTGGGCCAGCCAATCCTCAGCTTCATCCGGCTTACCGAATGCCCCATCAAAGTACCTGTTGCTCTTAATGAAGTCCGGTAAAGAGCTTCGGTGGGGTCTCCTGTATGGTGGGGGTGGCGGCAACCGCACATTATAGGAGTGCTCCTCCTGTGGAGCAGGTGCTTCCGCAGTCATTTCCCGATGATCTGCGGGCGGCGGATGTGGTGCTGAATCCCGAGCACTCTGACTTGGGGGTGGGTTCCGCCGGATTCTGATTCTGGATAAAGGTGTTCAGGAGATTGGCCAACTGCCCAATCGCGTTTAGCACATCGCCCTGTTGGTTTTGGGGTGCTACTCCTTGGGGGTCAGGTTGCTGTATAGCCGGTTGATCGGCTTCATTAGGGTTAGACCCTTGTCCTTGGTTCCGAGTTCGTCGGTTTCGTCTGCTTACACAATGTTTAATGGAGTTTTAGCATATATAGGGTTTTTAGGTTTCAAAGGAATAGGATTAATAACAAGCTCAGAAGTTGCGAAAGTCTGAAATTTAAACTCAGAAGGAAAGGAATACATAATTCCATAAAGTCATAAGATGAGTCAAATATCAATCCATAAAAGAAATAAGGAATAATTAAAAGAACACAAGGGAAATAGAGAATCCACACATATGTAACTAATTGATATTTCAAACATAATGCGAATGAGTGATGCTTATGCAATCTATATGCAGTTAATGTTCTCTTATGTATCAAGACTAGAATGCGTGCTTTTCACAATCCATTTCTTTAAAACAAAAGTGATCCTTTTCATTTCTTTAGCGAGCCATAAATATTACATCAACTTTTAGTTCCCAAATTTGGCTAGCTAAGCTTCCTTCCTATTCTAATCAATTTCCCTATTCCCGAAAACATGACAAAATACAGGGAAAAAGAACAACAAAACACTAACTATCCTGAAATCCTAAGGCAATTTGGCATCCCGCATTGCCTACTACAAAATAAGAAAATCAGGATTCCGCTTGGACTTTATGGGTTAGCTAACATCCCGGTCTCTAATCATCACTAGAGCTGTCGGGGGTCGGGCTAGGAAGTCGTCCTGCTGGTAGAACCACCATCGTCCTGTCGGACGAACAAGCTAAGATACTCCCTGGTGGTCATCCTCCGCTTCCTAGCGGGTCGAACTAGAGGCTCCTGATCCTCACTTTCTTCTTCCTCTTCTTCTTCTTCTTCAGTCCCTTGCCCCTCATGCGGGCTTACTTCTTCCTCTCACCTCTTATCTCGGGCTCACCTAGGCGGTTCACCTCTACTTCAGGTTCTCTCACAGGCTCATCTGCCACATTCTCTGTCTCCATAGGCACTGGGGCCTCGGGTTCTATTACTGCTAGGTCAAGCACAGGTGGGTTCTCACCCTCCACATACACATCTCTCCATAGCCTGGAATCTACCTCGGGTTCTACCCTCCCACTCTCTGGTATCTCCAACATCCGGTTGAAATCCCATATAATTTGGTCGGGTTCTGGGTTTACCTGCACTTCTGGTTCAACAGGCGGGGTAGGGGTCCTAGGCACCTCGTTTTGTTCCCAGTTCGGATCCTCCTCGGGATCCTCCTCCTCCTCTTCTTCTTCCTCTTCAATCACAGGTGCTCCATTCAGCTGCATACCTATATCCATAGCTGGAGGTGGAGCAATTACACCGGGGGGGAGGATGTCCAGATAGATTGCATGCCAGGTGATATGATTCCATGCATCAGCTATGTTCCAGTCATGGTGATCAAATAAGTTATCATGAGCATAAACATATAGGGTCCTATGGGGATCCATACCCTAAAATCTGGAGGGGTTCGGTTTCCTCCACTTTTCAAGATAAACGTGGCTTCTCTTGTCATGGGCTCACGCCCGTAATCAACCATGATCCTCTCTAATGTGTAGATGGTCTCTAACTTCGTCCAGCTCCTTCTTCCCATAGGATCATAACTCAATTGATCCACTACTGAAGCCCATCGGGTATATCTCAGCCCATCCTTCCATAACCTGTACATTTCCCCTAGGGTCCGGGGATGTCGGGCCAAGGCAAAATCTTCACACAGTTCTTCAGCCTCAGTCTATATTCTACCATGGTTTCATCATTCTTTTCGTAAAATTCCTTGCCCTTTCCCTAGTCTCACCCAGAGAGACCTACATCAAACAATACTACTAATTAGACTCAACAGAAAACGTTTTTAACTCCATTTAACCTAGTAATTAGATTTCTAGGTCCGTTTATTTTAATTCTATTGTCTTGTTTTATAACCTAGGCTCTGATACCAACTTAAACTGTCACGCCCCGTAGGGTATCCTAAACGTAACAGTCCGCCACATACTAAGTAAGATCTCGAGTTCCCTAACCGGGCCTTCGGAGTCTTAAGTAGATGTAAAGCGTTCCCTTACGACAATAGAATACTTCAACAAATGGAGTTTAACAGTTTAACAGGCATTCATTAGCCATAGTAATAAATCAAAACGCATAAATCTTTAAGGTTTACAAAATCTAAGGGGCATTCCCCCGCAAAAGAATAACAGTCTATTACAGTCATCCAGAGTCCTTAGTTTCCAATGGAAGTCTATACAAAAGAAATGAATCAAACTTCTATGGGAAACTCCTATCTCCGGTACCTGCGCTGTGGCTTGCCTTGGCCTAAGCCATATAAACTCATGCTGCAAAAGATAAACACTATCGGGGCGTAAGCTAACTAGCTTAGTGAGTAATACTTCCATAACGCAATTAATACAATCATTCAAACAAGTAATTATTCAAGCAAGTGCATGCACCATACAAATGAAATCATCAAACATATGACCAACCGGAAATCATATGTGGATGGACTTGCGCCCTCCATCCCGGGTTAGCAGATTAACGAATCCTGCGGTACGACGCCGTTTAAGCTCACGGTCAACTGATTAAAAGCTCGTTTTATGGATCACGATTAACCTCACATTCGTTTTAATGGATCACGATTAACTCACATTCGTTTTATGGGTCACGAAAAACCAACCAATGCAAATGCTCCAACCCCATCGTGACATGAATGAACTTAGTTATAGTCGGAGTCGAATAGTCATTAATTCGATTCTCTTAGGTGACCAACAAGTATACCAGACATTCTTCATATGATTCTAAATAAACAATCAATATCTTAACACCCGGTTTCGATATGCTTAAGTTCCATTTCACATATCAACAATTCACAACACAAATAATTCCCACATACCCCATCATGCTTGTACAATTTCTTTTATCTTTGCCTACATCACTAATGCTACTACATTACATTCACAAGCATTAATTGAGAGTGGAAGTAACTCACTCGGCCATGGGTCACCAAACTCCTTAATAGTAATAATCGGGTGGTAGAGAGTCGTCCTGCTCGGAATCACCTACCAATCAAGAATAATCCCTATGAGATTCTCACCATGTAATTAAATCAAACTATACATCTAGACTAGTTGAATTCGGATTTCTCGCTATATTTGGAAGTTCCGACTTAAAACGGCCATAACTTGGTCATTTTAACTCGGAATTTCGCAAACTTTATATCGATCTTCATCTACTTCGAAAGATCTATCTAATTCAAGTATTAAATCCAAGTTTTGAAAATCATAGGGTCACGGAACAGTGGGATCAGTTCTGTTCCGCAATTGATCCAACTTTGAAAATGTTTTTGCTTTTGATAAGAAATGTTCCTAGTGAGTGATTTATGCATGAAGGATTTAGGAATGAACTACAAATGTGTATGCTATGTAATGAACTCCATGTGTGCATGGTCATGATGATTTTTGTAGTAATCAACTTTTAGGAATTCCTAAGTGTTGGGGAAAGTTTCATAAAGGCTAAATCTAAGAGGTTATTCTCCCACATTATACTCCTTAGGGTTTCTTTGGTTTGTAATCTTATAATCTACTTATTATTTAGCTAAGAATAGGTTCTCAAAGTATATAATAGTCATGGCCTCCATTCATGCACAAAATTTCACATTTTTCATTTGGTAAACATGTTTTCAAATAAGCTAGTTGTAAAAATCCGAATTTTCCAAATTTTCTTTTCTTACATTTTTCTTAAGGGAAATCTAGTCTAATGCATTAAAAATTGGGGCTTCAATGTATACATCATCTAAGGACTCCATCTAGCTTATAAAATATCCATTTTAGACTTAAATACTAAGTGTTTATATAGGCATTACACAAAGTTACGAATTTGACTACACATTTAAAGTCAACATTTTTCATCCTAACTTCACCTCTTGTTTTCCTTATTTTTATCATGCCTAAACTCATCTAAACTTATGAAAATAATTCCTTCAACATATCTATTACACATACCCTTCATTTTTCTTATGAAATATAAGTTTAAAAATGATTTTGGAGGTCTTTAGGGTAGGGTTTCCATTTCATCCGAATTTTCAACTTTCCATATATAACAAAGTCTTTCCTTTTTCAATGTTCTTGCCATCTATATGTGGAGATAATACTATCTAGCATCTCTATACATGAACAAGACCTCATTTTTATGATCAATAAAACACATAAACAAAAATGAACCTATGATCATGCATGTACATAAAGTGGTGGATGTCTAAACCTTAGATCTACTACATATGATGTGTAAAACATGAATCTCATGGCATGAACATCAATATAAATACAAGGTCATTACTATATATGCATGAGCAACATGAAATCTTAACAAAATGCATTTAAACACAAGATCCATGTCTTGTGATGGCTTGACATCCTTGTTCATGCATTTCCATATCCCTAGCATGAGCATCATAGGGTTTTGATGAGGAAATACACAAGGTATACCTTTGCCATTACAAGAATAGGAAGAACAAGGCTCACATACACATACCAATGGAGGATCTAAGATAGAAATGGAGAAGCTTGAAGTTGAAAATGCAAGAGGGAGAGGGAGGGGGATGCTCGGCACACAAGGGGAAGAAAGGAATTTTCTCTTTTTCCAATTTTGAATGAGAAGAAAATGAAGAGAGAGAGAGAAAAATAAGTATATATATCAAGTGATTTAGGGTTTAGTTAATTAAAATATAGCAAAATTGATCACAATGAGGGGGAACAAGAGGGGGGGAGCGCCGGCCATATGTGTGTGTGTGTGTGTGAGAGTTTTGAAAAAAATGAAATTTGTAATTTAGTAAATGAAAATGTAATAAATGTAATAATTATTTAAAAGACAAAATTTCTTGGAAAAGAAAATTGAAATGAGTAGTTGTAAGGATGTAAGAATAGGGTATGGGTAGTGTGTAGTGTAGGTTGTACTTGTGAATAGTAGACAAGACATCTACTTTACCGGTTGTTCCGAAAACACGGGAAAAGCTATAACTGTAATCTTTATAGCTCGAAAATTATGAAATTGATATTTTTGGAATCCTTGTAAAATTACGGTTCTAATGAATATTCCGGAATATTTTTCTGAATCCGTGGCCCGGGGCACGCTTTTCCGTAATTGGGCTCGGGAAGGCCGGAATTGAAAAATTCCCGAATTTAAAATTGTCAAAGGTTTGAAATGTACTGAGGAACAACAATTCACTTTCATTTACTCCATAATATTTATTTTACTATGAAACCGAAGGAAAGCCGGATTTAGGGTTCCTAGGCTACATTTACTAAACTCAATCTGATTGGGTTAGGGTTTTGTTTCCCACTCCTGGGGTTTTCTAGCTACTGAGAATTTCCGGGGTTTACAGTCATGACTCCTTTAGGACCCGAGAACCAAGCGATACCCGAACCACCTAACCAAGGGAAATGCCTCAATAGAGATTGAACGCTTACTAGTCAGACAGGAGGCTACATGCAACAGACTCAAGTCAGTTCAACGTCTACACCTGTGAGATATGAGCAAGAAACGACGCAAGATGAACCCCCATCACCTCAATACCACCAAAGCCTCTTACCATGCTTCATAAAGTGTAACGAGTATTTCGACGGAGTTTTTGGAAAACCAGATGAGGCAGAGGATTGGTTGGCACACATTGAGAGGTCCCTTAATGCTTTTGAAGTACCACACCATCTGAGAGTCAATTATGGAACCTTTATGCTCCGCTTACATGCCCGAGTATGGTGGGACTCTAAGGAAAGAGAGTTGACGCCTCCAGTTACATGGGAGATGTTTAAATATGAGTTTTTGAAAAATATTTCCCCATGAGCTTAAGAGTCCAGTACAGTTCAGATTTTCTCAATATCTCACAAGGAGATCGTAGTGTGGAACAGTACGAAACCGAGTTCAGTAGATTGCTGCAATATGCTCCAGAATCATATAAGCAAAGTGAGGAACTCAAAAGAGAAGTGTTTCTGAATGGTTTAAAAGAAGACCTTCGACTCGATTGGAAGAATTGGATATCAGGAGTTATCAAGGATTGCTAGAAAGAGCACGGATAATAGAAAATGCTCAAAGGAGGAGGCAAGAAAGAAGTAATAAGGAAATGGAGTTCTATGTTCAATGACCCCGAGTCAAAATGTCAGAACACTTCCCTTGGATGATGACCCAAACAAGGAAGAAGATAATATTGGATAAGATACAATGTTGGAGATGTAAGAGAGAGCATTACCCTATTCAGTGTCCACAACTTCAATTCAAGTGCTACCTCTGTGGGGACCCCAGTCACAAGGTTGAGAAGTGTCCCAAAAAGACGACCAACGCATGCTCTCTTTGCACAAAAGCGGGACATTTAGCTAAAATGCCCTGAACGGGATAATCTGCATGTTGCTTCGCTGGAGCTACCTAGGAAGAAGAGGAAGAGATATAACAGGAATAAAAGCAACAAAGGAAAAAGGAATCGAGGTTCTTCAAGGACATCTACATCCGGAAATCCAGTCCACAATCCTCACACATATGGAGTATACGAAGAAGATAGTGATGAAGAGCTGGAGTCCTTTGCCATGGAAGGAAGCGAGGATCAAAGATGCAACTCGATACCAGGTTAGCGCTATACCCTTAGAATACCGCATATTCTTTCCTGCCAATAGAATCAAAAGATAGGTTGTTAGAAATACCTTCGGATTACATGGCTAGACTAAAAATAGGAAAGCCCGAGACCATTAAAAGTTAGAATAAGCCAATAATGGAAACTAAAACAAAAACTCGATTAATTTAATGAATTCCAAGACACTCCACATACAACTTCTTGTAAATAAAGAACTTTGAAAGATCGAAATCTACGACGATCGTTACATAAAAGTTAAAATTTCAAATCAAATCTCAATTACCAAACTCCGTAAGATCTTCACAAGTAATATTATACAATAAAGCAATGAGATTCTTGATTTCAACCCCATCAAGATGATCACGATGATTTAATTATTTAAAAGAATATTGATCACAGAGCACAATATTGTATATACAGCTACATAAGAATGGAGAAGCGAATCCACAACCTTCGTTGGTCAAAGTAATCGAGTCATGAAAGGTCGTGTCATGAGTCGTCTAGTGTCGGTCAGTCGAGTCGTCTGTGGTCTGAGTCAAGTCCGTGTCGTTTTCCAAAAGAGTCGTGTAAGTGAAGGTTGGAATCGCTAAGCCAAATCTTATTAATTTGTATGTGCTATATTTTGTAAAATATCTATCATGCAAAATTTAGAAATGATACAAATCAAAGCATAAACCGGTGCTAGAAATGTAACTCGAGATTCACAATCTTCTCTCGATAAACGATATACACGTAACAAGTTTTGCGGACAAAACTTTCTTTAAGGTGGGGAGGATGTAAGCCCCGGAAAATTCCAGTAAATAATTCCAAGATGAACTTCGAAAATAAACCCTAAAAATCACTCCAAATTAAAACCGAACGTTGAACGAGTCCCGAAATATAAATGAAAGTAAGAATTCATTAGTCTTGACAAAATCTAAAAATAAATAAGGACTACAAAAGTCCTTAAGTCCAAAAACCATTACGTAAGATAAACTTCTTACCTAATCTATAATTCATAAAAATCGGGATAAAAATAAAACACAGTGAAAATTTGCTAAAAAGCAAGTTAATCCATAACATGACAATTTAAAGGATCAGGAAATCACCAAAGGCCAATTCCATAACTAGGCTTTGGCACGATTAAGAAAACTTTATCTGCCAATAATAAAATATAGACTTTGGAAATTCCCCAAACGACCAGACTAATAATCCTAAGAGACGGAAATCACAATAAAGCCCTAACGATCAAATCAAACTTCCAAGAATCATAGAACAGTTAGAAATTGAAATCTCGTAATCTTAAGAAGGAAGAATTCAAGAAACAAAATAACAAATTAAATAATCCTTAAGTTACCAATTGTTCATAAAACCTTAAATCGAAGCAAAAATAAATTCGAAAACAAAACATTGAAGATCCTTTTTCAAAGCAAATTATAAAATCAAGATTTCCCCAAAATCATTCCAAAAATCGATAATTGACTCAAACTCAAGAAAATCATATCCGGTAACCATTACCGATATACTCCGGATATAATAATTCAATTCAAGATTTCCGAAAGCAGTAGAGATATTAAATACTTATAAAAATAAAATTTAAAATAAATTTCTCAAACTAAATACGTTGTATAAACAGAAAATCTCAGTTTCCAACTTGGCAATGTCTAAACCGGAAAATCATCCGGAAACCCTAACCGGAATACAATAGTTAAGTCCGGCAATCTAGCGCCCTAACTCTAGAGGCCGAAAGATAGTTTAAATATGTAGAATAGCTCGTAGTAAATAAGTTTATTTAAAATATCAGATTGGTAAATTTTTGACCTATTCGAACCCGTTCGGATACAGACTTCGAAAAGCGTATCCCGGGACTCGAGATATCAAAAATATACCATTAGTACCGTTAGACTCGTAATTCCACGAGATTTCTAAATATATCAGTTATATAATTTTTCGGGTTATAAAAGTTACAGTTATAACCTTTTTACCGTATTTTCATTTCTACCGGTAATTGATTATCTTTTGCACTATTCATTTTATTTCATTACACAATTTTATTATTATTATTATTTTTTTTATATACCCTGGGTTTCCTAGTAATCAAGTAAACTTCGAAAACCAGAAAATGAAACCCTAAATCAGTTTAGCTCAAGCTTTGTGAGAAAGACCGAGATACCCTAATTCCGGCTTTTCCTCGGTTTCCAAATAAGAAACTTTTATAAGCAAAATAATTTTGAATATAGTTCTTGATTATATTTCAAACCAAGAAAAGATCAGATTTTAAGAAAATTTCAATTCCGGGTCATCCCGAGACCCATTATAGAAAAGCGTGCCCCGGAACTAGAATTTCAAAACTTTCTTTATGAGTACTCATTTGAATCGAAATAAAATAAGGATTTCAAAAATATATTTTTCATAATTTTCCGGCTTATGAAAAATACAGTTATAGCCTTTTTATTCGTATTTCCTTACTACCGGAAATTAAATTGTCTTGTCAACTATTCCCTACTATTCATAAAGTACTACCTAGTCTACCTATTAGCCTACCCTACAAGCCTAACCCTTACCATCACTCAAATCAACTCCTTCTTTCCATAACTTTTGTCCTTAACTTCCCTTACATCTCATAACAATTTCACATCATGTTAAATCAATCAATCAAAGTAAAAGTTTTTCAAACTTCTTCCCTCCTCCATGAATAGTGCCGACGTGAATAGTCCCCCCTCCCATTGTCCATTTTGCAAATTTTTTTTTTATTTAATCTAACTCCATTTAACCTAATCCCATTCCATATATATACTACTTTTTCTCTCTCTCTCATTCTTTCATTTCTCATTTCACTTTTGAAAAGTGCAAAGCTCTCAAAACACTCTCTTTTTCTCTCCTCTCCACTCCCTCTTTCCCTCTTGGCCGAAACTTTTTGAAGCCACACACACACACACACAACTTCCATTTCTTCATTCCATCTCCTATTTTTTTCTTCAAGTAAGTAAGCTTTTACCTCCTTCCACCTTTAGATCTTGTTATGGCTAAGTGATTCTTGGATATTTCAACTAAAAGTCCCCATGATCTTTTAGTAGGGACAATGAAATATCAAAACAAGAATACCGAACCATTACAAAATAGATCTAACCTTTAAAGGAGCTTTCATGGCAAAAGCTTTATGTTTATCCATCAAAACGTATTTTGAACTAAAGATCTTTTATAAAAATGTAGTTTTTATGTTTTCAAAACTCATTTGAGCATATGAAATATAGATCTATCATTTTGCTACTCATGATCATGTAGGCATTTAAGGTTTCATTTCTATTTTGTGTTTGTGCATTAATAGTCTTTAATGCTTTTGTCTTTAGTAAATCACCTTCCTAGTATGTAGATCTATGGTTAGATAAGTTAATAAAGTCAAAAAGGAAAACACTTTTCAAAATATGAACTTGTGTAAATTCGGATCACTTTGGAAACCTAGGTCAAAAACACTTTTATCAACTTCTAAACATAGATTTTAAAGAGAAATGAAGCCTATGGGTAATAGATAATGTATAGTAGTATTTTTCATGAGTCTAAATGAGTTTTTACTAAAGAAAATGTTGGAAACAAGAAATGAAGTCCATAGAAGTTTTGAGCTAAAAGTCATGTAGATAAAATTCGTAATAATGGATGTAAGGTTAGAAAACACTATTTTTCCAACTTCAAAAATGATATTTTCTTGAACAAATGAAGTCCTTAGGATATAGGTACAATAGATACTTAAAGTTTCAAGTATAAAATATATTTTCCCTAAAGGAATCAACTTGAAAATGGACTTTTGTAAATTCGGATTTTTGGAAACCCATAGTAAAAGACCCACTTAAAAGTTTACAAATGTGGATTTTAATAAAGAAATAAAGGCCTTAGGATATAACTAATATAAGGGTCAAAATTTCTTTAAACAAAGTAGAGTTTTCTAAAGAAAATCCTTGTAATATGTAGTTGTGGTCAAGTGTAGTGAATTCACTTACTAAACATTGGTATAAAATGGTTTCTAAGAAAAGTTTGTTTTAAAATTCTTTAAATTTAAAAAGTTATAAGAACATAGACTCATTAAAGTTCACATCATGACATTCATGATAGGGAAAATCATTACCATTGCATTTAGTATCATTTCATACTTAGGAATCTCAAATGCATTCATGAAAACCGCATTTTTGGAATTGATAAACCCGCTGTACAGATCTGATCCCTCAATTCCGAGGCTTAGATATTTTCAAAACTTGATTTAAGCTTCGTATTTAGAAAGCTCTTCCGAAGTAGATAGAAATCGATATAAAATTTGCGAGATTCCGAGTTAAAATGACCAAGTTATGGCCGTTTTAAGTTGGATTCCCGCTTTGGAGAGAATTAAGAATTGATAAACGTATGAAGTCGTTGGATTAGTTGAGTTGAAATACTGATTAGGGTATTTCTTCTTTTTAGGTTATCCGAGTTCGACGATTCCCTACCACCGGATTATTATTACTAGAAGACCGGTGATCCAATGGTCGAGTGAGTTTTTCTTCCCAATTCATTTAATTGTATGTGCTTGTAAAGTAGTGCACTAGAATGTAGGTCAATTGAATGAATATGAATAAGGGGATTATTGGAAATTATATGATTGTTGATGATATGAAACAATTTAAGAATATCGAAACCGGGTGATAAACTTTGATTGTATAGTTAGCTATGATGGATTGTCTGATAAATTGATTGATCGCCTAAGTAAATTGGCTTAATCAACTACTTGAGTAAATGAAGAAATTGACATGTGCATATCACAAGGGGATGGAGCATGAGCATTTGTAGGTTAGTCGTGAACCATAAACGACATCGAATAATCGTAGGTTAGTCGTGAACCATAAACGACATCGAATAATCGTAGGTTAGTCGTGAACCATAAACGACATCGAATAATCGTAGGTTAGTCGTGAACCATAAACGACATCGAATAATCGTAGGTTAGTCGTGAACCATAAACGACATCGATAATCGTAGGTTAGTCGTGAACCATAAAACATCGATAATCGTAGTTAGCCGTGAGCCATAAACGGGATATTGTCGTACCGCAGGATTCGTTAATCGCTAACCCGGGATGGAGGCGCAATTCCATCCACATATGATTTCCGGATGGTCATATGTATGTTGAACTCAGTGTTTGATGCATACACTTGCTTGATTAATAACTTGGTTGAATTGTTGTGACATAAATGTTTTTGTGGGAGATTACACTCACTAAGCTAGTGTAGCTTATACCCCAATAGTTGTTTAAATGAGCAGTTATACCAAGA
Organism: Combretum micranthum; assembly: GCA_024138025.1. Classification (NCBI taxonomy): domain Eukaryota; kingdom Viridiplantae; phylum Streptophyta; class Magnoliopsida; order Myrtales; family Combretaceae; genus Combretum; species Combretum micranthum. The sequence goes on along the minus strand of JAMXBD010000727.1, from coordinate 347,058 downwards.
AACGCTAAGTGGGGACCGAGATGGTTAAGTCAAGAATGACTTCGGGATTCCGGCAAGATATAAGAATGCTTGAAGTTTTTAGCTAAGCTTTACGATTGGCCTTGTAATAGTTTTATGTAGTGAAGTCTTGGGATAAATGTAATTGAAGCTTGATGATTTATATTTTGAAGTATAGTGTTTTGTATTTGGAGTATAGTGGATTGTATTTCCTTACATTGTTACTCAACTGTATCAACATAAAATGTATCATTCCGATTTGTCTCCTTTATGTGTTAGACGCCTTGTACATAGTATGGAAGCCTTCGCGTGACTGAGGTGGTCATTCTTAGGCTTTAATATTGTGTACGGCGGACTGCCACGTTAGGGTACCCTTCGGGGCGTGACAAAATCAATCAAATAAACAAAAAAATTTCAAACTTCTCCCTTCCCCCACAAGCTCCCAACCAGCGTGATGGCTCCCCCCTCCCCATGTCCATTTTGCAAATTTTTTTTCATTTAAACTAACTCCATTTAAGCTAATCCCATTCTATATATATACTACTTTCTCTCTCTCTCTTCACTCTTTCATTTCACAACTTTTACAAAGTGTAAAAGCTCCTAAATCCTCTCCATTTTCCCTTGTTGGCCGAAACTTCTCAAGACTCCCCACACACACACACAACTTCCATTTCTTCTTTTATCTTCCATTCCACTTCAAGTAAGTAAGCCTCCACTCCTTCCACTCATAAAACCTTGTTATGGCTAAGTGATTCTTGGATATTTCAACTAAATGTCCCCATGATCTCTTAATAGGGACAATGAGATATCAAAACAAGAATCCCGAACCATTACAAAGTAGATATAGCATTAAAGGCTTCATGCCAAAAGCTTTATGTTTCTCCAACAAAAAGTGTTAACAAAAGATCTTTTATGAAAATATAGTTCTCATGTTTTCAGAACTTATTTGAGCATATGAAATAATAGATCCATCACTTTTCTACTCATGATCATGTAGGCATTTAAGGTTTCATTATTATTTTGTGTTTATGTGCATTAATAGTCTTTAATGCTTTTGTCTTTAGTAAATGACTTTCCTAGTATATAGATCTATAAATAGATGAGTCCATGAAGTCAAAAAGAAAAGTACTTTGCAAGAAATAACTAATGAAAATTCGGATGACTTTGAAAACCTAGGTCAAAAACACTTTTATCAACTTCTAAACTTATATTTTACAAGAGAAATAAAGCCTATAGGTAATAGATAATGTTTAGTAATATTTTTCATGAGTATAAATGAGTTTTTACTAAAGAAAATGTTGAAAAACAAGAAATGAAGTCCATGGAAGTTTTGAGCTAAAAGTCATGTAGACAAAATTCGTAATAATGGATGTCGGGTTAGAAAACACTATTTTTCCAACTTCGAAAATGGAATTTTCTTAAACAAATGAAGTCGTTAGGATATAGATATAATAAATACTTAAAGTATTAAGTACAAAATATATTTTTCCTAAAAGAATCAACTTGAAAATGGACTTTTGTAAATTCGGATTTTTGGAAACCCCATAGCAAATGACCCACTTAAAAGTTTATAAATGTGGATTTTATTAAAGAAATAAAGGCCTTAGGATATAACTAATATAAGGGTCAAAATTTCTTTAAACAAAGTAGAGTTTTTCTAAAGAAAATCCTTGTAATATGTAGGTGTGGTCAAGTGTAGTAAATTCACTTACTAAACATTAGTATAAAATGGTTTCTAAGAAAAGTTTATTTTAAAATTCTTTAAATCTAAAAAGTTATAAGAACATAGACTCATTAAAGTTCACATCATGACATACATGATAGGGAAAATCATTACCATTGCATTTAATACATTTTATACTTAGGAATCTCAAATGCATTCATGAAAACCACATTTTGAATTGATAAACCTGCTGTACAGATCTGATCCCTCAGTTCCGAGCCTAGATATTTTCAAAACTTGATTTAAACTTCATATTTAGAAAGCTCTTCCGAAGTAGATAGAAATCGGTATAAAATTTGTGAAATTCCGACTTAAAACGACCAAGTTATGGCCATTTTAAAACGGAACTTCGGAAATGACGCGAATTCCGATTTTACTAAGTTTTCTTAGAGTTTTAGTGTCCTAAGTTGGTAGAATACTTATTAGGGTATTTCTTATATGAATAGGTGAACCCGTGAATGGTGACTTTTTGCCTCCGGATTATTATTACTAGAAGAAAGGTGTACCAATGGCGGAATGAGTTTTTCTTCCCGATTCATTTATTGTATGTGCTTGTAAAGTAGTGCACTAGAATGTAGGACAAATGAATGGAATATGAATAATGGGAATGATGGGAAATTATATGTTGATGATGATGTGAGAACTCAAATTAAGAAATCGAAACCAGGTGATAAACTTTGGTTGTGTAGTTAGCTATGATGGATTGTCTGAAAAATTGTTTGATCGCCTAAGTAAAATGGCTTAATCAACTACTTGGACTAATGCAAAATTGACATGTGCATATCACAAGGGAAAGGAGCATTAGCATTGTAGGTTAGTCGTGAACCATAAACGACATCGATAATCGTAGGTTAGTCGTGAACCATAAACGACATCGAATAATTGTAGGTTAACCATGAACCATAAACGGCATATTATTAGTACCGCAGTAGCTGTTAATCTGCTAACCCGGGATGGAGGGTGTAATTCCATCCACATATGAGTTTCGGTTGGTCATATGTTGAACTCATGTGTTTGATGCATACACTTGCTTGATTAATAACTTGATTGAATTGTTGTGGCATAAATGTTATTGTGGGAGATTACACTCACTAAGCTAGTTAGCTTACATCCCTATAGTCCATTCCTTTTGCAGCTTTCCCATTTGTGGCTTAGGCGACGAGACCCGGCTGAACAGGTACAGAAGCTAGGAGTTTCCCCTAGAAGTTGGAATTTATGTTTTAGACTTCCATAGAAAACTTCTAAGACTTGGATGACTGTTTAAGGCCGTTAATTATTCTTTTGCGGGGGAATGCCCCTTAGATTATGTAATATTTATTTATGTTTCATGAATTATATCCTACTGCCAATGCATGCCAAATTAAGCTTTTATCTCCATTCGGACTTGTACTCTATTGTTATAAAGGTACGCCTTACATCTATATGAGACTGTCGAAAGACTAAGATGGTAATTCGGGAATTTTATATGGCATGGCGGACTGTTCGTTTAGGATACCCTATGGGGCGTGATAGTTCTTATAAAAACTCGATTTGATATATAATAGCAATATTTATAGGCTTCAGCCTAAAATATTTTGGTAAATTGTTTTCACACAACATAGTTCTAGCCATTTCTATTAAAGTTCTGTTTTTCCTTTCAGCTGCACTATTTTGTTGTGGAATTCTAAAAGCTAAAAAAATATGTTCAATGCCATATTTACTACAAAATTCAGCCCTTTCATAATTTTCTCCCCCATGATCACTTTGAATTGTTACAATATTTAGAAATTTTTCATTTTGGACTTTATTCCAATATCTAAAAAAGACATTATTTGTTTTGTCTTTAGATGCAGGGAAGAAAGTCTATATATATCTAGTGAAATCATCAACAATAACCAAAGTATATTTTTTGCCTCACAAACTTAAAGTTTGAGTGGGATCAAATAAATCCACATGTGATAATTTTATTGGCCTAGAGTTGAAAATACATCTTTAGACTTAAAAGAAGTCTTAGTTTGCTTTCATTATTGATACACTTGACAAATCTTATCTTTTTGAAAATTTAATTTTAGTAGACCTTTGACAAGATTCTTTTTAACATGTTTTGAAATTATATCCATACTAGCATGTTCCAATTTTCTTTGCCATAGCCAACTATTTCATTTTGAGAATATAGACAAGTTTTATTTAATGATTTAAAATCACCTAAATTGATTTTGTAAATATTTCTATGTCTATATCCTTCAAAATGTGCTTGGTTATTGTCAATTCTTTCAATAGAACATCTATTGGCAAGAAATGTTACTTTAAATCCATTATCACAAAATTAACTAACACTAAGCAAGTTATGTTCCAAATCATCAACAAGCAATACATTTTCAATAATTAAATCTTTATTTATGAGAATGTTACCATCACCAAGAACGGTTGATTTCCGATTGTCTCCAAAGGTAACACTTCCTTGATCTTTCAAGTCTTGATATGTGAACTTAAATGCATGTAAACCCCGGAAATTCTCAGTAGCTAGAAAACCCCAGGAGTTGGAAACGAAACCCTAATCCGATCAGATTGAGTTTAGTAAATGAAGCCTAGGAACCCTAAATCCGGCTTTCCTTCGGTTTCATAGTAAAATAAATATTATGGAGTAAATGAAGGTGAATTGTTGTTCCTAAGTACATTTCAAACCTTAGAAAGTTTTAGATTCGGGAATTTTTCAATTCCGGGCCTTCCCGAGCCCATTTACGGAAAAGCGTGCCCCGGGCCACGGATTCAGAAAAATTCCGGAATATTCATTAGAACCGTAATTTTATAAGGATTCCAAAAATATCAATTTCATAATTTTCCGAGCTATAAAGATTACAGTTATAGCTTTTTCCCGTGTTTTCGGAACAACCGGTAAAGTAGATGTCTTGTCTACTATTCACAAGTACAACCTACACTACACACAACCCATACCCTATTCTTACATCCTTACAACTACTCATTTCAATTTTCTTTTCCAAGAAATTTTGTCTTTTAAATAATTATTACATTTATTACATTTTCATTTACTAAATTACAAAAAATCAAATTTTTAAACACACACACACCCCCCTACATGATGGCCGGCGCCCCTTTGTTCCTTTCGCGCCCCCCCCCCCCCCCCCCCCCATTTAATTATTTTCATCTCATTTAATAAAGCTAAACCCTAATTCATTTTATATATTACTTATTTTCTCTCTCTCTCTTCATTTCTCTTGTTTCAAAATTTTAAAGGAGCAAACTCTCCCTCTCTTCTCCCTCTTGATGCCGTGAGCTTGTCCCCCTCCCCTTCCTCACATTTCCAACTTTGTTCCTTCTCTTTTTCACTTCAAGATCCCATTGGTATGTGTATGTAAGCTTGTTTCTTCCTATTCTTGTAATGGCAAAGGTGTACCTTGTGTATTTCCTCATCAAAACCCTATGATGCCCATGCTAGGGACATGAAAATGCATAAACAAGGATGTCAAGCCATCACAAGACATGGATCTAGTGTTTAGATGTATTTTGTTAAGATTTCATGTTGTTCATGCATATAAAGTAGTGACCTTGTGTTTGTATTGTGTTTTATGCCATGAGATCCATGTTATATACATCATAGTAGTAGATCTAAGGTTTAGACATTCACCACTTTATGTACATGCATGATCATAGGTTCATTTTTGTTTATGTGCTTTATTGATCATAAAAATGAGGTCTTGTTATGCATAGAGATGCTAGGTAGTATATCTCCACATATAGATGGCAAGAACATTGAAAAAGGAAGGACTTTGCTAGATATGGAAAGTTGAAAATTCGGATGAAATGGGAACCTTACCCTAAAGACCACCAAAATCAATTTTAAACTCATATTTCATAAGAAAAATGGAGGGTATGTGTAATAGACATGTTAAAGGAATTAGTTTTATGAATATTAGATGAGTTGGGCATAATAAAATAAGAAAATAAGAGGTGAAGTTAGAATGGAAAGTGTTGACTTTAATTGTGTAGTCAAATTCGTAAACTTTATGTAATGCCTAAAATAAACACTTAGTATTTAAGTCTAAAATGAATGTTTTATAAGCTAAATGAAGTCCTTAGATAAGGTATACATTGAAGCTCCAATTTTTAATGCATTAGACTAGGACTCCTTAAGAAAAATGTAAGAAAAGAAAATTTGGAAAATTCGGATTTCTACAATAGCTTATTTGAAAACATGTTTACCAAATGAAAAATGTGAATTTTTGTGCATGAATGGAGACCATGACTATTATAGACTTTGAGAACCTATTTTTAGTTAAATAATAAGTAGATTATAAGATTACAAACAAAGAAACCCTAAGGAGTATAATGTGGGAGAATAACTTCTTAGATTTAGCCTTATTGAAACTTTCCCCAACACTTAGGAATTCCTAAAAGTTTATTTCTACAAAAATCATCATGACCATGCACAAGTTGAGTTCATTACATAGCATACACATTTGTAGTTCATTCCTAAATCATTCATGCATGAATCACTAACTAGGAACATTTCTTATCACAAAAGCAAAACACATTTTCAAAATTGGATCAATTGTGGAACAGAACTGATCCCACTGTTCCGTGACCCTATGATTTTCAAACTTGGATTTAATACTTGATTAGATAGATCTTTCGAATTAGATGAAGATTGATATAAAGTTTGCGAAATTCCGAGTTAAAATGACCAAGTTATGGCCGTTTTAAGTCGGAACTTCCAAATATAGCGAGAGATCCGAATTCAACTAGTCTAGATGAATAGTTTGATTTACTTACATGGTGAGGATCTCATAGGGTTTATTCTTGATTGGTAGGTGATTCCGAGCAGGACGACTCTCTACCACCTGATTATTATTATTAAGGAGTTTGGTGACCCATGGCCGAGTGAGTTTACTTCCACTCTCAATTAATGCTTGTGAATGTAATATAGTGGCACTAGTGATATAGGCAAAGATAAAACCGACTGTACAAGCATGATGGGTATGTGGGAATTATTTATGTTATTGATTGTTGATATGTGAAATGGAACTTAAGGTATATCGAAACCGAGTGTTAAGATATTGACTGTATTACTAGTATCTTATAATGAATGTCTGCAAATACTTGTTGGTCACCTAAAAGAAATGAATTAATGACTATCCGACTCCGACTATAAACTGAGTTCATTCATGTCAATGGGGTTGGAGCATTTGCATTGGTTGGTTTTTCGTGACCCATAAAACGAATGTGAGGTTAATCGTGATCCATAAAACGAATGTGAGGTTAATCGTAATCCATAAAACGAGCTTTTAAATAAGTTGACCGTGAGCTTAAACGGCGTCGTACCGCAGGATTCGTTAATCTGCTAACCCGGGATGGAGGGCGCAAGTCCATCCACATATGATTTTCGGTTGGTCATATGTTTGTTGATCACAATTGTATGGTGCATATACTTGCTTGAATAATCACTTGCTTGAATGATTGTATCTAATTGTGTTATGGAAGTATTACTCACTAAGCTAGTTAGCTTACGCCCTATAGTGTATATCTTTTGCAGCACGACTTTATTTGGCTTAGGCCAAGGCAGGCCACAGCGCAGGTACCGGAGATAGAAGTTTCCCGTAGAAGTTTAATTCATTCCCTTTTTGTGTAGACTTCCATTGGAAACTAAGGACTCTCTGGATGACTGTAATAGACTGTTATTCTTTTGCGGGGGAATGCCCCTTAGATTTTGTAAACCTTAAAATGTATGCGTTTTGATTTATTATCTATGGCTAATGAATGCCTTGTTAAACTGTTTAACTCCATTTGTTGAAGTATTCTATTGTCGTAAAGGAACGCTTTACATCTACTTAAGACTTCCGAATGCCCCGGGTAGGGAACTCGAGAGTCTTACGTAGTATGTGGCGGGCTGTTACGTTTAGGATACCCTACGGGGCGTGACAATGCATCTCCACTTATGTGTCTAGAGAAGCCGCTATCCATGTACCATTTGTTGTTCCTACTTGAAGATCCCTACAAAACAGATTTTTATTTCTTTGATACCCATTTAAGTTTGTGTCTTTTTTGGTTAAGTAGAACAAGAACTGCTCTTTGAGGAACCCAAAATAACTTGCTTTGATGATTCAAGAGCATTGTTTTTCTTATTGCATGGTTGTGTGCAATGTGACCAAATTTGCCATAGTAGTTGCAATCCCATGTGTAGCTTTTACAAAACGAGTTTTGTAGGACTTGCAACTACTTTTCCTATGGCCAATTCCATGTTTATTTGAATCAGACCTTTAATTCCCAAAAAGTGTGTTTAAATTCTTTTTTCTATTTGTGAACTTGGTTATAATAGCTTTTAAATCATTTAAACTAACTTTTGCAAAATATCTTCATTTTTTTAAAATTTTACTTCTTTTAAGATTTTATCATTACTACTACCAGCATAAGCAACATCATTTTTATTTAATGTTTTAACTTCAATATCTAATAAGTCATTTTCAATAGTTAATTTTTCATTAATTTCCTTTAATTCATGATTTTTTTCAACTCTCACACTTATTATTCATCTTTTCATTTTCTGGTTTCAAATTATTTATTTCTTCATGCAATGTTTCATTTTTAGAATTAATCTCTTCATGTTTGGTATGAAAATTTTTTAGTTCCTCCTACTTCTATCATTAAAGATTTTGGCATGCTGTTCTTTTTCTCTACTTTAGTTGGATTATAGCATACTTTATTATACATGGCATATAACTCATCATAAGAAGGAGAAGAGGGTGAAATTACCTCATCGTCTAAATCCATGAAGCATACATTCGAATAAGATGAGTCTTCATTACTCTATGTTGCCACATATGCTCTTTTTTTCTCCTCCTTTGATCTCTTCTTGAGCAGTGGACAATACTGTTAGATGTGTCTTGATTTGTAGTACTTGTAGCAAGTTATCACATCCTCCTTTTTGTTTTCCGATGAACTGTTGTCACCATCCACTCTCTTTGACTTAAAGTTGTGCCTCATGTACTTCTTGAGCTTCTAGCTATCAAGACAAGCTCCTCATTTGCATCTTCATCATTGCTAATAATAACAATATAGCATCATAATAATAACAAGATAATAAAAATTGGAATTTTTGACATTTGCAAGAACAAAACATGAATATGTTGTTTCTTCTACAACTCATATGAGTTTTTGAGAAACAATACCATAGTCATGTTAAGTTACATAACATGGGAAAATAAATGGTAGAAAGATAAGAATATTTGCCTAAAGAGAAAATATGGAAGAGGTAGTATAAGAAAAGTTTGGATAGTATATTTATGTATAGAAAGTGTATAGGAAAAATGAGCATTAGAGGAAGAAAAAGAGAGAATTTTAGGAAAGAGAGTTTGTGGAGTGAATTTGGGAGAGTTTCGGTATAGTAAATGAATGTGTGAAAGGAATAGAGAGAGATGCGGTATTTATAGAAATTTTGGAGTGAAAATTATGTGAATTAAATAAATTGATAAAGAAAAAAATAAATATGTGTGTGTGTGTGTTGAGCATGGCCAACATGATTGAAAGGGAGGAGAGAGAGTGTGTGTGTTGATTTGTTTTATATTTTTGTTAATTAAAAGTAATTAGTTGTAAGGTTTGATGTGAATTAAGATGTATAGGAAAATTAAAAGATAAAAATAGGTATGTTAGAGTGTAAGAATAGGTGTAGAAAAGTAGAGATAAGAGAATAGTAGTGAATAGTGTAGAATAGTATTACGAATAGTAGATAAGACAATTTAATACCAATAGTAAGGAAAATACGCATAATTAAGCTATATATGATATTTTTAGATACCAAAAAATTATAAAACTAATATTTTGAAATCCTTATATTTTACCAGTTTATTGCTATTATTGAAATATTTTTGTTGCGGGTGTACCAAGTCACGTTTTTTGAAAACTAATCTCGTTCGGATCTGAAAGACACTAAAAATTATCAAATCTGAAATTTTTAGGCTTTCTTATATTATTACAAACTATTATCCACTACTACTTAAATTTCATTGTTTTTGGGTTAAGAGCACGGGACTGTTAGATCTAATCTATTAGAGTTTAATATATGTTCGTTGACCTTAAGACTTCCGATTGACTTCTAGTTAGGGTTGAAGCATAAATCGTAGCATAAAATCTAGGGGATTACACATATGGTATCTACTTTTCCCTTAGATTTTTCCTTTTTTATTATAAGTCTCATTTCATGCAAATTGAAAATTTTCAAGAATGAGATCCCTTAGGTTTGCTTAGGTTGATGAATGATAACACCATCTAACAAATTAATTAACTTATAAAATAAATTACAAAAAAGTAAATGAGGCATAAGATTTATAAAGGTTCTTTCTTATGAGTCAATCATCTCTTTCAGCTCCATTTTTGGGTCTGACCATTCACATTAGTCATTTCATTAATCCAATAATCGAAATGATAGATTACAAACACCATTGCTATATTGCACAGGCTCAAAAGCTTCACACCTAAGCTAATAGCAGAATTACAAGATGTTAAATATAATCCTCTCACAATCACTCAACCTAACTACCAAAGAAAAGAGTAAGGATAGTTTCGAAAGAGATATAATAGGTTCTCAAAAGTTTAAGTACAATACAAAATAAAATGTGTATGAAAATTGTAAGTACAGGTAGCTTCCAATGAAGGTTCTGGTAAATGCTTTGGCTATTGCAATATGCAAAATTTTTACTTCAAAATTTGTAAGCATATATGGTCTATCTACTTTTATACTCCAATCCTCTTTATATATTCTCTAGATAACATCTTAAATTTGAAAAGATAAGTTAGAGTAAATTTCTCTTTAACTAACAGCTCCATCCATTAATAATAAATGCAATTTGATTTGTTGAAAAAAAAATCTTCCTAAAATCTTGGAGATGGTTATCTTGATCGTTTGATTCTTGACCTTGTCCTTAAATATCTTCAACTGCCTTTCACATAAAAATATACTTCAATAATCGTGATGAATACTTTATCTTCTTGATGGATAGGCTTGGATGAACTTGAAAATATTTAAATTTGAAACTATAACTGTGATACCCATAAAAAATAGATGATAGAGATCTAATAATAGAGGCATCTTTTAGTGTAAGAGCTTGGACTTTATCAGAACTCTAAAGTTAAGCATGTTATGGCAGAGCAATCCTAGGATTGGTGACCCTATGGGAAGCACTGGCACCAAAAGGATAAAACTGTGTGGCATGTGATCAAAATGGATAATACCTTGGTAGGCAAAGTTCTAGGGCATTATAGGTGGTATCAAAGCAATTCACCATCTAGAAGTGGAGGAATGCCTTTCTTACCTAGTGTGGTTTTGGACCTATATAATGAAACTGATGAGGACATCAGTTCTATAGGTAGGGGAGTATGTGATACCCCTTAAATATAAATGGTAGAACTCTAATAATAGAGGCATTTTTTGGTGTAATCGCTTAGAGTTCATAGGAACTTCAAAGTTAAGTGTGCTCTAAGTAAAGCATCCAATGATGAGCAACCCTTTGGAAAGCACTAGTACTAAAAAGATAAAATCGTGCAGGATGTTGCTATAGTGGAGAATACCTCGGTAAGTGGAGTTCTAGGGTGTTACAGCAACAACCAACAGATATTTCAATTATTAAGATATGCTTCTACTCATCCTCATGCAAATCTTTAACATACTGAATTTGTCCAACAATCTCGTCTTTCCTTGAGACAAATCTACAAAAATTCTTTCATTAAACTTGAACACACTCTATAAAGACATAAAGCAATGGTCTCCACTTCCATAAAGTAACTTGTCTTAAAAATAATTTTGAATATAAACAACTTTAGTTATCCTCTTGGATTTTAAACCTTCTTAAGTGGAACGTATTATATGCATTATCTAAATATATCTAACAAGTGTAGAAAATAATTAAACAACTTAAAAGTCATCAATCAACAAATTCCTCAAAATTCATTCTTTTTTCTGTATGTATGTCATCATAGCTTCTAACAAAGGTTCTAAAGCAGGTTCTACCGAAACTTCTAACACTGCTTGAAAACTTCATTTCAAGTCTAATCATCATAAAATCTGCACACTTAGTAAAACTATTTAACAACATTTTAACCTTTTTACTATTATCAAAACTTAAATAAGAGAATTTACATTATCCTCCTTTTGATGATAACAAAACCTTTCCCATGAAAAAATTGCAAAACAATCGTTACAGCACATTCATATTAGAACATGTCTAACAAATTTTCATTATTCTAAATATATATATAAATCTATATAATACTCCAACAAGTTTTTCATATTTGTCACGCCCCGAAGGGTACCCTAAACGTGGCAGTCCGCCGTACACAATATTAAAGCCTAAGAATGACCACCTCAGTCACGCGAAGGCTTCCCTACTATGTACAAGGCGTCTAACACATGGAGGAGACTCATCGGAGTAATACATTTTACGTTGATATAGCTTGAGTAACAATGTAAAGGAAATACAAATTTACTATACTTCAGATACAATTCACTACACTTCAAAATACAAATCATTCAACTCCAATTACATTCATCCACAGACTTCCCTACACAAACTATTACAAGACAAATCATAACACTAGCAGATAACTTCAACCATTCGTATTCCTTGCCGAAATCCCAAAGTCATTCCCGACTTCAGCCAATTTCGGTTCCCACTTGCATTCTTGAGATAACCTGTTCATTTAAACAACTATTGGGGTATAAGCTACACTAGCTTAGTGAGAATTCCCTTAATTCCGTACCATAACAAACAAGTTATAATCAGTCATATGCTATGCATGAACAAACACGTGAGCAAGCAATTATGCATGGGTATCCGGAACCCACACACAGAACGGATTTACGCCCTCCGTATCTTGGGTTAGGAATGGTATTGAGTCTACACGACCGCATCTAGTCCCCAAGCCCTCGGCTCTTAGCACTCGACTCGGCTAGGCTCATCCAAGAATGCATCCACATGCGCCTTAGTACCCCTGAATGAGCTCTGGCACCGGGCTCGTTATCCAAACGAATCATCCACGGACCATACCGATCGACCTGCGTAGGAGTAGCATGCTACCAAATGCAATATGTCCAATGCGATGCATGACCAATTTAATTTTTGCTTAGGTCAAAAACATTTATACATTCTTTGAGTGACCAACCAATATCACACATATAACAAAATAATATGAACGGTGCAGTATTCAATCAAATCGTGGTTTCGATATGCTTTAGTATTCTTTGGCACACATTCATCACAGTCTCATCATATCCCATCCCCATTCATATCATTTTTATCTTTTCCTATAATTCTAATGCAACTAACTACAATCACAATCAAGGTAACAAAACAAGGAGAAAACTCACTCGGCCATTGGATCACCGGTCTTCTAGTAATAATAATCCGGTGGTAGGGAATCGTCGAATTCGGGATCACCTAACAAGGAAGAAATACTCTAATAAGTATTTCAACTCAAACTAATCCAAACGATTTTATACGAACCTTCAAATTCGTAATTCGCGTCCTAAGCGGGAATTCCAACTTAAAACGGCCATAACTTGGTCATTTTAACTCGGAATCTCGCAAATTATATATCGATTTCTATCTACTTCGAGAGATCTACCTAATTCTAATATTATTTTTAGTTTTGAAAAATTGAAGCTTCGAAAAGGTCGGATCAGATTAGGTCAGCAACAATTTCAATTTCCGAAAAATAGTTTTGTAAATGTTTGAAATGTTCCTACTATATAACTTAACTATAATGCAATATGAGTGATTTTCTAACATGAATGACATGAGATGAGCTTAATGTATGTATGATCTTGATGATTTTTGCTAAAAAGAAATTTTATAACTTTTTATTTTGCAAGACCATAATAACCACTTACTTATGAAAAATCTAGTTTTCTAACTTTTATCATTTCCATTTGTTTTGGATTTGTTACTTAAGAAAATATAATTATTTTTGTCAAAATTGAGTCTTCATTATATATATACTTATGACCTTCATTTCTACATAAAAATTTCCATTTTACACTTTGTAAGCATGTTTTCAAGTGGGGTTGATTCCAAAATCCGAATTTGGTAAAAATTGGCTTTTGAGTGATTCCTTTAGTAAAAATCATTTGATATTTAGAAAATTAGGGCTCAATCATACATAACCACTAAGGACTTCATTCTCACACAAAAATTTGCATTTTACACTTTGCAAATATTTTTAATATGATTTACAAAAATCCGAATTTTAGAAAATCCACTTTTTGAATGATTCACTTGGGAAAAACTTGTTTAATGCATTAAAATTTAAGCTTTACTATATCTATTGTCTAAGGACTTCATTTAACACATAAAACTTGCAATTTGAGCTCAAATACTAAGTGATTACTTATGCATCATCTCAAATTACGAATTTGACAATTTGATCACTAACTCAAAATTTTTCCATTTTAATTCCATTACTTGTTTTACACATTACTCATGCCTAAACTCATTTTAACTTGTAAAAATCATTGCTTAATGATATCTATTACCTATATACTTCATTTTTCACATAAACATGAGTTTTGAGTTGATACATGGGTTCTAAAAATTGGTCTTGTTGGGATCCGAATTTACAAAATTTATTTTTTTATATCTTTTGATAAAATCTATCTAAGCTCATGAAAATCCATTCCTTACATATCCTATCTAAGAGCCTTTCATTTCTTAAATAAAAACTTCATTTTTGAGTTGGTAAACATGTTTTTAAAATAGGCCTTGGCCAAAATCCGAAAATAGATTTTTGTTTTGAAAATAACTTTTGAAAATCACATTAGATTCTTGTAAAAAGAAGTCTTGATGATATACATATATTAAGCCTTCATTTTCTTAAGTAAAAATTACATTTTGACACTTGGAAAGTGGTTTTTAAATATTGGTCTTGCCAAAATACGAATTTCATAATTTTGTTTGAGTTCATAACTAAGATCTATACTTAATATGAACATAAACATAAACAAATGCATGGTAATAAGCTATAAACATCATGGATCTAAACTTTACTTATCAAAATCTTTCATTTATGGTATCTATACCCTAAGCCCTTCATTTTAAATGAAAAATACACATTTTGAAGTTGAAAAACCACTTTTCTAAATATGGTTCCATTTTCATCCGAATTTCCAAAAATGGTTTTTGTTGAAAATAAAATAGATCTTGAGTTTCTTAACACATTCCTACTATCCTCATGCTATTACAAGTTGCTTATGAACATAAAACAAAAGTCTAATGCATTCATGAACTCCAAAACTCTAGATCTAGTTTTCTAAACTAGTTTCAAATGCATGAATCACTATGTGGATGATAGATCTATGCATGAATCATAAGAAATAACAAAAATAACAACTTAAATGACAAGATCTATGGCATAAACAAAAATCAAAGCTACAACAATTTAGATCTACAAAATATATCAACTTTAAACAAGAAAATAATTGCAATACAAGATAATAAAAGTGGAGAAGAGAAAGATTTCATTTTTGGCATCATCATCCTAAGCTTTTAAGCTTATGGAAGGTCATTTGATGCATGAAACCTTCATTACACTTTACCTATATCACCTATGGAGCTTTAGGAAGAAGATTGGCTTAGAAATCTTTAAAAATGAAGTGTGGAAGCCATGAAAGAAGAAGGGGGCAGCTTGTTTTCCATGGAGGAACAAGAGGAAATGAAGAAGAAAGAGAGGAAAAAAAGAGAGAGAAAGACTAAAGAATGAAAAAGGAAGGAATGAGTAAATGAAAGGGAGAGAGAAATGAGTGTATTAAATGAATGAAAGAGAGAAAAAAATAAAACAAGGGCAGATTTTGGGGAGGGGATTCACGTGAATTGGGAGAGAGAGAGAGAGTGTTTTGTTGAATTTTGACTTGAATTTAATTTGTGTAATAAATGTGTATGTGTAGCTTCTTAAAGAAGGAGTAGAATTTATTTAATTTAGTCAAAATAGGAATAAATGAAGGACAATGGCAGCCATAAAGAAGGAAAAATCTGCCATGAAGTGTGGGATTATGTGTAGAAAGATTGAAGTGAAAAGGAAGTGATATGTGTAAGGTGTACTTGAAAAGATGGGTTGTAAGAGTACTTTCTTAATAAAATAAAACAAAATAAAATAAAATTAGAAAAATAATTCCAAATAATTGTAGCAGATTTTTCATAATTAAAATTAAATAATTATTTGAATTATTTTAGTATTTTAACAAATATGTTACCGGTATGATCAAAATACGCGAATATGGGCTATAAATGATATTTTTATAACCCGAAAAATTCTAAAAAATTATTTTATGAAAATAACAATATTTTTGAAATATTTTCCAATTATTAAATTAATTTATTTTATTTTTAGTATCGGATCTTAAACAGAATCTGATCCCGTAAAGACCCGAAATGAATTAAATTTTAGAAAAACAAAATTTTCTATAACATATAAAATATTTATCTAAAAATATAAGGCTTTATAAAAATAATAAAATTTTGTAATGAAATAAAAATGAATAGTGCAAAAGACTAATCAATTACCGGTAATAATGGAAATACGATAAAAAGGTTATAACTGTAACTTTTATAACCCGAAAAATTATATAACTGATATATTTAGAAATCTTATGAAATTACGAGTCTAACGGTACTATTGGTATTTTTGATATCTCGAGCCCCGGGACACGCTTTTCGAAGTCTGTATCCGAACGGGTTCGAAATAGGTCAAAAATTTACCAATCTGATATTTTTAAACAAACTCATATTACTATGAGCTATTCTACATATCTAAACTACATCTCGGCCTCTAGGGTTAGGGGCGCTAGATTGCCGGACTTACACTATTGTATTCTAGTTAGGGTTTTCGGTGATTTTCCGGTTTAGACCTTTGCCAATTTGGAAACTGATATTTATGTTTATACAATATATTTAATTTGAGAAATTTATTTTAAATTTTATTTTTGTAAGTATTTAATATCTTTTAATGTTTTCGGAATTCTTGAATTGAGTTATATTTTCGAAAGTCAATCGTTATTTGCTTTTTAAATAATTTGTTTTTGAGCTTTCTATTACCTGTTTGTATAAGTCGGAGTTAAATATGGAATTTTTCGTACGTCGGGGTTTTTAATTTGAAGACCACTGAGTTCTTATTTTATTGTTTAAAGATTTTCATTTCTAAGATTAAGAAGTTTCTGAATTCGTTTGTGAATTAGGACTTATCGAAATTCGGTTTTAATTTGGAGTGATTTTTAGGGTTTATTTTCGAAGTTCATCTTAAAATTATTTATTGAAATTTTCCGGGGCTTACATTTTTCTCTTTTTTTGTTATCATCTATTAACAATTGCTCCCCCTTGACATAACGTATAAATTTTTGTTATGAAATACACCACAAACTAATATTTAGATATGGTGCGGTTAAATAAAACACTCTTCCTTCTTTCCATTTTACACTTGTGCATAATGAAGCATCATCTGACATGTGATGTGAACATCCATTATCAAAGTACCATATTCCCTTTAGTTTAACTTCGCATTCCTGCATTCATAAAAATTAGATCAAACCTTTTTGGGAACCTAGATTAGCTTAGGTCCACCAAAATTTAAGCTTATAGAGTTTTGATTATCCATTTGTTGTTTAATAAGCTTGTTATTTTTGTAATAATAATATTTCTGTAGACACCCAAATTTTGCCCAATTAAAATTAGGCTTAAGTTTAGATTAAATTAATGTCATGTTGAGTTCATAAGATATAATAATAAAAATAATAAATAATAGTATAATAAAAAAGAGAAAATAGAAAAAATAAAAATATAAAGGAATAAAATATGTATAATAAAATAATTAAATGAATAATAGTAATAAATAAAATATATGTAAGAAAAATTAAAATAAATAATTATTTAAGCTTAATATAATATATATTTTATTAGTCTTAAGTATTAGTGGGTTAGCTATATACCAAGGCACAGGCCAACGGCCTAACGGTTCAGACCATGGACACAGAGCAAAGGGACCCAAGTTCGAATCTAGCCCAAGGCAGATTTTGCCTCTTTTGTTCAATTTTTTTTCCCCAAAAGACACATCGGTTCATCCACTTTGAGACCTCATTTGAGCAACGAATCTTTGTGTTTTTTCAAAATTAATTGTACAGACACAAACTAGGCATGGGATACATCACATTGTCATATTTCGTGTATTATTTCATCCTAAAAGGCGCATTAATCAAAGCATGAAAATTGGGAAAAATTCGAATGGACATGATTTTTCAAATCTTAAAATTGGCCGAATTGTGTCCTTTAATCAAATTAAACACACTTAATCGAAGAGTTGTGATGTATAAACATAAGATTCGTGATCAATTTGAACCAACAATCACGAATCGAGTCCCAATTTTGAATCGTTTTTATTTGAAAAAATATAACGATTCGTGATTGTAAAATTGAACAAGTACGAAGCTTCGAAATGACAAATTGTTTCGAAATCTATAAATAGGATCACCCCCCAAGCAGAAAGCACAATTCAATTTCACAAAACACGCACTACACGATCGAGATCTGAAAATAGAGTAGAAATTGCTCGAATTGCAAAATTTGCAAATTCGAAGTGATTGAGAGGATTTCGATCCAATTAAAGAGTGTTAGGATCATCTAGGAAGTGTTCTTGATTGATTATAGTGTTTAGATTTGCTCAAATTTGCATTTGGAAGTTCTGCAGATTTTTTTGATTTTTTTTTAAACCCTCGCCGCCGAGCACCACCACACGAACCGCCACTTCTGGTGGTTCTGGGAGTGAACCACCACCACTAGCCGCTGCAGCACCCCAATCCACGTCGGGCCGACAAAGTTGGAGCCTTCGAAAACCACCAGGAACGGCCGACGAACGCTCGAAAACCACAGTCGTCGTCTTCTTCACCCGACGGGTATCCGAAATCCGACCCGAAATCCGAATCCAACCCGGTCGGTCGTCGGTCAACGGTCAACGGTCGTCGGTCAAAAGTTAGCAGATCCTGTGGTCCAGATTTGATCAGAAGATCCTGTGGTCCAGATTTGATCAGAGGATCGTACGGTTCAGATTTGATTAGAGGATCAGACGGTCCAGATTCGATCAAAGCAATCAACGCTCCAGATCAAAAGACATCAGATCCTGCGGTCCAGATTCAGTCTACAGATCGGACGCTCCAGATCTGATCCGAGAAAATCCAACGGTCCAGGTTAGTCCGCAATATTTTATTAATTATTTATTATATATTTAATTTCGGAAAATAGGAAAAAATTAATAAAAATTCGTAAAAAATCCAGAAAAATTCAGAAAAATCCAGAAAAATTAGAATAATTATTTTTAATATAAACTTACATGTTTTATCAATTTTTAATGTTTTTTGATATTTTTGAATAGGTATTTGCATATAGATTGATCTTTAAATATATATTTGATGCATGATATGTTTTGTTTTTGTATTTTAATTTAGTTATGATATATTTTAAATATGTTCTGAACATATGTGATGATTATTGAATTTTGAAAAATAATAAATTGTTAATAGATTTTTTTTAAACCAAAATTGTTGTTGAATAATAAAGATAAAAATTGTTTTTTTTAAATCATGATATTAATTAAGTTTTTATCAAAATTATCTTTATAAATTTGCTATAAAGATAATACTCAAAGTTTTCAAAATTGATTTTCATGTAGCATTAAATTAGCCATGAATTATCATAGTTTTTTTAGAAAAAAATGATTTTTGAACTTAGAAAAATATTTTTTATGAAATAAAATTTAATTGATTAGATCATAGGATCATCAAAATTGGTTTTCATAAAAATTCAAAATTTAATAAACTTAAAGTGAGAATAGTTTAAAAATATAAAATTGATCAACGAACTAAGTTCTTTACCAAAAGAACTACGTTTTGTCTGATCTCGATTAGCGAGTACGTAGGCACCTACGGGGCGACAATAAAATTAGAAAAAATATATTTTGTTTTAATAGTTTGAAATAATCATTTTGTACATATTATAAGTTTTTTTTAAAAGGGAAAATACAAATGTTTGTTGATATTTCAATCCTAAGAAAAATACATAAAAATAAAAATGCATGATTAAACTTGTAGATATTTGTTTTATAAATGTTTTGTTTGAATTTTTTTTTTTTGTATAGAAAAGGATAAATTCTAAATTTTAAATTTAAAGTGGTAACCGCTTAGGTTTTAATAGGTTAGCCCCCGAACTCAGATATCTGGTATATTTTTTAAAAAATTTTGATTTTTAAATCAAACTTTTCGCAGACTAGTGGCTAAGTTAGGATTAACCGACCCATTAATCCTAGCTTTCATTTTTCCCGATTTATATCGGGTGGCGACTCCAAAATATTTTCAAAATTAAATTTCTTTTAACCCCTAGTCGAGGATTCATGTTAAATGGGTTAGGGTTTAATATGAATCGGGTTAGGAGAAATGAACCGGATGATTTTTCAAAATCCAGGCTCGACACTCAATATGTCTTAACTTGTTGCAAAGGAAACAAACATAAGGGTTGGATCTTACTAGTCTTGTTTCATTCTAAGTACCTTCTAACATACCTTCTGGTGGAACATCTAATGTAGGTTCTCATTGGATACTTGTGAGTTTATACAGGGTATCTTTCGACATTCCCTTTGTCTTGCATAATAGGTTTAGCATCCATAAACATTTTATTAGTATCAATAGATTATTTAACCATTGGTTCTTTACCCTTCACAAATACAGTTTTCTTAGGTTGATTAGATAATTCATCCTTATTATAACCTAGTCCTTCTTTGGAATTACTAATTCTTTAAGAGGAAATTAATTTTTGCAACTTTTGATCACTTTCATCAAACATGTTAAATATGGAGGTTGGATCTTTTATAACCTCATCTATTATAGCCTTGAGTTCTTTTTATTTCTTTAAGCGAGCTATTCTTTTCTTTTGATAGATTATCTCAAGTTTCATGCAAACTTTTATTATATACATGCAAAACTTCAGTATCATTTCTTAATATGTCATTATCATAAGCTAACAAAAAGTTTGTTTGACTTAAAGGTTGTTTTTAATTTTTTAGAGTCTTTATTTTCTCATTAGCTTTTGTAATACCGTTTAACAACTTTTTTATTTGTTCACACAAATTTTCAAGTATTTCATCCTTGGATTCATAAGTTACCTCAAAAAGAGCCATAAGACACAACTTACCTTCTTATATTTCTTATTTACCTTCTATATCTGTATGTAACACTACATCAAACTCATTTAAGTCTCTCCATGTGGTCATGAAAGCTATTTGCTTTCATTTTTTTTAATAGGAAAAAACATTCATATTTGATGTGTCCAGATTTCTTGTATTCATAGCACATAACTTCTTTTTTCGCTTCTCTTTCTTCTCTTCCTTTTCTTTAAATATCATTTCTACATCATACTTAGCATGATTAGCAGCAAAACATTTTCTTTGATTAGTATGCTTACCTTTTTTCTTGACTAGCTTTAAAGCTTCCTTGTTAACAAGGTTATGTCATCATCATCATCCTTACTATCAAAACTTGTGTTAGATTCTAGTTCCTTTTCAATAGAAGCTTTAAATGTGATGAAATTGTTGCCTTTCTTCAGTTCATTTTGGCGTTTTAGCTTTGACTCATGGGCTTGCAATTCTCTCAAAGTTAGCTTATAGTTGGCTTATCCAAATCATGTGCTTCATCAATTGCATTGGTCTTAGAGTCCCACAAACTAGGAAAAATCCTTAAAATATTTCACAGCAATTCACTATCATCAAACTTTATACTAGCAAAGAAAGTTCATGAGTAATTAAAGTAAAGCGATTAAAACCATCGAAGATACTTTCACCATTTTCAAATCTAAATAGTTCATAGTCATGCATTAAAGTGCCTATCTTAGTGTCTTTGATCATTGTAGCTCCTTCATAGGTCTTGCACAACTTGTCCCATATTTCTTTTGCTATTTCACATGGGGACACCATGGCATACACCGATTGAGATATGCTCATTAAGATCAAATTGTATTATTCAGTTCAGCATTTTTCTTTTCTTCTTCAATGAGTACCAGATTGCTACCAAGAGTAAGTTCCTTATCTCCATATTACATTATCTCCTAAGATGCAAAAATCATTAGCTTTTATACATGTTTGTATCCTACATTTCTAATATGGAAAATTAGAGCCATCGAAGAATGGAATGAGATTAGAAGCAATAGTCATAGTGTTATCATCAATTAGATCAAACTCTAAAAATCAGAGTTTTAGCTTTGATATCAATTGTTGGTCCCATCTAAGCAATTAAGAGAGGGGTAAATTGATTGCAAATTGAAAATTTTCAAGATAAAAATCCTACCAAGTTTACTTAAGAAGATGAATGATAAAACTATTCAACAAATTAACTAACAAATAAAATAAATTGTAGAAAAGTACATGATGTGCAAGATTTATAAAGGTTCCCTCATGTAAGTCATTCCTCTCTTCCAACTCTACTGTTGGGGATTTGACCGTCTATACCTGTTTTTCTACTAATCTAATAATCTAAATGAGAGGTTATAAACGCCAATGCTATCTTGCTCTATCTCACAAGTCCCACACTTAGGGTAATCACGGAACTACAAAAAGTTAAATGTAATCCTCTCACAATCACAAAACATAGCTCTCAAAGCAAAGAGTAAAGATAGGTTCAAAAGTGATACAATAGGTTCTCAAAAGTTTAAGCACAATGCGAAATAAAATGTGTATGAAAATTGTAGGTGCATTACCTAAATACACCTAACAAGTGGAGTTGTTGACAAAGTCATATTTTATACAATTTCCATTGAGCAATTGGTGCATAATCTTTGTTAATCTTTATGGAAATTACAAGAATTGGTACTTGGATATGTTTAAATTGATGTTTCAGGTCTAAATGGATTATGGAAAGCAAAATTATGAATTATAAGGAATTTGAGCAAGAAATTATCCAAGAACAGAGCATACACCGGCAAAATAGGAACCCTAAGCTGCCGGCTAAGAGCTATCTTTGAAAGAGATCAGTAGCAAAATCCTAAGCACCACCTCTACACTTGCAAAATGGTTAGCGTTTAATGAAGGATTCCAATCGGCCTTCAAATTTTCACCATACGCCAACTTCTAGAAAGGATACACTATCGGCCTTGAAGCGGCCTTGTACGAGCATAGAATTAAAATCTTAAGCAATAGCATGAATGCCACCAGTGTTGAAGGAGAATTTCGTCGGCTTCTATAGTTTGATCCTACATCAACAAACGAAGAATCAACGTCGCTAGTGTTGGACCAATGGTGAGTGTCCACAAAACGCAAATCTTTAATGCCGTCTCTAATACTACCCGTGTAGCTTTGTTTTGGTTCCTACACTACCTTATACGCCGTTGACATAAAAACCGTAACTGCCGGCATACGTTCTGTAATTGTAGGTGTACAAACGAATCGATTCAAATTTTGCAATGTGCTTTTATAAAATGATGATGGTTTGTAAAGCCCCGAAGTTTTGCGAACAATTAAAGCTTAAACCGTAATTAGAAGTCAACCAGATTTCTAAAGTCAACAAAACCCTAGTCTACCGTAACCGCTTAAATCCGGCATCCCTATTTAAGAAACTCTAGGAAAGTAAGAAAGAGTTTAGCGAGTAGAATAGTTCGTAATTATCTAAAGAAGCTTAAAAAGATCAGTTTAGTAAAAGTGCGACTCGTCTTGAACCCGATCGGACACAGTTCTTGAAAAACGTGTCTTGGAGCTTGGAATAGTAAAAATATTCTGTATATACCGTTAGACTCGTAAAAATATAAAATTTTTCAAAAATATCAATTTCATAATTTTTCAGTAGCTAAAAATATCAGATATCGCATTTATACGCATATTTTCTTACTATCGGTACTTAAATTGTTATATCTACTTTACATTATACTATTTACTTCTATTCTACACTATTTATCTATCTCTACTTTTTCTTACAACCTACTCTTACAACCCATACCTCTATTTCTTACACATTTTCATTTCCAATACAACTTCACATCTTTCATATCTTACTTTTAATTAACAAATATAAAAAAATAAATTTCTTGTCCCTCTACACTATAATGTGCACCAGCCACTCCTCTCTCCCTTCCCAATTTTTTTTATTTTCAATTTATTTAATTAACACAAATTATCTCCCATATTTTCCTATAAATACCCCCTCCTACTTCCACTTCTTTCACACCTTTCTTCTACTAAAGTTACTATCTCAAAAACTCTCCAAGAATTTCTCCCAGAAGTTCTCTCTATTTTAGTTCTTTTAGGTAATTTTTTCTTCAAGTCTTCTTTTATGTTCATCTACTTAATATGGGCTTAGTGTGTGTTTTCTAAACCATGAAGGTTAAAGAAAGCAACAATAGGTTCATACTTTGTTTTTGTTCATGATCTAATTCCTTTATGTTGCTTTATATTTATAACTATCTAATATATCTACGTAGCTATATATCATTTAGAGCATATAAGCTCATTTGTTTTGCAATTTATTTACTTTCATATTGCTTTAAGACTAGTCTTTCTAGTCTTAGACTTGTCCTCATCAAGTTAAAACATTTTCTTTTTCTTTTTGGGACTAGTCTTTTCTTAGTATCGGGATACCTTGATAAAGTTAAGGTTCCAATACTTGATTTATTTCTTTATTAGCTTATTCTTTCAAGTTATTATGTTTCTTTATGTTTACATAACTTTATGATTCATATTCATGCATGAACATAATAGCTTTGTCTCAACAAAAATAAATGAGGAAATATCTTCTTAAAAGAATAAAGAATTCTTTTCTAGAAATGAGAAGTAATTTTCTTAAACAAACTTTTTTTAAGAAATCTAGAGGAGCTTATAAACATACATAGAAAAGAACTTTTTGAAATAAACAAAAGTTTTACTAAAACTTTACATTTTATCAAGTATTAGAAATTCTTTTCATCAAAATGAAATGGTCTCAAGAAACAAAGAATTATTTCTCCAAACATAGAATTGTTATTACTTTCAAAAGAAAAGTTGGAAACTAAGCTTAGAAAATAAAATCATTCCTTAGGAATTTAAGAGATTATGGAAATTAAATTTAGTAAAAGAAAATACTCATTTGAAATAACTTAAGATATTTTCAAAGCAAAATAAAAATGAATATTTCAAAAGCTCTCACGTTCCAAAAATATTCAAAACACTTTACTTTGAGACAATTTCATTAAACTTCATACATTTGATATTAGTCGATAAATGTATGTATATACATTTCAAAGGTTTTACAAATTGTTATAATATCTATCTCTTCAAAATGAGCTATGAATAAAAGAAAGAAAATAAGTTTATAAAAATTCGTGGTGAAACTGTCCGCCACTTTTTCGGAGCCCAAATGACTTATTTTGATGAAAATAAGTTTAGAAATAGATATATCTTTTCGAGTAGGTAGAAAACGGTCTATTATATGCGAAATTCTGAGTTAAAATGAGCAAGTTATGGCCATTTTAAGTTAGAATTTCCTCTTATACGATTTTACCGCGATTTTGAGAAAGATTTAGAATCTTCAAGAATAGAAATTTCATGAAAAACTCATTTTGAGTATTTCATCTTGTTTAGGTGGAGAAGGACCCAAGATTACCTTCCCGGAAGATTACTTCGATTAGGATCTACCGACATGGAGTGAGTTAATCCTTTACTAAGTTACATTTCCTTGTTTTGTGCTTGTAAGTAGTAGCACTAGCAATTAAGAAAAAGATAAATGAATATTGGTTGTTTGACTTGGAATTATGATTGGTTGAATGCAAGTTAAGAATATGGAAAGAAGGTTTGATAAATAAATTGTGATTCTTGTATCGATATGATAAGAATTATGTTGATCACCTTTAACTTGAACTAAACATTATTTTGTTAAATATATATTAAAATTAATTCATGCATATCATAATTGTGAGTCACATTTATTTCACTACTATTCTTCGTGTGGGGAAACAAGGAAATGGTAGTGGTGGCTAGTAGGAGCCGGAAAGTCTACATAGGCTACTAGGAGCAAGGAAGCCTACAGGGCGAGCAGGATCCGGTAAATCTGCCAATATTGATGGTCGTAAGGGCCTGTAACCTCCCAACCCTCGACATGGAGGGCGTAAAATCCATGCTACACTTGATTTCTGGTTAATCATGTGTATTTTGTTTGTTCATATGTTTGGTGCATTCCCATATGATTGTTTAAATACTTGTTTGAATTATGGAAATGTCTTGTAGATGGAATTATCTCACTAAGCTAGATTTGCTTATACCCTTATAGCTTTTTGTTACGGTATGATTACCTTTGGTTGGCCTCAAGGAGCCTTGTATGCCAGGTACGAGTTTAAGCTACTAGGAGTTTTTGGGAGAAGCTATATGTATTTAAGTTTTGAACATAGGTTTCTAGGAAAATCTCTATAGTAGGCTTGTGTTATAGTTGTTATTATTTTGTTGAAAGACTTCTAAAGCAGGGAAATGCCCCTAAGATGATGTAAGGATATTATTATGAAGATCTTATGTTTATCTATATAGGTTCTTGCTTACTTTTATTATCTACTTAAATGTAATACCCTTGTGAGTCTCCTACTATCTTGGAAGCACGCCTTGCATGTGATATCGAAGCTCTTGCATGACTAAGGTTGTCATTCATTAGCTTTAATATTATATGCGGCGGACTGCCACGTTTAGGGTACCCTCCGGGGCGTGACATGGTTTTTTTGTGAAAAAGATTTATAGAAGAAGACATAATCCATTAGATCTTTTAGATTAAGGATTATAGATCTATAGTGAGAGAGTTTTTCAGGAATCAAAGTATAGTGATTGTGAAGCCTTGTATACGCTTGAAAATGATAGATTTTTCAATTGAAGATCTTGTCATTTGAATTGATGATATCTGATCTAATCTTTGTTATATGCAATTCATTTGTCTAAGTTTATTGTTTATCATGATATCATTTGCAAAATCTTATCTGTTTTGAGAATTTATATCAATGATGTGCTAAGTTTTCTTTATAGAAATTTGGTGAAACCCTAAGAATGCTAATATGATAATTGAAATTGTGTTATGTGACTATTAAAATTGTGGAATATTCATATTGAGTTCCTATTATAAATTTTGTTTCTAATTGCAAGTATAAGAATCGTAATAACTTAGAAGGAAAATTAGGGTTCATAAAGAATTCATGAATAAATATTAAAGAACAATTGTGAAAGCAACATGATTTAATGATTTAGAAATTATATGTGAGATTCATGCAATGTTTTAAGTTAATTTCTCACTAAGGGATTAGAGGAAATTGATTTAGGGCATTAGTCAATTACAGAATTGGAATATTCATAATTGTAAAATTGATTTCATTGATAATTTGAGGAGCAGAAGCTACCAGGTTATTTTTTGGTTGAAAAGATTTTAAAACTTCAACAAGGTTTTAGATCTTTGATAATTTCATATGAATATCCACAAGTTTAATTGTCAATATAACATGATTGCAGTTTGATCAGAAAGATTAGGGTGGGTTTTGTTTTTCACACTCAATTACTGTACATCTTTCAAGAATGCTCTTGATTTTAGTTATAATTAGAATCAAGATAATTTAGTTGGTAAATAGAAATTTCTATTCAAATCGATTAATTGAATATTAGTAGTACTAATACCAGTTTAGTGGTTAATTAATCATCGGGGAACAATGCTCATCTCATCATTATATTATATCATCAGGCTCAGTGCACTTGTTGGAGAATTCGCTCTTATTTTATATATACATTTTCAGCAGATCAAGTTTTTGGCTTGTTGCTGGGGATCAACTTAATATTAAACTACCTTTGGTTCTATTAGTAATTTAGGCGCTTTTCAAGGATTTAGTTGTTTTCTTTTCTCTTTGGAGGTCATATGCAAAGGAGTAGAAGTTTTGAGCTTCTGCTAATTGACCTTGAAATTGAATGAACTCTGCATCAATAGAGAAGAGAAGAAGTGCTATAAAGAGAAGAAATGGCAAAAAATGAAGGTCAGAACAATGAGAACAACGACAATCAAAACAACAATCAGATATAGGTTGCTCATGCTAGAGCACTTCGGGATTATACAGTACATACAGTAATGGGTCCCACTGTAAGCCCTCGAATTTTTCGAGAATGGTTTTGGAATACCAAATCGAAACTTTAGAGTTTGACCCAAGTTGAAACCAAACCTTAATCAATTTCGATCACGGGATTTCATAAGAAAATTTTCAAAAACAAAAATAGAAAGTTCAATAATCGTTCAATTCGAAAATCCTATCATGAAAAGATTCGCCTATCCGACCCTGATATATACCCCTTGATTTCTAGGGCAGAGTTGGATTAAACTCTAACCCTAGTCAAACCGGAGTTTCAAAAGTCAACAAAGACCAAGACAATCAAGCAATTTCAACTCAACAATCCGCGTTCCAAACCCTAGAAAACGAAATTAAGTTAATGGCTTAAAATAGCTCGTAATAATATAGGGTAGCATAAAAATATCAGATTCGTAAATTTTGAGTATCCTTCGGACTCAAACGAGATCAGTTCTCGAAAAACGTGTCATGAAGCTCGAAATAATAAAAATATTCCAATAACACCAAAAGACTCATAATTAAACAAGGATTTCAAAAATATCAGTTTTAGAATTTTTCGATAACTAAAAATAACAGATATAGCTCGATTACGCATATTTTTATTACTACCGGTATTTTATATGTCTATTCTACTATTCATAGTACTATTACTATTCATTACTATTTCACTATCTCTACTCTTTCTTACACCTATTTCTTACTATCTACATATTTTCTTACTTTTTACATTTCCAATACAACTTTATTCACATCAAACCTTACACATTATTTCTCTTCTTTATAAAAAAATCACAAAACAAATAAAAATCCTCTCTCTCTCCTTACTACATGCGCCGGCCCGCTCTTTCTTCTCTAAATTATTTTTCTTTTTCAATTATTTTATTACATCAAAAATTCACTCCAAAAATTCTATAAATACCCCATTCCTCTTTCATTCTTTCACACATCCATTTTACATAACAAAACTCTACCAAAATAATCTCTCAAAACCTCTCTTCAACAAATCTCTCTCAAAATACTCTCTACCATTCCCTACAACTTCAAGAAGAAAATAATGAACACAAAATCCATTCATCTCTTTTAAACTCCTCCATTAAACCTTAGGTAAAAATCCTACCCATATTCTTTATCATATTCATACAACTTAGCATGAGCTTAGTGTATGTTTCTTAGATATGAGTTAAAGAAGCAACAATATATTCATGTTTTGTTTTTTTTCATGTTCCTATTTTACATTATGTTGTTATATTATTATTATTATTATTATTATTATTTTTGCTCTAATCTAACTTATATAATATTATGTATACTAAGAATTATATTTATTTAGAGCATATAAGCTCATTGTTATTTATTTATTTTCATGTCTTGCAATTTATTTATTTACTTGTTTTATGCAATTAAATTAAGACTAGTCTTTCTAGTCTTAGACTTGTCCATATCAAGTCAAAACAATTTTCTTTCTTTCTTTTCTTTTCTTTTGGGACTAGTCTATTCTTAGTCCCTGGTTGCCTTGATGAAGCTAAGGCTCCCAATACATGATCGGGATATCTTGATGAAGCCAAGGTTCTCAATGCTTGACTATTTTATTATGTTTATTTACTTACAAGCAATTCTTTTTATCTTATTATGTATTATCTTTACTTCTACATTACTACATATTCATGCATGATTAAGAATATTGTTTTCTTAAAAAAATAAAAATGAGTTTTTCTTAAATAAAGAAAAGTAAACTAGATTTCTTAACAAAAGGAATTTTCAACAAAAGATATAAGTTTTGCTTTAACTTTTTTTAAAGGATAAGCTAACCATAAATTCTAAAAAGAATTAGTAATGCAGATTTCTTCAAAATAATAAAAAGAATCCTTTTCTTTGATAAACCAAACTAAAAGCTCCATAAAGGAAGGATTTTAGCATTAAAAGATTTTAACTCAATCATACCTTTTTATAAACTTAATAGGTTCACTATAGACTTTAAAAATCATATACTAAGAAAGTTTCTTCAAAACTTAAAATTTATATTGATTTTCTTCTTTCAAAATTAAAATGAATTTTTGCTAAATTTAATGTTAACAATTCTTTATAAAGAAAGCTTGTCTTATAAACTTGTCTAAAAGAATTATTCTATCACTTTACAAATATTTAGAATAAAACAAGTCTTTCAAACCAATGTACAGTCAAATCACTATTTTGGAAATCAACTTAGAAAAATAAAATTTGCAAGAAAGTAAAGTTTTAAAGGTGTATCCATTTTGTAAAGAAGAGAAATGATATAAAAGAAAAGAAAAACATACATTTAACACAACTTCAAATATTTGAAAAATAAAGAATATTTTGAAAAGCTTATTTTCAATCACTAGAAATAAAGTTAGTAAATAAAAGAACCAAAATTTTTGAAAATGAATTTACTTTTGAAAAGTAAGAAAATGAAATAATAATAAAATATTTACTCATAACAACTCAATTATATTTTAGTTTTCCTTCTAACAATTCAAAAAGAAGAAATTTTCAAAAGTTTTATCTTTTAAAAACCCTTAAATACAAATTGTTTATGAAATATCAATATTGAGACAACACTACAAAAATCATGCATACAATATTGGTATGAATATATGTTCAAAGGATTTTTCAACTATAAATATATACATATTTTGCTTAAGGATTTTTTAGTAAAGCAAAGTTTGGAAAAATCATATTTTTGTAAAATAAATTCGTAATTATTATGTACCGTAGTATTTTCCAACCCAAATGGCTTTTTATGACAAAAATAACCTTAGAAATGAATAGATATTTTTGAGTAGGTAGAAAACGGTATATTATATGCCCAATTCTAAGTTAAAATGACCAAGTTATTGCCATTTTAAGTTGGAATTACCTTCTATACGAATTTTAACGATCTTATGACATAGTTTTTGATAAGTACCATAGAATCAATAAGAAATACTCATTATGGTTATTCTTCTTGATTAGGTGATCCCGAGGAGGAGTATTCATACCCGAAGGATTATTTTGATTAGTGGATTTATCGATCGACTCATCCATAAGAAAAATAGATCCTCTTGACCAAGTGAGTTTATTTCCTATCATTTTCGTACTTGGTTGTGCTTGTAGCCAGAGGCACTAGAAGTAGGAAAAGATGAAAATGATTTATGTATAATAATATTGGTTGAAAGAATGTTAAGCATACCGATGCATGAATCGTTGTTAATTAACTTATGTTTTACTATTATTCTGTTGGAGTGTGTGCAAAATTATGTGATCACCTTTAAATTACTTTAAACATATAGTATGAATTATATTAATTGATTCATGCATATTACGTAGTTAGTTTCATTGCATGAGCTTCTATTCTCGATGGGACAAGAGTTTAGTAGTCGGGTGTGCAGTAGCCAAAAATCTGCAAGATGGGCGATTAGGAGCCTGAAAGAACTATTTTGAGATGGGCGAGTAGGCGCCTGAAATAAACTACATAAGTTGGATTTAAAGATGGGTTTTAAAGAGCTTGGAGCACCTAACCCTGAATGGAGGGGTAAATCCATTCAAACATATGATTTCCGGTAGATCATATGTATTGCTTGATCACTTGCTTGATGCATTCATATGCTTGTTTAATAACTTGTTTGAAACTATTTATACAAGTATGTTGATTCAGGAATATTCTCACTAAGCTAGTTATGCTTATACTCCGATAGACCTTTGTTGTACAGGACTAATATCTTTCATGAACAAGGACAACATATACCCGGGTGGAATTATGATTTAAGGAGCTTCTGCAAATCTTTTGAAGATCTTAGGTTAATCATCCTTCGATGTCTTATAATGTTAGTATTATTTGGTTGTAAGAAAGATTAAGTTGTTATTATGATTGTTTGGAGAATTGTAAGGAAAAACCCTTAAGATGATGTACGGATTTTATTCTATTAATGATAAATTGGATGATTATTTAGATTCTTATTTGTTGTATATACTATCTCAAACTATATATCCCACCGGTGTCTCCTATTGTTGTGATAGATGCCTTACATATGGTGTTGAAGACTTTGGCATGACTTTGGGAAGTCATTCTTATGTTTTAACACTGTATGTGGCGGACTGCCACGTTTAGGGTACCCTTTGGGGCATGACATCGGTGTTAGAAGGCTAGTTGTTCAAGCCAACAATTTTGACTCAAACAGGCATTAAATCAAATGGTTGATTCGCATCAATTTGGAGGATATCCTAATGAGACACTAGATGAGCACATTACCAATTTCCTCCAATATTGGAACACTGTGAAACTTAATGGAGTTACTGATGAGGCCATAAGAATGTAGCTTTTTCCCTTTTCTCTTAGGGATAAAGCTTTGGCTTGGTACATGATCCGCTAAAAATTGTTGTTTAAAATTCACAAGCGAATATCCTAGCAAGTGTACTAGATCAAATCAAGTAGTAAAGTGTTGAGTGAGTATCGTTCCCATGAGGAAAGCTTAAATACCAATTATTATTGATTCCAATTAATATCTAGACAATGTAATTCAGAATAGTTGTTAAGTTACACTAATTACCTACTTTCTAATTTAATTTAATAGATTCAACTAAGTTTTTCTAATAGAAATTTATATGATCCAATAGTGAGAACTAAGATAAAATCCCATATTTGCCAATCAAATTGAACTAATGTTATTATAATAATTAGATTCATGAAAATTCAAGTGAAACTTTGTAAACCTTAAAAAATCTAGTTGCTTCCACTACTTAGATTATCAAAGAAATCGATTTAATAGTCATGAATTCCCGATTCTCTAACTGCCTAATGACTTAATTAAATTTTCCCTAATTCCTTAGTTCAAATTCAACTTAAAACATTGCATTAATCACAGTAAAAGTTTCCAGATAAAAAAATATATATTTCAGCTTTCGCATTTCGATATTAAATCTAAATCTTTAATTCCAACGAAATCAGATGTTTCTCCCGATTCAACTAATTTCTCATTTACCAAGATCCTCCCGAATTCACAGTTCTTTTCAGGAATTAAACATGAATTTTTACATGAATATAACAACCAAATATCATTAATTCAACAATCATTTAAGCAAATCTGGATTTAATCATGTTCTCACCGTATAATATTTAGCACAAATAATAATAACTAACAATAACATTATGATTATCATAACTGAGTACATATTTGTGATCTAAAACAAAATAACACCACTTAACTAAGAACGAATTAAAGAATTGAGAATTCAAACCGTACAAAGTGTCCCAAATGCACTGTTCAAGTCTACCACAATTCACCACAAACAAATATATGCAAGATCTACTCTAAGGAATTGTATCTATGTAACTACTCTTTGTTTTTCTCTCTATTCTAAGAAAGAACTATTTGGAACTGTCGTCCTCCTTCTCTCTCCTTCTTTCTTTTTAAAACACAGAACAGACCCGTGGAGTGTTAACTGCCAACATAAACGCCGGCAGTTTCTTTTCCAACGCCGGTGGTGTATACATCCGGCGTTAGACAAATGCAATCTGATGGTGGAGAAAATGTATCAACGCCGGCGGTATTGAATCATAATTTGCTGCCGTTCATTGAAATTGCCTAGGTTGCAGTATCCACAAACACTGCCAGTGTTAAAGATCGGTGTTAAGGAATAGGCTTCTGTGGAATTCATAAAGGCCGGCGGTTTATTTTCAACGCTGGCGATGTAGAAATTCAGTGTTAAGAATTTGTATTCTGGGATGTTGAAGGCCAGCACAAACACCGGCGGCGTTCTTTTGAAAAATGCAGACGTTTGTTATGAACTAATCAAAGCTGGCAGCGTTTGATTGCCGGTGCTTCTAACTTTTATACTTCCTTGCTCACTTTTGAACTCGATTCCATGCCAATGAGTATCAACATCTTCCATTCCCTGATATAAAACAATTTGAGAACTCAAAGTACCAATTCTCGTAAATTAGAAACAATTTCGTACTAATTAAGCCTGAATTATGAGATGAAAAATGTATAAAATTTGAGTTTATCAACTTCCCCACACTTAAACTTTTGCTTGTCCTCAAGCAAAACTTTATTTAATTTTACAACTTGCCTTATCTGCTCATATAACTCACACAAATCTATTTTCATGTGATTAGTTTACTTTAATCAAAATTAAATAGCTAATCTAAATGAAATAAACTTTAATCCTAGTGTTTAACTTAAGCAATTTCGGTCCAAAAGTAAAAACTCAGTTCACAAAAGAAAAAAAAATACCCATTTGAACTTCATTATATTTTCAGCTAATACTTAATTCTACCAACACCAAGAGAAAGCATGTGGTATCCGCTTCCTCCTTAGATATTTCTCTTATTCAAGCCTTTATCAAGCTTAATATATGTATATATATATATTTGTTAGCACACTATTCACATGAATTCAGAGGGGAAGGTTTTTTGCCTCCATCTCTTATTTCCTCTGGGCGGGGTGTAGCCCGCTTCTTTTAGCTCAAAAGCAATCCATTAATTCTTGTCAAAGTGAGTTCCTAGAGTCGGCACATCCTGGGCTCATCACCCAAGTGACCAGGTTTTAAAGGGACCCCTACTGTAAACCCCTGTTTTCTAAGCCCTAAACCTTAAGCCGGAAAGTCTACGGAGACCTTAAGTAACCGATCTTGAGTAAAACTCTACAGTTTAGATCCTGCAAACCCGAGTTCGTAAATCGAGGAGTCGAAAAATAATTAAAGTGTTTAGAATAGTCCGTAATAATATTTGAATTATTAAAAATATTAGATTGGTTCATTTTCGGCTTATTTCGAACCCGTTTGGATACTGCTTTGGAAAGCGTGTCCCGGGGCTTGGAAAATTAAAAATATATCTTTAATATTTTTAGACTCGTATTTTTATAAGGATTTCAAAAATATCAAGTTTATAATTTTTCGGATTTTAAAAATATCAGTTATAGCTCATATAAGCTTATTTTACTCTTACCGGTAACTAAATTGTTAAATTTCTAAAAAATAATTTAATTGATTATTTTATTTAATTCATAAAAATTCTGCTACTTAAATGAAAATATTTTTCTTAATTTATTCTATATATTTTCTTATTCAAAAAGCCACTTTATCAACCTATATCTCAAGTACACATACATTATCATTACTACACATTATTATGTCTTCTTTTGCTTTTTCTTACACTTCCATTTCTCAAAATTGCAGCTGCCCATTCCCCATAAATTAGCCACTTTTCATTATTTTTAATTATTTATTTGATATTTTAAAAGCTCCTTTTAGTTAGAAATGGAAGCTACAAGTTATACTTTCAAAATTACAATTTCAATTCAACTAAACCACCCCCTACACCCCTCTAGAAATCACGCCAGCCCCCCTTGTACAGCTGCATGTGTTTTATTTTTTTTTATCAATTATTTAACACACATTTATCTTTATGTAAACATCTCATTCCTTCCCTCTTTCACATTTGTAAACCCTATATTTTTTTCCTCTCTCTTTTCCTCTTCTTCCTTGCCTTGTCTTCTTGAGAACAAGCTGCCCCCATTTTATTTCCTTGCTTCCACATATATTTCTTGCAAATATTTAAGGTAATCATCCTTTTTAGCTCTCATAAGATGTTATAGGATGATATTGTGGATGTTTCATGCATCAAGGACATTCCACAAGCTTAAAAGGCTATGGATGATGATGCCAAGAAGTGAACACATCCTCTAGATGATGATCTCTTTTGTTCTTAGTATTTTTGTTATATGGAAGGCTTGTTTATTCTTGTTTATGTGATAACTTGTAGATCAAAAGTTTTACAAAGCTTTAGTTATGTTTATGTGTAGATCTAGAAGTTTAAGGCCTACTACTAAGTTTCTCTTATGTTCTCATGGTTGAATGTTGAGTAGATCTTAGATTTGAGTTTGAATGAAAAGTAAATTCGTAATTTGTCAAGGCACTATTTAAAAACCTCTTTCAAGTCTTAAAATGGAAGATTTTGTTAAGAAAATGAAGGTTTGATGGATGTATAACATCAAAACTCCATCTTACAAGAATCAAAGTTGATTTTCAAAAAAAAAACAAAAATTTTATTTTCAGATCAAGACAAAGATCCAAAATAAAAACATGTTTTCTAACTCACAAATGAGGATTTTATTCAAGAAATGAAGGGTTCTTGGGATATAATATGTAATGGGTTGTTTTCCATGAGTTTTGATGAATTTTCTCAAGAGATATGTCCAAAATAAATTTATGAAAATTCGGATCAAGACCAAGACCTATTTTTGGAACCCATCATCCAACTTTAAAATGAAGATTTGGACAAAAATATAAAAGGCTCTTGGTATAGATATCTTAAGGAATGAAATTTCATAAGTTTAAATGAGTTTTCCTAAAAGGTATTGCATAAATCAAGTGTTTTGTAAAAGACAAAATTTAGGTCTTGTCTTCATTATAAACTTCAAAGAGGAAATTCGTAATTATGGGGAGACCAATTTTTAAAACCTTCTTTTTGATCTCAAAACAAGTATTTTATTTTGAAAATGGAATGCTTTGATAATATATAATATAGGAAAATTATTTTTTTTATTGAACTAAGTAAGTTTTAGCAAAGGAATTACTCAAAACAAAACAATGAGTTTCAACTTGTAAATTTCGGTTTTATGAAAATGGATTCTTAGAAGTTTCATTTGAACTTTATGTTTGGTATTAGATAAGTGTGTAATCTCTTAATTTTGTTTTGATAATCTCCTTGCAAGTTTAGGACTAGAATAAGTTGGTCTAAGTGGTTAGATAGAGTAGATATGGCAATTTTTCACAAAGGCTCAATCTTGGATTTCGCAACCCTACTGTACAGTACGTTTCCGACCCTTAAATGACCTTAAATGTTTGAATTAACTTTAGAAAAGATAGCTCTTTCGAAGTAGGTATAAATCGGTATATTATAAGCTAAATTCCGAGTTAAAATGAGTTAGATATGACTTTTTTAAGTTAAGGATTCAACCTAGGCGGAAATTGACGAACTTAGTAAATAAAATTGTTAAGTTAATAGAACTTCATAAGAGGTACTCATTGAGGGTATTCTTTGTATTCAAGGTGAATTGGAGGACGGGTTACCACTTCCCGAGGACTATTACGACTAGTGGATTTTCACTACATGGACAGTGAGTTCATTTCTCTATTAATTATGCTTGGATGTGCTTGTAGTAGTAGTGGCATTAGACTTAGGAAAAGATAAAATTGTGATTGAATGGTGATCTAAACTTGCATGAATGAACGATAAGTATATCGAGGCAAGCTTTGTTGCAATAATCTTGTATGAGCTAGTATAGATTTGGAATGTCTGAAATTGTATGGTCACTTTTAAAATTATCTAATTAATATACCATGATTATATGAATATATTGTACATGCATGTCACGTATTGAGTCACATATCATTGTCGAGTATGCCTTTGGTGGGACAAAGGTGTATTTGGGAGGCAGCGGGTCTTTAATGAAGGGGACTAGGGTTGCATGACTTATGGACCACCCCATTTAAATAATGAAACTATGGTTGCATAACTTATGAACCAACATTAAAAATTGTGGTTGCATGTCTTATGGACCACCCCACTTAAGATTGGGATTATGGTTGCATGTCTCATGGACCAACTTTGGAATTGTAGTTGCATGTCTTATGAACTACCCCAAACCCCGAATGGAGGGCATAAATTCATTCACTTATGACTACCGGAAAGTCATATGCTTGCTTGCTCATTTGCTTGTGCATTCATATGGTTGCTTAATTATAACTTGCTTGTATAGATATTTTAGCTTGATCGAGTATGTTACTTGGAAAATGAATCTCACTAAGCAATTAGCTTATACCCTAATAGTTTTTGTTGCAGTGTTCCTATTTTTGGATGTTCCGAGAGGACACCTTGTGCAGGTTTACTACATTGGATTAAAGAGCTTTTGAGGAAGTCGGGTCCTAGTATAGGCGTGGACTTCTAGGAAAATCTCTTTAATGTAAATTCAGATATATGTATTTGGAGCTAAACGATGTAGACTCCTATTATTTTGGTGGGGTATGCCCCCTTGGCTTTTGTAAAGTTAACTGTTTATCTTGTTGTGATGTATATTCTTAATGTTATGTATGCTTTCTTAAGACTACTCGAATCAAAGTGTGATCCTAAAAGTTGTGTGAGTACACCTTACACTCGATATGTAAACCTATGGGATGACTAAGATTGTCATACTTAAGTTTAAATATTGGGTGTGGTAGACTGTCACGTTTAGGGTACCCTTTGGGGCGTGACACCTACGAACTCTCCCTCACTCTAACAAAACACACTTATGACTCACTTACCTGAGTCAATGAGTAAAAGCTCATGTTCTTTCAACTTTGTGTTGAATATTCCTAAATTAAGACTTTTCATTAAAGATCACTAAGTTTAAAGTTTCATTTACCTCTTTCCTTAAGTATTAGAAGAATTATATAGAAGCTAAAACTTTTTAGAAGTAAACCTGTTTATTTTTTTACAGAGGAACTCGATCAACTCTCAGACTTCTACTTCCTAAGTTAAACATAGGGTAAATTTATTTATTAATGATTTATCTACTTAATTTAAACTAAGTAAACCAATCACATTAGCTGGTGAGTAAGGCATCAAACAAGTTCTTTTTCATTATATACATTTCTTTTAAGGACATAAGTTACCAATGTGGATTGACAAAATGGACTTCAAATATCAACAGATTTTGCAACTCTTCCAATATATATAAGAAGTCAAGGTACATTTTCATCTCATATGTTTCTACTATACCTCAAAGTGGATAGAACTTCAATGGTGAGGTTCTGATAAGCTGGTTCTGTCATGTTAAAAACTTTGAACCACCTTTTGTTTTCGATTAAATTTTGTAAAATCTCACTTAACCCATAATCCTCCATGACACTCCAATCCAAGTAATAGCTATTTAAGAATTCTTTATCTTCTAGTTTGCTTTTTTCTCATAACATAAGGTTGACTAGATAGGACATTTCTTGTTTGACTTGATGATGGTCGACTCGTTTTTTGCTTTTTGTTTCCCTTTCTAGGTGCCATACCTATGAATAATTATTCATTAATGGACATGGAAACAATAAACAGTGAAACACAGGACAAAGGTTCAAGCCACAAATCAGTAGAATGTGTAGTGTTATGGATCATTGCTAAGAGTCAAACAAGTTTTACATCCTCATTAAACATGCTAATCACTATAGTCATTGTATTTGACATCATGGTAACAACATTGTATGTATACATGATTTGAACATGTTTACATTTTTCAATTCTTTTAAAGAGATAGTTAAAGAACAGGCTAATGTACACAATGAAAATTTTCAACACTTGCATTTTAAAGGTGTACACTAGCATCCTTGAATTGGACGTTTAATACAAGTGAGTTC
Source organism: Combretum micranthum (assembly GCA_024138025.1). Taxonomy (NCBI): domain Eukaryota; kingdom Viridiplantae; phylum Streptophyta; class Magnoliopsida; order Myrtales; family Combretaceae; genus Combretum; species Combretum micranthum. The sequence continues at coordinate 307,851 of JAMXBD010000727.1, read as the reverse complement.
ACACAAATTGAAATTTCCCCTCTCTTTTTTTTTTTTTTTTGTATGACAACCGAAATCCCCAAATATATCTCATGAACCCTAATTGCATTTTTACCACGATTGTTACAATAATATAACACATCCCAATCTAAACTATTATCAACAGACATGGAAGACAAGCACATCAACACATTTCCTAGCATGTAATCATGTTCAATGAATCATGAATCGAAATTCTAACATGCATTTCACACTATCTATAACAATATTGAACTTTACATGAAAAACAAGATTAGTGAAGATTAGAATCATACCTTGACTTGATGATGGAATGTACAAACACTAAAAACACTTATATTCAAGGTGAGAGAACAAGAGTTTTGAGAGATAGAGAGTCGGGAGAGAAGAAAGATGAATGAAGAAGATGAAATGCAAAGTTAAAACACTGCTGTGCATGCGAATCAGAGCCCAACATAGGCAAATTTAATATTAACGCTGGCGCATATAATCCCAGCGTTAAGAAATGAAGCATTGGTACCTTAAGTTCATCTGCAACACGGCAAATTAGTTATTTATGCTGGCGGCTTTCCGCGAAATTTTGCCAGCGTTAGAATAATAAGTACTGAAGATGAAATGAATTTTCAACACCGGCGGTGTAAGGTTCCTCAAGTGCGGTGTTTGGAAATTTGCTTCTGACTTGTGTATGCATTTTTCAACGCCGGCAGTGTTCCCTGATGAGTCCGGTTTGAACTTTTGTAGTTACACCACCAAAATTTGGCAGTGTTGGAATCTCCAGAAGCCAGTGTTAGATATTACCCGTCTGGCCATCATCAACGTCGTCTTAAACACTGGCGGCGTTGGCTCACTAAATGCCGGTGTTTGAACTCTGTGCAAAGTTGACAGATTCCCTTTTTCCTGCTAAAAACTCACTTGCTAATTTGTACGGTTCCCATACTTGACTAAGACAGACAAGGTAAACCCAACACACTACTTAACACACACATGTATAACATGCTAAACCCAAATCAATCTAATCTATTACTCTAATTCTAAGTGAAAACTACACATCAAACTATGCCTATGACCTAATATACTAAGACTATCTATATCCTATATCTCATGGGTTGCCTCCCATGTAGCGCTTAGGTTTTAAGTCGCTCAGCCCAACTTCCATCATGAATTTCACTCCTTTATGTCAATGTTGATAGTGGTCTCACTATCTTTTGTTTCTCCTTCATAAAAATGCTTAAGCAAATGACCATTGAATTTAAAAGTCCTGTCATCTTGAGTCTTCAATTCAATTGCACCATAAGGAAAAACCTTGTTGACAACAAATGGTCCAGACCACCTTGACCTTAATTTCCCAGGAAACAACTTCAAACGAGCATTGTATAACAACACTTGTTGTCCAGGTAAGAACTCTCTTTTCAAAATGTTTCGGTCATGCCACTTCTTAGCTCGTTCTTTGTAAATTCGAGCACTCTCATATGCTTCATTTCTCCACTCATCCAACTGATTTAATTGAAGCATTCTTGTCTCCTGCAGCTTTTCCATCAAAATTGAGGAATTTTATAGCCCAATAAGCCTTATGCTCAAGTTCAACAGGCAAATGACACGATTTACCATAAACTAACTTGTAAGGAGACATTCCAATAGGTGTTTTAAAAGCAGTTCTATATGCCCATAATGCATCATCCAGTTTTAAAGACCAGTCCTTTCGTGATGCATTAATTGTCTTTTCCAAAATCCTTTTAATTTCTCTATTGGAAATCTCAACTTGACCACTTGTTTGGGGGTGATATGGGGTAGCTACTTTATGGACAACTCCATATTTAGCTAAAAGCTTGTCAAATTGTTTATTGCAAAAATGAGTACCCCCATCACTTATAATTGCCCTAGGCACCCCAAATCTGGTGAAAATATTCTTTTTCAAAAATTTTGTCACTACTCGAGCATCATTGGTTTGCAAAGCAATAGCTTCAACCCATTTAGATACATAATCCACTGCTACAAGTATGTATTTATTTGAAAAAGATGAGGAAATGGACCCATGAAGTCAATTCCCCATACATCAAAAAGTTCAATCACCAGAATGTTGTTTAATGGTAACTCGTGTTTTCTAGAAATGTTGCCTGATCTTTGACATTGAGCACACACTTTGATGAAATTTTTACAATCATGAAATAACTTGGGCCAATAAAATCCACAAGATAGTACTTAGCTGCAGTCCTTTCAACTCCAAAATGACCTCCTGCCTCTCTTGCATGACAATGTTCGATTATATTTGCTCATCTCGGGTACACATCGTCTAATTATTTGATCAGCACATTTTTAAAAGATATGGTTCGTCCCAAAAATAAAACTTTACATCATGTAAAAATTTTTTCTCTGTTGATAAGACAAACCATATGGTATAATTCCACTGACCAAATAATTAACTATATCGGCATACCATGGTAAGCCTTGGATATCTATTGCATGCAACTGCTCATCAGGAAATTTTTCATTAATAGGCAAGTTTGATTCATCATTTTGCAAACGTGATAAGTGATCAGCTACCACATTATCAGCTCCTTTTTTATCTTTAATTTCTAAATCAAACTCTTGCAATAGTAATATCCAACGGATTAACCTAGGCTTAGCATCAGACTTAGCAAATAAATATCTAAGAGCAGCATGATCAGTATATACTATCACCTTAGAACCGATTAAATAAGGCCGGAATTTATCACAAGCAAAAATCACAGCTAGCAACTCCTTCTCAGTAGTTGCATAATTCCTTTGTGCCTCATTCAAAGTTCTACTTGCATAGTAGATAGTATGAAAGATCTTACCTCGCCTTTGTCCCAATACTGCTCCTACAGCATAATCACTGGCATCACACATCAGCTCAAAAGGAAGCTCCCAATCTGGTGCTATGATCACCGGAGCAGTGATGAGCTTCTCCTTCAAAAGTTCAAATGCCTGCAACATTTGTCATAAAAAACAAACACAGCATCTTTCTCAAGTAGATTACACAAAGGTCGGGAAATCTTAGAGAAGTCCTTAATGAACCGTCTATAAAAACCCGCATGTCCTAGGAAACTTTGACTCCTTTGACATTTGTTGGTGGAGTAGTTTCTCTATGATTTCAACCTTTGCCTTATCTACTTCAATCCCTCTTTCTGACACTTTGTGCCCTAAAACGATTCCCTCTTGCACCATAAAATGGCACTTCTCCCAATTTAAAATCAATTGGTCTCTTTGCATCTTTGTAAAACTTTGGCTAAATTTTCTAGACAAGCATCAAATGATTTTCCAAAAACCGAAAAATCATCCATAAATATCTCAATAAAATTCTCAAGCATGTCAGAAAAAATAGCCATCATGCACCTTTGGAAAGTAGCGGTGCATTGCAAAGGCCAAAAGGCATTCTCCTAAAGGCAAAAGTGCCATAAGGACAAGTAAAAGTAGTTTTTTCTTGATCAAGGGGCAATCGGGATTTGATTGTATCCCGAATACCCATCAAGAAAACAATAAAATGAATGCCCTGACAATTTTTCAACCATTTGATCAATAAATGGGAGTGGGAAATGGTCTTTTCTGGTGGCATCATTTAGCTTCCTATAATCAATGCAAACTCTCCACCCAGACACTGTCCTAGTAGGGATCAATTCATTCGCCTCATTCCTCACTACAGTCATACCACCTTTCTTAGGTACTACATGGACAGGGCTAACCCACTTACTATCTGAAATAGGGTAGATCATTCCTGCATCTAAAAGCTTAAGTACCTCTTTTTTACTACTTCCTTAAGGGTAGGATTCAATCGCCTCTGTGGTTGCACTGTAGGCTTGCACTCTCTTCCATCAAATTCTATGAGTGCAAATCAAAGGACTAATTCCTTTGATATCAGCAATCGTCCAGCCTATTGCTTCTCTATGTTCTCTTAAAACTTCCAACAACTTCTCCTCCTGATTTTCTGTCAAAAACGATGAAACAATTACAGGTAAAGTTTCATCATGACCAAATAAGCATACCTTAGGTGATCAGGTAATGGCTTTAACTCAAATCTGGAGGCTGTGTCAAGGAAGGAACCTGTTTCTTCTCACTTGTTCCAAGTTCCTCATACATTCTAACCCGAATTTCAGACACTTCCTCACAATCTACTTCTTTCTCCTCATCACTCCAGTCATCAAACTCTCTCAAAACCGACTCCACGGTCTCAATTCCTACTTCATCTTCCCAATTCACATGTAAGCTCCTCTATAACATCAATATTAAAACAGGTTCTTTTCTCATCAAATTTATGCATAGCATCATATACATTAAATGTAACCTGTTCATCCATAACACGTAGAGTAAGCTTACCTTGCTCAACATCGATCAAGGCCTTACCTGTAGCCAAGAATGGTCTCCCCAAGATCATGGGCACCTCTCTATCTTCCTCCATTTCCAGGACTATGAAGTCCACAGGAAATATGAATTTGTCCACCTTCACTAGTACATTTTCTACAATACCCTTAGGGTATTTGATACTCCGATCAGCCAATTGCAAGGTCACATGGGTTTCCTTGCATTCTCCCATTCCTAGTCTCCTGAAAATAGAGAAAGGCATTAAATTTATACTTGCACCAGAATCAATTAGCACTTTATCAAAATAAATATTACCAATAGTGCAAGGTACAGTGAAACTTCCCTGATCTTTTTGCTTTGTAGGCAAGCCTTGATTTTGCTGAAGTATCATTGAGCACTCTCCTGTTAAAACAACCGGTTCATTTCCATCTATCCTCCTCTTCTTGGATAGCAATTCCTTAATGAACTTAGCATAAGAGGGCATCTCTTGAATGGCCTCCAAGAAAGGAATGTTAATCTGTAAGTTCTTAAACACATCAAGAACTTAGCGAATTGCTCATCCAACTTCTGCTGCTTCACCTTCCTGGAAAAGGCACTGGAGGAACATAAGGCTTCACACTAGGTGAAATTAAATCGGTTCCTCAAGCTTTCTTTTTCCTTTATCTCTTATCTGCACCTCCTCTTCTCTTCCACCAAACCATTGGGTTTCCACCTCCTTACCACTCCTAAGAGTGATAGCATTCACTCCTTTTGGATTCTCCTCAGTCTTGCTGGGTAGTGACCCTGAAGGTCTACTACTTATCTGCTGAGAAATCTGACTTATTTGCCCTTGAAGATCCCGAATGGTGGCTTGTTGATTGTTAATCAACATCTCAGTCTTCTGCATGAAAGTTTTCATCAGATCTTCAACCGAAGAATGGTTCTGTTGTTGTTGATGTGGATGTTGAGGTGGTGGTGGTGGTGGTAACACATTCCTCACTAGACCTTGAATCATGGGACCTTGTCTTTGAAATCCAGGCGGTCGATAAACATTATTCTCATTCTTCCATGAGAAATTCGGATGATTGGCCCATCCTGGATTGTAGGTGTTGGTATAAGGTCCTTGATTTCCTCTTTGAAAATTCCCCACATAATTCATTAGCTCTCCACAGCTGAAGTTGGTGAATGTGTTTAAGGACAATCATGGAATGAATGTGAACCTGAACAAATCTCACAACACAAAACTTGGTTAGAGTAAGTAGAACATTGAAGTAGTGAGCTTACTTACTTGATTTGCCAAAGCCGAAATCTGATTTGTATGTTAGACATGGCCTCATTAACTTGCACGCTGCAACCTTGAGTTTTGACCCTCACAACTCCAATTGTGAGCATTTGAAGCCATTTCTTCTATCAAAGAGCTAGCTTCATCATAGCTCTTACCCATTAATGCTCCTCCTACAGCAGCATCTACAAGTGATCTCAAAGTTATCCAAACTCAGATAGAATATCTCAATGAGAGATTATCAGGTAGTCCATGATGAGGACATTTCCTGATAGCTTCCTTGTATCTTTCCCAACCTTCATACAAGGATTCACCATGAAATTTTGTAAAGTTGGTGATCTCATTCCTCAACCTAGCTATCCTAGCCGGTGGGAAAAATCTCCTCAAAACTTGTTTGACAAATCTATCCAATTTGTGATGGAATCCTAGGGTAATGAATTGAACAAGCCAAAGCCTTGTCCCTTAATGAAAAAGGAAATAGCTGCAACCTTATTGCATCATCAGTAACACCATCATCTTGATGGTGTTGCAATACTGAAGGAATTTGGCAAGATGATCATCAGGTGTCTCATTTGGATATCCTCCAAACTGATGAGCTTCTACCATCTGAATTAGTCCCGGCTTGATCTCAAAGTTTTGGCTTGAACTGCTGGTCTTCTAATTGGATATCCAGACACAGTTTACTGTGTAATCCCTTAATGCCCTGGCAGGGGCTTGGATTTGATTATTGTTGTTTTCACCTTCTGCCATCACTTCTGATTGTCCTTGTTCTCTTTGTCTGTTCACTTTTCTTAATGAACGCAGTGTATGTTCAATCTCGATTGAGGGGTAGAAGTTCCCTACTTCTACTCCTGTGCATACAACCTGAAAAGAAAAAAAAACACACTAAACCGTAAAATGTGCCTAAACTACTAATAGAACCAATTAATGTTTAATATTAACCTTTCCCCGACAACGGCGCCAAACTTGATCCGCTAAAAATTGTGTTTAAAATTCACAAGCGAATAATCCTAGCAAGTGTACTAGATCAAATCAAGTAGTAAAGTGTTGAGTGAGTATCGTTCCCATGAGGAAAGCTAAATACCAATTATTATTGATTCCAATTAAATCTAGACAATGTAATTTAGAATAGTTGTTAAGTTACACTAAATTACCTACTTTCTAATTTAATTTAATAGATTCAACTAAGTTTTTCTAATAGAAATTTATATGATCCAATAGTGAGAACTAAGATAAAATCCCATATTTGCCAATCAAATTGAACTAATGTTATTAATAATTAGATTCATGAAAATTCAAGTGAAACTTTGTAAACCTTAATACAATCTAGTTGCTTCCACTACTTAGATTATCTAAGAAATCGACTTTAATAGTCATGAATCTCCCGATTCTCTAACTGCCTAATGACTTAAATTAATTTTTTTTTTCCTAATTCCTTAGTTCAAATTCAACTTAAAACATTGCATTAATCACAGTAAAAGGTTTCCAGATAAAAAAATATAATATCTCAGCTTTCGCATTTCGATATTAAATCTAAATCTTTAATTCCAACGAAATCAGATGATTTCTCCCGATTCAACTAATTTCTCATTTCCCAACCATCCTCCGAATTCACAGTTCTTTTCAGGAATTAAACATGAATTTTTTACATGAATATAACAACCAAATATCATTAATTCAACAATCATTTAAGCAAATATGGATTTAATCATGTTCTCACCGTATAATATTTAGCACAACATAATAATAACTAACAATAACATTATGATTATCATAACTGAGTACATATTTGTGATCTAAAACAAAATAACACCACTTAACTAAGAACGAATTAAAGAATTTAGAATTCAAACCGTACAAAGTGTCCCAAATGCACTGATCAAGTCTACCACAATTCACCACGAACAAATATATGCAAGATCTACTCTAAGGAATTGTATCTATGTAACTGCTCTTTGTTTTTCTCTCTATTCTAAGAAAAAACTATTTGGAACTGTCATCCTCCTTCTCTCTCCTCTTTCTTTCTTTTTAAACACAGAACAGACCCGTGGAGTGTTCAACTGCCAGCATAAACGCCGACAGTTTCTTTTCCAATGTCGATGGTGTATACATCCTGCATTAGGCAAATGCAATCTGATGGTGGAGAAAATGTATCAACGCCGGCGGCGTTGAATCATAATTTGCCGGCGTTCATTGAAATTGCCTAGGTTGCAGTATCCACAAACACTACCAGCATTAAAGATCAGTGTTAAGGAATAGGCTTCTGTGGAATTCATAAAGGCCTGCGGTTTATTCTTCAACGCTGGCGATGTAGAAATTCAGCGTTAAGAATTTATATTCTAGGATGTTGAAGGCCGGCACAAACGCCGGCGGCATTCTTTTGAAAAATGCCGGCGTTTGTTATGAACTGATCAAAGCTGGCTGCGTTTAATTGCCGGTACTTCTAACTTTTATACTTCCTTGCTCACTTTTGAACTCGATTCCATGCCAATGAGTATCAACATCTTCCATTCCCTGATATAAAACAATTTGAGAACTCAAAGTACCAATTCTCGTAAATTAGAAACAATTTCGTACTAATTAAGCCTGAATTATGAGATGAAAAATGTATAAAATTTGAGTTTATCAGTACAATTCTCAACTACCTGAATTGTCACGACTCTAAATAGGGGTCTAGTAGGAATTATCTAAAGCTATCATGTCACGTATGCACCCGTAACATGAGAGCCGTCTTGTATGTCAGAGTGTACAAGACTCTATTTATTTCTCAATGTTTATTATATATAATATATTACAGGATTTCAACTATGAAATCCGATTTTCCAATTTCTAGCAAGATTGTAGAAAATCAGTATCCCCTACCAAATAGTGAAAATAGGTTTCAAGCTACAACTTATAAATTTCAACAATATAAAATTTATCTACATTACATTCTAAGTTTACCATATCCTATATCTCTATCTTTAATAGAGTTCGTTGGAGAAGCTCTCTTCACACATTCCTAGCCCAATCCCAGCTAGTATTAATCCTGCACAAAAACTGTTGGGAGGTGAGCGAACCACGGGCTCAGTGAGATAACCTGACTAAACCATACATCAACCAATAACAAAAAAGTATATTTATCAATCATATGTAATGCAACAATCAATCATATCCACATTACAAGCTTGGATGATCTAGAATGTAAAGCAGGATGATGATTTACGCCTTCTCATCAGGGTTAAAGGAACTCCATACTATTGCCTACCTACCCAGGAGAAACTAAGTATATAGGAATGCCACGATCCTCATTGAACTATCTCTTTACACTTTAGGCACTCAATTCCTGTTTTAAACTTTAGAAACTCCACTAAGTGTTAGTCATTTTACAGTGATACCATAGATGGCGTCCTTCATTTCCAACTAGTTCTCATGGAACCGACGGAACAAAGGTAAGCTTGCGTAGAACTAATAACCTCTTGCCTAGAAAAACCAAGCATTTCCAGAGAACCGAAATACTAACATATAGTAGGCTGCCACATCTCCAAATGCAGTTTATGCAAATCGTGCAATGCATGTCCGATTCATTTATAGCACCAGTAGTTGTTAATCCAGTTTAAGGCGATCATAAAATTTACAGACAATCATCAACATGCTTCATACCACATTTATCAAACAATAGAATTTTCACTTATATTATGATAATTTGCCATTCAATCATACACCACTCATCATGCATTATTCCCAATCCCGCATGCATATCAATTGAATATATATATTATTCCAAATGCAACTATACTACAAGTATAAACAATGTGATAAAGTCAAGTAACTCACATGTGGTCCTTGCTAAATCGTTGTATAAGCTATTGAAAGTTTGGCATTTGATCTATTTTCCTATAAAAGGAAATAACAAAGATTCATTATTGGACCATTTTTTACAAGAGAAGTCTTCCTAGAATTAAGGCGTTGATTCCAATCACCGAACATTAGACTAAACTCGTTACTTTAATTATCACATCGTTAAATAATTTAATTAGATCCTTATAGGTGCCTAACTATTCCGTATCAGTATTTGGTATAGTTTTTATTAAGGTTTTAATTCTTATAGCAAAGAATATTTTATTATTATTCGTTTTTATTTTGCTTTTCTTGACCTTAATTACTATATATATTTTTATTTAAGGGCTTTGTCTTTTTCTTAAGTCTTACTACTTTTAGCAGAAGATTTTTATTTATTAATTCTTTGCCCGTCAACGTTATATGTCTCTTAAATTGGTATTTTTATTTATTTAAGGGTATGCTCTAGTATCCATATCTTTCAAAAATTATAAAATCGTATGTCTATGGAGTTTAGATATATCAAATTTTTATTACACTTCAATTTCATTTTTATTGCAAAACAAGCTAAGTTTAATACTACAATATTACAGTAATATTAGTTTGAAATGTTAATATCAATATTAGTAATAAATACAAGTATAAGAATAAAAACAATTTTAATACTATTAGTAAATAATAATATGAGTGACAAAATAATAATAGTATTGATGATAATATCTAAAATCTGTAAATCTCTTAATTAAAATATTAGTGTGATTTAAATATTTATTTAAGATCTAGATTCTTAGATATCAATCTATTTTTTATCTTGTCGTATCCTTTGTAATTTTAGTAATTTATCTTTAGTCTATATTTTTATAACTTGTAGGTTCTAAAAATTAATCGTCTATTATTGTAGTTTTAAAGTTATGATTTCTTGTTGGACCATTGATCATTTTACCAGATATTATGTTTTTACTGAATAGGGTTATTTATGCTAATTTGTTAATAAGAACATATTTTTGTCTAATGATACTTAATATTAATAGATTAATGGTAGCTTGAACACTATTATTTCATAAATGTAAAATTTATTTCCTAAGTATTGAACTTAAGATAAAAGAACTCAGGAAATTATATTAACAATTGATTTATCATCGTTTTATAAATTATTTGAGATCATATTTGTTACAGTTTGTATTTCGAAAAGTTTTATTGGTAACGGTTTTAATCTTTCTAATTATAATCAATTTCATTCACACTTTAATATTTTCAAATCGAGAAAAATTTGGAGTGATTTTTTTTACTACTTGTTCCAATTATTCAATATAATTCTATATTATATTTTTAGTATTTGTTAAAATCATGTTACGTAAAATTAGGGGGATTACATGAATCCATCACTTCATGGGTAGATTTGACAACAAAGTTTTTGAAGAAGTTTTTCCCCTCCTGGCAGAACTGTTAGATTGAGAAATGAGATTAATAATTTCACCAAGTTTCCTAGTGAATCATTGTATAAAGCTTAGGAAAGATATAAGGAGGCAGTTAGAAAATGCCAATATCATGGACTGCCTAATAATCTTTTGATTGAGAATTTCTACCTCAGTTTAGATGAGACTTTAAGGTCATTGGTTGATGCTGCAACAGCAAGTGCACTGATGAGAAAGACTTATGAAGAAGCAAGTGCTTTGATTAAAGATTGGCTTCTAGTACAGATAACTAGAGCTATGAAAGAAAAAGATCAAAAGTGGCATCTATTCAAGACAATGAGGCAATGTCTCAAATCACTACTTAGATTTCAGTTCTTATTACTTAGGTAAGTAAACTCAGTAGTAGTAAATTCTTTGAATGTTAATCAAGTTGTTAGTTGTGCTCAGGACCACATTCAGCTTATGATTGTCCACATGTTAGCATACCATCATCAATTGGAGAACAACTTAATTATATTGGCAACTTTCAAAGGGGTAATCTTGGACCTTAATCTAACACATACAATTCGAGGTGGGCAAGTCATCCAAATTTCTCATATAGAAATGAAAACAATGTATTCAAGCCGCCACCTAGATTCCATAAGCAAGTTCCTATAAGGAATGCCCCACATCAACAACAACAAAATCTACCATCAACTGAAGATCTACTAAGGATTTTTATGCAAAGGACTGAGACAACGGTCAATAGTCATCAAACCATTATCAAAGATCTTCAATGGCAAATTTGTCAACTCAATCAATAAGTGAGTAATAGACCATCAGGGTCTTTACAAAGCAATATTGAGGAAAACCCCTATAAAGACCCGACCCTCCAAATCCCGAGATTTAGAGTACCGAGTCCCCAACCACATATAACGTTTTCACATTATATGTAAGCTTGTCTTAAAACTAACAATTTATGAAAATTGTTCTATCAAATCTACTAAAACTTTATAAATAACTTTTAACAAAACAAGATTACTAATAAAAGCAATCTATAGATATATTTGCATCATATGTACAATGTTTAGTGTCAATACAAGACACTACAAAATTACAAGTTTTCTCAAAGCAAAAAGAACCCTAGGAGATCTTAAGGTCTTTACATCTTAGGCTTATCTATCAAGCTTTTTATACAAAGACTTTTCCTTTAACCAAAGCTCCTCCAAAAATCCAGGGTGTTCAAGTCCTATTCGTCCTACTCATTCATGAATTTCTCAAAGTCTGACCCGTAACCCAAATCATTATAAAACTCGTCTCCATTACCTGCAAAGCAGCAAAAGTGAGCCAAAGGCCCAGTACATAATAACAAAATGCAAGAGCAAGTTATCGAGCCAAACTTAAATCAAATGGAATGCATCAATAGACAAGTGATTATCTTATTAAAATTTTTTTTTCTTTTTTTTTTTACAAAACAGCAGGAGGGTATTCAAATCCCAGGATCACGCTCTGGGAATTTAGGGATCCTGAGTAACAGCAGCTGCTCAGGGGGTTGATATAAGCAGTCTGAATACTTATATCTCCTATATCTATTTCATAAAGAAAATAACTTCATTTAGGATTCAAAAGTCGTTGCCCGACTCTACTTAAACTCAATCAATAACATGAGCCTAGTTCACAAGTTCCCATAAACTTTGAACTAAACTATGGTATTTCCTCATAAGTTTAAGTAAACGTTACTCAGATACTATTCCCTTATCAGCTACCTACTTAACCAAAAAGAATTGCTATTGCATCATAGCGTATCATTGCATCATGGTAAATTCAATGAATCATGACTTGGTTAAGCACCTAACTAATATATCATTGCATCATGACAGGTTTGCTGCTCCTCGGACCAGATTAAACAGCGTAATAGATATTCAGTTCATCAAAACATTAAGTCGAATCAAATTAAATCAAATTAAGAATGCCTAGTCCTAACAAACATTAAACAAGCTATTGTGTACCTGAACCCGATAGTATATCACTATAGTCACTCGGTGATGAACTAACCGAAGAACCTTTAACTGAAATAGGAATGTCAGAACAATCAATAATTGAATATAGATTTCACATCCATATATATATATATATATATATCACAACCTTAGATTAATTATACAAGGGGATTCAATAAGCTTTGCATAAAGTTTTATTATCTAATTCATGCATAAAACATGTTTATCTAGCTTATATAATCATTAAGAGATCATATATGAAGTAAAGAATGAAGATTGAAGAAGTTTGAATTTGAAAAACTCAGGGGATACGCAGCCTTCCTGCACTGGCAAAATTTTAATGAACGTTGGCAGCGTGGGAAATATACACCGGCGGAGTTTCACCCCAGAATTTAAATATTTGGTTCTGTTCCACTTCAACACCGCCCATACGCCGGTGGCTTTGAAGCTCTAATGGCCGACGTACATTTTGAAAAACAAATGCTGGCAAAATTTTCTTGCAAAAGCCGATAGTGTTTAAAGTGGCTTTAAAAAAAATTTGATTCTATTCACTTCCAACACTGCCTCTACGCTGGCGTCATTGAAATGCCAGATGTCGGCGTACGTTCAAAACAGACCTATTCGAACAGAACTCGTTTCCTCTATTTTTCACATTGTAAATTTCTAACCTATAACACTTTTAATCCTTCTTCAAGTTCATTTTTAGCTTCATATACTAACTCCTATCTATACTAATCAATCCTAGCAACTTAGAACATTAAATCAACACACTAAATCACTTCAAATCCCATTTCCACTTATCCTCAACTTCAAATACTCAAATTATCCTTATTCCTTCCCAACACTCCATATAACTACCACAACACATAAACAAATTCACACAATAACAAAACACAATCCAACCTAATTTCAATGCATGAACAAAACAACTTATATGACATTAAACTCATTCTATCCAAGATCTTACATAGATACTATAAGAAAGGAAAATAAAACAAAAGCTATACTTATATTAACTCACATGAATAAGCCTTGTCTTGGAGAGAGTTTTGATTTAAGAAGCTTGGTGTTATCTTTGATTTGGGGCTTGGATCTTGGAGTGAAAGAAAAAGAGAAAAGGAAAGAAAGAAAATGGAAATTCGTATGAAATGAGAGGGCTGCCAAAAGAGAGCTTAATTAAGTAAATTTTAGACTTATCTTATCCCAAGTTTGGCTTTCAAGGCATATTAGACTTTAGGTTGAATTTGGGTTAATTTGGGGCTCATTTGAGTGTAATTTAGGCATGAATATTGGGCTTAATTAAGGAAAATTTCTATCAAAGATTCCTTAAGTAAAGCAAAAGTTGATTTTATAGATTTAAACATAAGTTAACATATTAATGTATAAAAGACACAAATAATAATTATACTATACACACATTAATATATATAGAACAATGACATTGATTTCATTACATATGCAAAATAACACATATGAAATGTTCAAATTATACTAACTTAGACACATTTAAACTATTACCAAACATAACTCTCATAAATCAACATGCTCATTTAGTTCAATAATTAAGATAAATAAAACATATACATGGAAGTTAAATCGAATTTAAATTTAGATTATTTCATTCTTCCCTCCTTCAAGAAGTTTCGTCCCCAAAACTTAACTCACCTTCTTAATCAAAAGGTTCAAGATACTTCTGTCTCATAACGCTTTCTACTTCCCAAATCGCTTCTCTCTAGAATTGGTTACACCATTGGACTTTTACTATCGGTATCACTTTATTCCTCAATTCTTTGTCCATTTTGCCCAAAATTCTAATTTCTCCTCAATAGTCAAATCTGGTAGTATCTCTAGTTGATTTGTGTTCAATATAGCGTCGGAATCAGATATGCATTTTCTAAGCTGTGAACACCTAACAAACTTGGTGGTAGTGCCAATCTATAAGCTAATAGCCCGATTCGTTCCAAAATTTCATATGGTCCAATATATCTTGGATTCAATTTACTCCTTACTCCAAATCTAAAAACTCCTTTCCTCGAGGATATCTTGAGAAACACATGATCTCCAAGTTCAAATTCCAAAGGTCTTCTTCTCAAATCGGCATAACTTTTATATCGGTCTTAAGCAGCTTTTAATCTCTGTTTGATCATTTGAATCTTATCAATTTCTTGTTGTACCAAATTAGGACCAATCAACACTCTCTCACCCACTTCATCCCAATGCAAAGGAGATCTACATTTTCTCCCATATAATGCTTCATATGGAGCCATCTGAATCGCTGCCTGATAGCTATTATTATAAGCAAATTCAACTAGAGGTAAGTGTTCATCCCAATTCCTTCCAAAATCTAAAGCACAAGCTCTAAGCATATCTTCAAGAATCTGGATCGTTCTTTCTGATTGACCGTCAGTTTGTGGATGAAAAGTTGTGCTAAACTGTAACTTTGTCCCAAGAGCTTCATGAAGACTTTTCCAGAATCGACTAACAAATCTGGTATCTCTATCTAAAGTGATGGTCACTGGTATACCATGTAATCTCACTATCTCTCGAATATAAATCTGAGCCAATTTTTCGAGTGAATACTCGACTCTCAGTAGAATAAAATGTGACGATTTCGTTAGTTAACCTACAATGATCCAAATCATTTCTTTCTTGGCTACTGTCATTGGTAAAGCCATCACAAAATCCATAGTTATCTCATCCCACTTCCATTCTGGAATTCTTAATGGTTGCAATTCTCCTCCAGGTCGTTGATGCTCAATCTTCACTTGTTGACATACTAAATACTTAGAAACAAATCTTGCAATATCCTTCTTCATTCCTTTCCACCAAAAATGTCGCTTCAAGTTTTGATACATTTTTGTGTTTCCAGGATGAATTGAATATGAGAAGGAATGAGCTTCTTTCATAATTTGATGTCTCAAATCATAGATCTCGGGTACATAAATTCTATCCTTAAACCTTATAATACCCTTATCATCAATCCCCATATCTTTTCTCTTCTTTTTACTTATCTCACTTCTCAATCTTTGGCTTCCAGGTTCTTCCAGTTGTCCTTGCTTAATTTGATCCAGAATTGTTGGTTGCACAAATAAACTCGCTAACATAATGTCAACATTTTCCATGGTTATCTCAATATCCATCTTTTGAAGATCTTCTTGTAATTCTCATTGAGTAGTAATCATGTTACGCCCCGAAGGGTACCCTAAACGTGGCAATCCATCGTACACAATATTAAAGCCTAAGAATGACCACCTCAGTCACGCGAAGGCTTCCATACTATGTACAAGGTGTCTAACACATGGAGGAGACTTATTGGAGTAATACATTTTACGTTGATATAGCTTGAGTAACAATGTAAAGGAAATATAATTTACTATACTTCATATACAAATCACTATACTTCATATACGAATCACTATACTTCAAAATACAAATCATTAAACTTCAATTACATTCATCAAAAGATTCCACTTCATAAAACTATTATAAGGCAAATCATAAAACTAGCTGATAACTTCAATCATTCTTATTCCTTATCGGAAGCCCAAAGTCATTCTCGGCTCCAACCATCACGATCCCCACTTAACGTACTTGAGATAACCTGTTCATTTAAACAACTATTGAGGTATAAGCTACACCAGCTTAGTGAGAATTCCCTTAATTTTGTACCATAACAAGCAAGTTATAATCAACCATATGCTATGCATGAACAAACACGTGAGCAAACAATTATGTATGGGTATTCGGAACCCACACAGAACGGATTTACGCCCTCCGTATCTTGGGTTAGGGATGGTATTGAAGTCTACACGACCGCTGCTAGTCCCTAAGCCCTCGGCTTATAGCACTCGACTCGGCTAGGCTCACACATGGAATGCATCCCCGGTGCGCCTTAGTTCCCTATGAATGAGCTCTGATACTGGGTCTTATTATCCAAACGAGTCTTCGGACCATACCGATCTACCTGCGTAGGAGTAGCATGCTACCAAATACAATATGTTCGATGCGATGCATGACTAATTTAATTTTTTGCTTAGGTCAAAATATTCATACATTCTTTAGAGTGACCAACCAATATCATGCACATAACAGAAATAATATGAACAGTGCAGTTATCCAATCAAATCGTGGTTTCGATATGCGTTAGTATTCTTTGGCATACATTCATCATAGCCTCATCATATATCCCATCCCATTCATATCGATTTTTATCTTGTTTTTATAATTCTAATGCAAGTAACTACAAGCATAATCAAGGTAATAAAATAAGGAGAAAACTCACTCAGCCATTGAATCACCGGTCTTCTAGTAATAATAATTTGGTGGTAGGGAATCGTCGAATTCGGGATCACTTAAAAAGGAAGAAATACTTTAATAAGTATTTCGACTCAACCTAATCCAAACGATTTTGTACGAACTATCAAATTCTTAATTCTCGTCATAAGCGGGAATTCCAACTTAAAACGGCCATAACTTGGACATTTTAACTCGGAATCTCGCAAATTTTATATCGATTTCTATCTAATTCGAAAGATATATCTATTTCTAATATTATATTTAAGTTTTAAAAACTTTGAAGCTTCAAAAAGGTCGGATCAGATTAGGGCAGTAGCATGTTCCAATTCTGAAAAAATAGTTTTGTAATTGTTTGTAATGTTCCTACCATATAAATTAGCCATACATGCAATATGAATGATTTCCTAACATGAATGACATGAGATGAGCTTGATGTATGCATGCTTTTGTCAATATTTACTAAAAGGAATTTTAGACACTTTTTATTTGTAGAACTCCATGGCTATTTACTTTCAAGAAAACCAATTTCCTAACTTTGGTCATCTCCATTTGTTTTGGATTTATATCTCAAGAAAATATACTTATCCTTATTAAAATTGAGTCTTCATTATATCTATTACTTATGACCATCATTTCTACATAAGAATTTCCATTTTACACTTTGTAAACATGTTTTCAAGTAGGGTTGATTTCGAAATCCAAATTTGGTAAAAATTGGTTTTTGAGTAATTTCTTTAAGTAAAAATCATTTGATATTTAGAAAATTAGGGCTCAATCATACATAACCACTAAGGACTTCATTCTTATACAAAAATTTGCATTTTACACTTTGCAAATATGTTTTCCAATATGATTTACTCAAAAATCCGAATTTTAGAAAATCCACTTTTTGAATGATTCCTTTGGGAAAAACTTGTTTAATGCATTAAAATTTGAGAATATATGGTACCTATTACTTAAGGACTTCATTCATTACATAAAACTTTCATTTTGAGCTTGGATAATAGGTGTTCTTATGGTCTTCATTCAAAATTACGAATTTCACAAATTGACTACTAACTCAAAATTTTCCATCTTGATTCTACTTTTTGTTTTACACATTACTCATATCCAAACTCATTTCAACTTGTAAAAATCACCACTTGATGATACCTATTATCTATACCCTTCATTTTTCACATAAAACATGAGTTTTTGGGTTGATATGTGGGTTTTCAGAATTAGTCTTTGTTGGGATCCGAATTTACAAAATTCATTTTTGGTCATATTTTTTTATAAAATCTATCTAAACTTTGCTCATCAAAATCACTCATTTATGTTATCTATACCCTCAGCCTTTTATTTTAAATGAAAAATACACATTTTGAAGTTGAAAAATAACTTTTCTAAATATGGTTCATTTTTCATCCGAATTTTCAAAAATGACTTTTGTTGAAAATAAAATAGATCTTGAGCTTTCTACAATTTTCCTACTATCATCATGCTACTACAAGTTATCCATGAATATAAAACAAGTCTAATGCATGTATGAACCTAAAACAACTAGATCTAATCTTCTAAACTAGTTTTAAATGCATGAATCACTAAGATAGACATGTGGATGATGGATCTATGCATAAATCATAAGAAATAACAAAAATAGTAACTCAAATAGCAAGATCTATGGCATAAACAAAAATCAAAGCTACAAAAAGTTAGACCTACAAAATATATCAACTTTAAACAAGAAAATAATTATGATACAAGGTAATAATAGTGGAGAAGAGGAGTGTTTCATTTTTGGCATCATCATCCTAAGCTTTTAAGCTTATGGAAGATCATTTGATGTATGAAACTTCCATTACACTTTACCTATATCACCTATGGAGCTTTGAGAAGAAGATTTGCTTAGAAATCTTTAAAAATATGTGTGGGAGCTCATGGAAGAAGAAGTGGGCAACTTGTTTCTTGAAGAACAAGAGCAAGAAGAAGAAGAAAGAGAGGAAAAAGAGAGAGAAAAGGTTAAGGAATGAAAAAGGAAAAATAAGTAAATGAAGGAGAGAGATAAAATGAGTGTATTAATTGTAAGAAAAGAAGAAAAAAAATAAAACAAGGCAGCCAATATGTGTGTGCTACACGTGAATTATGTGGGAGGGAGAGAGAGGAATTTTGTTGAATTTTGACTTGAATTTGAATTGTGTAATAAATGTGTAATGTAGCTTTCTTAAGAAGAAGTAGAATATAATTAATTTAGTCAAAATAGGAGTAAACAAAGGATAATGGCAGCCATAAAGAAGGGGAAAAATCTGCCATGAAGTGTAGGATAGAGTATAGAAAGATTGAAGTGAAAAGGAAGTGATATGTATAAGGTGTACTTGAAGGTATGGGTTGTAAAAATACTTTCTTAATAAAATAAAATTATATATTTTTTCCAAATATTTGTAGAAGATTTTTCATAAATAAAATTAAATAATTATTTGAATTATTTTAGTATTTTAACAAATATGTTACCTGTATGATCAAAATACGCGAATATTGGCTATAAATGATATTTTTATAACCCGAAAAATTATAAAAAATTATTTTATGAAAATAAAAATATTTTAAAAATATTTTTCAATTATTAAATTAATTTATTTTATTTTTAGAATCGGGTCTTAAACAGAATCTGATCCTGTAAAAGCCCGAACTAACTAAATTTTAGAAAAACAAAATTTTCTATAATATATAAAATATTTATCTAAAAATATAAGACTTTATAAGAATAATAAATTTGTGTAATGAAATAAAAGTGAATAGTGCAAAAGACTAATTAATTATCGATAATAATGAAAATACGATAAAAATGTTATAATTGTAACTTTTATAACCCGAAAAATTATATAACTGATATATTTAGAAATATTATGAAATTACGAGTCTAATGGTACTAATGGTATATTTTTGATATCTCGAACCCCGGAACACCCTTTTCGAAGTCTGTATCCGATCGGGTTCGAAATAGGTCAAAAATTTACCAATATGGTATTTTTAAACAAACTTATATTACTACGAGCTATTCTACATATTTAAACTATACCTCGGCCTCTAGGGTTAAGGGCGCTAGATTATCGGACTTAAGCTAGTGTGTTCCGATTAGGGTTTCCAGGTGATTTTTTCGGTTTAGATCCTTTCCAATTTGAAAACTGATATTTTATGTTTATGCAACATATTCAATTTGAGAATTTTATCTTAAATTTATTTTTGTAAGTAATTAATATCTTTTAACTCTTTCGGAATTCTTGAATTAGGTTTTATTTTCGAAAGTTAATCGTTATTTACTTTTTAATAATTTGATTTTGGGTTCTGTATTACCCGATTTTATAAGTCGGGGTCACGCATGGAATTTGTCGTACGTAGTGGTTTTGGAATTGAAGTATGATGAGTTCTTATTTTATTTTTAAGGATTCTAATCTTTCTCAAGATTCAAAAATTTCTGGATTCGCTCGTGTTATTGGACTAGTTGAAATTTGGTTTTAATTTAGAGTGATTTTTAGGGTTTTTATTTTCGAAGTTCATTATAGAATTATTTACTGAAATTTTCCAGGGCTTACAAATCAGAGATTCCATATTCATCGATTTCTTTCCACTGAGCACATCTGCTACAACATTGGCTTTTCCCGGGTGATACAAAATTTCAACATCGTAGTCTTTGATTAACTCCAACCATCTTTATTGACGCATATTCAATTCTTTTTGAGTGAAAATGTATTTCAAACTCTTGTGATCAGTGAATATCTTACACTTTTCACCAAATAAATAATGTCTTCAAAGCTTCAATGTTAATACCACCGCGGTTAGCTCGAGATCATGAATTGGATAATTCCTCTCATGGGGTTTCAATTGTCTTGAAGCATAAGCTATAACTCGATTATCTTGCAGCAAAACACATCCCAGTCCTTGAAGTGAAGCGTTACTGTAAATCATGAACTCTTCTCCACTAACCGGTAGTGCCAAAATCGGTGCAGAAACCAATCATTCTTTCAGCTCAAGAAAACTTTGATTATAATCTTCATCCCAATCAAATTTTACATATTTTCTTGTCAACTTAGTTAATGGTGAAGCAATTTTGGAAAAACCTTGTACAAATCTTCTATAATAGCTTGTCAAACCTAGAAAACTGCGTACTTCAGTGACACTTATAGGTGGTGGTCAGTCCAATACCACTCTAATCTTTTCCGGATCAACAGATATTCCTTCTTTTGTAATGATATGTCCCAAGAATGCAACTTCTCTCAACCAAAACTTGCACTTGCTAAATTTAGCATAAAGCTTCCTCTCTCTTAATCTTTGTAGAACAAGTTTCAGATGTTTCTCATGTTCTTCCATATTCCTCAAATACACCAATATATCATCAATGAAGACTATTACAAACTGATCCAGATAATCTTTAAATACCCTATTCATTAAATCTATAACAGCTGCTGGGGCATTTGTCAAACCGAAAGGCATAACCATAAACTCAAAATGTCCATATCTTGTTCTGAAAGCAGTCTTGGATATATCTTGTTGATGGTATCCAGATTTCAAATCTATCTTGGAAAATAATGTAGCATCTCTCAGCTAATCAAATAAATCATCAATTCGAGGAAGTGGATACTTGTTCTTGATTGTCACTTGATTTAATTCTCTATGGTCTATACACATTCTTAAACTTCCATCTTTCTTCTTAACAAATAAAACCGGAGCACCCCAAGGAGAAATGCTTGGACGAATAAACCCTAAGGTTTGTAATTCCTCCAACTGGCTTTTCAATTCTTTCAACTCGGCCGGAGCCATACGATATGGAGCTTTAGAGATAGGTGTAGTCCCCAGTATAAAATCGATCCCAAAATCAATCTCTCTATCTGGTGGTAAACTCGGTAATTCATCAGGAAAGACATCGATAAATTCCCTTACTACCGGACTATATCAACTCGGAGTTCTTCACTACCCATTGTAGTTCCCATAACCATCTCCCACAACTCCATAGAATACATACTCTTCGCTCTCCTTCTTTCCAACACATAAAGCAGTCTTCTACCCTCTAACTCAAAACTTACTTCTGCTTTATTACAATCTATCATAGCTTTGTAAAGATTTAACCAATTCATTCCAAAAATAACATCAAAATCGATTAAAGGCAGAACTAACATATCTATTGGCATGCTTTCATCAGAAATCACAACATCAACATTTCTACATACATATGGCTCTTTGGATTGCACACCAAAAGGAGTATTTACACTCATCATTCTATCATACAACACTTCAGAAGACATACCACACTCATTCACAAAACTTTCAGCAACACATGTATGAGTAGCACCAGTGTCAATTAAAGTATATGTAGGATGATTTGCAATCTGTATTGTACCTGCCAGTGTATCAACTGATGGAGCTTTCTCACACTGTTGTAGAGCAAATACTCTAGCAGCTGTTATTCCCTTTCCAAAGTTCAGTCCTTCATTCCTAGGTTTTTCTTTACAATTCGCCACATGATGACCCCTTTGTTGACAATGATCATAGAAGATAGGCTTCAATTTTGATAAATTTTCTATGAAGATAATCATTAAAGTTTTTCCTCAAAATATCTTCATAAATTTGCTATGAAGATAATAATTCAAGTTTTCATCAAAAATTAAAATTTCTTTTAACCCCTAGTCGAGGATTCATGTTAAATGGGTTCGGGTTTAATGTGAATCGGGTTAGGAGAAATGAACCAAACAATGGGAAAACCCAGGCTCGACAGCTTGGCGACTCCACTGGGGACATCAATAATTTTTTTTTTTTTAAAAAGAGAGGGCTAGCCACTTAGGAATTTTAAATTTTGAATTTATCCTTGCTCAATTTTTGTGAATATGTGATTCTTTGTATATTATATTGAATAATTGTTTTGTAAATATATACTAACCTTGCAGGTATACAAAAAAGGAAAGCAATGGCTTGTTTGTTTATTTATTTATTTATGTATTTTCATTTGCATTTGCATTAGCATAATTGTGTGCTAAATACGGTCGTACCAGGGCCGTCTTAAGAGCCTAAGTGAGGAGGACAAAGTAAGGTCTGGGGGCTGTGGCTTTCCACCGTCTAGATCAAGAAATGTCCTCCCACTCCGGTTTAGTACCACTAAACCGGGGGACCTATAGAACCTTACCAAATCATGCATTCATTAGCATGGGATATGACCAACTTTTTCTAAAAAATGGAGTTGAAATGTAAATGAACATATGTAAATACTTAAAAAAAAAAGAAAATTCTAAAAAATATAAAAGCTATCAAAAAATCCAAAAATTTTGTAAATATTAGCTTATACTTTATAAAAATTTCCAGAAAATGATGTCTTCAAGTACTGAAACCGACAGTAGCGGTAGCTTATGGGCTCGCCTTATTAGACCCTACCATAATTTCTGATTGTTGTAAATATTTTGTATGCTTATGTGTGCTTGTTGTTTTCATAATATCCTTCACAAAAAAATAATAATTATTATTAAAATCAAACACTTTTTAAACTAATGAATAAATTGTAATTTTTAAATAGTTTTAAATTTGTTGAATTTAGAAAATAATAAAATGAATAGGATAAAACAATAAAACTATGTTTCCCTATACTTTTTTTTTAAATATAAAACTTGCAAATAAATCTCTTAAGATAAAATTTTATGTAAAAATAAACAAATAATTTATATTAAAATAAAAAAAAGCATAAAAAAGGATGAAAAGTCAGAACTTATCCATGGGGCATTTTTGTAAATATTTTTCCATTAAGTATGTGAATAAACCCCTTAAAATAAATCATGTGGTTAAAAAAAAAAACTTGCTTATGTTTCTTACAAAAAAAAATAATAATAAATAATAAATACCAAAAAAAGTCTTAAGCCTACAACTTATGTTAAATAGAATTTAATACCTTTTTAAGACCACCTTGTAAATATCCACCTATTTAGTTTTGATGCCAAATAAGCTAACCAGTCCATATTTACATACTTATCAGTTCATAAAACAATAAACTTCACAAAAAAAAAAATAAAGAAAAAAAAGGCTCATGTCTAAAGCTTTCTAAATAGAATTCAGTACCCCTTTTTAGGACTAATACCCTTGTAAATACATACCTATATAGAATTTTGGTAGCAATCATGACCTTTGTAGATAAAACTTGTTTAGACAATCTAGTTAAAATCCACTATTTTGTATATAAAGTTTATCACACCTTTGTAGTTACTCTTAAAAAAAAAAAAACCCCCACATATACTACTCGTTTGAAAAATATAAAAAAAAAATCCCTTGTTAAGTAGAACTTGTCATAATTATAGAAAGTATGCCCTTTGTTAACAAAAGTCAATAGAGTTTATTTGTACATCAAATAGGAAACACTGAAAAGTAGCAAATTCCAATCAATATCAGTGGTTATATAGAGTCCAGTCTGCCCTTGTAAATAGGATTTACCCACCTCTTGTCAGTAGAAGTCTAACTTTAGGCACTCACATTAATCATATCACCTTTTAAAAGTTTTTTAAAAAAAAATCAAATAAAAAATAAGTTTTTATGGAGCAATTCTCTAAAACCCCATCCTTTTGTACATAATTTCTTTAAAAAAAAATGATGAAATTTTTATCTTTTTAATTTTTTGGGGCAATTTCCAATTCTTTCCTCCTTTTTAAATAAGATTTCCAAAGAAAAAGAGTCTTCCACCAAAAAATAAAAAGAAAAAATTAAAAAAAAAAAATTAATAAAGATTGCTAATAAGTGATAATATTTCCAGACCCTAAAATTACTTTAGATGGACGGATTTAATCCAATGGTCGATAGTCATTCACCTGAGCCAAGAAGCCAATCCAAACACCTCATCCACTAAAAGAAGTCCAAAAGCCCACATCTCTACTCATTTAAAATGTGCTCCCCGACCCACTCCTCCCACATGTAAAAAATGCTCAAAGGAAATAAGGGTCTAACCAAGATCAGATCATACTGGTACCTAATTCATCCTGAGGGGATTTGTTCTTTACAAGTTAGCCATGACTGGGGCAATTAAAGGAGAAAATTATTAATCAGTCTACCATAAATTGGGGCAAAGCTTTAAATAGGGGCATGTTTTCAGATGAAGACAAGAGTTGGCCCATTTAGGGGCATCTTGAATATTTGAATCTGCTAGCTAAGATAGGGGCTATAGCACTCAAAAGACCAATGACTCTTAAAAGTTTCAAATTTTCTACAAATGGGAAAGTAATCTTTTATTAGAATTGTTCAGAATGATAAGAGGCAAACATTACACCAAACACTTACCTTAAACACAGGAGAGCTGAGTGATAATCAAGTGAGGAAATTGACTTTTTCCTTAAAAGAGGTCTGCCTTGTGTTTGATACATTAGTCAAAATGATGATAGGCATTCAATTCTTTTGTTCCAAACACGTTTATCCCTTGCTAACTCATTTGAGCCAATTAAGGAGAAACTTTTCAAATTAAACCCTGTCAAGAACCACCCCATACTGGGGCAAAATGGAGGTTAGGGTGATCAATTAAATTGGAGAAAAAAGGATAAAAAGCTGTATTGCCTTAGTTACACCAATTTATGGGTAATGATTGTGACCGATATGTCATGTGCCTTTTGAAATAAAGAAGAGTTTTTTACCATACACATACTCAAACACACCCGATCATTATGGGCTTCAATTTATTTTGGGGCAAAATAAAGAAATTCAAAAGTGATTCTTTTCAAAAAGCTAGTCAATAAAAAAAAAGGAAAAGGGAGAAAAAAAAAAAAGGCTAGCCCGTACACTATCATAGCCCCTTAAACCAAAAATTTCCAAGTCATCAAAGCCCTTTACAGATTGCAAAATATTCTTCAAACTTTAGGCCTATCAAATTCAATGCCCACAATGCCAACGCTTTTTACACATGGCTCAAACCTTCAGAATTCAAAAGAACCACATACTCATACACATTCCTCCCAAGTAGAATCTTCTGATCGAAGGAACTAAATTTATCCTAAACAACATTCACCCATGAAATTGGGGCAAATACAGCTTAGTTCTTCCTAAAGGTTCTTGACTTGTAAACCCAGGATGATGATTGAATTGAATCCATTTTAAAATTTTTCCTTCACATGAATATCCTCCATTGACTTAGGATGTATCACTTCCAAGTTGGACCATAATTTAGGGAATTGAAGTCTTAAGTGAAAATAAGCCACATGAGAGTGTGAGGAAGTCCTCTTAGACTGGACAATTTCATTAAAAGATCTTTCTCTAGGAACAAACATCTTAAGAGTCAAAAGAATGGGCCCCTAAGTTCATGATAACACCTTAAATTAAAAGAAATAAGAATGAGCACATGAGAAACATGGAAAGCCCCAATAAATCCAGCCACCTCGTCTTTTGCATGAGATGTGTCACTTGAATGATATGTTGATGTCTCCTTACAATAAGCGATTGATGATGTTTACAAGGTTAGATACCTTAAGAAAATTCCAGAATCATTGACAAATCATGGGACATTATTTCCCTGCGACTAAGGAGCTTCACATACCCAAAGCTATAATGCTAGAATGGGACAAGTCCCAAATACACCCCTTCAGTAAGAATCACCCTAAAAAGACATTTTATGCCATGATCGCCCCTTGATAAAAACCAATTTTGAGTCTATCATAACCAAAGAAGATGACTGTTGAGCAATGAAACAAGTCCACTATGTGACCAAAGTTTTTCAAGGGTCAATATAATTTCCTGCTTATTAGCAATCCAATTTTTCAGAAACATTAATAATTTTTCAAATATTCGTGTAAAAAGACAATTTAAAAAAATGAAAAAAAAAGTGATTTGAAAGCACTTCAGCAATTTTTAAAAAATATTTTCAAGAATGAGCACTTTTATCATCCTGTGTTAATTTTCAAAAAGACTTAGCAATTTCACACAAGCATTTAGAACCCTAGTTATCATGAGTTATTGGAGTTCCAGTATTCCCATCACATTTCGAACCTTAGTATTTCTTAGTTTTAGAAACTTCAGTATTCTAAAAAAGTTTTCTTCTCCCTTTAGGGTGTAAAGTTTTCAAAAACCCTTGTTCATCAAGGTGACATTTCCAAAATCCTTGTTTATCAAGGTGACCCAAAACCTTTGTTTATCAAGGTGACCCAAAACCCTTGGTGACCCAAAATCCTTGTTCATCAAGGTGATCCAAAATCCTTGTTTATCAAGGTGACCAAAATCCTTGTGACCAAAAAACCCTTGTTTATCAAGGTGACCCAAAACCCTTGGTGACCCAAAATCCTTGTTCATCAAGGTGATCCAAAATCCTTGTTTATCAAGGTGACCCAAATCCATCCTTTCAAGATGGTGACCAAAAAGACCAAAAATCCATCCATTCAAGATGGTGATCAAGACCAAATTCAGAAATCCATCCATTCAAGATGGTGACCAAAAACCCTTGTTCATCAAGGTGACCCAAAACCTTGTTCATCAAGGTGACTAAAAAATCCTTGTTTATCAAGGTAACCCAAAATCCTTGTTTATCAAGGTGACCCAAAAACCCTTGTTTATCAAGGTGACCTTTCCAAAATCCTTGTTTATCAAGGTGACCCAAAAACTCTTGTTTATCAAGGTGACCTTTCCAAAATCCTTGTTTATCAAGGTGACCATTTAAAAAATCTTTAGCTATCAAAGTTGGCTATTAGCCGTTCCTAAAACCCCTGCTTGTTAGGGTGATGTTTGGTAGTTTAACCCGCCAGGTTTAGGTCTTGGGCAAAAATGGTGTCTTTTTGTCTTTATAGTGGAGTTTTGTTCAAACTCCACCATAAAGAGGGGCATCTGTCGACACCCCATTTTTGCCCCCTTTTTGAAAAAAAAATAATAATAAGAAAATAATAAAAAAAACCATAAAAATTATAAAAAAGGTAGAAAATACAATAAAAATTAAAAATTGTAAAAAAATAAATAAATAAATTAGCTAAATTAAAAAATAAAAAAATTACAAAATTGGAAAAGAATATAAAAATTTGAAAATTAAGAAATCTAAAAAAAAATAATAAACCCCATCTTTAGTAAATAAGTTTTTAGATGTTTAAAAAATTAAAAAAAAAAAAGAAGAGAGGAAAATAATAATAATAATAATTGGTCTTGTCATGTTTTAGACTATATTTGGAAATTAATTTAAATCACAAGCTTATATCAAATTTGGCTCGTTTTCATTTGAATTATATTAAGCCTAGTTTGAAGGGTTAAGTATATTTGAAGTGGGTTAGTTAACGAGGAAAACATTCAGCTCAGTTGGTTAAGGCATTCGCTTGGAGTACAGGAGATCAAGGTTCGATCCCGGCGAGCGCGGACATTCATTTTTTTGACACGCGTGCAATACACGCGCGGCGCGGAATCTCACGCGCCTTGGAAGACGCGCGTGTGTACCACATGCGCGTCTTCTTCCTCATCTCTGCGTCCGCTATTTTCAAGCGTGTAAGCTCGTTTTGAGCTTCTTTTTTTTATAGGAAGATCAAAAAGCACCTATTTACTTTAAATTCAATCATCAATGTGCTTTAAAACAAATTTATGATGGAAATTTCGTAACCCCCGATCCTTAGAATCAATTTGTAACCGACGAGTTCAAGTTTTGTAACGGCCATTAATGGTCGTGATCCGTTTCGTAACCCTCGATCCTTAGAATCAATTTGTAACCGACAAGTTCAAGTTTTGTAACGGCCATTAATGGTCGTGATCCGTTTCACTCCCTCGATCCTTATAATCAATTTGTAACCGACGAGTTCAAGTTTTGTAATGGTCATTAATGGTCGTGATCCGTTTCACTCCCCCGATCCTTAGAATCAATTTGTAACCGACGAGTTCAAGTTTTGTAACGGCCATTAATGGCCGTGCACCTCTCCATCTTCCTCCATGCTCCTATAAAATGACAACCAATTCCTCCTCTTCAACACAAAGAGATCGAAACATAGAAAGAAGATTAAAAAAAAAAAAAACAGATCTCTCTCGCAACTCTCTTTCTCTAATCTCTCTTGTTCTCTCTCTTTCTCAATGCCTCTATCTCCATCATACACCAAGCCCAGATCATGACCAGCCGCTTCAACCACCACCATCATTGCACGTCTCAACCTCCAACGAAGCCAACCAGATCATTTGACAAGGTTCAAAATTTTTTTTAGTTATTATTATTATCATTGTCATTGTTGTTGTTGTCGATCATCGGTCAACGGTCGTCGGACAACGGTCAACAGTCAGCCCAGATCCTACGCTCTAGATTCGATCATCTAGATCAGACAGCCCAAAGTTGATCAAGCTAATCAACGCTCCAGATTTAAAGTCAAGTGATCAGACGGCTCTGATTAAGTAATCAGATCAGACGATCCAGATCTGATCTGAGAAAATCTAATGGCCCAGGTCAGTCCGCATTATTTTATTATATTTTTATTATATAATTAATTTCGGAAAATGGGAAAAAAGTAAAAAATTCAGAAAAATTCATAAAAAATTCAGAAAAATCCAGAAAAATTAAAATAATTATTTTTCATATAAATTTACTTGTTTTAGTAATTTTTGATATTTTTGAATATTTTATGTACATGGATGATTTTGAAATGTGTAGATGATGCATAATTTTAATGTATTATATTTGTAATATAATTTTGATATGATATATTTTGAATATTTTTTGAGTGTATGTGATGATTATTGAATTTTGGAAAAATAAATAAAATGATAAATAGAAATGACAAAATGGGTTTTCCAAAACCAAAATTGTTTTTGAATAAAAATGAATGAAATTTTTGAATGAAATAGAATGAATTTTTTTAAATAAAAAATTGAATTTGTGAATGATGAATGAGATGAATGAAAATGAAAGAATTATTGTTGAATATTTCTGAGAATCATGAAATTAATCAAGTTTTTAATGAAATTATCTTCATAAATAAATTTGCTATGAAGATAATCATTAAAGTTTTTCCTCAAAAAGATCTTCATAAATTTTCTGTGAAGATAATCATTAAAGTTTTTCCTCAAAATATCTTCATAAATTTGCTATGAAGATAATAATTCAAGTTTTTCATCAAATTATTTTGAAAAGTTTTTAATCAAATTATTTTCATAAATTGTCTATGAAAATAATCAAAAGTTTCAATCAAGTTATCTTCATAAATTTGCTATGAAGATAAAAAGTTTTTCCTCAATATTATCTTCATAAATTTACTATGAAGATAATAATCAAAAGTTTCTCAAAATATTTTCATAAATTCACTATGAAGATAACTTGATAAATTTTCGCAGAGAACACTCAGAAGTTATAAACCTACTTTCCCATATGCAAAGCAAGCTCCAGGAGTCCATTTACATAGAAATGATTCATGAGGCCCAAAACATATAGGACACCGCTTATCAATGGAATGGAAGGCATAGAAGTCTTCACTGCTTGTCCTGAACTTGGTTTCTTACCCAGAAATGGTCGCTTGCCTTTGTTAACATTACCAAACCTTGAATAAGGAGTGTATGATGTCACCGATCTCTTGCCCATAAATGTATCACGTCTATCCCTCTGAGCTTTATTTTCATTGATAATTTGTTCCACTAACTTCGCTTTAATTACCTTTTTCAGACAGTGTTGATAATTGAAACTTCTTGACTTCAATCTTGATCTCCATGTTCAAGCCATCTTGAAACTTTTGAACCTTCATACTCTCATCATTGTAATTTGTACTAGCAAACCTAAGCAATCTGCAATATTCTGCATGATATTCTTCAACAGTTTTATTTCCTTGCCTTAGACTTAGCCAACTTGATATCATTTGCTCTCGCACTATAGATGGAATGTATTGTAAGAAAAAGGCTTCCTTAAATCTGTTCCTTGGTATTGGTCTTACATATCCTTCACTATTCAATCTCCACCATGTATATGCATCTCCCTTCAACATATATATAGCTAAGTCAACTTTCCTATGCTCAGGTACTTCACAAGGTGCAAATGCTTTCTTAATCTCCACTATCCAACCTTCCGTTCTAGTCGGATCCAAAGCAGTTCCATCAAAATCAGGTACCAATCTGACAAAATCATACAACTTGACTTGATCATTCCGGTCTTCCATTGGTACTTGTTGTTCTTGTCTCACAATTGATGGATTATGTTGCTGCATAAATTGTTGTTGTTGTTATTGATACATCATTTGTTGATATTGTTGAACTATTGCAAACATATCTCGAAACATAGTGAACAAATTATTCGGATCTTCTGTAGGCATCTGAGGCATAGCTAGATATGCTGGCATTTGAGGAGGCTACGGATTAGGTGTAGTAGAAGCCGAAACGATGATGGAGTCGAAGTAGATGCTGGAATACTAGCTAATGCAGAAGCTGAGAGAGTAGACTGAGAAGGAGGTGGCATACTCTCTCTTTCCGAAGATTGTCGAGTTACTCTTCCTCACCTATCCATCTTTAAACAAACATGCAACATATGTATGACATATAATAATTTTACAATGTCAAATCAACATCAAAACAGTTAATAAACAAAATAGGCATTCAAACAAAATACTTAATACAAACAAGTCCTATATACATCTAACTAAACTCACCACATCTAAGGTCAAGTCACCACTATTTAATCAAACAATTTCATAAACATAGCTCTGATACCATCTGTAAAGACCCGACCCTCTAAATCCCGAGATTTAGAGTACCAAGTCTCCAATCACATATAACGTTTTCACATTATATGTAAGGATGTCCTAAAACTAACAAATTATGAAAATTGTGTGATCAAATCTACTAAAACTTTATAAAGGACTTTTAACAAAACAAAATTACTAATAAAAGCAATCTATACATATATTTATATCATATGTACAATGTCTAGTGTCAATACAAGACACTACAAAATTACAAGTTTTCTTAAATCAAAAAGAACCCTAGGAGATCTTAAGGTCTTTACATCTTACGCTTATCTATCAAGCCTTCTATATAAAAACTTTTCCTTCAACCAAAGCTCCTCCAAAAATCCAGGGTGTTTGAGTCCTATTCATCTCCCTCATGAATTTCTCAAATTTGACCCGTAACCCAAATCATCATAAAACTCGTCTCCATTACCTATAAAGCAGCTAAAGTGAGCCAAAGGCCCAGTACACAATAACAAAATGCAAGAACAAGTTATCAAGCTAAACTTAAATCAAATGGAATGTATCAATAGACAAGTGATTATCTCATTAATTTTTTTTTTAACAAAACAGTAGGAGGGTATTCAAGCCCCGGGATCACGTTCTGGGAATTTAGGAATCCTGAGTAACAACAGCTGCTCAAGGGGTTGATATAAGCAGTCCGAATACTTATATCTCCTATATCTATTTCATAAATAAAATAGCTTCATTTAGGGTTCAAAAGTCGTTGCTCGACTCTACTTAAACTCAGTTCATAACATGAGCCTAGTTCACAAGTTACCATAAACTTTGAACTAAACTATGGTATTTCCCCTAAATTTAAGTAAACGTTACTCAGATACTATTCCCCCCTGTCGACTACCCACTTAACCAAAAAGAATCACTATTGCATCATAGCATACCATTGCATCATGGTAAAGTCATTGCATCATGACTTGGTTAAGCGCCTAACTAACATGTCATTGCATCATGACAGGTTTACTGCTCCTCGGACCATTTAAACAGCATAATAGACATCTAGTTCATCAAAACATTAAGTCGAATCAAATTAAATCAAATTAAGAATGCCTAGTCCTAATAACATCAAACAAGCTATTGCGTACCTGAACCCGATAGTATGTCACAATAGTCACTCGATGAGGAACTAACCGAAGAACCTTAAACTGAAATAGGAATGTCAGAACAATCAATAATTGAATATAGATTTCACATCCATATATATATATATATATATCACAATCTTAGGTTAATTATATGAGGGGATTCAATAAGCTTTGCATAAATTTTTAATATCTAATTCATGCATAAAACATGTTTATCTAGCTTATATAATCATTAGGAGATCATATATGAAGTAAAGATTGATGATTGAAGAAGTTTGAATTTGAAAAACACAGGGGGTACGCAGCCTTCCTGCGTTGGAAAAATTTTAATGAACGCCGACAGCGTGGGAAATATACGCCAGCGGAGTTTCACCCCGGCGTTTAAATATTTGGTTCCGTTCCACTTCAACACCGCCCATACGGCGACGGCTTTGAAGCTCTAATGGCCGGCATACATTTTGAAAAACAAACGCTGGAAAAATTTTCTTGCAAAAGCCGGCGGTGTTTAAAGCGGCTTTAAGAAAAATTGATTCTGTTCACTTCCAACACTGCCTCTACGCCGGCGGCGTTGAAATGCCAGATGCCAGCGTACGTTCAAAACAGACCTATTCGAACAGAACTCGTTTCCCCTGTTTTTCACATTGTAAATTTCTAACCTATAACACTTTTAATCCTTCTTCAAGTTCATTTTTAGCTTCATATACTAACTCCTATCTATACTAATCAATCCTAGCAACTTAGAACATTAAATCAACACACTAAATCACTTCAAATCCCATTTCCACTCATCCTCAACTTCAAATACTCAAATTATCCTTATTCCTTCCCAACACTCCATATAACTACCACAACACATAAACAAATTCACACAATAACAAAACACAATCCAACCTAATTTCAATGCATGAACAAAACAACTTATATGACATTAAACTCATTCTATCCAAGATCTTACATAGATACTATAAGAAAGGAAAATAAAAAAAAAAAAGCTATACTTATATTAACTCACATGAATAAGCCTTGTCTTGGAGAGAGTTTTGATTCAAGAAGCTTGGTGTTATCTTTGATTTGGGGCTTGGAACTTGGAGTGAAAGAAAAAGAGAAAAGAAAAGAAAGAAAATGGAAATTCGTATGAAATGAGAGAGCTGCCAAAAGAGAGCTTAATTAAGCAAATTTTGGACTTAATCTTATCCCAAGTTTGACTTCTATGGCATATTAGACTTTAGGTTGAATTTGGGGCTCATTTGAGTGTAATTTAGGCATGAATATTGGGCTTGATTAAGGAAAATTTCTGTCAACTATTCCTTAAGCAAATCAGAAGTTGATTTTATAGATTTAAACATAACTTAACATATTAATGTATAAAAGACACAAATAATAATTATACTATACACACATTAATATATATAGAACAATGACATTGATTTCATTACATGTGTAAAATAACACATATGAAATATTCAAATTATACTAACTTAGACACATTTAAACTATTACCAAACATAACTCTCATAAATCAACATGCTCATTTAGTTCAATAATTAAGATAAATAAAACATATACATGGAAGTTAAATAGAATTTAAATTTAGATCAATTCAACCCCAATAGTGTTAATGCCATAATGTTGAGAAGTGTAAAGGAGGTTGAAGTTGTAGATAAAGAAGTTGAGGGGAAAGAGGAGATTCAAGAGAATGAGAAAGGGAAACAAAAGATTAAGAAACCAAAGTAGAAATAATTAGAGGTAAAACCTTATGTTCCTCCTATCCCTTTTATAGGAAGATTAAAACAACAAAAGCTAGCTGAACAATTTGCAAAATTCCTGGATGTATTTAAAAAGCTGTAGATCAGCATTCCGTTCTTAGAAGCAATTCAACGAATGCCTTGTGTCGACATCCCATTTTTTCCCCCTTTTTGAAAATAAAAAAAATATTAAGAAAATAATAAAAAATTCAAAAAAATTATAAAAAAGGTAGAAAATACAATAAAAATTGGAAATTGTAAATAAATAAATAAATAAATAAATTAGCTAAATTAAAAAATAAAAAAATTACAAAATTGGAAAAGAATATAACAATTTGAAAATTAAGAAATCTAAAAAAAAATAATAATAAACCCCATCTTTAGTAAATAAGTTTTTAGAAGTTTAAAAAATTAAAACAAAAAAGAAGAGAGGAAAATAAAAATAATAATAATAATTGGTCTTGTCATGTTTTAGACTATATTTGGAAATTAATTTAAATCACAAGCTTGTATCAAATTTGGCTCGTTTTCATTTGAATTATATTAAGCTTAGTTTGAAGGGGTTAAGTTAATTTGAAGTGGGTTAGTTAACGAGGAAAACATTCAGCTTAGTTGGTTAAGGCATTCGCTTGGAGTGTAGGAGAACAAGGTTCGATCCCAGGCGAGCGCGGACATTCATTTTTTTGATGCGCATGCAATACACACGCGACGCGGAATCTCACGTGCCTTGGAAGACGCGCGCGTGTACCATACCCACGTCGTCTTCCTCATTTCTGCGTCCGCCATTTTCGAGCGCGTAAACTCGTTTTGAGCTTCTTTTTTTGATAGGAAGATCAAAAAGCACCTATTACTTTAAATTCAATCATCAATGTGCTTTAAAAACAAATTTTATGGTGGAAATTTCGTAACCCCCGATCCTTAGAATCAATTTGTAACCGACGAGTTCAAGTTTTGTAACGGCCATTAATGGTCGTGATCCGTTCGTACCCCGATCCTTAGAATCAATTTGTAACCGACAAGTTCAAGTTTTGTAACGGCCATTAATGGTCGTGATCCGTTTTACTCCCCCGATCCTTAGAATCAATTTGTAACCGACGAGTTCAAGTTTTGTAACGGCCATTAATGGTCGTGATCCGTTTCACTCCCCCGATCCTTAGAATCAATTTGTAACCGACGAGTTCAAGTTTTTGTAACAGCCATTAATGGCCGTGCACCTCTCCATCTTCCTCCATGCTCCTATAAAATGACAACCAATTCCTCCTCTTCAACACAGAGAGATCGAAACATAGAAAGAATTAAAAAAAAAAAAAAAACAGATCTCTCTCGCAACTCTCTTTCTCTAATCTCTCTTGTTCTCTCTCTTTCTCAATGCCTCTATCTCCATCATACACCAAGCCCAGATCATGACCAGCCGCTTCAACCACCACCATCATTGCACGTCTCAACCTCCAACGAAGCCAACCAGATCATTTGACAAGGTTCAAAATTTTTTTTTAGTTATTATTATTATCATTGTCATTGTTGTTGTCGTCGGTCATTCGGTCAACCGTCAACAGTTAGCCCAGATCCTACGCTTCAGATTCGATCATCTAGATCAGACGGCCCAAAGTTGATCAAGCTAATCAACGCTCTAGATTTAAAGTCAAGTGATCAGACGGCTTTGATTAAGTAATCAGATCAGACGATCCAGATCTGATCCGAGAAAATCTAACGCCCAGGTTAGTCCGTATTATTTTATTATATTTTTATTATATAATTAATTTCGAAAAATGGGAAAAATAGTAAAAAATTCATAAAAAATTCAGAAAAATCCAAAAAAATTAAATAATTATTTTTCATATAAATTTACTTGTTTTAGTAATTTTGATATTTTTTCATATTTTATGTACATGGATTGATTTTGAAATGTGTAGATGATGCATAATTTAATGTATTATATTTGTAATATAATTTTGATATGATATATTTTGAATATATTTTGAGTGTATGTGATGATTATTGAATTTTGGAAAAATAAATAAAATGATAAATAAAAATGACAAAATAGGTTTTCCAAAACCAAAATTGTTTTTGAATAAAAATGAATGAAATTTTTGAATGAAATAGAATGAATTTTTTTAAATAAAAAACTGAATTTGTGAATGATGAATGAGATGAATGAAAATGAAAGAATTATTGTTAAATATTTCTGAGAATCATGAAATTAATCAAGTTTTTAATCAAATTTTCTTCATAAATAAATTTACTATGAAGATAATCATTAAAGTTTTTCCTCAAAATATCTTCATAAATTTGCTATGAAGATAATAATTCAAGTTTTTCATCAAATTATTTTCAAAAGTTTTTAATCAAATTATTTTCATAAATTATCTATGAAAATAATCAAAAGTTTCAATCAAGTTATCTTCATAAATTTGCTATGAAGATAATAAAGTTTTTCCTCAATATTATCTTCATAAATTTACTATGAAGATAATAATCAAAATTTTCTCAAATTATTTTCATAAATTCACTATGAAGATAATAATTAAATTGTTCAAATTATTTTCATAAATTTGCTATGGAAATAATAATTAAAGTTTTCATCAAAATTTTTCATAAATTTACTATGAAAATATTCATTCAAGTTTAATCAAGTTGATTTTCATGTAGCATTAAATTAGCCATGAATTATCATGAAATGATTTTAGAAAAAATGATTTTTTGACTTAGAAAAATATGTTTTCATAAAATAAAAAAATCAATTGATTAGATCATAGGATCATCAAAAATGATTTTCATAAAAATTTAAAATTTAATGAACTTAAAGTGAGAATAGTTCAAAATATAAAATTGATCAACAAATTAAGTTTTTTTTAAAGAACTATGTTTTGTCTGATCTCGATTAGCGAGTACGTAGGCACCTACGGGGCAACATTAAAAAATGAAAAAAAATTTTGTTTTTTTTAATAATATTGTGAATAAATATTTTGTAAATATAAGATGTTTTGTTGATATTCATATTCTTAAAAAAATAGAAAAATGTGACTATAAATATTTGTTTTGTTTCATTTGAGTTTTGAGTATGAAAAGGATAAATTATAAGTTTAAAATTCCAAAAGTGGTAACCATTTGGTTTTAATAGGTTAGCCCCCGAATCCATGATATCTGGTTTAAAAAGTTTGGTTTTTAAATCAAATTTTCGCAGACTAGTGGCTAAGTTAGGATCAATTGACCCATTGATCCTAGCTTTTTTTTTTCCCGATTTATATCAGGTGGCGACTCTAACAAGTTTTTCATAAAAAATTAAAATTTCTTTTAACCCCTAGTCGAGGATTCATGTTAAATGGGTTCGGGTTTAATGTGAATCGGGTTAGGAGAAATGAACCAGATAATGGGAAAACCCAGGCTTGACACCTTGAATGCAAAATTTATCAAGGAGTTTCTCACTAAGAAGAGGAAGATGGATGAGATTGAGCTAGTAGTACTTACAGGAGAATGCTCCATGATCCTGCAAAAGAATTTATCCAGCCTTCCTACAAAACGAAGAGATCATGAGAGTTTTATTGTTCCTTACATATAGGAAATTTTCATTTTGATGAAGTTCTTATAGTTCTAGTGTTAGTATTAAATTGATGCCTCTATCTATTTTCACGAGACTAGACTTGGTGAATGCAAGCAAACTCATGTTACCTTGCAATTGGCTAACAAGAGTGTTAAATACCTTAAAGGCATCGTCAAGAAGGTCCTGGTAAAAGTTAACAAATTTATATTTTCCAGTAGACTTCATTGTCTTCAAAATGGATGAGGATAGAGAAGTTTCTATGATTCTTGGTAGACTGTTCCTAGCAACTAGTAAAGCATTAATTGATGTGGAACAAGGTAAGCTCACATTTAGGGTAATGGATGAATAGGAAACTTTTCATGTTTATAATGATATGAGAATGTCTGATGATGGTAAAGCCTATTTTGCTGTTGATATTGTTAATGAGCTTAAATAAGAGTCTGTGTAAAAGGAGACAGGTGTGGATACCATGGAATCTGTTTTAACAGCCATGGATGAATGGAGTGATGATAAACATGATGAAAAGGAAAAAGTGGATAGAACTCAAATTTTTAAGGAGTTAGACATTGATGAGAAAGAGCAAAAATCAAATTTAACATAACACCAATTCTAGAAGAATTTTCTTTTCTAAGTAATGATCATACTTTGCCTGTAACTATCTATTCTTCTTTTACAGGTGATCAGAAGCAATAGCTTCTTGAAGTTTTGAGAGAGCAAAAGGAAGCCATTAGTTCGACCAATCCTTATAGTAAGGAAATGACTCCTTAGAGTTGTGATGCCAAGAAAGTGATGGAGGATGAGTGCAACCCCATAGTACAACCAAAGAGCCAAAGAGATACTAGAATAGCTTAAGAAAATGAACAGTAGCGTTTGTGAGATAAAGTACATCTATAGAAAGAAGGCAAAGTGAAGGAATAAGAAGAAACTAAAGAAAGAATTTTTGCCTTGTCAAAAAACCTTATTATACAACCCTCACTGGAAACTGCTCCAGGTAAGTGGAAATCCAGATGGTATGGACCATTTGTTATTACTGATGTTTTACTTAATGGTATAGTTGTACTGAAAGCAAGGGATGGCCATGCTTTAAAGTAAGCAACCATCGCCTCAAACATTTAGATGATGAAGACAGCAATGATAATGCTACCACTATCAACAATTCTATAAGACCATCATAAGAACTGCGAAAGCTGAGCTAAGCAACTCTAAATTGAGCGCTCTATGGGAGGCAACACATGTCTAATTTAGTAGTATAGTTTTGTTTTGTTTTTGTTACATAATGTTTTATGTAGTGATGAAAGAAAAAAGGGAATTTTGAGGTTTTAAAAGATAAGTGATATGTCTAAAATCCGTGTAGAGAGAAAATTTTGTGAAAAATGAAGCAAAAGAGAGACTAAACATTCAAGGCTAGCCTCTAGAGCTTTAACACACCGCCGGTGTATATAGCTAGTGCATAACTTACACTGGAAGTGTATCTAACTAATCGGCTAGCATAAACCTCTCAGTAAGAAATTTGAAGTTTATATACCGGCAAGTATGTTGCCAACATACTGGTAAATTTTCCGGTGTAAGACCTGCAACTCAAATTTTTAGCAGGTTTTCTCTCTCCTTCATTCCTGTCACGCCCCGAAGGGTACCCTAAACGTGGCAGTCCGCCGTACATAATATTAAAGCCTAAGATGACGACCTCAGTCACGCAAAGGCTTCCATACTATGTACAAGGCGTCTAACACATAAAGGAGACACATCGAAATGATACATTTTATGTTGATACAATTGAGTAACAATGTAAAGGAAATAAAATCCACTATACTTTCGATACAAACCACTATAGTTCAAAATACAAATCATTCAACTTCAATTACATTCATCCACAGGCTTTCCTACATAAACTATTACAAGACAAATCATAAATCTAGCTGATAACTTCAACATTCTCATTCATTGCCGAAATCCCGGAGTCATTCCCGGCTTCAACCAATTCGATCCCCACTTTGCATTCTTGGAATAACCTGCTCATTTACACAACTATTGGGGTATAAGCTACACTAGCTTAGTGAGAATTCCCTTAATTCCGTACCATAACAAGCAAGTATTAATCATTCATATGCTATGCGTGAACAAACACGTGAGCAAGCAATTACGCATGGGTAATCGGAACCCACACATAGAACGGATTTACGCCCTCCGTATCTTGGGTTAGGAATGGTATTGAGTCTACACGACCGCATCTAGTCCCCCAAGCCCTCGGCTCTTAGTACTCGACTCGGCTAGTGTAAACCCCGGTATTCTCGGTAGCTAGGAAACCCTCGGGAGTTGGAAGCGAAACCCTAATCCGATAAGTTGAGTCTTGTGAGGAAGCCTAGGAACCCTAAATCCGGCTTTCTTCGGTTTCATAGTAAAATAAATTTTATGAAGTAAATGAATTTGAATTATTGCTCCAAAGTACATTTCAAACCTTTGAAAGTTTTAAATTTGGGAATTTTTCAATTCCGGGCCTTCCCGAGCCCAATTACGGAAAAGAGCGTGCCCCGAGCCACGGATTCAGAAAAATGTTTCGTAATATTCATAGAACCGTAATTTTATAAAGGATTCCAAAAATATCATTCGATTTTATAATTTTCCGAGCTATAAAAGATTACAGTTGTAGCTTTTCCCGTGTTTTCGGAACAACTAGTAAAGTAGATGTCTTGTCTACTATCACAAGTACAACCTACACTACACACTACCCATACCCTATTCTTACATCCTTACAACTACACATTTCAATTTTTCTTTTCCAAGAAAATTTGTCTCTCAAAAATTATTACATTTATTACAATTTCATTTACTAAATTACAAATATCAAATTTTTAAACACACACACATGCATGATGCCCCCCCCCCCCCCCCCCCCCCCCCCCCCCCCCCCCTGTTTTTTTTTCCTTCATTTAATTAATTTTATTCCAATTTGTAAAGCTAAACCCTAATTTACTTCATATATATACATATTATTCTCTCTCTCTTCTCATTTCTTCTCATTTTAACTTTTGAAAAGAGTAAAAAAACCCTCTCTTCTCTCCTTTCAATTGCCGAGCACTCCCCTCCCCCATTCCTTACAATTTCAACTTGTTTCTTCTCCATTTTCATCTCAAGACTCTTTGGTATGTTGATTCAAGTCTTATTCTTCCTAGTTCTTGTAATGGCAAGACCATATCTTGTGTGTTTCCTCATTAAATCCCAATGAGCTAATGCTAGGGACATGGAAACACATGAACAAGAATGTCAAGCCATCACAAGACATGGATCTAATGTTTAGATGTGTTTTTGTTAAAGATCTCATCTTGTTCATGCATGTAAAGTAGTGATCTTGCACATATATTGTTGTTCATGCCATGAGATCCATGCTTTATATATCATATGTAGTAGATCTAAGGTTTAGACATTCACAACTTCATGTACATGCATGATCATAGGTTCATTTTGCTTTATATGCTTTGATGATCATAAGAATGAAGTCTTGTTCATGTATAGAGATGATAGATAGTAGATCTTCACATATAGAAGGCAAGAACATTGAAAAAGGAAGGACTTTGTCAAATATGAAAAGTTGAAAATTCGGATGAAATGGAAACCCTACCTTAAAGACCCCCAAAATCAACTTTAAACTCATATTTCATAAGAAAAATGAAGGGTATGTATAATAGGAATATTGAAGGAATGATTTTTATAAGCTTGGATGAGTTTAGGCATCATAGGAATATAAAACAAGTAGTGGAGTTAAGATAAAAGATATTGGTATGTTGATCAATGGTTAAAATTCGTAACTTAGGTTCATGCCTACTAGGACACTTAGTATTTGAGTCTAAATTGGATGTTTTATAAGCTAAATGAAGTCCTTAGGTAATATATATATTGGAACTTCACTTTTTAATACATTAGACAAGATTTTCCTTAAGAAAAATGCAAGAAGATGAACTTTGGAAAATTCGGATTTTTACAAGTAGCTTATTTAAAAACATGTTTACCAAATGAAAAATGTGAATTTTTATGGATGAATGGAGGCCATGACTATTATAGACTTTGGGAACTTATTTTTGGATAGAAAACATGTGGACTACAAGACTAAAAGCCAAAGAAACCCTAAGGAGTATAATGTGGAAAAATAGTCTATTAGAAATAACACTTGCAAGATTTTTCTAACACCTAGGAGTTCATAAGGATTTATTACCACAAGAATTATCATGACCATACATATTGAGTTCATTACATGGCATACACATTAGTAGATCATTCCTATATCATTCATGCATGAATCACCAACTAGGAACATTTCTTATCAAAAGCAAAGCACATTTTCGAAATTGGATCAATTGCGGAACAGAACTGATCCCACTGTTCCGTGACCTTACTATTTTCAAAACTTGAATTTAATATTATAAATAGATAGATCTTTCAAAGTAGATGAAGATCGATATAAAATTTGCGAGATTCCGAGTTAAAATGACCAAGTTATGGCCGTTTTAAATCGGACTTCCGCAAATAGCGAGAAATCCGAATTCAACTAGTCTAGATGTATAGTTTGATTTAGTTACATGATGAGAATCTCATTAGGATTATTCTTGCTTGGTAGGTGATCTCGAGCAGGATGAACGCTACCTCCCGACTACTATTATTAGGAAGTTGACGTCCAATGGCCGAGTGAGTTTACTTCCACTCTCAATTAATGATTGTGATTGTAATGTAGTGGCACTAGTGGTGTAGGCAAAGATAAAAGAAATTGTGTATGCATGATGGGGTATATGGGATTTGTTTATGTTGTTACTGTTGATATGTGCAATGGAGCTTAAGGAATATCGAAACAGGGTGTTAAGATATTGACTGTTTTACTAGTATCTTATGATGAATGTCTGCGAAAACTTGTTGGTCACTTAAAAGAATTGAATTAATGAATATTCGACTCCAACTATAAATTGAATTCATTCATGTCACGATGGGGTTGGAGCATTCGCATTTGTTGGTTAATCGTGATCCATAAAACGAAATTGTTGGTTAATCTTGATCCATAAAACGAAATTGTTGGTTAATCGTGATCCATAAAACGAAGTTTTGTTAGTTGACCGTGAGCTTAAACGACGTCGTACCGCAGGATTCGTTAATCTGCTAACCCGAGATGGAGGGCGTAAGTCCATCCACATATGATTTACGGATGGTCATATGTTTGCTGAATTCGTTTGTTTGATGCATACACTTGCCTGAATAATTACTTGTTTGACTGAATTATGTTTAATTGCGTTATGGAAGTATTGCTCACTAAGCTAGTTAGCTTACGCCCCCATAGTTTCTATCTTTTGCAGCATGATTTTATATGGCTTAGGCCGAGAGAAGCCACAGCGCAGGTACCGAAGATAGGAGTTTCCCATAGAAGTTTAACCCATTCCCTTTTGTATAGACTTCCATTGGAAACTAAAGACTCTGGATGATTGTAATAGACTGTTATTCTTTTGTGGGGGAATGCCCCTTAGATCTTGTAAACTTTAATTTATGCGTTTTGATTTATTATCTATGGCTAATGAATGCCTCGTTAAACTGTTTAACTCCATTTGTTGAAGTATTCTATTGTCGTAAAGGAACGCTTTACATCTACTTAAGACTTCCGAAGGCCCCGGGTAGGGAACTCGAGAGTCTTACTTAGTATGTGGCGGGCTGTTACGTTTAGAATACCCTACGGGGTGTGACAGCTAGGCTTATCCAAGGATGCATCCACATGCGCCTTAGTACCCCTGAATGAGCTCTGGCACCGGGCTCGTTATCTAAACGAGGCAACAACGGACCATGCCGATCGACCTGCGTAGGAGTAGCATGCTACCAATGCAATATGTCCGATGTGATACATGACCAATTTAAATTTTTGCTTAGGACAAAGATATTTGTACATTCTTTAGAGTGACCAACCAATATCACGCATATAACAGGAATAATATGAACGGTGCAGTTATCCAATCAAATCGTGGTTTTGATATGCTTTAGTATTCTTTGACATACATTCATCACAGTCTC
This sequence comes from Combretum micranthum, assembly GCA_024138025.1. Taxonomy (NCBI): domain Eukaryota; kingdom Viridiplantae; phylum Streptophyta; class Magnoliopsida; order Myrtales; family Combretaceae; genus Combretum; species Combretum micranthum. The sequence continues at coordinate 263,700 of JAMXBD010000727.1, read as the reverse complement.
ATCATATATCCCATCCCCATTCATATCGATTTTTATCTTGTTCCTATAATTCTAATGCAACTAACTACAAGCACAATCAAGGTAACAAAACAAGGAGAAAACTCACATGGCCATTGGATCACCGGTCTTCTAGTAATAATAATCCGGTGGTAGGGAATCGTCGAACTCGGGATAACCTAAAAAGGAAGAAATACTCTAATAAGTATTTCAACTCAAACTAATCCAACGACTTCATACGAACTTATCAAATTCGTAATTCGCGTCCTAAGCGGGAATTCCAACTTAAAACAACCATAACTTGGTCATTTTAACTCGGAATCTCGCAAATTTTATATCGATTTCTATCTACTTCGGAAGAGCTTTCTAAATATGAAGTTTAAATTAAGTTTTGAAAATATCTAAGCCTCGGAATTGAGGGATCAGATCTGTACAACGGGTATATTGATTCCAAAAATATGGTTTTCATGAATGCACTTGAGATTCCTAAGTACAAAATAAAACTAAATGCAATGGTAATGATTTTCCCTATCATGAATGTCATGATATGAACTTTAATGAGCCTAAGTTCTTATAAATTTTTAGACTCAAAGAATTTAAATAAACTTTTTCTAGAAAATCATTTTATGCTATTGTTTAACAAGTAAGTTTACTACACTTGGTCACACTTACTTATTACAAGGATTTTCTTTAGGAAAACTCACTTTGTTTAAAGAAATTTTGACCCTTATATTAGCTATATCCTAAGGCCTTTATTTCTTTAATAAAATCTCATTTATAAACTTTTAAGTGGGTCTTTACTAGGGGGTTTCCAAAAATCCGAATTTAGAAAAGTCCATTTTCAAGTTGATTCCTTTAGGAAAAATGTATTTTATACTCAAAACTTTAAGTATTTATTATACCTATACCTAAGACTTCATTTATTTAAGAAAATACCATTTTTGAAGTTGGAAAAATAGTGTTTTCTAACCATCTATCCATTATTACGAATTTTGCTACAAGACTTTTAGCTCAAAACTTCTATTGGACTTCATCTCTTGTTTCCAACTTTTCTTTAATAAAACTCATTTAGACTCATGAAAAATATTACCAAACATTATCTATCACTATAGGCTTCATTTCTCTTGTAAAATATATGTTTAGAAGTTGATAAAAGTGTTTTTAACCTAGGTTTTAAAGTCATCCGAATTTACAAGTTTCATTTCTTGAAAAGTATTTTCCTTTTTGACTTTATTAACTCATGTACCTATAGATCTATATGCTAGGAAGGTTATTTACTAAGACAAAACATTAAAGACTATTAATGCACATAAACTAAAATAAAGATGAGATCTTAAATATCTACATGAATATGAGTAGTAAAATGGTAGATCTACTATATCAAATGCTTAAATAGGTTTTGAAAACATATAAAAACTATATTTTTAAAAAGATCTTTTGTTCAAAACACTTTTTGATGAAAACTCATAAAGCTTTTGGCATGAAAGCTCCTTTAAATACAAGATCTACTTTGTGATGGTTTGGTATTCTTGTTTTGATATTTCCTTGTCCCTATCAAGAGATCATGGGGACATTTAGTTGGAAATATCCAAGAATGACCTAGCCATTACAAGGATCTATGAGTAGAAGGAGTAAAAGTTCTTTTACATAGAGTAAAATAGGAGATAAAAGAGAGGGAAACAAGTTGTGTGTGTGTGTGGGGAAGGCCATGGAGGTCTCGGCCAAAGGGAAGAAGGGGGAGTGGAGAGGAGAGAAAAAGAGAGTGTTTTACCTTTTAGAAAGTTTGAAAAGTGAAGAATGAAGTGAGAGAGAGAAAAGTAGCTTATATATTAAATGGAATTAGGTTAAATGGAGAAAGAAAAATTGCAAATTGGAGCATGGAGGGGGGCCATTTTCGCCGGTCACTATTCATCAAGGGGGAGGAAGTTTGATTTTCAAAATTTTTGTTTTGATTGATTTAACTTGATGTTTGACTTGTCATAACTTGTAAGGAAAGTTAGGGGACAAAAAGTATTTAGAAAAGAGAGTGATTTGAGTGATGGTAAGAGTTGAGATTGTAGAGTGTGCTAATAGGTAGTATAGGTGGTACTTGTGAATAGTGAAGAATAGTAGACAAGACAATTTGATTTCCGGTAGTAAGGAAATACGAATTAAAAAGGTTATAACTGTATTTTTCGTAAGCCGGAAAATTATTAAAAATATATTTTTGAAATCCTTATTTTATTTCGATTCAAATGAGTATTCATAAAGAAAGTTTTGAAATTCTAGTTCCGGGGCACGCTTTTCTATAATGGGTCTCGGGATGACCCAGAGTTGAAATTTTCTCAAAATCTGATCTTTTCTTGGTTTGAAATATAATCAAGAACTATATCCAAAATTAATTTTGCTTATAAAATTTTCTTATTTGGAAACCGAGGAAAAGCCGGAATTAGGGTTTCTAAGTCTTTCTCACAAAGCTTAAACTAAACCGGTTTAGGGTTTCAATTTCTGGTTTTCGAAGTTTACTTGATTACTAGGAAACCCGGGGTATAAAAAAAAATAATAATAATAAAATTGTGTAATGAAATAAAACGAATAGTGCAAAAGACTAATCAATTACTGGTAGAAATGAAAATACGATAAAAAGGTTATAACTGTAACTTTTATAACCCGAAAAATTTTGTAATTGATATATTCGGAAAGCTTATGAAATTACGAGTCTAACGGTACTATTGGTATATTTTGATATCTCGAGCCCGGGACACGCTTTTCGAAGTCTGTGTCCGAACGGGTTCGAAATAGGTCAAAATTTACCAATCTGATAATTATAACGAACTTATATTACTACAAGCTATTCTACATATTTAATCTACATCTCGGCCTCTAGGGTTAAGGGTGTTAGATTTCCGAACTTACACTATTGTATTCCGGTTAGGGTTTTCAGATGATTTTCCAATTTAGACATTTGCTAATTTGGAAACTGAGATTTTTTATTTATACAACGTATTTAGTTTGAGAAATTTATTTTAAATTTTATTTTTATAAGTATTTAATATCTCTTATTGCTTTCGGAAAACTTGAATTGAATTATTATATCCGGTTATATCGGTAATGGTTATCGGATATGATTTTCTTGAGTTTGAGTCAAATATCGATTTTTGGAATGATTTTGGGGAAATCTTAATTTTTATAATTTGCTTTGAAAAAGGATCTTCATAGTGTTTTGTTTTCAAATTTATTTTTTCTTCGATTTAAGGTTTTATGAACAATTGGTTAACTTTAAGGATTATTTAATTTGTTATTTTGTTTCTTGAATTCTTCCTTCTTAAGATTACAAGATTTCAATTTCTAACTCGTTCTATGATTCTTAGGAGTTTGATTTGATCGTTAGGGCTTTATTGTGATTTCCGTCTCTTAGGATTATTAGTCTGGTTGTTTGGGGAATTTCCAAAGTCTATATTTTATTATTGGCAGATAAAGTTTTCTTAATCGTGCCAAAACCTAGTTATGGAATTGGCCTTTGGTGATTTCTTGATCCTTCAAATTGTCATTTCACAGATTAACTTGCTTTTTAGCAAATTATCACTGTGTTTTATTTTTATCCCGATTTTTATGAATTATAGATTAGGTAAGCAGTTTATCTTACGTAATGGTTTTTGGACTTAAGGACTTTTGTAGTCCTTATTTTATTTTTAGATTTTCTCAAGACTAATGAATTCTTACTTTCGTTTTATTTTAGGACTCGTTCGAAGTTCGGTTTTAATTTGGAGTGATTTTTAGGGTTTATTTTCAAAGTTCATCTTGGAATTATTTACTGAAATTTTCCGGGGCTTACAATTTCAATTTTTCATTCACTCTTTACTCTCTCCCTTAATTTTTCTCGAGTATACCCTCTCACACTCACACATCAAGGTCCGCCATTGATCAAGTAAGTCATTCTCACTCGCACTCTCTCTCTTTCTTTGTTTTGGTTTTTATATTGTTGTAATGGGTGTTAATTTTTGCTGTTGGAGAATAGGTTTGTTGCTGTGAATTAATGGAAATTTGGAGGATGGGATTCAAATTTGAATTGGATTTGAATGTGTAAACCCTTGAAATTTTCATAATTCTTAGAAAATAATCCTATAAGTCAAAAACCAAGACCAAAACCCTAAAAATCAACCCAAGTTAAAACTAAATTCTAAATAAGATCAAATACGAAAATCCTTAAACTTAAGAAGAAGAGAACCCTTAAAACAAAATAGAAAATCCAACAATCGATTGATTCAACATTCGTACGCCAATCAAATCATCTATCTGATTTTTAACACGTAAATCAAGATGATATATCCAAATAATGCTCGACAACAAAATACTAAAACCTTAAATCATTTGGTGAATTTTAGAATAAAAATTTTCAGTTTCCACCAAAAGTCAAACTAAGTCAACCCATAACCCTAGACTTAATTAAACGATCCAAAAAACTGGAAAATATTAAATAATCACAAATAAAAATAAAATAAACCATAGATATTGAACAAAAACCTAAAATTTTGTGATCTTACAAATAAAATCAATAAACTGAAAATCAAACCGGAATCCTAAAAGTCAACGAAGTTTGCAATAAACCATAGAGTTTAAGATCTAATAATCCTACGCTCTTAGACCCTAAACAACGGAATTAAATTAGTTATTGATAATAGTTTGTAAAAATATAGGGAAGTTTAAAAATATCATATTTGCAAATTTCTAGTGTTTTTTGGATTTGAACGGGATCAATTTTTGAAAACTCTTCCCTGGTACACTGGACGATAAAAATATTTCATTAATACCGTTAGACTCGTAATAAAATAAGAAATAAAAAAATATCAGTTTCATAATATTTCGGTATCTAAAAATATCTAATATAGCCCGTCTACACGTATTTTTATTACTACCGATATTTTATTTGTCAAGTGTAAACCCCCAAAAATTTTCATAATTCATAGAAAATAATCCTAAAAAGTTAGAAATTTAAATCCCAAAATCGACTCAAGATAAAAACCAAATTCTAGACCGAGTCAAGACACTGGAAACGAACCCTAAAAATTGAACCAAGATAAAACTTAATTCCAAATAAGAACAAAAACGAGTTTTCTCGATCTTGAGAAAACAAGAACCCCTGAAACAAAATATAAAGTCCAATTTCCGATATAATCAACGTCCGTACGTCGATTAAATAATCTACCCAATTCCTAAAATGCAAATCGAAACAATAGATCCAAATATCGCTTAACAACGAGATAATAAAATCCTAATTCCTTTAGTAAAATTTTAGAATCACAAAATCCAAATTTTTCACAAAAGTCAAATCGAGTCAACTCATAAACCTAGACTCGGTTAAACGATCCCGAGAACTAAAAACAAATAAATAATCACGAATAAAATAAGATAAACCACAGACGTCGAGCTAGAAATATAAAACGATCAAAACTAAAAAATTATACGATCTTACGAATAACTCAGTAAAATCGGAAATCAAAACGGAACCCTAAAAGTCAACAAGCCTACAACGAACCCTAGTGTTTAAGATCCGGCAATCCCGCGTTTTCAAACCCTAGAAAATGAAATTAAGTTAATAGCCTAGAATAGTTCGTAATAACGTAGGGTAACATAAAAATATCATATTCGTGAATTTTGGGTGACCTTCGGACCTAAACGGGATCGGTTCTCGAAAAGCATGTCCCGGAGCTCGGAATATTAAAAATATTCCGTTTATACCAATAGACTCGTAAAAATACAAGGATTCCAAAAATATCAGTTTTAGAATTTTTCGGTAGTTAAAAATTACAGATATCGCATTATTACGCGTATTTTTATTACTACCAGTACTTTAATTGTCTAGTCTACTATCATAGTACTTTTCCACTATTCATTACTATTCACCTATCTCTACTTTTTTTTACACCTACATATCTATTTTCTTACTTTTTTCATTTCCAACACAACTTTAATCACATCAAACTTTACACATTACTTCTTTATCACACAACAAATAAAAATAAAACAATTTCCCCCCCTCTAAATGCCCAAAACCGGCGCCTCCTCTCCCTATTCATCTCTATTTTATTCTTTTTCAATTTATTTTATTACATCCAAAATTCACTCCAAAAATTCTATAAATAACCCTTTCCTCTTCCACTCTTTCACACAATTCATTCACTACCAAAACTCTCTCAAAATCTCTCCACAAATTCTCTCTTCAAGAATTCCTCTACCAAAACTCTCTCAAACCAATTCCTCACAAAAATCATCCCTCATACATAAACTATCTACCACATATTACTACTCACATAATACCCATTTCATCTACCACCTACCCTCTTACATACCTTAGGTAAATATTTATTCCATCTATTATTTATCCATGTCATGTAACTTAACATGACTATGGTGTTGTTTTAAAACTCATATAAGTAGTAAAAGCAACAACATGTTCATGTTTTGTTCTTGTACATAAGCTTCCTATTTTATTATGTTGTTATTATTATTTGCTTATATATATAGTATTATGTATATTATGTATATATATTTATTTAGAGCATATAAGCTCATTTGTTATTTATTTATTTTCAAGTTATGCAATTTATTTATTTTATGTTGATATTAAGACCATTCTTTCTGGTCTTAGACTTGTCCATATCAAGTCAAAACAATCTTTTATTTATTTTCTTTAATCTTTCGGGACTAGTCCATTCTTAGTCCCGGGACGCCTTGATAAAAAGGCTCCAATACTTGATCGGGATTCCTTGATGAAGCTAAGGTTCCCAATGCTTGATATTTTATTTTCTTGCTCATTAATTATTTTAGTATTTTCTTATGTTCTTATTATTTTATATGCTCATGATACTTGCATTTGCATAATGTTAATGTCTCAACTAGTCTAAAAAATAGAATCTTGTTTTACTAAGTAAACTTAAAGCTAAGTTTCCAATTATATGATTTACCACAAAAGCATGAAGTTATTATCAACAACCGAAATAGAATAATACAAGTTTTCTCAAGTTTTCTTAAACAACAAAGATAGTTTTACTAAGAAAACATAAATAAATATTTTCCTTGTATTTTATGGTAATCTAAGTTTTTAGAAAAATAAATCGTTCATATTGAAAGTTTGAGACTTAAATTCTTTTTTAAAACTAAGGAACAAACTAGTTTTCAAAGTTAATATAAAAATCAACTCATAAGGAACCCACTTAGGAAAAGTAATGATTTTTAAATTCAAAAAGAAAGAACTTGTTTTCAAAAGAATATAAATAAAGTAAGGTTAGCAATAATGGATTTTATCAATAAAGATGATTCTTTTCAAAGAAATGAAAGAACAAGTGTTAGAAAACAAAAGCTTATATTTTAGAAATAAATATAAGAAGACAAGATTCATTTTCTAAAAACCATCCTAAATACAAAAAATTTATAAAAAGGTTTTTTATCAACTTAATATACTTTTGATGAATTTAAACTTTAATCACTAGAAGGAAAATTTAATGCAAGACTAAAGGATTAAGGAAAATTTAACTTGTTTTGGAAGAAGAAATGAAGAAAATAAAATAAGAATATACTCATTTATAACAACCTAGGAAAAATATGAAGTTTCTTTAGATACTTGAAAGGAAATTTTCAAAACTAAGGTTTAAATGAATTGTTTTATGAAATAAATTGTTGAAACACTACCATTAGGATTTTTGCATATAAAGTGAGCATACCTATATATTCAAAATGTTTATAAAAAATGTATTTATATTGTTACAAAAGGATTTTCTTTAAAATGGAGTCGAGCTAGAAAATGGATTTTTTGCAAAAGTTTAGAAAATTCGTTTTAAATCTGTACCTAACATTTCCGGAACCCAAATGACCTTTTATGACCAAGATAAGTTTAGAAATGGATAGAACTTTTCGAATAGGTAGAAAAACGGTATATCATTGCGAAATTCCGAGTTAAAATGAGCAAGTTATGGCCATTTTAAGTTGGAATTTCTTCTTATACGATTTTACCACGATTTTAAGTAAAGTTTAGAATCTCCAAGAATAGAAATTCATGGAAGACTTATCCCGGGTATTTCTTTTGTCTAGGTGACGAAGGATACGAGAATACCCTACCGAGGATTACTACGACTAAGAAGATAGCGAAATGGACGAGTGAGTTATTCCTTTTAATTTTGTTACCTTGCTTGTGCTTGTAATGTAGTAGCATTAGTATACTAAGAAAAGATAAAAACGAATATATTTGGGGATTTCAGGATTATGCGTATGTATATGATTCTATGTTATGCGTGAATTGAGAATTAAGAATATCACAACTTCGATCTGCTTGTTTAAATAATTTTGTTTACGTACTTGTATGATTGTTTATTGTTGCTAAATTGATTGATCGCCCCAATAAACCTTAATAAGGTTTGACCTAAGAATAATAAAACGTTCACGCATAGCATCCATCGAGTCACATCTATTTTAGAAGGCTGCTACTCCTATGCGTAGAGTTGGATTGGCTATGATCGTGCGGTGACACGGGCCATGTTCCTTCCTAGAGAATCCAAATCGCTCGGGGAAAGCGACTCTAGGTTCGGAGCCGAGCCAACCGAACACTGTGGGTGAGGACCTGGGGACTAGCAGTAGAAGGTCGAGGACCTTCAACCCCGATTCCCTAACCTTTGATACGGAGGGTAAATCCGTTCTATATATGGTTTCTGGATGACTATATATATTCGCGTAATCATGTGATTGTTGCATTGTATGTATAGCATATGTGTGATTAAATAAATAAACTTGTTTGAAAATATGGTGCGAATGAAAAGAAATATCTCACTAAGCTAGTTGTAGCTTATACCCCTATAGATTTGTTGAAACAGGTATACAAGTGGCTTAAATTGAGGATCATGACATTAAGGAAGTCATGGATGGATGGTTAAGCTTCGACGAAGGAGATGGGATCATAAGATGAAGTAATGTTGTAAGGATCTTTATATGAAATGACCTATATGATAAGTAATGTATATTTAATTGAAGTAGGTTATGCCTCTAAGACTTGAGATGCAATATGTAATGTTTATGATAAGTATTCCCTTGTCTTGTTGCTTATTACTATCAAGGTAAATTGCGCTACTCCGATGCGTCCCCTTGGTTGTGATGTACGCCTTGTACATAATATGGAAGCCTTTGCATGACTAAGGAAGTCATTCCTAGGCTTTAGTATTGTGTATGGCGAACTGCCACGTTTAGGGTACCCTTCGGGCCATGACATCAATCTACTATTCATAATACTATTTATCTATTTCTACTTTTTCTACTACCTATTCTTATAATCTATATACCTATTTCTTACAATTTCTTTCCCATAAAAATTCGACCGTACATGTTACTAAACTTCTCTTATACTTTTCTTTTAAAATTAATTTTTAATCACTTTTCTCTCTCTCTTTCCTAAGGTGCCATCCACACTACCTCTCTCATCACTCTCAAATTATCTAACAAAATAAATGTTTTCTTTTACCATGACGAGTCATGTAAAGTTATAAAACTTAGTATTAATAAGTTGTGATATACAAGTTTTTCATAAAAAACTTAAGATTGGAATCTCTCTAACTTCTTAATGAAAACTAAAAAGTAAACTAGTTTTCAAAGTTAAGATAAAATCAATCCACTAATTTATAAACTCACTTAGCAAAATAAAGGTTTCTAAGTTTAAGTAATATACTCGTTTTCAAAGACATAAAACGAATATAAACTTGATAAATTTCGAAAAACAATAGTTATTATCAACAATGTAGGAAAATAATGAAACATGATTTTTTTTCTTCCAATAAAAGTGGTAAAAGACTTAAAAGACCAAGTTTAGAAACAAAATTTTATTTTAAAGGGATTAGGAGATGAAAATATAATAGGAAAAAGATTTTTTTATCAAACCTTTTTCTTTTAAAGGAAAAATATGAATAACTCAAATTTTATATTATATTAACAACTTAATAGCAATTTTAGAAATTTCAATCCTTAATACTAGAAGAAAAATTTTGTAGGAAATCAAAGTTAAGAAAATTTAACTTATTTTAGAAAAGAAATTCAAAGATAAATAAGAAATATATTCATTTAAAATAACCAAAGAATTGTTGAAGTTCTTTCAAAACAAGTAGAAAAGAAAATGTTAAAATTCAAGTTTTCAACACCGTAAGATGAATTGCTTTGTGAAAAACAATCATTGAGACAACACCATTAAATTTTGCATACTATATGAGGCTATATATATATATATGTGTGTGTGTGTGTATGTTTCCAAAGGATTTCTCCAACTATACAAATATCTACATTTTCATACAAGTATTTTTGGATAAAGAAAAGTTTGTAAACTTGTGTTTTGAAAACTAAAATTTTTGTGATGAATCTATACCTTATAGTTTTAGAATCCAAACGACCTTATATAAAAAAAATAACCTTAGAAATGGATAGATCTATTCGAATAGGTAGAAAACGACATGTTATATGTGAAATTCCGAGTTAAAATAAGCAGGTTATGACCATTTTCTATTAGAATTTCATTTTATGCGAATTTTTTATTAACATAGTGAAATAGAATTAGAAAGTTTAAGTAGAATTTCTACGAAATACTCATCTCAGGTATTTCTTTTATCTAGATGATGTGGAATATGAGATTTCCCTTCCTGAGGATTACTACGACTAAGAATAGATAAAAATGGACATGTATGGGAAATTCAGGGATATGTGATTCTATGCTAATGTGATGAAATGAGAATTAAGAATGTCATAACTTTGAATTGTTCGTTTAAGTATTTTGTTTACCTACATATATGCTTGCTTATTGTTGTTAAATTATTTGATCGTCCTTAAGAAACCTTAACAAGGTTTGATTTAAGAAAAATAAAACGTTTACGCACAGCATCCATTGAGTCACATTTCTTTCAGAAGGCTGCTACTCCTATGTGTAGAGTTAAATTTGCTTTTATCGTGCTGGGACACAGGCCATGTTCCTTCCTAGAGGATCCAAATCGCTCGGGGAATACAACTTTAGGGTCGGAGCTGAGCTAACGAACGCTTTAGGTAGGGCCCTGGGAATTTGCAGTAGAAGTCGATGATCTTCATCAACAATTCCGTAACCTTTGATACGAAGGGGTAAATCCGTTCTATATATAATTTTTGGATAACTATATATATTTGTGTAATCACATGATTGTTGCATAGCATGCATAGCATATGCGTGAAAATTTAATTGAGCTTGTTTGAAATCATGATGCCAATGAAAATGAATACCTCACTAAGCTAGTTGTAAGCTTATACCCCCATAGATTTTGTTGAAATAGGTATACCCATGGCCTTAATCGAAGATCATGACATTAAGGAAGTTATTGATGGATGTTAAACGTTTATGAAGGCAATGGGAACATAGGATGAAGTTACTTTGTAAGATTCTTTATATGTAATGTATGATATGTTGGAGATTTCTAAGGAGTGAATTTATATTGACTTGAAGATAATAGCAGCGTATGCCCTAAAATTTGTAATCAACTATGTTTATGTTTTATGATAAGTATTCTCCTTATCTTGTTACTTAACCATTATCAATATAAATTGCACTACTCTGATGTATTCCCTTAGTTCTGATGTATGCTTTGTACATGATATGGAAGCCTTTGCATGACTAAGATAGTCATTCTTAGGCTTTAGTATTGTGTATGGCAGACTGCCATGTTTATGGTACCCCTCAAGGCGTGATAGAATGATTGTTTGCTTTAGGATGATGGCAGGAGTTAGGTTTGGTAGAATTACCATGTATGTCGAATTCTCCTGCCATTATATTTGAATTTTGTCTAAAGCAATCTAGTAGGAGACATTAAGGTTTGAGCTGAATTTTTCCAATTAAAACTAAAAATTGGGGCTTTTGTCATTACATGGAAATTGAATATTTTGAATTCGAAATGGAACTATTGATTTCAATTAATTGTGCCCTAGGTTATGAAATTCATAAGTTAAGTGTTTTAGTTTTAAATCTATGCGAAATTGTTTTGAGTTTCCTAGGTTTATAATAGACTTTATGTCCTTCAATTGAACTGAATTGGGATAATATTTGGTATTTGAGAAGTATGACTTGTTATAGTGTTACATTCCTTTCTATGAAGTTTGAATTGAATAATTGGGACTTAATGAAATAACCATGAAATTCCCAATTTATATTCTATATGTGTGTTAATAAATTTATACATACTTTTGATATGTATTGAATATGATTTTTTTTTCATGATGAATTATGTGTTTTATTATTATGTTAAAATATTGAAATATTCTAGAATTTATTAAATATTTAGTTCATAAAATTTTAATTGTATTCATATGTGTAATTTATGATTTGAATGTGTTGAATTAAGTGGAGGAATGCATGTAACTAAGTCCTTATGTAGCAGAATTTTTAGGCAAAAAAATAAAAATAAAAATAAAAATAAAGCTATTAAACACTCATTAAGGCCTTAAGACAATGTCATTAAGTAACAAAAGGTTAAGTCATTAATTGCCTTAATAACAAATGCCTTAAAAGTCAAACAAGTAGATAATATCTACTCTTCAAACTTAAATTTTCGGGCAAAATTTCAGACCTTAGCCAAACCATTTCTCCAAGCTTCAAAACACCTCTTAACCCTCTAAAAGCTCCTCCAAGGGGTATAAGATTAAGCCCTTCATTTTCCATCACTTTTACCACCAAAAGATTGCTAGAGGACCATTAAACTAAAGCCTAAAGTTCTATTGGTGAGTTTATCTTTCATGTCTTAATCTTATGCATATATGTGATTTCTTGATAATAGGGTGCTTATGCTAAATATGAGAGATGATGTGTTCTATATGTTAATGGTAGTTTAAGTAGTATATTAAGGATACAAGAACTTATAGTATATGTTTTGTGTGTAGCAAGAAGTATGGGTGTTATTGAATTTGGGAAGAAGATGATGAATAGTGTTTTGAGATGAGTTTGATTATGTTAGATTTGTATTTGAGTTGGAAAAGAAGTTGAAAATATGATTAAAGAAGTTTTGAAAGTGAAAAAATGGGATTTAAGAAGTTAGTTTTCAAAAATTTGTAACTTGGAAAAAAGGCATTTCTGGAATCGGCAGGGCGTGTCTTTATGTGTTGTCAATCGACAGAGGAAATCGACAGGCCGTGTCGCCAAGCCGTGTCCCTTACTGCCCACTTTTTCCAGCCCGATGAGTTTTTGTATTTCAGTCATAACTATTTCACCCGACCTCCGATTGAGGTGATTCAAGTTGCGTTGGAAAGATAAAAAAGAGATCTACAACTTTTATGTTTTACATTTTCACAAATTTTAAACTTAACAATGCTTAAATTTTGATTCTTTCCCGATACTACTCTTTCCAAAACAATGTTAAAAGCTTATATTGGTTTACTAAATGTGTTTCAGCTTATGAAATGAATCTTTTTGAGTTAAAATGAAATAAATTAATGATATTTGATATGTAATGATGATCGAGTAATATAATTAAGCATGATTTAAGGATATTTGTATGATTTAATAAATTATTGATTATCTTTACTTATTTTAGGATCTTGTGATAACTTATTTGAATGTATTTGTATGGTTATGTATGAGATTAGTTGAAATGAGTTTAAACTAAGTGTGAATTGTGATAATTCTTGTTGAACAGTTATTGATCCTCGCTTGGCCACTCCCATTAATTCCCAAGCTAATACAGGTACGCAGTAACTTGCTTGTATGCTTGTCAGGATAGGCATACTTAAATTTGATATAAGTTCTAAATGACTTAAGTTATGCTTGAATTGCTTGTGTTTTCACCGTTAAATCCGGTCCGAGGAGCGGTAACTTATCATGATGCAATGATAGGTTAGTGTAGACGCTTAGGCCAATAGTCATGATGCAATGACTAGGCTCGGCGGATAATCGATAGGAATGTATAACTGAGCAACATTTACTTACTCTTGAGAGGAAATAATATAATCTAATTCAATGTTTATGGGAGCATGTGAATTGATTTATATTATGGATTGAGTTAAGTGAAGCTGAGTAACGGCTATATAACCTAGATGAGATTATTATTTGCAATGTAACGTTATCTAGGAGATATAGGTATTCGGGCTACCTATATCAACCCCCTGAGCGTTGTGAGCATTACTCAGGACCCCAGATATCCTCAGCTTGTCCCGGAGTTTGAATACTCCATTGTTGATTTGTTTAAGAAATATTAAAGAAAGATAAATGAAGCAATTGTTTTTGCATTGCATTAGTATAGGTGTGTATGGCTTCGCTTTTGTTTGTGTGCTATGTACTGGGCCTCTGGCTCACTTTTGCTATTTTCAGGTGTTGATGATTGTTATGATGATATGGGATTCGGGTCAGATTGGGAGAAGTTTATGGACGAGTGGGATGAGTAGGACCCTGTGGCGAGAAGTTTTTGAAGAAAGTTTTATTTCATGTGTTCATTTAACAAATGTATTTTGTATTTTGGAATAGAGGCTTGTTAGTTAAGCCTGGGTTGTATTAAAAGACTTAAAGTCTATTTTCTTCATTTTGTAAGACTTATGTATATTTTGTTGTGTCCTATGCTGGACACAAGGATGTAAATATTTCCTTAAATTTTATGTAAATAGATTACTCAAGTGAGTGATCCTTTTGTAAAAGCTTTTATAACAAGTTTTAGTAGTTTTAAAAACAATTCACATAACTGTAGATTAGGACAACCTTCCATATAATACGAAAGTATTATATGTGGTTGGGGACTTAACTTGCTAAGTCTTAAGGATTAGCAGGTCGGGTCTTTACACTTAATGTTTAAAACTAAGCTGGCAAACCTAAGGTGCCAACTTTGAACATAATTTTGCAGGTGTAGAAGTGTAGAATCCAATCCATGCACTGTCTTTGTTTGTTGATATGCCTAGGTGGAATGTTTTGTTATAATCTTGTTATATCATGTTGTAGGCATATGTATAGAGTGCTTTAACCCAATTGATTTAAATTTTTGCTAAAGTGTGTTGAAATTTCACTTGATAAAGGCCTTGTTGTTAATGACCATGGTTTATAGACTTAGACCAATTCTTGACACACTATTTCAATGACAACTTGTGTATTCCTTTTATGCTTAAATTGAATTTTGTTTTATAAGAGTGGCTCCAAAACAACAACTACCAAGAAAGAAATAAAAGACAGCAAAAGCATCTTCATCAGGATCATAGACCAGAAATGTTCTGTCTATTCAACAACATGCTAAAGATAGAAAGAAGAGGTTAGTTAAGATGGAGTTCTTGAATAGTCAATATTTAGATTGGGATCTATTAGAAGAATATGGTATTCAGGAGACAATCCAAAATTTGGTTCAAGATAAGACCTCATTTAGGCTTTTTGAAATAAAGGAACCAACTTACAAAAATCTGACCATAGAGTTCCTTTTACATTAAAGTTGGATCCTGACAAGAAAGAATTTACTTTCACCAGGTCTACGGGAGATCAATGAAATTACACTAAAGATGATGGGTTTGGTATTAGGATTATATGAGAGAGAGGAAGAATTGGTTACTTTGCCAAATGGTTTGACAGAGGAGATAACTCCTGAGGCATATTGGTTATAGCCAAATCATCCAAACAAGGATCCATTTATACCATCAAAGTCACTTGCCACTGCCTATCAAAATATGGAACACAAGCTACTCCATCATATTCTTGTAAATATCATTAGTTGCAAGAAAACTAGTAATAGTAAGGTGACTAGTTTTGATATGTTTTATCTGTTTGGCCTCATTTCAGGCTACATAACTGATTTTGGAAGTGGAGATAGCTAATTGATTTACATGCAAGCTGATGATATTGGGACAAAGTTCTTAATCTGTGGAGGTTATATAATGAAGTTGTTGAAAGGAATGGCTATATTCTAAGAACCTATAGGTGATGAAGTGATAGTAAGTAAGAAAATTCATTCTGCACATTTTAGGACTTGGAGATTGGTTAAAGTTCCTAGAAGGACTCAGCAAGCATAGGAGATTGAGGCTCAGGAGACTTAGCCTACAGTTGCACCCATAGATAGACCCTCCACATCCTCTCATCCTATTCCACCTTCTTCTTCTAGTTATGAGATTTGAGATGAGAAAATTCAGGGAGGAATTTAAATAAGAGAGGAAGACAAATAAGAAATTTAGAAATGCATTATTTAATGTGTTTAAATCAACCATTTCTTATCTTAATCCTACAACTGCCGAAGAGATGAAGTATTAAACATCTTCTGATGATTCGAAGTCCAATACACAGCTAGAAAGCTAGAGTCCCTACTGTCACACCCCAATGGGTACCCTAAACGTGACAGTCCGCCACACTCAATATTAAAGCTTAAGTATGACAACCTTAGCCATTCCCAAAAGCTTTTATATTAAGTGTAAGGCGTACTTTCACAACTTTAGAGGACCATGTATGGAATTATGTAGTTTAAGAGGATATAAATAACATATTTAAGAAAAGAGGATTTCATAATTATCATTCATTCATATCAATGGCTTTACGAACTTAGGGACAATTCTCTTGATTACTAATCTACTATATGAATATTTGCATGTTAATACTATGCTACACTTTATCTAAGTTTTTAATATCTAAAAGAGATTACCTGCCAGCAGGGTCTTCGTGGCCTTAACCATAAGTAAGGAAACTGCAAAAGATATCTATCGGGGTATAAGCTAATAGGCTTAGTGAGAACTATTTCAATAAATACTTCTTGTAACAATATTCAAACAAGTTGATTAAATCAAGCAAATGTAATGCAACAAACACGTGGGCAAACAAGCATATAGTTTTCCGGAACTATATGTTGAATGGATTTGCGCCCTCCATTCAGGGTTTGGTGATACATAACCTCAATTCAAGTAGTTTTAAATAAAAATTTTCATGCTCGCGAGCACTCATCGCCAAGCATTCCGAATCTACTTGATTGACCTTACTTTCGGATCTACCACCAAGCATATTCCATTAAGCCGCCAAGCAATCGCTTTCGGATCTCCCGCCAAGTGTTGCTTTCGACATGAGCTTACTATCCTTCTCACCCAAGGATAATAACCCAAAATGCAATGTGACTCACTTTCGTGGTATGCATGAATTCATTTATTTATAAGTCATAGCACAATTATTGTCAGATTTAAGGCGATCAAGGAATTTCATACAAATCAATATTATACTAAAACAACCATTAAAACAATTATGACTTCGATATTCTTAAAATTCTTTCAAAAAATTATTTACATACGTATCGGTTTATCTTTTTCCTAACTCTAATGCAACTAATTTACAAGCACAACAAGTATAGCATTTAATGGAAATAAACTCACGATGCCATGGTGACTATTCCTCTATGCGGGTGAGTCGTTCACACACTCCACTTAGTCGTAAATCCTTGGGGTAAAGGAATCCTTCCTCGGATCACCTAGCCAAAGAAAATACCCACAATGAGTTTTTCTTAATGATTTTCTTAAATTTTGACAAAACAATGTCAAAAGAAGTTAAAGTTCGTATAAAGGAATGTTCCAACTTAAAATGGCCATAACTTGGTCATTTTAACTTGGAAACGCGCATATAATATATCGATTTCTACCTACTCAAAAAGATCTACCCATTTCTAAAATTATTTCCATAAAAAAAAGCCATATAGGCTCCAAAACAGTGGTGACAAAATTCACCACGGATTTTCTAGCATAAAACATCTTTGGTTCAAGAAATCAAGATTTTGCTTGATAAATACTTAGTTATCTATATAGTTAAAAATTCTCTTTTTGATGACTACTTAGCTCATATTCATTCATGCTCAAGTGTTTTGTTGTCAATTTATTTTTCTTAAGAATATCATGTCGGTTTTGAAGTTGTTTTGGGAAAATATAGTTTACGAAATTTCCATGTTGGTAAACTTCTTGAAATGATTATGTTGTTTCTTTTCACTTACGAAAATGTTTCATCTTAGCTTATCTATACATATATATCTTAGTAACTTTTTGGAAATAAATTTTCGAAGTTTTCTATACTAATACTAATTTAGAGTTTTTAGAAAATACACTATTATTTCTATTTATTTTTCTTGTACAATCTTCTTTGTCTATTTGTTTTAAAATCTTTGCTCGAAGTTTCTCATTCTTTTCTCATGCTTCATAGAAATCATTTATAAAAGTTTATTTTCTTGGTAAAAACAAAGTGAATCAATATGTGACTTAAGAAACCTTTTTCTAAAATTTTTGTGGTTTCTTCTTGTAATTTGAAAAGAAATAACTTTATTATTTTCAAACCATAAATTTTCTTTGCCTATTTGTTTGCAAAGGTCTTTACTTGAAAATTCCAAAGAACCATTTTCTTTTGCAAAACAAAGTGGAATAAAGGTTTAAGTAGCTTTTTAAGTAAAAATAGTTTCTAAAATTATAGTGAGTCCTTTTTGTAACTTAAAAAGAAATGAGTTTATTTTTTTGTTATCTTATAGATTTTATGCTTTACGTAAACTTATTTCTAAGTGATAAAATCCTTCTTTTGTTTAATTAAAATTTTGGACAACAATCTAAATGAACATGATTATGAGGATAATAATAAACAAAATAGCATAAAACATAATAAAGTCAAGTATTGGAGTCTTAGCTTTTTCAAGGCTCCCGGGACTAAGAAGTAAACTAGTCCCAAAATGAAATAAAATGAAAGAAAGAAAACTTGTTTTGACTTGATGAGGACAAGTCTAAGACTAGAGACTATTCTTAATTTCAACAAGAAATAAATAAATAAATTGCAATGGAAAAGTAAATAAATTGCTTTGCATGAAATAAATAAATTGCAAGTGAGCTTATATGCTCTAAAGAATATGTATTTATATATAGATATATTAACAATAATAAAACAACATGAACATAAATGGATTGGCATGAACAAGAACAATACATGAATATAATGTAGTTTCCATAACTTGTAGTCTTTGGAAACTCACACTATGGTCATGTAAAGTTACATGACATGAAGAAGAAGAAAGAAATATAAAGTGGTTACCTAAAGAAGACTTTGATATGGTTATGTGGTTATGGGTTTTTGTTGTTGGTGAAAATTGTTGTGGAATTATTTTGAGAGAGTTTTGGGATAGTATTTTGAGAGAGTTTTGAGAGGAGATTTTGGGAGAGTTTTGGTATGAATTTGTAGGTAGTGAATGTGTGAAAGAAGTGAAAGAGGAGGGGGGTATTTATAGGAAATTGAGGATTGATTTTTGTGTGATTAAAATAAAAGAAAAATAAAACAATTTGAGAGGGAAAGAGGGACAAGGGGCGCCGACCATGCATGGGGGAGGGGGAGATTGATTTATTTTTTTAACTTTTTGGAAAATAAAAGATGTAATATGTGAGATAGATGTGATATAAAGTTATGGGAATGTAAAAAGTTAAGATTATAGGTTATGTAGAGTGTAAGAATTGGTGTAAGAAAAAGTAGAGATAAAAGAATAGTGTAGAATAGTAATGAATAGTGTAAGTAAAGTAGATATGACAATTAAAGTCCGGTAGTAAGAAAATATGCGTATAATAGCTATATTTGTTATTTTTATTTACCGAAAAATTACGAAACTGATATTTTTGGAAAACTTATATTTTTACCAGTCTAACGGTGTATTCAGAATATTTTTACTATTCCGAGCTTCTGGACACGTTTTTCGAGAACTGTGTCCGATCGGGTTCGAAGGACACCCGAATTTCGCGAAACTGAAATTTTTATAAAACCTATGGTTATTACGAACTATTCTAGCTAATTACCCCAACTTCGTTTTCTAGGGCCAAAGAAAACGGCAATACCGGATCTAGTTTGATACGGTAAACTAGGATTTTATTGACCTTTAGGGTTTCGTTTGACTTCTGATTTAGGGTTTTATGCTAAACCGATTCCGAAAATTTGGGGGTTTACACCTACTAGCTTTCCTTGATTTTCACCTTTTTTTTCATTTATTTGATGCTTGTACTTATTAAGCACCCAATTCATTTGGGTAGACTTTTGACATCTGCTTTTGGCCTGTACGGTGAGATAGTATTTTCTTTTTATTTTTGATCTTTTGGTTTTTTGTTTTTATGTTCTATGATTACTGAGCTACTAAAGCTTAAAGCTCTCCCTTAGGGAATGTCATTCATTATTTTGAAACATTGTACTTAGGGAAGTACCTACTTTTCTTTGCTTTTATTTCTTTTCTCTTAATTGATTTGATTGAGGAATAGTGAAGACACTGCTTAATTTAAGTGTAGGGGGAAGAAATATTTTAATATGATGAGAATATGACTTTGGATGTCTAATTTCTTGCTTTAATTGAATATCATAGACATCTGATGAGAACATGAATTCAAGACCACAGTTTGAACTTATTTTGTATCCTAAACATAACAAGGAAAAATTAAGCAAAAATTTTTCAAAACTTTTCATGAAATATGAATATTGTATTGAATGAATTGATAGCATCTAATGAAAAGAAAGAAAAATTGAAAATGACTTGCTTAAGTGCCTTACCCATCAACTGATGTCCTTAGAATATTTAGTTTAAATTAAGTGATAAAAAAAAATTATACTCAATCTTTTACTAAACAAACTATGTTATTTGTTATAGATTTTATAGAAATCATTAGAAATTGGTACTTAATTGTGATAAATGATATTTCGGGTCTTGAAGGAATTATAAAGCAAATACAAGAAATTGGACAAGACTTGTGAAAAAATTGGAGGAATGAAATATTCAACACCGGCTAGGATAGAGTCAACGTTATCAGCTTTCAAATGTAGGATTCATCAGCCTTCATTGCAGAGAACAAACGTCGACAAACTAGGATTTTATGTCGCTGGCGTATGGCTGGTGCAACCTATCCACAGTAGCTAAAACTTTAATGCCTTCAACCACGTCGCTAGCTTAATTCATATAAATTTACCAGTGTTTAATTTCAACAATAAACGCCGGCTTTTGGAGGATCAACGTCGTCAATGTTGAAGCGATGTATCTCATGCATAGTATCAAGTTTTTAAATGCCATTTTCTACCTGCTTTGTATGCTACCAGTGTTTCTTTGTTATTATTTAACGTTGGTAGGGTACACCGTCGGTGCACATTTGGTTACTACTGGTGTACAATGTGGTGGATCAAATTCCAAGGCTTTCTTCTACAAAAATTGATGCTACTGCTGACATTATTCATTCCTCCATTTGAATTCTTCTCCACATTTTCATTAGATTATACCTGATTTTAGGAATATTGAAAACCCTAGAGTGATTCTGTCATGCCCCAAGGTGTAAACCCCGGCAATTCTCGGTAGCTAGAAACCCCCGGGAGTTGGAAGCGAAACCTTAATCCGATCAGATTGAGTTTAGTGAATGAAGCCTAGGAACCCTAAATCCGGCTTTCCTTCGGTTTCATAGTAAAATAAATATTATGAAGTAAATGAATTTGAATTGTTGTTCCAAAGTACATTTCAAACCTTTGAAAGTTTTTAATTTGGGAATTTTTCAGTTTCGGGCCTTCCCGAGCCCAATTACGGAAAAGCATGCCCCGGGCCACGAATTCAAAAAAATATTCCGGAATATTCATTAGAACTGTAATTTTATAAGATTCCAAAATCAATTTCATAATTTTCCGAGCTATAAAAATTACAGTTATAGCTTTTCCCGTGTTTTCGGAACAACCGGTAAAGTAGATGTCTTGTCTACTATTCACAAGTACAACCTACACTACACACTACCCATACCCTATTCTTACATCCTTACAACTACTCATTTCAATTTTCTTTTCCAAGAAAAATTGTCTCTTAAATAATTATTACACTTATTACAAATTCATTTACTAAATTACAAATATCAAATTTTTAAAACACACACACACACACACCTACATGATGGCCGGCGCCCCCCCTTGTTTTTTTTTCCCTCATTTAATTATTTTTATCCCATTTTGTAAAGCTAAACCCTAATTTACTTCATATATATACATAATATACTCTCTCTCTTCTCATTTTTCTCCTCATTTTAACTTTTGAAAAGAGAAAAACTCTCTCCTTTTACCCTCTTGATGCCGTGAGCTTGCCCCCTTCCCTTCCTCACATTTCCAACTTTGTTTCTTCTCTATTTCACTTCACTCCATTGGTGATTCCGAGCAGGACGACACTCTACCTCCCGATTATTATTATTAAGAAGTTTGGTGTCCAATGGCCGAGTGAGTTTACTTCCATTCTCAATTAATGCATGTGATGTAATGTAGTGGCACTAGTGATGTAGGCAAAGATAAAAGAAATTGTATAAGCATGATGGGGTATATGGAATTATTTATGGTTGATTGTTGATATGTGAAATGGAGCTTAAGGTATATCGAAACCGGTGTTAAGATATTGAGCTTTATAGAATCTTATGATGAATGTCTGCGAATACTTGTTGGTCACTTAAAAGAATTGAATTAATGACTATTCGACTCCGACTATAAATTGAATTCATTCATGTCACGATGGGGTTGGAGCATTTGCATTGTTGGTTATCGTGATCCATAAAACGACTTGTGGTTAATCGTGATCCATAAAACGACTTGGTTAATCGTGATCCATAAAACGAATTATTATTAGTTGACCGTGAGCTTAAACGGCGTCGTACCGCAGGATTCGTTAATCTGCTAACCCGGGATGGAGGGCGCAAGTCCATCCACATATGATTTCCGGTTGGTCATATGTTTGTGATCACATTTGTTTGATGCATACACTTGCTGAATAATTACTTTGACTGATTATGTAATTGCGTTATGGAAGTATTGCTCACTAAGCTAGTTAGCTTACGCCCCATAGTTTCTATCTTTTGCAGCATGAGTTTATATGGCTTAGGCCAAGACAGCACAGCGCAGGTACCGGAGATAGGAGTTTCCCTAGAAGTTTAATTCATTCCTTTTTGTATAGACTTCCATTGGAAACTAAGGACTCTGGATGACTGTAATAGACTGTTATTCTTTTGCGGGGGAATGCCCCTTAGATTTTGTAAACTTAAATTATGCGTTTTGATTTATTATCTATGGCTAATGAATGCCTCGTTAAACTGTTTAACTCCATTTGTTGAAGTATTCTATTGTCGTAAAGGAACGCTTTACATCTACTTAAGACTTCCGAAGGCCCCGGGTAGGGAACTCGAGAGTCTTACTTAGTATGTGGCGGGCTGTTACGTTTAGGATACCCTACGGGGCGTGACAGTTTAAGTTGGTATCAGAGCACTAGGTTATAAAACAAGACAATAGAATTAAAAGAAACCGACCTAGAAATCTAATACTAGGTTAAATGGAGTTAAAAATTTTCTTGCTGAGTCTAATTAGTAGTATTGTTTGATGTAGGTCTCTCTGGGTGAGACTAGGGAAAGGGCAAGGAATTTTACAAAGAGAAAATGAAACGATGGTAGAATATAGACTGAGGCTAAGGAATTGTGTGAGGATTTTGCCTAGCCCGACATCCCCGACCCTAGGGGAAATGTACAGGTTATGGAAGGATGGGCTGAGATATACCAGATGGGCTTCAGTAGTGGATCAATTGAGTTATGATCCTATGGGAAGAAGGAGCTGGACAAAGTTAGAGACAATCTATACTCTAGAGAGGATCATGGTTGATTACGGGCGTGAGCCCATGACGAGAGAAGCCACATTTATCTTGAAAGGTGGAGGAACCGAACCCCTCCAGATTTTAGGGTATGGATCCCCATAGGACCCTTATATGTTTATGCTCATGATAACTTATATGATCACCTGACTGGAATATAGCTGATGCATGGAATCACATCACCTGGCATGCAATCTATTTGGACATCCTCCCCCCCCCCCCGTGTAATAGCTCCACCTCCAGCTATTGATATAGGTATGCAGCTGAATGGAGCGCTGTGATTGGAGAGGATGAAGAGGAAGAAGAGGAGGAGGAGGATCCCGAGGAGGATCCGAACTGGGAACAAAATGAGGTACCTAGGACCCCTACCCCCCTGTTGAACCAGAAGTGCAGGTAAACCCAGAACCCGATCAAATTATATGGGATTTTAACCGGATGTTGGAGATACCAGAGAGTGGGAGGGTAGAACCCGAGGTAGATTCCAGGCTATGGAGAGATGTGTATGTGGAGGGTGAGAACCCACCTGTGCTTGACCTAGCAGTAGTAGAACCCGAGGCCCCAGTGCCTATGGAGACTGAAAATGTGGCAGATGAGCCTGTGAGAGAGCCTGAAGTAGAGGTGAACCGCCTAGGTGAGCCCGAGATAAGAGGTGAGGAGGAGAAGTAAGCCCGCAGAGGGGCAAGGGACTGAAGAAGAAGAAGAAGAAAGTGAGGATCCGGAGCCTCTAGTCCGACCCGCTAGGAAGCGGAGGATGACCACCAGGGAGTATCTTAGCTTGTTCGTCCGACAGGACGATGGTGGTTCTACCAGCAGGAGACGACTCCTAGCCCGACCCCCGACGCTCTAGTGATGAGTAGAGACCGGGATGTTAGCTAACCCATAAAGTCCAAGCGGAGTCCTGATTTTCTTATTTTTGTAGTAGGCAATGCGGGATGCCAATTGCCTTAGGATTTCAGGATAGTTAGTGTTTTTTTTGTTCTTTTTCCCTGTATTTTGTCATGTTTTCGGGAATAGGGAAATTGATTAGAATAGGAAGGAGCTTAGCTAGCCAAATTTTGGGAACTAAAAGTTGATGTAATATTTGTATGGCTCGCTAAAGAAATGAAAAGGATCACTTTTGTTTTAAAGAAATGGAGTTGTGAAAAGTACGCATTCTAGTCATGATACATAAGAGAACATTAACTGCATATAGATTGCATAAGCATTCACTCATTCGCATTATTGTTGTGAAATATCAATTGTTACACTATGTGTGGATTCTTCTATTTCCTTGTGTTCTTTTAATTATTCCTTATTTTCTTTTATGGATTGATATTTGACTCATCTTATGACTTTATTATTATGCATTCCTTTTTCTTCTAAGTTTAAATTCCAGATTCTCGCAACTTCTGAGCTTGTTATTAATCTTATTCCTTTGAAACCTAAAACCCTAAATGCTAAAAATCCATTAAACATTGTGTAAACAGACGAACCGACGAACTCGGAACCAAGGACAAGGGTCTAATCCTAATGAAGCCGATCAACCGGCTATACAACAACCTGACCCCCAAGGAGTAGCACCCCAAAACCAACAGGGCGATGTACTAAATGCGATTGGGCAATTGGCCAATCTTCTTAACACCTTCATCCAGAATCAAAATCCAGTACAGAACCCACACCCAGTCAGAGTGCCGGGATTCAGCACCACATCCGCCGCCCGCAGATCATCGGGAAATGACTGCGGAGGCACCTGCTCCACAAGAGGAGCATCCTATAATGTGCGGCCGCCACCCCCGCCATACAGGAGACCCCACCGAAGCTCTTTACCGGACTTCATTAAGAGCAACCGGTACTTTGATGGGGCATTCGGCAAGCCGGATGAAGCTGAGGATTGGTTGGCTCAAGTGGAACGTTCTTTTGCTGCATACGAGATTCCCCTTACTTGCAGCTAGAGAATATGGGACGTATATGTTAAGATACAATGCTCGAGTCTGGTGGGACTCCAAGAGAAGGAATTTGACTCCCCGGCCACCTGGGAAACCTTTCGCCGGGAATTCTTGAATAATTATTTTCCCTCTAGCTTGAGGGTGAAGTATAGTGCGGATTTCCTTCATGTAAAGCAGAAAGGGAGAACGTAGAGCAATATGAAACTGAGTTTGTTCACTGCTGCAGTATGCCCCTGAATCTTTCAGGGATAGTGAGGAATTAAAGAAGCAGGTATTTCTGGGAGGCTTGGACGAGGAACTGCGATCAAGCTAGAAGAGTTCGGAGTAAGAACCTATCCCGAGATGGTAGAAAAGGCTCGGGTCATTGAAGGGGCTAGGAAAAGGAAGTATCAGGAGCCCGAAAAGAGAGTATTCGGGAAGAGGCCGTTTGATGCCTCGAGCTCAGGGTTCAAAGGTAAACGGTACAGGCCGTACCAAGGGTTTAAAGAGGAGTCTAGCAGCAAGCCGACCCAGTTCAAGACCAATGTCACATGTTGGAAATGTAAGGGGACACATGCACCTAGGCAATGCCCGCAGTTGAGGAACAAGTGCTATTTTGTGGCGATGCTGGCCACATGGTTTTTACGTGCCCGAAGAAACTGGCAGTAACTTGCTTCATTTGCAAGGAAAAAGGGCACTTAGCTTCCGAATGTTCACAACGAAAGAGCGTGGCCACCCGACCCTTCGGAGCCTCGAGTAATACCAACCCCTTGAGGTCTGGTAACAAGAGCGGAAGTCGAGCAGCTTCCGCGATGCACGGGATGAGGCTGTACAATTTGGAAGGCCAATGGATGGTGGAAGAAGACGAAGATGAGGACGTAGTTGGCAGCTTTGGATCAAAGCGAGAATTGATGGTGGCCTGGTGACAGGTTAGTAACAGAAACCCCTCCTAAGTTGAAATTAAGTTGTTTAAATTGATTTATTGTTTAAATGAAATTGTATATATTATGGAAAGCTGGAAGTAGAGACCCTATGTGGATAGCCTTAAGAATATTTTAAGGTTCATATGTGATGGGTGTTTGTTGACCTCAGGACACATACAAGTAAATAGCGTGGAAGCCTATGCTTTGTTTGACACGGGAGCGACCCACTCGTTCATCACCTATAGTTTGGCCAACCGACTCGGATTGCCCATAGCCACAACCACGGTTAGCTTGAGGATTAAGACCCCCACGGGAGTGTTGTGTCGACCCGAGATCTGATAAAAGACTGTCCATTGGAATCCTGATCGCCACTCCAAAAGTGATTAATTGTGTTGGAAATGAATAAATACGAAGTTATCCTCGGGATGAATTGGCTAAGTAGAGTAAAGGCAATAGTGGATTGCCAAAGAAGGACTGTATGTTTTTATGATCAATCGGGAGAAAAAGTAGAATTTATGGGAGAGGCCTTAGTCCCAAGAAGGTTGATCTAAGCTCGTTCGAGTTGATGATGGAGGATGAGGAGATAACCGATTGAGGATGTCTTGGATGAAGGGGAAACCTGAGGAAAAGAATATTCCAGTGGTGAATGAATACTTGGATGTGTTCCCAGAAATTTTGCCGGGATTACCGCCAAGAAGAGAAATTGACTTTGAGATTGTGTTGGCTCCAAATACCGAACCGATATCTAAAGCGCCATACCGGATGGCACCGGCTGAGTTGAAGGAGCTAAAGACGCAGTTACAAGAACTTCTGGACCAGAAATTTATAAGACCAAGTGTATCGCCATGGGGCGCACCCGTCTTGTTTGTGAAGAAGAAGGACGGATCGATGAGGTTGTGTATCGACTACCGGGAATTGAATAAGGTGACTGTCAAAAATCGATATCCCTTACCAAGAATCGATGATTTGTTTGACCAGCTGCAAGGAGCTTGTGTGTTCTCACGTATTGACTTACGTTCGGGGTATCATCAGCTAAGGATTAAGCCTGAGGATGTGCCTAAGACAGCTTTTCGTACTCGTTATGGGCACTACGAGTTTCTGGTAATGTCATTTGGACTGACTAATGCACCGGCTGCATTTATGGACTTAATGAATAGAGTCTATAAGCCGCTTTTGGATAAATGTGTGATAGTCTTTATAGACGACATCCTCATATATTCAAAGACCAAGAGCAACATGAGGAGCATCTCCGTTTGGCATTGCAAACCTTACGAGATAACAAGCTGTACGCCAAGCTGTCCAAGTGTGACTTTTGGTTAGACAGGATATCCTTCCTCGGACATGTGGTAACGGGTGATGGGATATCAGTTGATCCCGAAAAGATCAAGGCGATAGTGGATTGGAAGCCACCACAAACAGTTACTGAAGTAGGAGTTTCTTGGGATTGGCTGGCTACTATCGCAAATTTGTGAAGGATTTTTCAAGATAGCTAAGCCGCTGACTCAATTGACTCAAAAGAACGAAAAATTCATTTGGACAGACAAGAGAGAACAAAGTTTTCAGGAACTAAAGCGACGACTGGTCTCGGCACCGATTTTGGTTTTACCAGATCCGGAAAAGTCTTACACGGTACATAGTGATGCTTCGAGAAATGGTCTTGGATGCGTCTTGATGCAAGAACGGAAGGTCATTGCGTATGCTTCTCGGCAATTGAGACCGCATGAGCAGAATTACCCTACGCATGATTTGGAACTAGCTGCAGTTGTCTTTGCCTTGAAGTTATGGCGACATTATCTGTATGGACAACGGTGTGAGATATACACAGATCATAAAAGCCTTAAATACCTGTTCACACAGAAGGAGTTGAACATGCGGCAAAGGAGGTGGCTGGAATTAATAAAAGATTATGACCTGGGGATAAATTACTGTCCAGGAGAGTAAATGCAGTCGCGGACGCCCTAAGTCGGAAGAATCACGGGGAGGTAGCCGCTTTGATTACAAGCCAGAAGGAGTTGATTAAGGAATTTGAGAAATTAAGGATCGAGTTCATAGATCGAAGTGCTGAGCTTGAGATATCTAACTTGGTGCTGGAACCAACCCTCGTAGAAAGAATCAAAGAAGCACAAGGTATGACGAAGTGATACAAAAGATAAAAAGGGAAACCCAAGCGGGAAAGTACCTTGACTTTGCCGTGGATGAGGAAGACGTGATCCGATGAACGGAAGGCTGTGCGTACCAGAGGATGAGGAGTTGAAGAAGGAAATAATGAGTGAGGCACATAACTCCGGGTATACCATGCATCCGGGAGGCACCAAAATGTACCAAGATTTGAAAAGTTGCTATTGGTGGAATGGGATGAAGCGAGATGTGGCAGATTATGTAATGAAGTGCGCAGTATGCCAACAGGTGAAGGTAGAGCACCAGAGACCGGGCGGATTGCTAAAGCCCTTACCCATTCCTGAATGGAAGTGGGATCAAATATCCATGGATTTTGTTTGTGGCTTTCCCAAGACTCCATCGGGTTGTGATGCAATATGGGTAATAGTGGATCGGTTAACTAAGTCGGCGCATTTCCTACCCATAAATATGACCTATTCAATGGAAAGGTTAGCCAAGATTTATATCAGAGAGATCGTAAGATTACATGGCATACCTGCAGGGATCATCTCAGATAGAGACCCGAGATTTGTGTCCAAGTTTTGGACGAGCTTGCAGAAGAGCTTGGGTACTAAATTGCATTTCAGTACGGCTTACCATCCTCAGACCGACGGACAGTCTGAGCGGACGATCCAAACCTAGAAGACATGTTAAGGGCGTGTGCCCTGGAATTCAAAGGGAATTGGGATAGTCATGTACACCTAATCGAGTTTGCCTATAATAACAGCTATCACTCCACTATCCAGATGCCCCGTATGAAGCTTTGTATGGACGGCGTTGTAGGTCCCCTTTGTTTTGGGATGAGTGGAAAAGGTAGCAATTGGGCCGGAATTGGTACAGGAAGCCGCGGATAAGTGAGGTTGATTCAGCGGAAAATGAAGGAAGCCCAGGATCGACAAAAGAGCTGGGCAGACTTGAAAAGAGAGCTTGAATTTAAAGTGGGTGATCATGTGTACCTGAAGATAAACCCGATTAAAAGTATCAAGAGGATGCGTACCAAGGGAAATTAAGCCCGAGATACATTGGACCTTTTGAGATCTTAGAAAGAGTCGGAGACCTGGCGTATCGGCTAGCCCTACCACCTAATTTGTCCGGGATTCACAATGTGTTCCATGTGTCAGTTTTGAGGAGATATGTTGCCGACCCAGAGAGGATTCTGGAATTGGAACCAATCCAGTTGAAGGAAAACCTGACATATGAAGAACACCCAGTAAAGATATTGGATAAGAAAACTCAAAGGCTACGAAACAAAGACATTCACTACGTGAAAGTGTTATGGAGGAATCATGCCTTTGAAGAAGCAACCTGGGAAGCGGAAGATGAAATCCGGAGAAAGTACCCCGAGATATTTGAAGGACAAGGTACGTCAGTTCCGTTTTGAGGACAAAACTTTATTTAAGGTGGGGAGGTTGTAAACCCCGGAATTCTCAGTAGCTAGAAAACCCCGGAGTTGGAAGAAACCCTAATCCGATCAGATTGAGTTTAGTGAATGAGCCTAGGAACCCTAAATCCGGCTTTCCTTCGGTTTCATAGTAAAATAAATATTATGAGTAAATGAATTTGAATTGTTGTTCCAAAGTACATTTCAAACCTTTGAAAGTTTTAAATTCGGGAATTTTTCAATTCCGGGCCTTCCCGAGCCCAATTACGGAAAAGCGTGCCCCGGGCCACGGATTCAGAAAAATATTCCGGAATATTCATTAGAACCGTAATTTTATAAGGATTCCAAAAATATCAATTTCATAATTTTCCGAGCTATAAAAATTACAGTTATAGCTTTTCCCGTGTTTTCGGAACAACCGGTAAAGTAGATGTCTTGTCTACTATTCACAAGTACAACCTACACTACACACTACCCATACCCTATTCTTACATCCTTACAACTACTCATTTCAATTTTCTTTTCCAAGAAATTTGTCTCTTAAATAATTATTACATTTATTACATTTCATTTACTAAATTACAAATATCAAATTTTTAAAACACACACACACACACACACATGATGGCCGGCGCCCCCCCTTGTTTTTTTTTCCCCATTTAATTATTTTTATCATTTTGTAAAGCTAAACCCTAATTACTTCATATATATACATAATATACTCTCTCTCTTCTCATTTTTCTCCTCATTTTAACTTTTGAAAAGAGAAAAACTCTCTCCTTTTACCCTCTTGATGCCGTGAGCTTGCCCCCTTCCCTTCCTCACATTTCCAACTTTGTTTCTTCTCTATTTCACTTCAAGACTCCATTGGTGATTCCGAGCAGGAAGACACTCTACCTCCCGATTATTATTGTTAAGAAGTTTGGTGTCCAATGGCCGAGTGAGTTTACTTCCATTCTCAATTAATGCATGTGATTGTAATGTAGTGGCACTAGAGATGTAGGCAAAGATAAAAGAAATTGTATAAGCATGTTGGGGTATATGCGAATTATTTATGCTGTTGATTGTTGATATGTGAAATGGAGCTTAAGGTATATCGGAACTGGGTGTTAAGATATTGACTGCTTTATTAGAATCTTATGATGAATGTCTGCGAATACTTGTTGGTCACTTAAAAGAATTGAGTTAATGACTATTTGACTTCGACTATAAATTGAATCCATTCATGTCACGATGGGGTTAGAGCATTCGCATTGTTGGTTAATCGTGATCCATAAAACGACTTGTTGGTTAATCGTGATCCATAAAACGAATTATTATTAGTTGACCGTGAGCTTAAACGGCGTCGTACCGCAGGATTCATTAATCTGCTAACCCGGGATGGAGGGCACAAGTCCATCCACATATGATTTCCGGATGGTCATATGTTTGATGATCACATTTGTTTGATGCATACACGTGCCTGAATAATTACTTGCTTGACTGGATTATGTTAAATTGCGTTATGGAAGTATTGCTCACTAAGCTAGTTAGCTTACGCCCCTATAGTTTCTATCTTTTGCAGCACGACTTTATATGGCTTAGGCCAAGACAGGCTACAGCGCAGGTACCGGAGATAGGAGTTTCCCGTAGAAGTTTAATTCATTCCTTTTTGTGTAGACTTCCATTAGAAACTAAGGACTCTAGATGACTGTAATAGACTGTTATTCTTTTGCGGGGGAATGCCCCTTAGATTTTGTAAACTTTAACACTATGCGTTTTGATTTATTATCTATGGCTAATGAATGCCTCGTTAAATTGTTTAACTCCATTTGTTAAAGTATTCTATTGTCGTAAAGGAACGCTTTACATCTACTTAAGACCTTCGAAGGCCCCGGGTAGGGAACTCGAGAGTCTTACTTAGTATGTGGCGGGCTGTTACATTTAGAATACCTTACGGGGCGTGACACAAGGGATACCTTAAACGTGGTAATCCGTCATATACAATATTAAGACTTAAAAATGACTACCTTAGTCACACGAATGTCTCGATATTATATGTAAGGCATACAACACAATAATAGAAGATACTGGTGGAAAATGTAATTTAAGTAAGTAATATAAAGCATGCAAGAATCTAGATAAACATTAATCCACATATAAATTCATAAGTTCATTGCAGAAGCATTAGGGGCAATCCCTTGCTAAAAGTTTTCCAAGGATCGAAACATAAATACTACGTTCTTATAATAAAACTTAAATAACTTCACCAAAAGATTTTAAAGAAAGTCCGATCTAGGTCCTGATTGAATTTCTCCCCAAATACTTCCAAAGATGACTTACACGGATAAATAGAGATCGTGGGTACAAAAGCAAATGCTCCTATGCATACAAAAATCTATAGGTGAAATGACCTAGATTTCAATTTTATTCAAATTCCATGTGTTTAAGTATTTTATTAAAATGTTGAATTGAATGAGCATGGTTATGTTGTTAATAGTTTAAGATATATGATTATGCATATGTATATGTTGACATTAATATTTTGTTCTATATGCATTAATGTGTGTGTAATGAAATTATTAATGTTGTCTTTTGCACATTAAGATGTTAAGTTAAGTTAGATTAATAAATCAACTATAATTTCACTTAAGTTAGTTGATTGAGTTTCTAGTAATTAAGTAGCATTTATGCCCTAAATGTAAGCCAAATGAGATCCAAATTAAAGCCAAATGCAACCTAAGTTAATATAGGCATTAAGGGGTAAATTTGGAATGTGTTAAAGTCAAAATTAAGTTAATTTGACTACTTTTTGGGACAGCTCAAAATTTTATCCGAATTTTTTTTCTTTTCTCTTCTTTCTTTTCTTCTTCCATTTCCCTCTCCATTTCCAATTTCAAGCTTAAATTAAGGGCAATAGCAAGCTTTGGAAAACAAGCTCTCTCCAAAGCCAAAGCATTTACATGTGAGTGGATTTAATTGTGATCATTGTTTTGTTTTCCTTTCTTGTAGTAGTTGTAGGGTTATTGGATGAATTGAGTTTAATGTTGGTCAAATTGTTTGTTCATGCTTTGTATGAGTTATGAATGAGTTATAGGAGTATGTGAGTTTGTGCATGCATGGTTGAAGTGATATGAAGTGTGGGGAGTAAGTGAAGAGAAATTGTGTAGAGAAACCTAGATTGGTTTGATGTGGAGTTGAAGTGTTTAATTGTGTTGAATTCTTGTTTTTAAGTTGATAGGATTGAGTAGAATATGTAGGAGTGAGTATATGAAGTTGGAAGTGTAGTTGAGAAAGAATTTGAAGTGTTTTGACATAGAATTTTACAAAGTGGAAAAACAGGGGATTTGAATTTTCGTTTAAGCCTGTTTTTAGAACGTACGCCGGTACCTGGGAATTCAACGCTGCCGGCTTAGAGGCAGCGTTGGATTCAAAATTTTTAAAGCTGGATGAAAGCCGCCGGCTTTCACTAAGAAAGTCAGCCGGCGTTCTTTCGTTCATATTGTACGCCGGCCGCTGGGAATCAAGGGCGCCGGCGTAAGTGTCAAAGCTGCCCGCATCTGGGTAAGCGGACGGCTTAGACCTCTCTGGACGTTTTTGAAAATTTTGGTTTTGGATTCTACGCCGGCTCAAGGCCGCCGGCGTAGGATACAAAGGCTGACGGCGTACCCTTGTACACTGCCAGCGCTGGCAGTGTGATTTTCAGAACATTGAGCACCGGCCCAAAGCCGCCGGCTTTGGCTGCCGGCCTATCCCCTGTGCTTTTGAAATTCAAAAACTTTTTCCAAAATTTTCCAAAGTTTGTTATTTGAGCAATTGAGTTTTTATTAATAGATTTAAGATATAATAGGATGTTTAAATGCTTATTTGTGACCTTATATTCAATTATTTGGATTTCCTTGATTAATTGTGATATGGATTTAATATGTGTATAATTGTGATAATGAAATCCATACTTGTTGATTTATTGATTATTGTGACATTCTATTATAGTTAAGGATTCTTCGGTTAGTTCATCACCGAGAGATCCTAGTTCTATACTAACGGGTTTCAGGTACGCAATAACTTGTTTGATGTTTGCTAGGACCAGACATTCTAATTTGACCTAAATTGATTCGGCTTAACAATTGAATGAATTGGATGTCTATTACGCTGTTTAATTTGGTCCGAGGAGCAGCAAACCTGTCATGATGCAATGACATGTTAGCTAGGCGCTTAACCAAGTCATGATGCAATGACTTTACCATGATGCAATGATACGCTATGATGTAATAGCGATTCTTTTGGTTAAGTGGGTAGCCGATAGGGAGGAATTGTATCCGTGTAACGTTTGCTTAAACTCAGGGGGAAATACCATGATTTAGTTCAAAGTTTATGGGAACTTGTGAACTAGGTTCATGTTATGGACTAAGTTTAAGTAGAGTCGGGCAACGGCTTTTAAACCCTAGATGAAGCTATTATCTTCATGAAATAGATATAGGAGATATAAGTATTCGGACTGCTTATATCAACCCCCTGAGCAACTGCTGTTACTCAGGATCCCTAGATTCCTGAAGTGTGACCGAGGTTTGAATACCCTCTTGTTGATTTGTGAAAGAAAGTGTAATAAAGATAACCACTTGTTCTATGATGCATTACATCAATTGGATGACTTGTTATGCATTGGTTATTGTGTACTGGGTCTCTGGCTCACTTTTGCTGCTTTGCAGGTAATGGAGACGAGTATTACGATGACTTGGGCTATGGGTCCGATTTCGAAAGATTTCTGGACGAGTGGGATGAATAGGATCCGGTGACCCGGGACTTTTAGAAGACTTTTTGCTAAAGACAAGCTATGTATAGAAGGCTTGTTAGTTAAGCCAATTTCTTTTGTAATGACCTTAAAATCCTTTAGGGTCCTCATGTTTTGAGAAAACATGTAATTTGTTTTTGTAGTGTCATGTATTGACACAAAGCGATGTTTATTTGATGTAAATATATGTATAGATTGCTTTTGTTAGCAATCTTGTTTTATTTAAAAAGTTCTTTACAAAGTATAGTGATTTGATCAAACAATTTGCATAAACTGTTAGTTTTAGGACAACCTTACATATAATGTGAAAACGTTATATGTGGTTGGGGATCCGATACTCTAAGTCTCGGATTTAGAGGATCGGGTCTTTACAATAGGGGTGTAAGCATTACTAGCTTAGTGAGAACATTCCCGGTTTACCATACTTGAAACAAAAATTGTCAAACAATTTTAATTATTCGAACGAGTGAGATGCAACAAATATATGAGCATACAAGACATATGGTTTTCCAGGAATCATATGTTGAATGAATTTATGCCATTCATTCGGGGTTGAGTATACTGGCTAATTACATCTAACAAATAAATTTATAATTCCTACCATCTACTAATCGCCACCAAGATATATAGATCTTACCAGCTACTACTCGCCACATGCATATACTACCAGATATGCCAACTATCACTATCATACATTTATCCCACAAAATGTACAATAGCGCATGCAATGAGACTCTATTCATGAAGTGGACGATTCAATTTTTATTAAGAGTCTAGCATTTAGTTAATTTATTTTGAATGTGATCATACAAGTTTCAAACATTCCAACATGGTGGTAAAACATACAATTTATTAAAAACAATTCAAGATTCGATATACTTAAAACCAATTCAATAAGCAATATAAATCACATGCACTTTTCCATTTTATCTTTTTCCTAGTTCTGGTGCCCCCTAAACTTAGAAGCATAATCATGAGTATGTAAAATAAAGGGAAGTTAACTCACTCGGTCATGTCTTGATTGTAGCTCCCTTAATCAAAATAGTCCTTAGGGTAGCAAACATGGTCTTCTTTATTTCATAAACAAAAGAAATACTCAAAATGAGTATTCTATGGAATTCCTATTCAAGTTTTCTAACTTTAGCTTCTATTTGCGAAAAAATTCGTATTGGTGGAAATTCCAAATTAAAATGGCCATAACTTGCTCATTTTAACTTGAAATTTCACATATTATTTGTCGTTTTCTACCTACTCGAAAAGATCTATCTATTTTTAAGGATATTTTTATCAAAATAGATCATTTTGGTCCCAAAACAGAAGGGGACAAAATAGTTACGAAAATTCACAGCTTTCAAAATACAAAATTTCCTAAACTTTCCTTCATCAAAAAACCTTTAATCAAATACATGGACATTTGTATAGTTGAAAAATCTTTTGAATATATAAATATACTCACATTGTATGCGTGAGTTTTGTGGTTTTGTCTCATCATTAATTTTTCATAAAAAGTTTGTCTTTAAGAGTTTAAAAGATAAAAACATTGAAAATTTCCCTTTAAGTTGTTGAAAAGAAACTAAAAAATTCTTGGGTCATTATAAGTGATCGTTCTCTCATTATAATTTCATTTCCTAACTTTTTTAAAGATAATTTAATTTTTCAAAAACTTGATTTTCTTAAGATACCTACCAATTTTTATTTCTAGTGGTTAAAATTAAGTTAAGTGGTTGATGATGTCTAATGTTTTAAGTTGTGTTACATGTATATGTAATCCCCTTAATTTTACACAACTCGATTATAATAAATATTATAAATAAAATGTAGAATCATAAAAGAACTATAATAAAAATATCAGAAATCACTCTAAATTTTTTGCGACTTAAATTTTAAGTATAAACAATATTAGAATAAAGAATCTTTATCAATAAGACTTTAAAGATACATAATATTTGAAATAAAGTAAATAAAAGAATAAAGAAAACTGTTTAATATTTAAGAGCCAAAGTTTTAATAGTCGAAAAATATCAATACCTTTAAGTTAAATAATTTCGAGTCTATAAAAACTAAAATTATGATCTAATCTAGTAACTTATAATTAGAAAAAAGGAACAAAGTAACAAATATAGAATAAATATTAAATTACTAATCTAATAAAAACACTAGAATAAATCTATAAATAGTAACGAATTCATAGTAATTTCAAACCCTATAAATTTATAATAAAGCCAAATTAAGAGCAATATAATTATTAATTTATCAAAATACCTTCAAAGAAAACTCTTAAACAGATAAAAAATAATTTACGATAGTAGGTATAAAAGCTAAAAAGTAAAAGCCTTAAACTAAAGATTTTATGTATACCATAGTATTTAGAATATTTAATACCAATAACATGTAAATTTTTATCTAAAAATATTATCGAATCAGTATTTATCATATATGTCATTTAGTCCTGCAAAATTGACTTTTTGCATAAGTTTATATTTTTGCCCACTCCTTACATAGTTGGTTATAAATTCATCATCTTTTCTTTGTTTTTGTATCTCCATTCATCCTACCTCTCTTACATTTTTTCTATTTTCTTTTCACATTTTCCCTTCTCTTCATTTTGGTTCTTCCCCTACATGTAACCAACGGAGGCAAAACTCTTAAAATAATTGACATATTTGTACCCGTTTAGCTTAACAAACTACCTTAAAATTAGATAATTACTTAACTAAACATTATTATAATATTTTTTCTTTAATCATTGGCACAAATTTTGTACACATACGGTACAACTTGGGAGCAACTACAGTACAAGAACTTTAGATTTACGATGAAGAATTCCTTAAAGAAGTTGTAGCCGTAATTCACTTGCACATTGTCCCAACTTTCACATTTTAAGTCAACAATTCAACACCTTAAACCAATCAAAGAAGGACAGCTTAACAAACTCAGTAAATGCAGCTTAACATGAAAATTGGAGAAGTCAAATCAGTTGGAGAGGATTTCCATAGCCACCTCTCTCTTCTCCCTTCTATATATATATATATATATATATATAATATCTTCATTATTAATAAGAAAACAAAGCTATCAAGTATAACAAACAAACACCCCAAGATTCTATACATGTTGATAGGTTTTGATGTCATATGTGTATATATCACATGTATAAACACTTAGGAACACATTAGAATCAACTTGGATGTGGAAAAATACAAAAAATCGGATCAAAACTGACAAAGAAGACGATGAACAGTCGTTCCCCAGAAAAGCACAGGTGGAACACGAGGCTATGTACACCACGTGTACCTCTCGGCTTTAATTCTGGGTTTGAAACCTAGAAGAGCACGATTGGTACACGGCCGTGTACCCAGCTGTGTTCCTCTTGGAAATCTAAAAAAAAATAGAGGAAATTATTAGTAATATTATTATTATTGTCACGCCCCAAAGAATACCCTAAACGCGGCAGTCCGCCGTACACAATATTAAAGCTTAAGAATGACCACCTCAGTCACGCGAAGGCTTCCATACTATGTACAAGCGTCTAACACATGGAGGAGACTCATCGGAGTAATACATTTTACGTTCATATAGCTTGAGTAACAATGTAAAGGAAATACAAATTTACTATACTTCATATACAAATCATTAAACCTCAATTACACTTCATCAAAAGATTCTACAACGTAAAACTATTACAAGACAAATCATTAAACTAGCTGATAACATTAACATTCTCATTTCTTGCCGGAATCCTGAAGCCATTCTCGGCTTCAACCATCTCGGTCCCCACTTACATTCTTGAGATAACTTGTTCATTTAAACAACTATTGGGGTATAAGCTGCACTAGCTTAGTGAGAATTCCCTTAGTTCCGTACCAGAACAAGCAAGCATTAATCAATCATATGCTACGCATGAGCAAACACGTGAGCAAGCAATTAGGTATGGGTATCCGGAACCCACACACAGAACGGATTTACGCCCTCCGTATCTTAGGTTAGGAATGGTATTGAGTCTACACGACCGCATCTAGTCCCCAAGCCCTCGGCTCTTAGCACTCGACTCGGCTAGGCTCATCCAAGAATGTATCCACATGCGCCTTAGTACCCCTGAATGAGCTCTGGTACCGGGCTCGTTATCCAAACGAGGCAACAACGGACCATACCGATCGACCTGCGTAGGAGTAGCATGCTACCAAATGCAATATGTCCGATGCGATGCATGACCAATTTAATTTTTGCTTAGGTCAAAAATATTTATACATTCTTTAGAGTGACCAACCAATATCACACATCCAACAAGAATAATATGAACGGTGCAGTTATCCAATCAAATCGTGGTTTCGATATGCTTTAGTATTCTATGGCGTACATTCATCAGAGTCTCATCATATCTCCCATCCCCATTCATATCGATTTTTATCTTGTTCCTATAATTCTAATGCAACTAACTACAAACACATTCAAGATAACAAAACAAGGAGAAAACTCACTCGGCCATTGGATCACCGATCTTCTAGTAATAGTAATTCGACGGTAGAGAATCGTCGAATTCGGGATCACCTAAAAAGGAAGAAATACTCTAATAAGTATTTCAACTCAAACTAATATAAACGATTTTATAACGAACTATCAAATTCGTAATTCTCGTCCTAAGCGGAATTCCAACTTAAAACGGCCATAACTTGGTCATTTTAACTCGGAATCTCGCAAATTATATATCGATTTCTATCTACTTCGAAAGATATATCCATTTCTAATATTATTTTCAAGTTTTGAAAACATTTAGGTCTCGGAACATAGGGATCAGATCTGATCAGTAACGGTTTCCGATTCCGAAAAATAGTTTTGTAAATGTTTGTAACGTTTTTATTATAAATTAGCCATACATGCAATATGAGTGATTTCCTAACATGAATGGCATGAAATGAGTTTCATGTATGTATGGTCTTAATGATTTTTGGTAAAAGAAAATTTTGGAACTCTTTATTTTGCAAGACTTCAACTATAACTACTTTTTGAAAAATCTAGTTTTCTAACTTTGATTATTTCCATTTGTTTGGATTTATTACTTAAGAAATATAATTATTTTTGTTAAAATTGAGTCTTCATTATATATTACTTATGACCTTCATTTCTACATAAAAATTTCCATTTTACACTTTGTAAATATGTTTCCCAATATGATTTACTCAAAAATCCGAATTTTAGAAAATCCACTTTTGAATGATTCATTTTTGGGGAAAACTTGTTTAGAACATTAGAATTTAAGGCTTTACTATATCAATTACCTAAGGAAATCATTTAACACATAAAACTTGCAATTTGAGCTCAAATACTAAGTGATTACATAGGCATCATCTTAAATTACGAATTTGACAATTTGATCACTAACTCAAAATTTTCAATTTTAATTCCATTACTTTTTTACACATTACTCATGCCTAAACTCATTTTAACTTGTAAAAATCATTACTTAATGATACCTATTACCTATATACTTCATTTTTCACATAAAACATGAGTTTTGGAATTGATAAATGGTTTTTAAAAATTGGTCTTGGTTGGAATCCGAATTTAGAAAATTTATTTTTGGTCATATCTTTTGATAAAATCTATCTAAGCTTATGAAAATCTATTCCTTACATATCCTATCCTAAGAACCTTTCATTTCTTAAAAAACTTCATTTTTGAGTTGGAAAACATGTTTTAAAAATATGCCTTGGCCAAAATCCGAAAATAAAATTTTTTATTTTAAAAATAACTTTTGAAAATCACATTAGATTCTTGTAAAAAAAAGCCTTGATGATATACATATATTGTAAGCCCCGGAAAATTTCAATAAATAATTTTAAGATGAACTTCGAAAATAAACCCTAAAAATCACTCCAAATTAAAACCGAATTTCGATAAGTCCTAATTCACAAACGAATTCAGAAACTTCTTAATCTTGAGAAAATGAAAATCTTTAAACAATAAAATAAGAACTCAGTGGTCTTCAAATTCAAAACCCCGACGTACGAAAAATTCCATATTTAACTCCGACTTATACAAACAGGTAATAGAAAGCTCAAAAACAAATTATTAAAAAGCAAATAACGATTGACTTTCGAAAATATAACTCAATTCAAGAATTCCGAAAACATTAAAAGATATTAAATACTTACAAAAATAAAATTTAAAATAAATTTCTCAAATTAAATATATTGTATAAACATAAATATCAGTTTCCAAATTGGCAAAGGTCTAAACCGGAAAATCACCCGGAAACCCTAACAGAATACAATAGTGTAAGTCCGGCAATCTAGCGCCCCTAACCCTAGAGGCCGAGATGTAGTTTAGATATGTAGAATAGCTCATAGTAATATGAGTTTGTTTAAAAATATCAGATTGGTAAATTTTTGACCTATTTCGAACCCGTTCGGATACAGACTTCGAAAAGCGTGTCCCGGGGCTCGAGATATCAAAAATATACCAATAGTACCGTTAGACTCGTAATTTCATAAGATTTCTAAATATATCAGTTATATAATTTTTCGGGTTATAAAAGTTACAGTTATAACCTTTTTATCGTATTTCCATTATTACCGGTAATTGATTAGTCTTTTGCACTATTCATTTTTATTTCATTACAAAATTTTATTATTTTTATAAAGCCTTATATTTTTAGATAAATATTTTATATGTTATAGAAAATTTTGTTTTTCTAAAATTTAATTCATTTCGGGTCTTTACGGGATCAGATTCTGTTTAAGATCCGATACTAAAAATAAATAAATTAATTTAATAATTGGAAAATATTTCAAAAATATTGTTATTTTCATAAAATAATTTTTTAGAATTTTTCGGGTTATAAAAATATCATTTATAGCCCATATTCGCGTATTTTGATCATACCGGTAACATATTTGTTAAAATACTAAAATAATTCAAATAATTATTTAATTTTAATTATGAAAAATCTGCTACAATTATTTGGAATTATTTTTCTAATTTTATTTTATTTTTTAAGAAAGTACTCTTACAACCCATCTTTTCAAGTACACCTTACACATATCACTTCCTTTTCACTTCAATCTTTCTACACATAATCCCACACTTCATGGCAGATTTTTCCTTCTTTATGGCTGCCATTGTCCTTCATTTATTCCTATTTTGACTAAATTAAATAAATTCTACTCCTTCTTTAAGAAGCTACACATACACATTTATTACACAAATTAAATTCAAGTCAAAATTCAACAAAACACACTCTCTCTCTCTCTCTCAATTCACGTGAATCCCCTCCCCAAAATCTGCCCTTGTTTTATTTTTTTCTCTCTTTCATTCATTTAATACACTCATTTCTCTCTCCCTTTCATTTACTCATTCCTTCCTTTTTCATTCTTTAGTCTTTCTCTCTCTTTTTTTCCTCTCTTTCTTCTTCATTTCCTCTTGTTCCTCCATGGAAAACAAGCTGCCCCCTTCTTCTTTCATGGCTTCCACACTTCATTTTTAAAGATTTCTAAGCCAATCTTCTTCCTAAAGCTCCATAGGTGATATAGGTAAAGTGTAATGAAGGTTTCATGCATCAAATGACCTTCCATAAGCTTAAAAGCTTAGGATGATGATGCCAAAAATGAAATCTTTCTCTTCTCCACTTTTATTATCTTGTATTGCAATTATTTTCTTGTTTAAAGTTGATATATTTTGTAGATCTAAATTGTTGTAGCTTTGATTTTTGTTTATGCCATAGATCTTGTCATTTAAGTTGTTATTTTTGTTATTTCTTATGATTCATGCATAGATCTATCATCCACATAGTGATTCATGCATTTGAAACTAGTTCAGAAAACTAGATCTAGAGTTTTGGAGTTCATGAATGCATTAGACTTTTGTTTTATGTTCATAAGCAACTTGTAATAGCATGAGGATAGTAGGAATGTGTTAAGAAACTCAAGATCTATTTTATTTTCAACAAAAACCATTTTTGGAAATTCGGATGAAAATGGAACCATATTTAGAAAAGTGGTTTTTCAACTTCAAAATGTGTATTTTTCATTTAAAATGAAGGGCTTAGGGTATAGATACCATAAATGAAAGATTTTGATAAGTAAAGTTTAGATCCATGATGTTTATAGCTTATTACCATGCATTTGTTTATGTTTATGTTCATATTAAGTATAGATCTTAGTTATGAACTCAAACAAAATTATGAAATTCGTATTTTGGCAAGACCAATATTTAAAAACCACTTTCCAAGTGTCAAAATGTAATTTTTACTTAAGAAAATGAAGGCTTAGTATATGTGTATCATCAAGACTTCTTTCTACAAGAATCAAAAGTGATTTCCAAAAGTTATTTTCAAAATAAAAATTCTATTTTCGGATTTTGGCCAAGGCCTATTTTAAAAACATGTTTTCCAACTCAAAAATGAAGTTTTTATTTAAGAAATGAAAGGCTCTTAGGGTAGGATATGTAAGGAATGGATTTTCATGAGCTTAGATAGATTTAATCAAAAGATATGACAAAAAATAAATTTTCTAAATTCGGATCCCAACCAAGACCAATTTTTAAAACCCATTTATCAACTCCAAAACTCATGTTTCATGTGAAAAATGAATTATGTAGGTAATAGGTATGATTAAGTAATATTTTTACAAGTTAAAATGAGTTTAGGCATGAGCAATGTGTAAAAAGTAATGGAATTAAAATGGAAAATTTTGAGTTAGTGATCAAATTGTCAAATTCGTAATTTGAGATGATGCATAAGTAATCACTTAGTATTTGAAGTCAAATTGCAAGTTTTATGTGTTAAATGAAGTCCTTAGACAATAGATATAGTAAAGCTTCAAATTTGATGCATTAAACAAGTTTTCTCATAAGAATTATGCAAGAAACGAAAATTTCCAAAATTCGATTTTTGTGCAAAGCTTGTTTAAAAACATATTTGCAAAGTGTAAAATGCAAATTTTTGTGTAAGAATGAAGTCCTTAGTGGTTATGTATGATTGAGCCATAATTTTCTAAATATCAAATGATTTATACTTAAAGGAATCACTCAAAAACCAATTTTTACCCAATTCGGATTTTGGAATCAACCCCACTTGAAAACATGTTTACCAAGTGTAAAATGGAAATTTTTATGAAGAAATGAAGGTCATAAGTAGTACATATAATAAGAAAGACTCAATTTTGACAAAAATAATTATATTTTCTTAAGTAACAAATCCAAAACAAATGGAAATGATAAAAGTTAGAAAACTAGATTTTTCATGAGTAAGTTGTCATTATGGTCTTGCAAAATAAAAAGTTATAAAATTTTCCTTTAGCAAATATCATCAAGATCATGCATACATTAAGCTCATCTCATGTCATTCATGTTAGGAGATCATTCATATTGCATGTATAGCTAATTTATATAGTAGGAATATTACAAACATTTACAAAACTATTTTTCGGAATCGGAAACCGTTACTGATCAGATGTGATCCCTCTGTTCCGAGACCTAAATTTTTTTCAAAACAAAAAAATAATATTAGAAATAGATAGATCTTTCGAAGTAGATAAAAATCGATATATAATTTGCGAGATTCGAGTTAAAATGACCAAGTTATGGCCGTTTTAAGTTGGAATTCCCGCTTAGGACGAGAATTACGAATTTGAAGGTTCGTATAAAATCGTTTGGATTAGTTTGAGTTGAAATACTTATTAGAGTATTTCTTCCTTGTTAGGTGATCCCGAATTCGACGATTCCTTACCACCGGATTATTATTACTAGAAGACCGGTGATCCAATGGCCGAGTGAGTTTTCTCCTTGTTTTGTTACCTTGATTGTGCTTGTAGTTAGTTGCATTAGAATTATAGGAATAAGATAAAAATTGATATGAATGGGGATGGGAGATATGATGAGACTGTGAT
Organism: Combretum micranthum; assembly: GCA_024138025.1. Lineage (NCBI taxonomy): Eukaryota > Viridiplantae > Streptophyta > Magnoliopsida > Myrtales > Combretaceae > Combretum > Combretum micranthum. The sequence continues at coordinate 219,089 of JAMXBD010000727.1, read as the reverse complement.
GAATGTATGCCAAAGAATACTAAAGCATATCGAAACCACGATTTGATTGAATAGTTGCACCGTTCATATTACTTTTGTTATATGTGTGATATTGGTTGGTCACTCTAAGGAATGTATAAATGTTTTTGACCTAAGCAAAAATTAAAATTGGTCATGCATCGCATTGGACATATTGCATTTGGTAGCATGCTACTCCTACGCAGGTCGATCGGTATGGTCCGTGGATGATTCATTTGGATAACGAGCCCGGTGCCAAGCTCATTCAGGGGTACTAAGGCGCATGTGGATGCATTCTTGGATGAGCCTAGCCGAGTCGAGTGCTAAGAGCCGAGGGCTTGGGGACTAGATGCGGTCGTGTAGACTCAATACCATTCCTAACCCAAGATACGGAGGGCGTAAATCCGTTCTGTGTGTGGGTTCCGGATACCCATGCATAATTGCTTGCTCATGTGTTTGTTCATGCATAGCATATGACTGATTATAACTTGTTTGTTATGGTACGGAATTAAGGGAATTCTTACTAAGCTAGTGTAGCTTATACCCCAATAGTTGTTTAAATGGACAGGTTATCTCAAGTATGCAAAGTGGGGACTGAATTGATTGGGAGCCGGGAATGACTCCAGGATTTTGGCAAAGAATGCGAATGTTGAAGTTATCAGCTAGTTATGATTCGTCTTGTAATAGTTTATGTAGGGAAGTCTGTGGATGAATGTAATCGAAGTTGAATGATTTATATTTTGAAGTACAGTGATTGGTATCTGAAGTATAGTAAAATTGTATTTCCTTTACATTGTTACTCAAGCAATATCAACGTAAAATGTATTACTCCGATGAGTCTCCTCCATGTGTTAGACGCCTTGTACATAGTAGGGAAGCCTTCGCGTGACTGAGGTGGTCATTCTTAGGCTTTAATATTGTGTACGGCGGACTGCCACGTTTAGGGTACCCTTCGGGGCGTGACATATATTAAGCCTTCATTTTGTTAAACAAAAATTACATTTTGACACTTGGAAAGTGGTTTTTAAATGGGGGTCTTGCCAAAATTCGAATTTTACTACTTTTGTTCAAGTTCATAACTAAGAACTATACTTAATATGAACATAAACATAAAACAAATGCATGGTAATAAGCTATAAACATCATGGATCTAAACTTTACTTATCAAAATCTTTCATTTATAGTATCTATACCCTAAGCCCTTCATTTTAAATGAAAAATATACATTTTGAAGTTGAAATACCACTTTTCTAAATATGGTTCCATTTTCATCCGAATTTTCAAAAGTTATTTTTGTTGAAAATAAAATAGATCTTGAGTTTCCTATAATTTTCCTACCATCATCATACTATAGCAAGTTGTTCATGAACATAAACAAAGATCTAATGCATTTATGAACTCAAAACACTAGATCTAGTCTTCTAAACTAGTTTTAAATGCATGAATCACTAAGATAGACATGTGAATGATAGATCTATACATAAATCATAAGAAATAACAAAAATAACAACTTAAATAACAAGATCCATGGCATAAACGAAAATCAAAGCCACAAAACTTTAGATCTATAAAACATATCAACTTTAAACAAGAAAATTGAAATACAAGATAATAAAAGTAGAGAAAAGGAGTGTTTCATTATTGGCATCATCATCCTAAGCTTTTAAGCTTATGGAAGGTCATTTGATGCATGAAACCTTCATTACACTTTACCTATATCACCTATGGAGGCTTTGAGATGAAGATTTGCTTAAAAATCTTCAAGAAATAGGATGGATGCTCAAGAATGAATTGGGGGCAGCATGTTTTGTGAAGAAATAAGAACAAGAAGAAGAAAGAAAGAGAGAAAAATGAGAGAGAAAAGCTAAGAAATGAAAAAGGGAAGAGGAGTAAATGAAAGAGAGAGAGAGAAAATGAGTGTATTAAATGAATAGAGGAAGAAAAAAATAAAACAAGACAGAAATTTGGGGGGGGACAATTCACGTGGAAGAGGGGAGAGAGAGAGGAATTGTTGAAATTTGACTTGAATTAATTGTGTAATTAATGTGTAATGTAACTTTCTTAAGAAGGAGTAGAAAATAATTAATTTAGTCAAAATATGGAGTAATAAAGGACAATGGCAGCCATAAAAGGGTCAAAAATCTGCCATCAATTGTGGGATAATATGTAGAAAGATTGAAGTGAAAAGAAGTGATATGTGTAAGGTGTACTTGAAGGTATGGGTTGTAAAAGTACTTTAATAATAAAATAAAATTAGAAAATTTATTCCAAATATTTGTAGCATATTTTTCATATTTAAAATTAAATAATTATTTGAATTATTTTAGTAATTTAACAAATATGTTACCGGTATGATCAAAATACGCGAATATGGGCTATAAATGATATTTTTATAACCCGAAAAATTCTAAAAAATTATTTTATGAAAATAAAAATTTTTAAAATATTTTTTAATTATTAAATTAATTTATTTTATTTTTAGTATCGGGTCTTCAACAAAATCTGATCCCGTAAAGACCCGAAACGAACTAAATTTTAGAAAAACAAAATTTTCTATAACATATAAAATATTTATCTAAAAATATAAGGCTTTATAAGATAATAAAATTTTTAATGAAATAAAAATGAATAGTGCAAAAGACTATCAATTACCGGTAATAATGAAAATACGATAAAAAGGTTATAACTGTAACTTTTATAACCCGAAAAATTTCATAACTGATATATTTAGAAATCTCATGAAATTACGATTCTAACGGTACAATTGGTATATTTTTGATATCTCGAGCCTCGGGACACGCTTTTCGAAGTTTGTATTCGAATGGCTTCGAAATAGGTCAAAAATTTACCAATATGATATTTTTAAACAAACTCATATTACTATGAGCTATTCTACATATTTAGCTACGCCTCGGCCTCAAGGGTTAGGGGCACTAAGTTGCCGGACATAGGCTATTGCATTCCGATTAGGGTTTTCGGGTGGTTTTCCGATTTAGATTTTTACCAATTTGGAAACTGATATTTTATGTTTATACAACGTATTTAATTTGAGAAATTTATTTTACATTTTATTTTTGTAAGTATTTAATATCTTTTAAAGTTTTCGAAGTTCTTGGATTAGGTTTTATTTTCGAAAGTTAATTGATATTTACTTTTTAATAATTTGATTTTTGGGTTCTATATTACCCAATTTTATAAGTCGGGGTTACGTATAGAGTTTGTCGTACGTAATGGTTTTGGAATTGAAGTATGTTGAGTTCTTATTTTATTTTTAAGGATTCTTATTTTTCTCAAGCTTTGGAAATTTTTGGATTCGCTCGTGTTTTTGGACTAGTTGAAATTCGGTTTTAATTTGGAGTGATTTTTAGGGTTTATTTTCGAAGTTCATCTTGAAATTATTTATTGAAATTTTCCGGGCTTACATCCTCCCCACCTTAAAGAAAGTTTTGTCCCAAAACTTGTTACATGTATATCGTTTGTCGAGAAAAGATTGCGAATTTGAGTTATATTTCTAGCACCGGTTTATGCTTTGGTTTGTATCATTTCTAAATTTTGTATGATAGATATTTTACGAAATATAGCACATACAAATTTATAAGATTTGGCTTAGCGATTCCAACCTTCACTTACACGACTCTTTTTGGAAAACAACACGGACTTGACTCGAGACCACAGACGACTCGACTCGACCGACACTAAACAACTCATGACAACACGACCTTTCATGACTCGATTACTTTGACCAACGAAGGTTGTGGATTCGCTTCTCCATTCTTATGTAGCTGTATATACGATATTGTGCTTTATGATTCATATTTCCTTAAACAATATGGTCATCATCGTTTTAAATTCTTATCATCGTGATCATCTTGATGGGATTGAAATCAAGAGATCTCATTGCTTTATTATATAATTATTTACTTGTGAAGATCTTATGGAGTTTGGTAATTGAGATTTGATCGCTGAAATTTTAACTTTTGTGTAACTATCGTCGTAGATTTCGATCTTTCAAAGTTCTTTATTTACAAGAAGTTGTATGAGGATTGACTTGGAATTCGTTAAATTAATCGAGTTTTGTTTTAGTTTCCATCATTGGCTCATTCTAGCTTTTAATGGTCTCGGGCTTTCCTACTTTTAGTCTAGCCATTTAATCCGAAGGGTATTTCTAACAACCTATCTCTTTGATTCTATTGACAGGAAAGAATATGCGGTAGTCTAAGGGTATAGCGCTAACCTGATACCGAGTTGCATCTTTGATCCTCGCTTCCTTCCATGGCAAAGGATTCCAGCTCCTCATCACTAGCTTCTTCATACACTCCATATGTGTAAGGGTTGTGGACTAGCTTTCTGGATGTAGTTGTTCCTGAAGAACTTTGATTCCTTTTTCCTTTGTTGCTTTTATTCCTATTATATCTCTTCCTCTTCTTCCTTGGTTGATCTAGCGAAGCAACACGCAAGTTATCCCGTTCAGGGCATGTTTTAGCTAAATGTCCTGCTTTTGTGCAAAGAGAGCATGCGTTGTTTATCTTTTTGGGACACTTCTCAATTTTGTGACTGGGGTCCCCACAGAGGTAACACTTGGATTGAAGTCGTGGACACCGTATAGGGTAATGCTGTCCCTTACATTTCCAACATTGTAGCTTATCCAATATTATGTCTTCTTCCTTGTTTGGGTCATCATCCAAGGGAAGCGTTTTGACATTTTGACTCGGGGTCATTTCAACATAGAACTCCATTTCCTTATTATTTCTTTCTTGCCTTCTCCTTTGAGCATTTTCTATTATCCGTGCTTTTTCTAGCAATCCTTGATAACTCCTGATATCAAATTCCTCCAATCGAGTCCGAAGATCTTCTTTCAAACAATTCAGAAACACTTGTCTTTTGAGTTCCTCACTTTGTTTTATACGATTCCGGAGCATATTGCAACAATCTACTGAACTCGGTTTCATACTGTTCCACACTATGATCTCCTTGTGAGATATTGAGGAAATCTACACTGTACTGGACTCGTAAGCTCATGGGGAAATATTTGTCCAAAAACTCATATTTAAACATCTCCCATGTAATTGGAGGCGTCAACTCTCTTTCCTTAGATTCCCACCATACTAGAGCATGTAAGCAAAGCATATATGTTCCATAATTGACTCTTAGACTGTGTGGTATTTCAAAAGCATTAAAGGACCTTTCAATGTGTGCCAACCAATCCTCTGTCTCATCTGGTTTTCTAAAAACTCCGTCGAAATATTGGTTACACTTTATGAAGCACGGTAAGAGACTTTGGTGGTATTGAGGTGATGGGGGTTCATCTTGCGTTGTTTCTTGGTCATATCTCATAGGTGTAGATGTTGAACTTACTTGAGTCTGTTGCATGTAGCTTCTTATCTGACTAGTAAGTCGTTCAATCTCTATTGAAGCATTTCCCCCTTGGTTAGGTGGTTCACGTTGGTATCGCGTCCTAAAGGAGTCATAATGGGTTCTTCTTGTGGTTGGGTATATCTGCTACAATTTTATTAAGCTCGTGTGAAAATTCTAAATCTTTTATTATGTCTTAGGGCATTAAAAGAAACTTAAAGGAATTTATCGAAAATACAGAACAAGGGAATGTGGAAATAAAACATATATAAGAAATATTGAAATTCTACTAAATAAAATCAATAATAAGAACTTCATAATACCCAAGACGAAATACATGAAATCAAGAGAAGATGTAAATCTTCCATTACAAAAGTTCAAGGAAAGGATGCAAAACATACATTGGAATTAATTCATGAACTAGATGATAAACCAAAAAGTTATTTGCTCCTAACGCTCAACACGAGAGATCTATTGACATTTTTAGGAGACTGACTTCTTCCAAGCAAGGACAGCTATTCACTTGTTAATTCTTTTAGGGGCATTTCCTCGCCCAATGTCCCGGCTGTTTACAAACGAAGCCTTCAGGGTTTCCTTTCTTGGACAGTCCATAATCTTATGCTCGAGATCTCCACAGAGGTAACACTTGTGCTTTAACTATGGACACTGTCTTAGATGATGACCTTCTTTGCACTTCCAACAAGTGATCTTACGTTTCTTAAAAGGTTCATTCTTAACTGTTAGGCTAGTTGTCTTATACCTTCTAACTTTGGAGCTTGGACTAGCCATAACAGAAGGAGTCTTAATTCCTTGCATTGGCACTTGGTGGGGTCCTTCCACCTGAACCGGCACATTCCCAATAAGCACTTGTTGTAAGAGGAGCTTTTGTGTATCCACCAAACACCCTAGAAGGCCTATGACTTGTTGCATTGGATCTTGTGGTGGTGAAGTGTCTCTCACTTGTTGCTCATCGGGAAGGTTAGTCGACTGTTGCATGTTCTCCTCAGGTAGTCCCCTAGAAACAAGACGAAATGGTCACATTAGCCTAATTATACTACTCACAAGTCGCTTACGGTTTAGAAAAAGAGTTATAACTTTTTATTTTCTTTAAACTTGTTTATTTAGAAAAACGGTGAAAGCACGCAGTTAATCCTACCCACCTAGTGATCTTATAGGTCGAAGGGGTAATCTAGCATCTCCATTTTCGACTTGAACTAAGAGTCGGGTAAGGTCACTTACTCCTAGATTTTTTCAGTTGCTAGAATGGATTTGATCGTCTCCTTAATTGTTTTCAATCTTTCTTTCTGATATATCTGTTTCTATGTTCTCCAAGAGTCTGCAGGATAGAATTCAAATCCTTAATGATCGAAAGTCATACCTTAAAGGTCGTAGAGCTAGATCTAGTTCTTCCTCACTTAAGGGTCATCCAACACTTGCCTGTCGACTCCTAAGATCGTATCTTAACATTCTATTCTCATCAAATCTTCCCACCTAATTCCCAAAACCTTGTCACTCTGATACCAACTAAACTGTCACGCCCCGAAGATACCCTAAACGTGGTAGTCCGCCGTACATAATATTAAAGCTTAAGAATGACCACCTCAGTCACGCAAAGGCTTCCATACTATATACAAGGCGTCTAACACATGGAGGAGACTCATCGGAGTAATACATTTTACGTTGATATAGCTTGAGTAACAATGTAAAGGAAATACAAATTTACGATACTTCAGATACAAATCATTAAACTTCAATTACACTTCATCAAAAGATTCTACTATATAAAACTATTACAAGGCAAATCATAAAACTAGCTGATAACTTCAACATTCTCATTTCTTGCTGGAATCTCGAAGCCATTCCTCTTCAACCATCTCGGTCCCCACTTTGCATTCTTGAGATAACCTGTTCATTTAAACAACTATTGGGGTATAAGCTACACTAGCTTAGTGAGAATTACCTTAGTTCCGTACCAGAACAAGCAAGCATTAATCAATCATATGCTATGCATGAGCAAACACGTGAGCAAGCAATTAGGTATGGGTATCCGGAACCCACACACAGAACGGATTTACGCCCTCCGTATCTTGGGTTAGGAATGGTATTGAGTCTACACGACCGCATCAAATCTCCAAGCCCTCGGCTCTAGCACTCGACTCGGCTAGGCTCATCTAAGAATGCATCCACATGCGCCTTAGTACCCCTGAATGAGCTCTGGCACCGGACTCGTTATCCAAACGAGGCAACAACGGACCATACCGATCGACCTGCGTAGGAGTAGCATGCTACCAAATGCAATATGTACGATGCGATGCATGACCAATTTAATTTTTGCTTAGGTCAAAAATATTTATACATTCTTTAGAGTGACCAACCAATATCACACATATAACAGGAATAATATGAACGGTGCAGTTATCCAATCAAATCATGGTTTCGATATGCTTTAGTATTCTTTGGCATACATTCATCAGAGTCTCATCATATCTCCCATCCCCATTCATATCGATTTTTATCTTATTCCTATAATTCTAATGCAACTAACTACAAACACAATCAAGGTAACAAAACAAGGAGAAAACACACTCGGCCATTGGATCACCGGTCTTCTAGTAATAGTAATTCAGCGGTAGAGAATCGTCGAATTCGGGATCACCTAAAAAGGAAGAAATACTCTAATAAGTATTTCAACTCAAACTAATCTAAACGATTTTATACGAACTATCAAATTCGTAATTCTCGTCCTAAGCGGGAATTCCAACTTAACACGCCATAACTTGGTCATTTTAACTCGGAATCTCGCAAATTATATATCGATTTCTATCTACTTCGAAAGATCTATCTATTTCTAATATTATTTTCAAGTTTTGAAAACATTTAGGTCTCGGAACAGAGGGATCAGATCTGATTAGTAACGGTTTCCGATTCCGAAAAATAGTTTTGTAAATGTTTGTAATTTTATTATATAAATTAGCCATACATGCAATATGAGTGATTTCCTAACATGAATGGATGAAATGAGTTTCATGTATGCATGGTCTTGATGATTTTTGGTAAAAGAAAATTTTGGAACTCTTTATTTTGCAAGACTTCAACTATAACTACTTTTTAAAAATCTAGTTTTCTAACTTTGATCATTTCCATTTGTTTTGGATTTATTACTTAAGAAATATAATTATTTTTGTTAAAATTGAGTCTTCATTATATATATTACTTATGACCTTCATTTCTACATAAAAATTTCCATTTTACACTTTGTAAATATGTTTCCCAATATGATTTACTCAAAAATCCGAATTTTAGAAAATCCACTTTTTGAATGATTCATTTGGGGAAAACTTGTTTAGAACATTAGAATTTAAGGCTTTACTATATCAATTACCTAAGGACTTCATTTAACACATAAAACTTGCAATTTGAGCTCAAATACTAAGTGATTACATAGGCATCATCTTAAATTACGAATTTGACAATTTGATCACTAACTCAAATTTTTCCATTTTAATTCCATTACTTGTTTTACACATTACTCATGCCTAAACTCATTTTAACTTGTAAAAATCATTACTTAATGATACTATTACCTATATACTTCATTTTTCACATAAAACATGAGTTTTGGAGTTGATAAATGGGTTTTAAAAATTGGTCTTGGTTGGATCCGAATTTAGAAAATTATTTTTGGTCATATCTTTTGATAAAATCTATCTAAGCTTATGAAAATCTATTCCTTACATATCCTATCCTAAGAGCCTTTCATTTCTTAAATAAAAACTTCATTTTTGAGTTGGAAAACATGTTTTAAAAAATGCCTTGGCCAAAATCCGAAAATAAATTTTTATTTTAAAATAACTTTTGAAAATCACATTAGATTCTTGTAAAAAGAAGCCTTGATGATATACATATATTAAGCCTTCATTTTGTTAAACAAAAATTACATTTTGACACTTGGAAAGTGGTTTTTAAATGGGGGTCTTGCCAAAATACGAATTTTACTACTTTTATTCAAGTTCATAACTAAGATCTGTACTTAATATGAACATAAACATAAAACAAATGCATGGTAATAAGCTATAAACATCATGGATCTAAACTTTACTTATCAAAATCTTTCATTTATGGTATCTATACCCTAAGCCCTTCATTTTAAATGAAAAATATACATTTTGAAGTTGAAATGCCACTTTTCTAAATGTGGTTCCATTTTCATCCGAATTTTCAAAAGTTATTTTTGTTGAAAATAAAATAGATCTTGAGTTTCCTATAATTTTCCTACCATCATCATGCTATAGCAAGTTGTTCATGAGCATAAACAAAGATCTAATGCATTTATGAACTCAAAACACTAGATCTAGTCTTCTAAACTAGTTTTAAATGCATGAATCACTAAGATAGACATGTGAATGATAGATCTATACATAAATATAAGAAATAACAAAAATAACAACTTAAATAACAAGATCCATGGCATAAACGAAAATCAAAGCCACAAAAATTTAGATCTACAAAACATATCAACTTTAAACAAGAAAATAATTGAAATAAATAATAAAAGTAGAGAAAAGGAGTGTTTCATTATTGGCATCATCATCCTAAGCTTTTAAGCTTATGGAAGGTCATTTGATGCATGAAACCTTCATTACACTTTACCTATATTACCTATGGAGCTTTGAGATGAAGATTTGCTTAAAAATCTTCAAGAAATATGGATGGAGGCAAGAATGAATTGGGGGCAGCATGTTTTGTTGAAGAAATAAGAACAAGAAGAAAAAAAGAGAGAAAAATGAGAGAGAAAAGCTAAGGAAATGAAAAAGGGAAAGAGTAAATGAAAGAGAGAGAAAATGAGTGTATTAAGTGAATGAGGAAGAGAAAAAATAAAACAAGGCAGAAATTTGGGGGGGACAATTCACGTGGAAGAGGGGAGAAAAAGAGAGAGGAATTGTTGAAATTTGACTTGAATTAAATTGTGTAATTAATGTGTAATATAACTTTCTTAAGAAGGAGTAGAAAATAATTAATTTAGTCAAAATATGAGTAGATAAAGGACAATGGCAGCCATAAGTAGGGTCAAAAATCTGCCATCAATTGTGGGATAATGTGTAGAAAGATTGAAGTGAAAATGAAGTGATATGTGTAAGGTGTACTTGAAGGTATGGGTTGTAAAAGTACTTTATTAATAAAATAAATTAAAATAAAATAAAATTAGAAAATTTATTCCAAATATTTGTAGCAGATTTTTCATATTCAAAATTAAATAATTATTTGAATTATTTTAGTAATATAACAAATATGTTATCGGTATGATCAAAATACGCGAATATGGGCTATAATTGATATTTTTATAACCCGAAAAATTCTAAAAAATTATTTTATTGAAATAACAACATTTTAAAAATATTTTTAATTATTAAATTAATTCATTTTATTTTTAGTATCGGGTCTTCAACAAAATCTGATCCCGTAAAAACCCGAAACGACTAAATTTTAGAAAAACAAAATTTTCTATAACATATAAAATATTTATCTAAAAATATAAGGCTTTATAAGAATAATAAAATTTTATAATGAAATAAAAATGAATAGTGCAAAAGACTATTCAATTACCGGTAATAATGAAAATACGATAAAAAGGTTATAACTGTAACTTTTATAACCCGAAAAATTTCATAACTGATATATTTAGAAATCTCATGAAATTACAAGTCTAATGGTACCATTGGTATATTTTTGATATCTCGAGCCTCGGGACACACTTTTCGAAGTCTGTATTCGAACGGGTTCGAAATAGGTAAAAAATTTACCAATATGATATTTTTAAACAAACTCATATTACTATGAGCTATTCTACATATTTGGCTACGCCTTGGCCTCAAGGGTTAGGGGCACTAAGTTGCCGGACTCAGGCTATTGCATTCCCAATTAGGGTTTCCGGGTGGTTTTCCGGTTTAGATCTTTACAATTTGGAAACTGATATTTTATTTTATACAACGTATTTAATTTGAGAAATTTATTTTACATTTCATTTTTGTATGTATTTAATATCTTTTAACGTTTTCAGAATTCTTGGATTGGGTTTCATTTCCGAAAGTTAATCATTATTTACTTTTTAATGATTTGATTTTGGGGTTCTATATTACCCATTTTTATAAGTCGGTGTTACGTATAGAGTTTGTCGTACGTAATGGTTTTGGAATTGAAGTATGTTGAGTTCTTATTTTATTTTTAAGATTCTTATTTTTCTCAAGCTTTGGAAATTTCTAAATTCGCTCGTGTTTTTTGGACTAGTTGAAATTCGGTTTTAATTTGGAGTGATTTTTAGGGTTTATTTTCAAAGTTCATCTTGAAATTATTTATTGAAATTTTCCGAGGCTTAAAATTATTGTTATAATTATAAGTGTTGTGTTATAATTATTAAACTCATTATTAATATAATTATTACTAACCTTATTATTTTATTATGATTATTATTATTAAAATCAGTGGGGTTATAATAATTAAAACTATTAATATGATTAATGTGCCAATTAAGACTATTACTAATATTATAATTATTATCCTATTGTTACAACTATTATGATCATTATTAGTTTAATTAATAATATAATTATTATTAATACTACTAATATTATTATTGGTGTTGTTAAGATTATTATTAATAATATGAACATTTTAGATATTATGATAACTACTAATATTATTACTAATAAGAATATTATTATTGTTATTATCAATATTATGACTTTTAAAATTACTACTATATGATTGTTAATGATTTGATTCTTTTGATTATTATTATCAATATAATTATTATGATTAGAATGAATATTACTATTATTACTATTCTAATTATCATCTGATTATTATTATTATGATTATACTATTATAATGACCACCCATATTATTGTTATTATTAATATCAACTATCATCATCATCATCATCATCCATAATAATATTATGAGTATTAATTTAAATGATATTATTACTATTATAATTATTAACAGTATTACTATTATTAGTGAGATATGTTATATTATTTTTGTTTTCATTTAAATTACTATTTTTTTAATAAAGTAATTATGAAAAATAATATTAGTCCTATAATAAATTACTTTATAATTATCATTATTAATATTACTAATATTATTATCATTATTGTTAATATTAGTGTACCTTATAAATGAAAATAATATATAATAATTGTAAAATAGATATCTTATACATAAGAATGAAAATTTAAATAAGCTAAATTTTTAAGTAGTGTGATACCTATTCATAACAAGAAAGCTATATAGGTATATGAAAAAGAAACAAAACGACACTAAACAATACAAAATCAATACAAGTTACTTTAAGAGGTCAGATAAGGAATAATATAAAGATAGCGATAATAATAACTATAAAAATATAAGCCTACTAAATACAAAATTTTGAATACCCAGTAGAAATATATAAATACCCAACAAAATCAAGACAAGAAAAATGGAAATAAATATTAAATAATAATAAATTATCGTAGGATTATTAAAGGACCAATACAAGTAATAGAAATTAAATTAAATATCAAGATAGGACACTTAGACAATTGTAGAAGTTTCAGTGCGTTATTTATGTTAATAAGTATTTTGCCTTAGTAAGTGACAATGAATTGTAAATAATATAAATAGAACTAATATATCTTAAATGAATTATTTTACTAAGCAAAATCATATTAGATTGAATAAGCTAATTAAAGTAGATTTAGTAATTAAATTAGGTAATTAGTTTTAATCAACTCGACTTAGATTAATATACTAGGTAAAACCATAAAAAGAAAAAAGTACGTAATTTTTAAAATATGTCTAATTTAGAATTAGTATAAATTATAGTATAAGTTATACCATAATTAATATAGTGAATATGTAGTTTCAAATATCTTATTTTCAGAACTAATAAAAGGATAGATTGATTAAATAATAAAATTGGATAACCATTACAAATAGGAAGACTTCTCTTATAAATTCCGTAACTTTGATCATAAGAAAATAATATAAATATATATATATATATATATAAAGATAAAATTCCTAGTTAAATAAGTAGAGAATATACTAGAATCGATTACTAAGACCTGAAAGAATACCGACAATATCATTATATAAATAACAAAATAATGATAAATATCTGTTATTTCATTTTCATAAGAAAAATATATCAGTTCTTGGATTTCCAATAGCATATTCTGATAGCTTAGCGAGGACTACTGTCACGCCCAGAGGGTACCCTAAACATGGCAGTCCACCGCATATAATATTAAAGCTAATGAATGACAACCTTAGTCATGCAGGAGCTTTGATATCACATGTAAGGCGTGCTTCCAAGATGTAGGAGACTCACAGGGGTATTATATTTAAGTAGATAATCAAAGCAAGCAAGAACTTATATAAATAAACATAAGATTTCTATAATAATATTTGTCACGCCCCGTAGGGTATCCTAAACGTAACAGCCCGCCACATACTACGTAAGACTCTCGAGTTCCCTACCCGGGGCATTCGGAAGTCTTAAGTAGATGTAAAGCGTTCCTTTACGACAATAGAATACTTCAACAAATGGAGTTAAACAGTTTAACAAGGCATTCATTAGCCATAGATAATAAATCAAAACGCATACATTTTAAGGTTTACAAAATCTAAGGGGCATTCCCCCGCAAAAGAATAACAGTCTATTACAGTCATCCAGAGTCCTTAGTTTCCAATGGAAGTCTACACAAAAAGGGAATGAATTAAACTTCTACGGGAAACTTCTATCTCCGGTACCTGCGCTGTGGCCTGCCTTGGCCTAAGCCAAATAAAGTCGTGCTGCAAAAGATATACACTATAGGGGCGTAAGCTAACTAGCTTAGTGAGTAATACTTCCATAACACAATTAGATACAATCATTCAAGCAAGTGATTATTCAAGCAAGTGTATGCACCATACAATTGTGATCAACAAACATATGACCAACCGGAAATCATATGTGGATGGACTTGCGCCCTCCATCCCGGGTTAGCAGATTAACGAATCCTGCGGTACGACGCCGTTTAAGCTCACGGTCAACTGATTTAAAAGCTCGTTTTATGGATCACGATTAACCTCACATTCGTTTTATGGATCACGATTAACCTCACATTCGTTTTATGGGTCACGAAAAACCAACCAATGCAAATGCTCCAACCCCATTGACATGAATGAACTCAGTTTATAGTCGGAGTCGGATAGTCATTAATTCATTTCTTTTAGGTGACCAACAAGTATTTGCAGACATTCATTATAAGATACTAGTAATACAGTCAATATCTTAACACTCGGTTTCGATATACCTTAAGTTCCATTTCACATATCAACAATCAATAACATAAATAATTCCCACATACCCCATCATGCTTGTACAGTCGGTTTTATCTTTGCCTATATCACTAGTGCCACTATATTACATTCACAAGCATTAATTGAGAGTGGAAGTAAACTCACTCGGCCATGGGTCACCAAACTCCTTAATAATAATAATCAGGTGGTAGAGAGTCGTCCTGCTCGGAATCACCTACCAATCAAGAATAAACCCTATGAGATCCTCACCATGTAAGTAAATCAAACTATTCATCTAGACTAGTTGAATTCGGATCTCTCGCTATATTTGGAAGTTCCGACTTAAAACGGCCATAACTTGGTCATTTTAACTCGGAATTTCGCAAACTTTATATCAATCTTCATCTACTTCGAAAGATCTATCTAACTCAAGTATTAAATCCAAGTTTTGAAAATCATAGGGTCACGGAACAGTGGGATCAGTTCTGTTCCACAATTGATCCAATTTTGAAAATGTGTTTTGCTTTTGATAAGAAATGTTCCTAGTTAGTGATTCATGCATGAATGATTTAGGAATGAACTACAAATGTGTATGCTATGTAATGAACTCAACTTGTGCATGGTCATGATGATTTTTGTAGAAATAAACTTTTAGGAACTCCTAAGTGTTGGGGAAAGTTTCAATAAGGCTAAATCTAAGAAGTTATTCTCCCACATTATACTCCTTAGGGTTTCTTTGGTTTGTAATCTTATAATCTACTTATTATTTAACTAAAAATAGGTTCTCAAAGTCTATAATAGTCATGGTCTCCATTCATGCACAAAAATTCACATTTTTCATTTGGTAAACATGTTTTCAAATAAGCTATTTGTAGAAATCCGAATTTTCCAAATTTTCTTTTCTTACATTTTTCTTAAGGGAGTCCTAGTCTAATGCATTAAAAATTGGAGCTTCAATGTATACCTTATCTAAGGACTTCATTTAGCTTATAAAACATTCATTTTAGACTTAAATACTAAGTGTTTATTTAGGCATTACATAAAGTTACGAATTTGACTACACAATTAAAGTCAACACTTTCCATTCTAACTTCACCTCTTATTTTTCTTATTTTATTATGCCCAACTCATCTAATATTCATAAAACTAATTCCTTTAACATGTCTATTACACATACCCTCCATTTTTCTTATGAAATATGAGTTTAAAATTGATTTTGGTGGTCTTTAGGGTAAGGTTCCCATTTCATCCGAATTTTCAACTTTCCATATCTAGCAAAGTCCTTCCTTTTTCAATGTTCTTGCCATCTATATGTGGAGATATACTACCTAGCATCTCTATGCATGAACAAGACCTCATTTTTATGATCAATAAAGCACATAAACAAAAAATGAACCTATGATCATGCATGTACATAAAGTGGTGAATGTCTAAACCTTAGATCTACTACATATGATGTATATAACATGGATCTCATGGCATAAACAACAATACAAACACAAGGTCACTACTTTATATGCATGAACAACATGAAATCTTAACAAAATACATCTAAACACTAGATCCATGTCTTGTGATGGCTTGACATCCTTGTTCATGCATTTCCATGTCCCTAGCATGGGCATCATAGGGTTTTGATGAGGAAATACACAAGGTACACCTTTGCCATTACAAGAATAGGAAGAAACAAGGCTTACATACACATACCAATGGGATCTTGAAGTGAAAAAGAGAAGGAACAAAGTTGGAAATGTGAGGAAGGGGAGGGGGACAAGCTCACGGCATCAAGAGGGAAGAGAGGGAGAGTTTTGCTCCTTTAAAATTTTTGAAACAAGAGAAATGAAGAGAGAGAGAGAAAAATAAGTATATATATCAAATGAATTAGGGTTTAGCTTTATTAAATGAGATGAAAATAATTAAATGGGGGGGGAAAAGGAACAAAGGGGCGCCGGCCATCATGTAGGGGGGTGTGTGTGTGTTTAAAAATTTGATTTTTTGTAATTTAGTAAATGAAAATGTAATAAATGTAATAATTATTTAAAAGACAAAATTTCTTGGAAAAGAAAATTGAAATGAGTAGTTGTAAGGATGTAAGAATAGGGTATGGGTTGTGTGTAGTGTAGGTTGTACTTGTGAATAGTAGACAAGACATCTACTTTACCGGTTGTTCCGAAAACACGGGAAAAGCTATAACTGTAATCTTTATAGCTCGGAAAATTATGAAATTGATATTTTTGGAATCCTTATAAAATTACGGTTCTAATGAATATTCCGGAATATTTTTCTGAATCCGTGGCCCGGGGCACGCTTTTCCGTAAATGGGCTCGGGAAGGCCCGGAATTGAAAAATTCCCGAATCTAAAACTTTCTAAGGTTTGAAATGTACTTAGGAACAACAATTCACCTTCATTTACTCCATAATATTTATTTTACTATGAAACCGAAGGAAAGCCGGATTTAGGGTTCCTAGGCTTCATTTACTAAACTCAATCTGATCGGATTAGGGTTTCGTTTCCAACTCCTGGGGTTTTCTAGCTACTGAGAATTTCCGGGGTTTACAATATTTTTACATCATCTTAGGGGCATTCCCCCGCTTTAGAAGTCTTCCAAAATAATAACAACTATAATATAAGCCTACTATAGAGATTTCCTAGAAGCCTATGTTCAAAACTTAAATACATAAAGCTTCTCCCAAAAACTCCTAGTAGCTTAAACTCGTACCTGGCATACGGTGCTCCTTGGGGCCAACCAAAGGTAATCATACTGTAACAAAAAGCTATAAGGGTATAAGCAAAACTAGCATAGTAAGATAATTCCATCTACAAGACATTTACATATAGCAAATGAGTGTTTAATCAAGCATATGAGAATGCACCAATCAAATGAATAAACAAAATACACATGATTAACCGGAAATCAAGTGTAGCATAGAATTTACGCCCTCCATATCAAGGGTTGGGAGGTTACAGGCCCATACGATCATCAATATTTGCAGATTTACCGGCTCCTGCTTGCCCTATAGACTTTCCGACTGCTACTAGCCCATGTAGACTTTCCGGCTCCTACCAGCCACCACTACCATTTCCTCGTTTCCCCATACGAAGAATAATAGTGAAACAAATATGACTCATAAGTGTGATATGCATGAATTGATTTCAATATATGTTTAATCAAATAAGCTTTAGTTCAAGTTAAAGGCGATCAACACAACTTTCATCATATCAATACAAGAATCACAATTTATTTATCAAACCATCTTTCGATATTCTTAACTCATATTCAATCAATTCCAAGTCACACAACAATTATTCATTTTATTTATTTCCTTAATTGCTAGTGTTACTACTTACAAGCACAAAACAAGGAAATGTAACTTAAGTCAAGAATTAACTCACTCCATGTCGGTAGATCCTAATCGAAGTAATCCTTCGAAAAAGTGATCTCGGGTCCTTCTCCACCTAAACAAGATGAGATACCCAAAATGAGTCTTTCATGAAGTTTATATTCTTGAAGATTCTAAACTTTTCTTAAAATCACGGTAAAATCGTATAAGAGGAAATTCCAACTTAAAATGGCCATAACTTGCTCATTTTAGCTCGGAATTTCGCATATAATATACCGTTTTCTAGCCATTCGAAAATATCTATCTATTTCTAAACTTCGCTTCATCAAACTAAGTTGTTTTGGTTCCAAAAAAGTGGCGAACAGATTCATCACGAATTTTTGTAAACTTGTTTTCCTTCTTTTATCCAAAGCTCATTTGGAGAGATAGGTAATATAATAGCTTGTAAAACCTTTGGAAAGTATATTCATATATTTATTGACTCATAACAAATGTATGAAGTTAATGAAGTTGTCTCAAATTATGAAAAAGTAAAGTCTTTAAAGATTTTGAAACTTGAGAACTTTTGAAATATTCATTTGCTTTAAAAACATCTTAAGTTATTTATAATGAGTATTTCTTTTCTTTTCCTAAATCTTATTTCCATAATCTCCTTAAATTCTTAAGGAATGATTTTTTATTTTCTAAACTTAGCTTCCAACACTTTTTGAAAGTAATAACACTTCTATATTTAGAAAAATAATTTCTTGATTTCGTGAGATCATTTTATTTTGATGAAAAGAATTTCTATCTTTTGAAGAAAAATGAAGTTTGTTGAAAAATCTTTGTTTTTTCAAAAAGTCTTTTCTTTGTCATGTATGTTTATAAAATTTCTTATGAACACCTCTAAGTTTATTTAAGATGACTTCTTAGTTTTAGAAAAATTTACTTCTTACTTTCATTTCTAGAAAAGAACATTTACTTTAAGAAAATATTTCCTTATTTATTTTGTTTGAGGCAAAAATCATTATGTTCATGCATGAATATGAATCATGAAGTTACGGAGACATAAAGAAACATAATAACTTAAATGAATAAGCTAGTAAGAAAATAAATCAAGTATTGGAACCTTAGCTTCATTAAAGTATCCCGGGACTAAGAAAAGACTAGTCCCAAAAAGAAATAGAAAATGTTTTGACTTGATGAGGATAAGTCTAAGACTAGAAAGATTAGTCTTAAAAATAACATAAAAGTAAATAAATTGCAAAATAATGAGCTTATATGCTATAAATAATATACATAGCTATATAGATATATTAGATAGTTATAAACATAAAAACAACATAAGGAAAGTAGATTATGAACAAAAACAAAGCATGAACCTATTGTTGCTTTCTTAACCTTCATGGTTTTAGAAAACACGCACTAAGCTCATATTAAGTAAATGAACATATAGAAATCTTGAAGAACATTTACCTAAAAGAACTACACTTGAGAGAGAGCTTCTTGAGAGGAATTTCTTGAAGAGATTTTTGTAGAGTAACTTTAGTAGAAGAGAGGTATGAAAGAAGTGGAAGTATGATGGGGTATTTATAGGAAAATGTGGGAGATAATTTGTATTAATTAAATAAATTGAAAACAAAACAATTGGGAGAGAAAGAGAAGGGGGCCGGCGCTACTTTAGGAGGAAAGAGGGAGGAATTTTTTTTTTTTTTTTTTTGTATTTTGATTAGTTAAAAGTAAGATATGAAAGATGTGAAGTTGTATTGGAAATGAAAATGTGTAAGAAATAAGTGTATGGGTTGTAAGAGTATGTTGTAAGAAAAAGTAGAGATAGATAAATAGTGTAGAATAGTAGTAAATAGTGTAATGTAATGTAAAGTAGACATGACAATTAAATACCGGTAGTAAGAAAATACGCGTATAAATGCGATATCTGATATTTTTAGCTACCGAAAAATTATGAAATTGATATTTTTGAAAATCTTATATTTTTACGAGTCTAATGGTATATTCAAAATATTTTTACTATTCCGAGCTCCGGGACACGTTTTTCAAGAACTGTGTCCGATCGGGTTCAAGATAGGTCGTAGTTTTACTAAACCGGTCTTTTTAAGCTTTCTTGGATAATTATGAACTATTCTACTCACTAAAATCTTTCTTACTCTCTTAGGATTTTTTAAACGGGAATGCCGGACTTAAGCGGTTACGGTAAACTAGAATTTTGTTGACTTTAGAAATCCGGTTGACTTCTAATTAGGGTTTAAGCTTTAATTTGAATTCAAAAATTTGGGGGTTTACAACCACAGGTGAGTAACTTTAACTTTATCGCATTGTTTGTGCTTGTAGTGTAGCTGCAATTATAAACATATATTTAAATGATATGCATGAGGGATTAAATATATTGCATGATGTTTGGTGTATGCTTGATTGCCAAAATTATCCTATTATAAGTGATAAGTTTATTATATGATAATTATTGTATCAAGCATGTTGATATTGTTTGTAAACTGTATGATTACCTTAAACTTGACTAAAAACTACTGGTACCATAGAGGAAATGGTCATGCATCGCGTGCATCACATAAATTGCCTATATTGCATAAAGCATAGCCACCTACTTGTGTTAGTATTTCGGACCTCTGGTAATGCTTGGTAAGTCTAGGCCTATAAGGCTAATAGTCATACGGAAGGTTACCTTAGAGTCTATTGGTACCATAGGAATTAAAAGGTAAATGAAGGAACGCCGCTTATGGTATTGCTTGGAAGGACTAACACCTAGTGGACGAGTCTAAGGCGGAAAACGGGAAATGAGTGTTAAAGAAATGATAAATTAAAGTGATATATAAAGTGAGGATTGTTGTTTTCTTGTAATCTCAATCTCCCCTAGGTTAGTGAACCACATAGTCACATGATTCCTTCAACCCAAAGAGAGGGCGTAAATTTCCATTAGTTTGGATTCCGGTCATCCAACTACGCATGCCTCATATGGTTTCTTATTGCATTTTATATGTTTGGTAGTTATATTTGTTTGTTATTGTTTGATGTATGGCTTGGTCAGGTTATTGATCATGCTTTTTCAATATATGCTTTTTAAAACTCTTTTTTGTTATATCCAATTTCCTTTAAATGAGAAAATCTTTAATCGACAGTGTATCAAGTGCATGTGCAGTAATAATATATTGGTGAATGCCGAGTTGAGTCCACAGGGAGTGAGGACTAGCTCTCAACTGTATTAGTCCAATTCATAGCTAGGCAAATCAAACGATGTTTCTCTTTTTGTATTTTCTTTTAATAAAACTACAAAGAAATAAGGATTCCAAACACCTTTAAATGATTAGGTTTAGAGCCAATAGATCTGAATAATTAACTAATGTATGCTATAAACCAAATGCAATTGTAAATCCAAATTATCAATGGATTCGATTTTTAAACAATTCAAGCACTAGATAACAACTTCGTTTTCCAAATTAAGCTATTACCCTAAATTAACCAATCAATGTTTCCTATTCCTAGGAAAGTGATTAATTGACTAATCTATTCAATTTACCAAACCCTAATTGAATTTAAATCCATTTCCTTATGTGATTTCAAATCCAAATTAGCTATTCACAAAACGATCAAAAAGGAATTTTCCAATTTCAATCCTAATCTATCATGGATTCCAGATCTAAGCCAAAATTGCATGATATGTGAAATAACGTCAACAACTCGAATACATACAGTTATTCAATCAACAACAAGGATCATCAATTATATAAATCAGATTACAACTCAAAACCCTAATTAAGATCAAAGGAACAAGCTTGAAACATCATCCAAGATATGAACATAAGAAAAAGAACAAAAGCACCTCCTCAAAATAATCCTGTTCTTGAAATCCAAATCCAAATGACGTTATCTACTTAAATCCCAGTGTCGAATCCGCAAACAAATTAAAATAAAAACTTTTCTAGTGTTCTACCCTAATCTAGATCTAGAAGCAAGGAGAGAATTTGTATTTTTTGTGCCTAGGGTTTCTTATTTTTTTACAAATGACAAAAAGATGAATTTATATGAATGGTCGCAGGGGAGTTACACAGACATTAAAGGCCGGCGGCCTTTAATTAAATTTGACCGGCCTCTAATGTGAAAATTAATTTTCGAGAGTAGTAAAAAATATATGCCGTCTTCAACACTAGCGGCGTAACCATTCCAGTTGTCGGCATACAATGAAAAGTCACAAATCGCTCGATTTTCCCTTATGAATGCTAGCGGCTTTGATTCTTACTGTGCCAGCATATCTTTAAAATTGCAGAAGCTGGCTTAATTTCTTCTTCAACACTGGCAGCGTTCGATCTGGCTTTAAAAATTTGCATTCTGTACACGCGCAACATCGGCTCAAAGCTGGCGGCGTAGCCAAGGATTTTGTCAGCGTATGTATAAAAATTTGCAGTGCTGGTAAAGATTTCTTCTAAACTGGCAGTGTAGCTTCCTTGATGGCCGGTGTACTTCTTTTTTTATCCAAAATTGTGTAAAACTTCTCTAATTTGCTTGAATTTGTATTTTAAATCCTCAATGACCTGAAATAACAATTTAAGAACATTTAAGTACCATTTCCAATTGATTTCTATAAAATCTATAACACATAAACATGATTTGGTTAATGGAAATTTGAGTAAAATATGACTTTATCAACTCCCCCACACTTGAACTTTTGCTTTTCCTCAAGCAAAACAAATAAGCTCAAAGTTGAAATCTATCATAGAATGTACAACACTTTTTTTTTTCACAATCAAAGTTCAAGCATCATTCTTTTTCACTGTGCATGACTTACATTTCTTGTGCCTACTACTCAAACCAAACTGGGAACATGTAATTAGATTACTAGAATTAAAATTTAGCAGCTAATCTAAACAAAACAAACTTTAGTCCTAGTGTTTAACAAAAAAATATTCCATCTAAAAGTAGATACACAATCCATTAAGGAAAAACACTCATTTAAACTTTACTGGACATTTAGCAAATATATAATCTTAGCAACATAGAGTGAAAGCATATGGTATCCACTCCTTCCTTAGATTTCTCCCTTTTTATTATAAGTCTTATTCCATTTGAAGCTTTTGTATTCATTTTCTTTTTCTTTCATACAATCACTTATTCTTTTTCTTTTCCTTTTTTTTTCAAAGTTCATGAATTGAACTTTTGCCTTTCCTCTCTTTTCGCTATAATGAGTTCATTAAGTAGGTACATCCCGGGTTCATCACCCAAGTGACCAGGTTTTAAAGGACCTCTAAGAACTCTTCCTCACTTTAACATTCAAGTTTAGATACTTATAACTCAAATATTTGAGTCATTGGAGTAGAGGCTATGCTTGTTTCTTTCTTTTCTTTTTGAATGCAACACAAATTTAAGACTTTTTTTTTTAAAGGATCACTAAGTGAAAAGTTTCTTCTACCTCTTTCACTAAGTGTTAAAATATTCTTAAAAGAACACAAAGGTTATATACAAGCTAACTTTTTCCTAAAAGTAGACTTGTTTATTTTTCACTTAAGGGCTCGACATACTCTTAAATTTCCAATTCTAAAGCTAAATACAAGGTAAATTTGTTCTTTAAAGATTTCACTACTTTATTTGAACCAAGTATTCTAATCACAATAGTAGGTGAGTAAGGCACGTAGCAGGTCAATTTACATTCTTTACATAGATGCTATTCACAATTCTTCGTACAATCTCAAGATTTTCATAAAAAAATTTCAAAAAATTTGGCCTAAATTTGACATATCATGCTTTTGGGACAAAATAGTTCAAATGTATGGGTACACAATATAATTCAGATGTCATAAAAAATTCAAATCAGCTCAATAAAAACAAGACATCAGCAACAGTCATACTCAACTCCATTCTCCAATTCTCCATCATTATCTCTTCCCCCACACTTAAATCGAACAGTGTCTCACTGTTCCTAATTAGCTTAACAAAAGGAAAGAAATAAGGAAATAAAGAGATAAGGAAAACTGGTACTTCCTTGGTTTTTAAAATGGATACATTTGTAAGTTCTAACTAGTATAGCAATAGAGAAGTTTCCATTTGTAAGTCCATTTGCATCTCTCTTGTAAATCACCCTCTTGTTGTCTACAATTAAGCTATTTATCTCCTATTTTTTTCATATTTGCACAAATAGGGCACACTATCAAAGCAAAGAAAAAAAAACAAAAAGAAAATGCAAAAGATATTAATAGATAGATAATAGTGGCTTGCCTCCCACTCAACGTTTGTTTCATAGTCTCATCCTGACTTTTTTACTTTCTTCTTTAAGGAGGTTCAAAATCATTAGTCTTCTTATCCTTCCTTTCCTTCTCATGTTCTACTCTTGCATTCTCAATTGTGTTAGCTCTGGTGGATTTAGGGTTCTTTTTCCATCTCTTCATGATATTGACATTCACCTCTTTATTTCCAACCTTTAACACCATTTTGCTATTCTTGACATCTATCAGAAATCCTATAGTGGCCATGAATGGGCGGCCAAGAATGAATGGTATTTCCAGATCTTCTACCATATTTAAAACAACAAAGTCTACTGGAAAAGTGAACTTGTCCACTTTCAAAAGCACATCCTCAATTACCCCTCTTGGTCTTTTAATAGAGCGATCAGCCAATTGAATTGTCATCTTAGTCTTCTTGATTGCATCCTCAATCCAAATTTCTTTGCCACAGAGAAAGGAATCAAATTAATACTTGCACCTAAATCACAAAATGCATTTTTAAATTGAGTATCTCCAATAGTGCAATCCATTGTAAATTTCCCTAGATCATTTACCTTTAAGGGCAATGCATCCTTCAAAGCTTTAGTACATGCTTGAGACAACATGACTGTCTCTCTATCATTCATCTTCCTCTTCTTACTCATGACTTCTTTCAGAAACCTTCTGTATTGAGGTGATTCTTCTAAAATTTTTGTCAAGGGAATATTGACTTCAAGCTTCTTAAACACCTCCAAGAAACTCTCAAAATCTGCATCATCTTTTCTTTTTCTTAATCTTCCTAGAAAAGGAACTAATGGCACATCTGATCTGACAATAGGCTCAATAACTACAAGAGTGTGCTCCTGTTGTACCACATTTTCCATTTGCTTTGATGTAGAAGCTAAAGTCTCATCTTTTTCAACCTGCTTGCTTGTATTTGCATTAATCTCATCTACATGCTCAATCGAGGTAGAAGGCTTCTCAAGATTTGCAATTTGCTGTCCTAATTTCTCAAACGTCTCTAAAGTCAGATTAGCAAGTTTCTCAATTGCTAATTCCCATGTTGGCTTTTCTTCTTTTGTTTCAACCTCTTTGACCAATGAAGAATTGTTGTTCAAATTTTATGCACTTGACACAAGTTCTTTCTCTTTCCCTTTTTCTTGCCTTTGATTGTCAACTGGGGTGTCAATTTCCTTTTCATCACTAGAAAGCTCCCGATTTGCACTTGTGTTAGCAAGTTTAAACATAGATGAAACAGATTTAGTTAGACTTGCTACCTGAGTCTCCAATTTCTCAATAACCTATTGTTGTTTCTCAAAATTTTCTTCCCATTTCTTCTCTAAACTCCTCACAAGTTCTTCAAAAGTTTTCTCTTTACTTAGATCTGTAACTGTAGGTATAGGAGAAGAATTGACAACAATCTCTTGTCTTGGAGTCTCACAAGTGTGGTGATAATCTTGATTTGTCATGCCAGAATCAAATTCTTGCATACCACCTTGATATTGAGAGTTATCATATGAATAGCCATACCATGAACATACCACTGGATTAGAATTGTATGAATCAGTGTCTTGGCTTTCTAAAAATCCATCAATCTTACAAACGCCAATTCTGGTGACATAAATGATAAGTTCCCTCCATTACCTAAATCTATCATCGTCTCACCATAATCATCTATGCCATTAAGGAAAAAATTTAGATGAGTCTAAGTAGGTGAATTATGATAGAGCATTGGCTCATCAAATGGTAGAATCGTCCCCAAGCATTTGTCAAAAGCTCTCCATCATACTGCCTAAATGAACAATTTAGATATGATCTTTGAAGTACAGCAATATGGGAAAACTAGTGCTCCTTGATTATCCATCTCTTATTCTTCAAGCACCTGAACAGAGAAAAAGAAAAACTGAGTAGATTGTACAAAAAGAATCAAAGACTATTATATACAAATGAAGAAGAAAGCAATTTTTTAAAGAGTTTTCAAATAAAGCCTAGTCTACAAAAGGCCTAAAAACTGAAAGTAGCACCAAATCACTCCCCGGCAATAGTGCCAAAATGATGATCACGCTTTTTCAAGATATGCTTTTCAAAACTCTTTTTAGTTATATTTAATTTCCTGTAAATGAGCAAATCTTTAATCGACAGTGTATCTGTTACGACTCCAAATAAGGGCCTAGTAGGATTTATCTAAACCTATCATATCACGTGTGCACCTGTAACATGAGAGCCGTCTTGTATGTCAAAGTGTACAAGACTTTATTTATTTATCGATGTTCATTATGTAAATGATATAATATATTACGGGATTTCAACTATGGAATATGATTTTCAAATTTCTACCAAGATCGCAGAGAATCGGTATCGCTTACCAAATAGTGAAAATGGGTTCCAAACTACAACTTACAAATTACAACAATATAAAATTTATATAGTTTATATTCTAAGTTTAACATATCCTATATCTTTACCTTCAATAGAGTTCGTTGGAGAAGCTCTCTTCACACATTCCTAGCCCAATCCCAGCTAGTAATAATCCTGTACAGAAACTATTGGGGAGTGAGCGAACCACGGGCTCAATGAGATAACCTAACCAAACCACACATCAACCAATAATAAACAAGTATATTTATCAATCATATATAATGCAACAATCAATCATATGCACATTACAAGCTTGGATGATCTATAATCCAAACCAGGATGAAGATTTATGCCTTCTTCATCGGGGTTGAAGGAACTCGATACTATGGCCTACCTACCCAGGAGAAACTAAGCATACAGGAATGCCACGATCCTCATTGTAACTATCTCTTTACACTTTAGGCACTCGATTCCTGTTTTAAGCCTTAGAAACTCCATTGAGTGTTAGTCATTTCACAGCGATGCCATATGCGACGTCCTTTATTCCCAAGTAGTTCCCATGGAATTGACGGAACAAAGGTAAGCTTGCGTAGAACTAATAGCCTCTTGCCTAGAAAAACCAAGCATTACCAGAGAACCGAAATACTAATACGTAGTAGGCTGCTACATCTCCAAATGCAGTTTATGCAAATCACGCAATGCATGTCCGTTTCATTATAGTACCAATAGCTGTTAATCTAGTTTAAGGTGATCATACAATTTATAGACAATCATCAACATATTTCATACAATACTTATCATACAAAATGATTATCACTTATATTACGATAATTTGGCATTCAATCATACACCACGCATCATGCATTATTCCCAATCTCACATGCATATCAACTGAACATATATATTATTACAAGTGCAACTATATTACAAGCACAAACAATGTGATAAAGTCAAGTAACTCACCTGTGGTCCTTGCTAAATTGTTGTATAAGCTATCGGAAGTCCGAGAATTGATCTATTTTCTTATGAAAGGAAATAACAGAGATTTATTTTTATTTATTAATAATTTGCATGTCAACCTTATCTATCTCCCAAATTGGTATTTTTATTTATTTAAGGGTATATTCTAGTATCTATACCTTTCAAAAGTTATAAAATTATATGTCTATAGAGTTTAGATATATTAAATTTTTATTATACTTAAATTTTATTTTTATTGCAAAACAACAAAGTTTAATACTACAATATTATCAGTAATATTAGTTTGAAATGTCAATATCAATATTAATATAATAATAAATACAAGTACAAGAATAACAACAATTTTAATACTATTACTAAATAATAATATTAGTGACAAAATAATAATAGTATTGATGATAATATAGATATAGTGGCGTTAATGTGAAAATAACAGTATTAATAATCATTCATGACTCGTGATGAAAATATCAACAATACTAAAACTATACTTAGTAGTCATAATAATAGCAATAATCATAATTACTAGGAATAACAGTAACATTGATGTTGGTTTAAGAGTGAAACTGAGTGAATTCTAGTTTGTGATTTCATAAAGTATTGCTTCTTATAGAAAAGGGATATTTATTGTTTAATTCTTTTAAGTTTCTTTTGATTATATATTATTTTAGAGGATCTCATTTAAGCCTTCATTCATATCCTAAGCTTATTCATAATTTATAGAGGTATTAATATGTGTAATTTCTATGAATTTGTTCATAATACTTTTCTTGTAATGTAGAACTCCTAATCATGCTTTTAAAGCTTGTTTTATCAAGTTTTATGTTCATATAAGGTCTTAGAAGCATTAGACATGAATTTAGACCAGATTAGATGAAATTTGAGTCTTGTTTTGTCCACTTTATTCCTAAATCCGAATTTGCTATTATCATATTTATAATATTTTTAAGTTGTTGTCTTCCTTAGTTGACAACACCTAAACATTCCTAATATATCAACAATCCATCTACTTGAATTCATCAATGAATTAACAACTTCTTCCAACTGCATAACTTTCTTTCAATGTTCAACAATTCATCCTAAAGTCTATACATAAATATAACAAAGATAGGTTGATAGTTTGGAACTTACCTTGGCTTGGAATGGAAAAAGGATTTTCAACTCCCTTTCTAAGCAAGGATCAAACCTATATCAAAGGTTAGATGATGAGTTCCTAACTACAACATAAGTTAAAAACATTAGCTATAATGGGAGTTTACTAATTCTAAGCAATATTCTTACCTTGTTAAGCTAGTTCTTCCCCCTTGGATCTTATGATAACCAAGACTTTTTGACTTGGTTTTGGATGTTGTTGGAGAGGGGAATTGATGTTCTTGATGTGCTTGGTGTGTAGATAGGATATGAGAAGTAAGCTAGAGGTTTATGTTTGGTCTTATAAAGGTTTCTAAGCTTTCTAAGTGAAGATGTTGCAAAGGAAAAGAAAAAGGAAAGGGCTGGACGCACTTCCTTTTTGTAGCTGTGTTTTTGGGTGATTTTGTGGGAGTTATGAGCTCAATTTGTAACTAACTTAAGCTTATATACATGTACTAAGGCTAGGCTAAATTTTGGAGGCTAAGGAAAGGGTTTTGGGCTTGAAAAACACTCAAAATAGTAGCTGGAATTTTCATATACGATTTGTCATTTTTGGTTTGCAAATTTGGACTTTGTTTTGACAGATTTTGTGGCTATCTTTGAGGCATTAATTATGTTTGTTTGGTAGCTAATTAATGCCATTTATGTGTGTATAAAATTGGGAGCTCAACTTGAAAGAAAATCGGGTCAAATATTCATGTAAAATAGAGGCCAAATATTCAAGTCTTTGCTGCAGTTCTTGTTGCTGTTTTTCCCCCTTGCTGCAGCTTCTTTAGCATGGATTTGGACAAGGTTGTAGAGCTAAGTCTGACTTTGATTTGAGTTGGATTTCTTCTCTATTTAATGTTGGTCTTACGTGAAGTGTTGTGGTTCAGTTAAATGTCATTTTCATGTTGAATTTTTTGTGTTCAAATTAGGTGAATATGTTGGGTGTGAATGCTGCAGTTTTGTTTGAATTTTCCTGCTATAGCTTGTTTTTATTGGGTATTTGAGGGCAATTTTGGAATTGTTTTGGTTGTTTATTTGAGTTGAATTTCTTGATATTTAATGTTGATTATATGTGTTTTATATTGGTTGGAGTTCATGTCATTTTCAAGTTGAACTTTGGGGCTTAAATTGGTTTACAATTTAGATGTTTTGTACGTGACTGCAGCTGGAATTTCCCTTTTGCTGCTGTCCCCTATTTCCAACATGGAGGCTGCTATGCGCATGGAAGAGACATTGCAGCGTGCATGAAGAATATGCATGGAAGGAAATTACGGACGTGCTTGTAAACCCCTGTTTTCTAAGCCCTAAACCTTAAGCCGGAAAGTCTACCGGAGACCTTAAGTCAACGATCTTGAGTAAAACCCTACAGTTTAGATCCTGAAAACCCGAGTTCGTAAATCGAGGAGTCGAAAAATAATTAAAGTGTTTAGAATAGTCCGTAATAATATTTGAATTATTAAAAATATCAGATTGGTTCATTTTCGGCTTATTTCGAACCCGTTTGGATACTGCTTTGGAAAGCGTGTCCCGGGGCTCGGAAAATTAAAAATATATCTTTAATATTTTTAGACTCGTATTTTTATAAGGATTTCAAAAATATCAAGTTTAGAATTTTTCGGATTCTAAAAATATCAGTTATAGCTCATATAAGCTTATTTTACTCTTACCGGTAACTAATTGTTAAATTTCTAAAAATAATTTAATTGATTATTTTATTTAAATCATAAAAATTCTGCTACTTAAATAAAAATATTTTTCTTAATTTATTTATATATTTTCTTATTCAAAAAGCCACTATATCACAAGTACACATACATTATCATTACTACACATTATTATGTCTTCTTTTGCTTTTTCTTACACTTCTCTTTCCCAAAATTGCAGCTGCCCATTCCCCATAAAATAGCCACTTTTCATTATTTTTAATCAATTATTTGATATTTTAAAGTCTATTTTAGTTAGAAATGGATGCAACTTGTTACACTTTCAAAATACAAGTTAAAATCAAACACCACCCCCCACACACTCAAAATCACGCCAGCCCCTCCCCTGCAGCTGCTGTTTTATTTTTTTTAAATTATTTAACACACTTTAACACTATTAAACATCTCATTCCTTCCCTCTTTCATTTTACAAACCCTACATTTTTCCTCTCTCTTTTTCCTCTCTTTTCTCTTCTTCCTTGCCTTGTCTTCTTGAAAACAAGCTGTCCCCATTTTTTTTCTTCTTCTCCACATATATTTCTTGCAAATTTGAGGTAATCTTTCCCTTTTTGCTCTTATAAGATGTTCTAGGATGATACCATGGATGTTTCATGCATCAAAGGACATTCCACAAGCTTAAAAGGCTATGGATGATGATGCCAAGAAGTGAAACACTCCTCTAGATGATGATCTCTTTTGTTCTTAGTATTTTTGTTATATGGAAGGCTTGTTTATCTTCTTGTTTTTGTGATAGCTTGTAGATCTAGAGTTTTATCAAGCTTTAGTTATGTTTATGTGTAGATCTAGAGTTCAAGGCTACTACTAAGTTTTTCTTATGCTTTCATGGTATATATTGAGTAGATCTTAGATTCAAGTTGGAATGAAAAAGAAAAATTCGTAACTTGTCAATGCCCTATTTTAAAAACCCTCTTTCAAGTCTTAAAATGGAAGCTTTTGTTAAGAAAATGAAGGTTTGATGGATGTATATCATCAAGGCTTCATCTTACAAGAATCAAAGTTGATTTTCAAAGTTTATTTTCAAAAACAAAAATTGTATTTTCGGATCAAGACAAAGATCCAAAATAAAAACATGTTTTCCAACTCACAAATGAGGATTTTATTCAAGAAATGAAGGGTTCTTAGGATATAATATGTAATGGGTTGTTTTCATGAGTTTTGATGAATTTTCTCAAGAGATATGTCCAAAATAAATTTATGAAAATTCGGATCAAGACCAAGACCTATTTTTGGAACCCATCATTCAACTTTAAAATGAAGATTTAGACAAAAATATAAGGGCTCTTGTATAGATATCTTAAGGAATGAATTTTCATAAGTTTAAATGAGTTTTCCTAAAAGGTATTGCTTAAATCAAGTTTTGTAAAAGACAAAATTTAGGTCTTGTTTCATTGTAAATTTCAAAGTGGAAATTCGTAATTATGGGAGACCAATTTTGAAAACCTTCTTTTTGATCTCAAAACAAGTATTTTATATTGAAAATGGAATGCTTTGTAATATAATAATAGGAAAAATTATTTTCATTGAACTAAGTAAGTTTTAGTAAAGGAATTACTCAAAACAAGACAATGAGTTTCAACTTGTAATTTCGGTTTTATGAAATGGATTCTTAGAAGTTTCATTTGAACTTTATGTTTGGTATTAGATAAGTGTGTAATCTCTTAATTTTGTTTTGAGATCTCCTTGCAAGCTTAGGACTAAAATATTGGTCTAAGTAGTTAAATAGAGTAGATATGGAAATTTTTCACAAAGGCTCAAATCTGGAATTTTCGTAACCCTACTGTACAGTATTTCCGACCCTAAATGACCTTAAATGTTTGAATTAACTTTAGAAATGGATAGCTCTTTCGAAGTAGGTATAAATCGGTATATTATAAGCTAAATTCCGAGTTAAAATGAGTTAGATATGACCTTTTTAAGTTAAGGATTCAACCTAGACGGAAATTGACGAACTTAGTAAATAAAATTGTTAAGTTTAATAGAACTTCATAAGAGATACTCATTGAGGGTATTCTTTGTACCTAGGTGAATTGGAGGACGGGTTACCACTTCCCGAGGACTATTACGACTAGTGGATTTTCACTACATGGACAAGTGAGTTCATTTCTCAATTAATTATGCTCTTGGATGTGCTTGTAGTAGTAGTGGCATTAGACTTAGGAAAAGATAAAATTGTGTTGAATGGTGATCTAAACTTGCATGAATGAACGATAAGTATATCGAGGCAAGCTTTGTTGTAATAATCTTGTATGAGCTAGTATAGATTTGGAATGTCTGAAAATTGTATGGTCACTTTTAAATTATCTAAGTAATATGTCATGATTATATGAATAAAGTACATGCATATCACGTAGTGAGTCTATATCATTGTCGAGTATGTCTTTGGTGGGACAAAGGTGTACTTGGGAGGCAGCGGGTCTTTAATGAAGGGGACTAGGGTTGCATGACTTATGGACACCCATTCGAATAATGAAACTATGGTTGCATGTCTTATGGACCAACATTAAATTGTGGTTGCATGTCTTATGGACAACTTGGAATTGTAGTTGCATGTCTTATGAACTACCCAAAACCTCGAATGGAGGGCGTAAATTCATTCACTTATGACTACCGGAAAGTCATATGTTGTTTGCTCATATGCTTGTGCATTCATATGGTTGCTTAATTATAACTTGCTTGTATAGATATTTAGCTTGGTCGGGCATGTTACTTGAAGAAAATGAATCTCACTAAGCATTAGCTTATACCCCAACAGTTTTTGTTGCAGCGTTCCTATTTTTGGATGTTCCGAGAGGACATTATGTGCAGGTTTATCACATGGAATTAAAGAGCTTTTAAGGAAGTCGGGACCTAGTGTAGGCGTGGACTTCTAGGAAAATCTCTTTAATGTGAATTCAGATATATGTAATTGGAGCTAAACGATGTAGACTCCTATTATTTTGGCGGGGTATGCCCCTTGGCTTTTGTAAAGTTAACTGTTTATCTTGTTGTGATTTATATTCTTATGCAATGTATGCTTTCTTAAGACTACTCGAATCAAAGTGTGATCCTAAAAGTTGTGTGAGTACACCTTACACACGATATGTAAACTTATGGGATGACTAAGGATGCCATACTTAAGTTTAAATATCGAGTGTGGTGGACTGTCGCGTTTAGGGTACCCTTTGGGGCGTGACAGTGCTGGTGCGTTGGACTTTAACCAATATGTCCAATTTGTTGTCCTCTGTTGTTAGTGTGATTCTGCAACATTCGTGATTCTTCCACATGGAGCAGCTCTGTTTTGGCGCGTGAAGAATTTCTGGTGGCCTTCTTGTGCGCGTGCTTTGTTAGGTGAAGGATGTGTGGTGTGTGGATTCTAGCAGCTCGTTTAGCATTTCCTTCTTCAGCCGTGGCTGTTGCTGTGCGAGGGGAATTTTTGCTCGGTGACTTCCGTTGTGATGCTCCACATGGAAGCCTTTACTCGTCTGTTGCTGCTGCTTTCTGGTGCGTGAATTTGGGCTGCAGCGCGTGGGAAATTTGTGGCCATCGATTCCTTCTTATTCTACGGAAATTTGCAATTCCAGTGGTTTGTTTTCATACATATATATTTGTTTATCATTTGATTAATAATAATTAATTAAAAAATGTTTTAACTAACATTAATTTATAAACAAATATTTATAACGATTACATAAGAGTTTTATCGGAATAAAATCATTTAATACTTAAAAAAATTTCTAGACTATTTATACATTCAAATTTTTAATTTAAAATTTACACGATTAATTATTTTTAGTATTTTAACTTACATGATTAAATTTTTCAAATTCAATAAACCAATTTAAGAACTAAGTCTTAATGAATTTAGAATTTCCTAACAAATATAGCAGCGGGTTTTAAATTTTCATTTTATATCTAGGATAGTAATTATTGATCGGTATGAGTATCTATTATGTATCTATAATCTTTGTAATTCATCTTTGGATTATAGTTTTATACCGATGAGTTTTGTTATTAAACTATATCTTATTGGTTTTGAAATTTATAGCTACTTCTAATTATATCTTGAATCATCAGTTGAAGATACGAAATCTTGTTTTTGGTATCTATTAAGGTCAAAGAAATTTTTATTCGGGTTTTTCAAACTAGGAATGAGTTTATTACAATTCATAGATCTATTATAAGATTTTTTGTTGAGTCATATATTAGATATTAGTTTTACATTTGCTAATTTGTTTATTTTCCAGTTGTGAAAATTATTAAAGGTTACGTTGACAATTCGGGATTTTAATTTCTAAATCTCTAAGTCTTTTGATTGATTATTAGTGTAATTTATATATTTATTTAAGATCTAGATTCTTAAATATCAATCTATTTGTGATCTTATCGTATCTTTTATAATTCTAGTAATTTATCTTTAGTCTATTTTTATAACTTGTAGGTTCTAAAAATTATTCGTCTGTTATTGTGATTCAAATTTAAGATTAGCTATGATTTCTTGTTGGACTATGATCATTTTACCAAATATTGGTTTTTAAGGTATATGAGTTACTTATTCAAATTTGTTAATCACATTTTTGTCTAGTGCTACTTAATAGTGTTAGATTTTGAACACTATTATTTCATATTTAACAAACGTAGGATTTATTTTCTAAGTATTGAACTTAAGAATTCAGTAATTTATATTAACGATTGGTTTATATTGTTTTATAAATTATTTGAGATCATAGAAGTTACAGTTGTATTTCGAAAAAAAAAATTTATGGGTAGAGAGTCTAATCTTTCTAACTATAATCAAATTCATTCATACTTATATTTTTAAATCGAGAAAAAAAATTGGAGTGATTTTTACTACTTGTTCCAAATATTCTATATATTTCTATATTACATTTTTAGTATTTGTTATAACTAGATTACATAAAATTTGGGGGATTACATTATCCTCCCTTAAGAAAAGTTTCATCCTCAAAACTTGTAGGGGTTTATCTAAATTCCAAAAGAATTTCATATTTGAAACTTATTCTACTATAGACATTTATCTCGTATCTATAGTCTTATATTTCTACAACAGTCGAACCAATAAAAACATTCTCTATTCTTTTGAAGTGATTGTAATAACATCAACAAAGTTTCTGCCTTATATCTCTCGTATCTTCCTTATTTATTACATATCAATAGTATAGTACTTCTAAAGGATCAAGAACAGAATCTTCATAATTACTTATGAAATCATTGAATATAGGTATTTTTATTACTTGAATTACTAAGATTCCTCCTATTGGATTTTATTCCTAATCATTAATACCTAGATTTAATTCGTCAAATCCGTCATATATTCTTCATGTTATCTCCACTTAATTTAATATATTACTAATCTCCACAGATAAATATTCCATCAATTTCTTATGTATCATGATTATTGTACTATTTAAACTCCATTCAATCTATACTGCTTATTTCCATTTTCTACTACATATATGTAGATTCAACTTAAGGATTTCATTTTCCTAATATATTCCCAAATGAGAGTATTTCTTGTCATAAAAGGTATGATTCTATTCTTAATGGTCATAATAATTCAACACTATGGATATGATTTTACAAAATTCCAATCTTCTCTTTCCTCTTATAACTCCTTCAAATATACTGAGATCAAGAATTATCTTTTCTGTTTCAACCAATAATACTATAAACGCAGGAGAAAAAATCCTATTTTTCGTTTCATCTCCTTAATATGTCAACCAACTTTCGAGTATAATGCCAGAAGCATTCTTGCAAACTATAGTATATTTGGAAACACAACTAATATTCCTACTGAAGTATCATGTTCGATTACCTATAGCAATTAAGTTTCCTAATAGTTCCAATCCAAATAAGAAGAAGAGATATATTTTGTGATCTTGCTAACTTAGATTTAAAGCCTAGAAGCTTGTGGTTTGACTTCTAGTTCAGGGTTATAATGTCTTTCGACATTAGGATAAGATGTAAGAGTTTGTCATTTACATTCTGTGGACAACATATGCCCATATGATACTGTAATATATAAATATATATATATATATATATAGCCTAAATGTCTATCATTTTTAATTTATCAACTTAGTTTATCTACCCAGGTTCTACCTAACCTCACATTTTGTAGGTTACTCCTATCTCTATCAAACCACAGCTCTGATACCACTCATATCACAACTCCAAATAAGGGTCTAGTAGGATTTATCTAAAGCTATCGTATCATGTGTGCACCTGTAACATGAGAGCCGTCTTGTATGTCAAAGTGTATCGATATTTATTATATAAATGATATAATATATTATAGGATTTCAACTATGGAATCTGATTTTCAAATTTCTACCAAGATCGCAGAGAATCGGTATCCCCTATCAAATAGAGAAAATGGGTTCCAAACTACAACTTACAAATTTCAACAATATAAAATTTATCTAGTTTACATTCTAAGTTTAACATATCCTATATCTCTACCTTCAATAGAGTTCATTGGAGAAGCTCTCTTCACACATTCCTAGCCCAATCCCAGCTAGTAATAATCCTGCATAGAAACTATTGGGGGTGAGCGAACCGAGCTCAATGAGATAACCTGACCAAACCACACATCAACCAATAACAAACAAGTATATTTATCAATCTTATGTAATGCAACAATCAATCAAATGCACATTACAAGCTTGGATGATCTAGAATCTAAACCAGGATGAAGATTTACACCCTCTTCATCGGGGTGGAAGGAACTTGATACTATGGCCCACCTACCCAAGAGAAACTAAGCATACAGGAATGCCACGATCCTCATTATAACTATATCTTTACACTTTAGGCACTCAATTCTTGTTTTAAGCCTTAGAAATTCCACTGAGTGTTAGTCATTTTACAGCGATACCATGTGCAGCATCCTTCATTTCCAAGTAGTTCCCATGAACCGACGGAACAAAGGTAAGCTTGCGTAGAACTAATAGTCTCTTGCTAGAAAAACCAAACATTACCAGAGAACCGAAATACTAACATGTAGTAGGCTGCCACATCTCCGAATGCATTTATGCAAATCATGCAATGCATGTCCGTTTCATTTATAGTACCAATAGTTGTTAATGTAGTTTAAGGCAATTATACGATTTACAGACAATCATCAACATATTTCATATAATACTTATTGTACAAAATGATTATCATTTATATTACGATAATTTGGCATTCAATCATACACCACGCATCATGCATTATTCCTAATCCCGCATGCATATGAACTGAATATATATATTATTACAAGTGCAACTATATACAAGCACAAATAATGTGATAAAGTCAAGTAACTCACCTGTGGTCCTTGCTAAATTGTTGTATAAGCTACCGGAAGTCCGAGAATTGATCTATTTTCCTATGAAAGGAAATAACAGAGATTTATTATTGGATTATTTCTGTAAGAGAAGTCTTCTTATAATTTAAAGGTGTTGATCTCTATCGTCGGATATTAGACAAAGTCCGTCATATTAATTACTATATCGTTAAATAATTTAATTGAATCATCATATGTGCCTCATTATTCCGTATCTGTATTTCATACAGTTTTTGTTAAGGTTTTAATTTCTATACTAAAGAATATTTATCTGTTATTTGTTTTTATTTTGTTTCCCTCGGTTTAATTGCTATCTATATTTTTATTCAAGGGGTTTGTCTTTTCTTAAGTTCTACTGCTTTTAGTAGAAGATTTTTATTTATTAATTATTTGCTTGTCAACCTTATCTATCTCCCAAATTGGTATTTTTATTTATTTAAGGGTATATTCTAGTATCTATACCTTTCAAAAGTTATAAAATGGTATGTCTATGGAGTTTAGATATATCAAATTTTTATTATACTTAAATTTTATTTTTATTGCAAAACAACTAAGTTTAATACTATAATATTATCAGTAATATTAGTTTGAAATGTTAATATCAATATTAGTAATAAATATAAGTATAAGAATAACAACAATTTTAATACTATTACTAAATAATAATACTAGTGACAAAATAATAAGTATTGATGATAATATAGATATAGTAGCGTTAACGTGAAAATAACAGTATTAATAATCATTCATGACTCGTGATGAAAATATCAACAATACTGAATACTATACTTAGTAGTCATAATAATAGCATTAATCATAATTATACTTATAGGAATAACAATAACATTGATGTTGGTTTAAGAGTGAAACTGAGTGAATTCTAGTTTGCAATTTCTTAAAGTATTGATTCTTATAGAAACGGAATTTTTATTGTTTAATTCTTTTAAGTTTATTTTGATTGTATATTATTTTAGAGGATCTCATTTAAGCTTTGTTCATATCCTAAGCTCATTCATAATTTCTAGAGGTATTAATATGTGTAATTTCTATGAATTTGTTCATAATACTTTTCTTGTAATGTAGAACTCCTAATCATGCTTTTAAAGCTTGTTTTATCGGTTTTATGTTCATATGAGGTCTTATAAGCATTAGACATGAATTTAGACTAGATTAGATGAAATTTGAGTCTTGTTTTGTCCACTTTATTCCTAAATCCGAATTTACTATTATCATATTTATAATATTTTTAAGTTGTTGTCTTCCTTAGTTGACAATATTCCTAAATTCGAATTTACTATTACCATATTTATAATATTTTTAAGTTGTTGTCTTCCTTAGTTGACAATGCCTAAACATTCCTAATACATCTACAATCCATCTACTTGAATTCATAAATGAATTAACAACTTCTTCCAACTGCATAACTTTCTTTCAATGTTCAACAATTCATCCTAAAGTTTATACATAAATATAACAAAGATAGGTTGATAGTTTAGAACTTACCTTAGCTTGGAATGGAAAAGGGATTTTCAACTCCCTTTCTAAGCAAGGATTAAACCTATATCAAAGGTTAGATGATGAGTTCCTAACTAAAACATAAGTTAACAACATTAACTATAATGAGAGCTTACTAATTCTAACCAATATTATTACCTTGTTAAGCTAGTTTTTCCCCTTTGGATCTATGAAAACAAGACTTTTTGACTTGGTTTTGGATGTTGTTGGAGAGGGGAATTGATGTTCTTGATGTGCTTGGTGTGTAGATAGGATATGAGAAGTAAGCTAGAGGTTATGTTTGGTCTTATAAAGGTTTCTAGCTTTTCTAGTGAAGATGTTTCCAAAGGAAAAGAAAAAGGAAAGGGCTGGACGCACTTCCTTTTTGTAGCTGTGTTTTTGGGTGATTTTGTGGGGTTATGAGCTCAATTTGTAACTAACTTAAGCTTATATACATGTACTAAGGCTAGGCTAAATTTTGGAGGCTAAGGAAAGGGTTTTGGGCTTGAAAAACACTCAAAATAGAAGCTGGAATTTTCATACGAATTTGTCATTTTTGGTTTGCAAATTTGGACTTTGTTTTGACAGATTTGTGGCTATCTTTGAGGGCATTAATTATGTTTGTTTGGTAGCTAATTAGTGCCGTTTATGTGTGTCAAATTGGGAGCTCAACTTGCAAGAAAATCGGGTCAAATATTCATGTAAAACAGAGGCCAAATATTCAAGTCATTGCTGCAGTTCTTGTTGCTGTTTTTCCCCCTTGCTGCAACTTCTTTAGCATGGATTTGGACATGGTTGTAGAGCTAAGTCTGACTTTGATTTGAGTTGGATTTCTTCTCTATTTAATGTTGGTCTTACGTGAAGTGTTGTTGTTCGGTTAAATGTCATTTTCATGTTGAATTTTTTGTGTTCAAATTGGGTGAATATGTTGGGTGTGAATGCTGCAGTTTTGTTTGAATTTTCCTGCTATAGCCTGTTTTTTATTGGGTATTGAGGCAATTTGGAATTGTTTTTTGGTTTTTATTTGTGTTGATTTCTCTTGATATTTAATGTTGATTATATGTGTTTTATATTGGTTGGAGTTCATGTCATTTTCAAGTGAACTTTGGGCTTAAATTGGTTTACAATTTAGATGTTTTGTACGTGACTGCAGCTGGAATTTCCCTTTTGCTGCTGTCCCCTATTTCCAACTGGAGGCTGCTATGCGCATGGAAGAGACATTGCAGCGTGCATGAAGAATATGCATGGAAGGAAATTTGCGGACCTGCTGGTGCATTGGACTTTAACCAATATGTCCAATTTGTTGTCCTTTGTTGTTAGTGTGATTCTGCAACATTCGTGATTCTTCCACATGGAGCAGCTCTGTTTTCGCGTGAAAATTTCTGGTGGCCTTCGGCGCGTGCTTTGTTCCATGAAGGATGTGTGTGTGTGGGATTCTAGCAGCTCGTTTAGTGCATTTCCTTCTTCTTCAGCGTGGCTGTTGCTGTGCGAGGGGAATTTCTGCTCGGTGACTTCCGTTGTGATGCTCCACATGGAAGCCTTTACTCGTCTGCTGCTGCTGCTTCCTGGTGCGTGAATTTGGGTTGCAGCGCGTGGGAAATTTGTGGCCATCGATTCCTTCTTATTCTGCGAAAATTTGCAATTCTAGCGGTTTGTTTTCATATATATATATTTGTTTATCATTTGATTAATAATAATTAATTAAAAAAATGTTTTAACTAACATTAATTTATAAACAAATATTTATAATAGGTACATAAGAGTTTTATCGGAATAAAATCATTTAAGTTCTTAAAAAAATTTCTAGACTATTTATACATTCAAATTTTTAATTTAAAATTTATATGATTAATTATTTTTAGTATTTTAACTTACATGATTAAATTTTTCAAATTCGATAAACCAATTTAAGAACTAAGTCTTAATGAATTTAGAATTTCCTAACAAATATAGCAACGGGTTTTAAATTTTCATTTCATATCTAGGTTAGTAATTATTGATCGGTATGAGTATCTATTATGTATCTATAATCTTTGTAATTCATCTTTGGATTATCATTTTATACCTATGAGTTTTGTTATTAAACTATATCTTATTGGTT
Organism: Combretum micranthum; assembly: GCA_024138025.1. NCBI lineage: Eukaryota > Viridiplantae > Streptophyta > Magnoliopsida > Myrtales > Combretaceae > Combretum > Combretum micranthum. Next base: position 177,764 of record JAMXBD010000727.1, on the reverse strand, counting down.
TTGAAATTTATAGCTACTTCTAATTATATCTTGAATCATCAGTTGAATATAGGAAATCTTGTTTTTGGTATCTATTAAGGTCAAAGAAATTTTTATTCGAGTTTTTCAAACTAGGACTGAGTTTATTACAATTCATAGATCTATTATAAGATTTTTTGTTGAGTCATATATTTGATATTAGTTTTAAATTTGTTAATTTGTTCATTTTCCAGTTTGAAAATTATTAAAGGTTACGTTGATAATTCGGGATTTTAATTTCTAAATCTCTAAGTCTTTTGATTGGATTATTAGTGTAATTTAAATATTTATTTAAGATCTAGATTCTTAGATATCAATCTATTTGTGATCTTATCGTATCTTTTATAATTCTACTAATTTTCTTTAGCCTATATTTTTATAACTTGTAGTTTCTAAAAATTATTCGTCTGTTATTATGATTCAAATTTAAGATTAGCTATGATTTCTTATTGGACTATTGATCATTTTACCAAATATTAGGTTTTAAGGTATATGAGTTACTTATTCTAATTTGTTAATCACATTTTTGTCTAGTGCTACTTAATAGTGTTAACAGATTTAGAACATTATTTCATTATTTAACAAGCATAGGATTTATTTTCTAATATTGAACTTAAGAATTCAGTAATTTATATTAACGATTGGTTTATCGTCGTTTTATAAATTATTTGAGATCATAGAAGTTACAGTTTGTATTTCGAAAAAAAAATTTATGGGTAGAGAGTCTAATCTTTCTAACTATAATCAAATTCATTCATACTTTGATATTTTTAAATCGAGAAAAAAAATTGGAGTGATTTTCACTACTTGTTCTAAATATTCTATATATTTCTATATTACATTTCTAGTATTTGTTAAAACTAGATTACATAAAATTTGGGGGATTACATTCTCTCCCCCCCCCCCCCCCCCCCCCCCCCCCTAAGAAAAGTTTCATCCTCAAAACTTGTAGGGGTTTATCTAAATTCCAAAGGAATTTTATATTTGAAACTTATTCTACTATAGGCATTTATCTCGTATCTATAGTCTTATATTTCTACAACAGTCGAACCAATAAGAACATTCTCTATTCTTTTGAAGTGATTGTAATAACATCAACAAAGTTTCTTCCTTATATCTCTCGTATCTTCCTTATTTATTATGATATCAATAGTATAGTACTTCTAAAGGATCAAGAACAAAATCTTCATAATTACTTATGAAATCATTGACTATAGGTATTTTTATTACTTGAATTACTAAGATTCCTCCTATTGGATTTTATTCCTAATCATTAATACCTAAGATTTAATTCGTCAAATCCGTCATATATTCTTCATGTTATCTCCACTTAATTTAATATATTACTAATCTCCACAAATAAATATTCCATCAATTTCTTATGTATCATTGATTATTGGTACTATTTAAACTTCATTCAATCTATACTGCTTATTTCCTTTTTCTACTACAATATATGTAGATTCAACTTAAGGATTTCATTTTCCTAATATATATTCCCAAATGAGAGTATTTCTTGTCATAAAAGGTATGATTCTATTCTTAATGGTCATAATAATTGATCCAACACTATGGATATGATTTTACAAAATTCTAATCTTCTCTTTCCTCTTATAACTCCTTCAAATATACTGAGATCAAGAATTATCTTTTCTGTTTCAACCAATAATACTATAAATGCAGGAGCAAATCCTATTTTTCGTTTCATCTCCTTAATATGTCAACCAACTTTCGAGTATAATGCCAGAAGCGTTCTTGCAAACTATAGTATATTTGGAAACGCAACTGATATTCCTACTGAAGTATCGTGTTCGATTACCTATAGCTATTAAGTTTCCTCATCAGTTCCAATCCATATAAGAAGAAGAGATATATTTCGTGATCTTGCTAACTTAGATTTAATGAGCCTAGAAGCTTGTGGTCTGGCTTCTAGTTGAGGGTTATAATGTCTTTCGACATTAGGATAAGATGTAAGAGTTTGTTATCTACATCTCTATGGACAACATATGTGTCAAGCCCCAAAGGTTACCCAAAACGCGACAGTCCACCACACTCGATATTTAAACTTAAGTATGACAACCTTAGTCATCCCAAAAGTTTACATATCGGGTGTAAGTGTACTTGCACAACTTTTAGGATCACACTTTGAATCGAATAGTCTAAAGAAGGCATACATTAGCATTAACAATAGAAATCACAATGAGATAAATAAGTTAAGTCTTTATAGAAGTCAAGGGGGCATGTAAGCCCCTAGATTTTTCGATAATATTAGCAAACCCTAAGAACCGGAAGTTGAAATGAAACCCTAAAGTTAACCTAGTTATACGATTAGTCTAGTGGATCTAGATCTGGCACTCCCGTTTTCTTAAACCCTAGAAAACGAAATTGAGATCATTGTGGAATATTGTTCGTAATAATATAGGGAAGCCTAAAAATATCAGATTTGAATTTTTCTAGTGTCCTTCGGATCCGATCGGGATCAGTTTTCGAAAACCGTGCCTCGGAGCACCGGATAGCAAAAATATTCCGACAACACCAATAGATTCGTAAAAATATAAGGTTTTCAAAAATATCAGTTTTAGAATTTTTCGGTAACTAAAAATAGCAATATAGGCTTTTTACGCGTATTTTCTTTACTACCGGTATTTTAATTATCTAGTCTACTATTCATAGTACTTTTCTACTATTCATTACTATTCACCTATCTCTACTTTTTCTTACACTCTATTCTTACACACTACCATACCTATACCTTAAATTTACCTTCTCATACAACTTTAATCACATCACACTTTACACATTACTTCTTTTAATACAAAACAAACAAAAAATCAATTTTCTCCCCCCCTACAAGTCAAAACCGGTGCCCCCTCACTCTTCCACCATCTCATTTATTTTCTTCTCCATTTATTTTATTACATCTAATTTCCACTCCAAAAATCTACAAATACCCCCTTCCTCTTCCATTCTTTCACACAACAAAAATTCATACTAAAACTCTCCAAAATCACTCCACAAAATTCCTCTCTCAACATCTCTCAAGTTCTCTCTTTTCCTTAGAAAAATCCATTCCCACATAATACTACAACCCATTCTTTTCTTCTTCAACCAACACATAAACTTTAGGTAAAACTTCTCTTAATTACTCATCATGTTCATATAACTTAACATGAGTTTAGTGTATGTTTCTTAGACTCATTGAGTTCAAGAAGCAACAATTTATTCATGTTTTGTTTTTGTTCATGTTCTATTATTTTTTTTTTCTTTATGTATGTTGTTATTGTATATTATTTGTTTCTAACCTAACTTATATAAGTATTATGTATATATATTTATTTAGAGCATATAAGCTCACTTGTTATTTATTTATTTTCAAGTCTTGCAATTTATTTATTTACTTGTTTTATGCAATATTAAGACTAGTCTTTCTAGTCTTAGACTTGTCCATATCAAGTCAAAACAATTTTATTTCTTTGCTTTTCTTTTCTTTGAGGACTAGTCCATTCTTAGTCCCGGGATTCCTTGATGAAGCTAAGGTTCCCAATACTTGACTTTACTTTTATGCTCTTATTTATTTTATTATGTTGTTTTCATATTTTTCATGGTTACATATTCTCATTCATACATGAATATGTTGTTACTGTCTCAATCATAATAGAAATGAGTTTTCTTAAAATAAGAATAAGAACTCTTTTTAAATATAAATTTTGTCACATAAGAAGTTATTTTCCTTAAAGGTTTGAAATTTATCTTAACAAATATTTTTCTAAAGATAGTAACAATATATGGTTTTTACCAAGAAATACGTAAAGTAAAGTTAATATAAATTGTCTTTTCAAATAAATAAGAAAGTTTCTTTAGACTTAAACAAAGGATTTCTTAGATTCAATTGTCAAAGTTTTCCACCAACACTAAAGTGTAAGATAAGTTTTTCAAAAATAACTTATAAGATGATTTCTTTTAAAAGTGGAACTAACCATAAAGTATTTAGAAAGACTTTGTTTCCAAAACACTAGAAATATTTATGGAAATCTTGAAAGATTAAAATAACTTTTGAAGGAATAGAGTTAAAAGGAGGAAATACTCATTTATGATAACTTAGGAAATTTTTCAAAAATAAAATTCTTTGCAAGCCTTAAGCACATCTCACTTTCAAGACATTTGTTTTACAAAACCATTGTTGAGACAACACCAAATTCATGCATATAGTATGAGATTATACATATATGTATATACATATATTCAAGGGATTTTTCAATCATACTATATATCTATATTTTTGTACAAAAGCCCTTGGGTAAAGTAAAGTTTGAAAACTCTGGTTTTGAAGTTTGGAAAATTCGTATCAAATCTGTACGCTACTATTCCGAGACCTAAATGACTTCTTTTGATGAAAATAACCTTAGAAATAGATAGATCTTTTCGAGTAGGTAGAAATCGATATATAATATGCGAAATTCCGAGTTAAAATGAGCAAGCTATGGCCATTTTAAGTTGGGATTTCCATTCTATACGATTTTTACGAATTCTTTAAGATAGAAGTATAGAACTTGAATAGATCTTGGATGAAATACTCATGTTGGGTATTTCTTTTGTTTAGGTGTCGAGGATCACGATCTTGTCTTCCCCGAGGATTACTTCGACTCTTAGAGCGCTATGGACGAGTGAGTTTCCTTTACGCTTATGTATTCGCGCATGTGCTTGTAGAATAGAGCACGAGATGTTAGGAAAAGATAAAATTGATATGCATGTGGGATATTATGGGAATTATGTATGTGATTCGTTGTGTGCGATCAATTAAAAATAAGTATATCGGAACCGATTTGTGATAAATGTTTCCATGTATGTATTGTTATGTGTACAATTATTGTTTGATCGCTTTAAATGATTTAATGTCATATTGAAATCACCATATAATAAATTGCTCATGCATATCACTTAGAATATCATTTCGAAGTTTTGCTACTACTCCTCAGCGTGAGACCGGAAAGGTAAGCTGACTAGCTACATCTTGAGGGTTAGGACGTACGGGGAATACGGCCTCAAGGTGTAGCCGAGCCGGATCGATCACTTTGGGCATGGAAGGCCCGGGGACTAGTAATACGGTTCGTTGGAACCCCAAGACGCGCGCAAACTTGAGGAGGTTGTTCAGGACCCAGTTCAAAACATTCCCTAACCACCGATGGAGGGTAAATCCATCAAACATACGAAACCGGATAGTCGTATGTAATGTTTGATCATATAATTGTTGCATTCATATGCTTGATTAATAAACTTGTTTGATTGTTGTTATGAGTACTATTGCGTAAGGAATATCTCACTAAGCTAGTCATGCTTATACTCCTATAGACTTTTGATATTGCAGGATTATCTTTTGTACTGGAGACCACCTTGATTTCCCGGGTAGAATCCTTATTTTTGAGAAGCTTTTGGAGGCAATCTATTTTGAAGTTATAGAGTAGATTTCTTCTAAAATCTTCTAGCATTAGTTATGTTATTTTTAGAACCATGTTATTAAGAATTATCGGGGGAATGCTCCTTAGAAGCTGTAAGACTTTTATTTCAATGAAATATATTGAGTGTTATTTTGCATGTTCCGCTGCCAATGTCTTAAAATGCATTACTCCACCGGTCTCCCTTTGTTGTGAATGTACGCCTTGTACCGATATGGAAGCTTTCAAGTGACTGAGGTAGTCATTCTTTAGTTTTAATATTGCGTACGGCGGGCTGTCACGTTTAGGTTACCCGCTGAGGCGTGACAGGGCATACCCCCGCCAAAATAATAATGGAAGTCTATCTGGTCTAAAACCATATTACAAACATTAGGATTACGTTAAAGAGATTTTTCTAGAAGTCCATGCCTCTAGCTAGGTCCCAACATCTTCAAAAGCTCCTTTATCCAAAAGATAACCCTGTGAAATGTGTTCTCTCAGAACAATAAAAAAAAGGAACACCACAACAAAACTATCAGGGTGTAAGCTACAGGCTTAGTGAGATTCAATTCTAAATATTTAATACTCAACGATAGTATATCTCAAACAAGTTATTAGCAGCCATATGAAATGCATAAGCACATGAGTATACAATACATAAGATCGTCCGGAAATCTTATGTTGAATGGATTTACGCCTTCTATTCGAGGTTAGGTGTTTCAGGCCCATACGATCATCATTTAAATACTTCTCACTTCTTTATATGATTGATACAGGTGCCCATTCACCACGTTTAAATTTTTACTATGGTTTATACAGGTGCCCACCCACGCACATTTCAAATTTCTGACCCATCCGCCAACAACTGAGTTTACAGGCCCTTCGTTGCTCGAATTACTATGCCTTCTTCCCACAAAGGTATAATAACCCATACAATGTGACTCACTACGTGATATGCATGTACAGTTTATTCATATAATCATGGCATATTAATTAAGCAGATTAAGTGCGATCATAGAGAAGTTCAGACAATCCAAGTCTATACTAGCTTATACAATGATTTATCAACAAGTCTCGTCTCGATATACTTATCATTCATTCAACCAAGATTATCTCACAATCATCGAATTTTATCATTTCCTAATTTTTATACTACAAGCACATACATGAGCACAACTATTTAAAAAATGAATTCACTTGGCCATGGAGAGAAATCCACTAGTCGTAGTAGTCCTCGGGGAGTGAAAATCCGTCCTCCAATTCACCTAAGTACAAGGAATACCCGAAATAAGTATTTCTTATAAGGTTCTAATAACTTAACAATTCTAGCTACTAAGTTCATCAATTTCCGCATAAGATAAAGTCCTAATTTTAAATGACTGTATCTAACTCATTTTAACTTAGAATTGAGCATATAATATCGATTTCTATCTGCTTCGATAGATCTATCTATTCTTAATATTATTTTCAAGTTTTGAAAATATTTAGATCACGAAACAGAGGGATCAGTTCTGGTCATTCGAAGACTTCAATTCCGAAAAATAGTTTTGTGGATGTTTGTGATGTCTTCTAGCAGATAGTTTAACTACACATGCAATATTAATGATTTCCTATCATGAATGATACGATATGAACTTGATGCATGCATGCTTTTGACATTATTTACAAAAAGGAAAATTAAGAAATTTATTATTTGTGAAACTCCATAACTTTACACTTCCATGAAAACTAGTTTTCTAACTTTGACTATCTCATTTGTTTTGAAGTTATTTCCTTAAGAAAATCAATTTGTTCTTATCAAAATTGAGTCTTCATTATACCTATTACCCATGCCTTCATTTCTACATAGAAACTTGCATTTTACACTTTGCAAATATGGTTTCAAATAGGATTCATCCAAAAATCCGAATTTCTTGAAATTAAATTTTTGAATCATTTTTTTAGGAAAAAATTGTTTAATGCATTAAAACTTAAAACTTTAAGATACCTATTACTTAAGGACTCCATTTAATACATAAAACTTCTATTTTGAACTTAGATGATAGGTGTTCTTATGACCTATATTCAAAATTATGAATTTCATATGTTGAGTACTAACTCAAAATTTTTCATCTAGATTCCATTTCTTGTTTTATACATTAATCCTATCAAAACTCATTTCAACTTATAAAAATCACTACTTAATGATACCTATTACCTACATCCTTCATTTTTCACATAAAGCATGAGTTTTAAAATTGATAGAAGGGTTTTTAAAATAGGGTCATGAAATCATACGAATTTGTCTTTGGACATTTCAAACCAAAACTTTTTCTTTGTAAGTTCCTTGCTTTTATTTCCCTAATGATCTACCAACTACAACATTCATAACACAAAATAAATCCTTTATAAGCATTAATGCATGAAAACATAAATCATCCCTAAGATCATGAATGGCACAAATGGTATAAGCATCTAAAAGCTAGATCTACTACTTAGGATGTATGAAATGAAGTTTAAAAGCATGAACATGAAATTTTTATGCTAGATCTCAACTTTACACCACTTCTACATGCATGGTCATGAAGATATTTCAACAAAAACATAATCAAACACAAGATCTACTCTTGTGATGGCTTGATATACATGTAGTAGCATTTTCTTGTCCCTAACAAGTGCTCATGGGGACTTTGAGTGAAAACACTCATGAATAATCTTGCCATTACAAGATTAAATGGTAGTTAGGCTTAGGAATCATCACCTAAAGCTTGAAATAGATGAAAAATGGAGAAGAAAATGGAGCATTTGTGTGTGTGGGGTGGCTAGGGTGTCACGACAAAGAGGAGAAAGAAGAGAGGATTTTTGTGATTTTTGAACAGATGAAGTAAATGTGAAGGAGAGAGAAAATAAAAGACTAATTATATTAAGTGAAATTAGGGTTTGTTTGTATTATAAAAAAAGATAAAACAAAACAAATTGTGGGGAAAAAATTGAGGGGGTGCGCCGGCCACAAAGGGAAAGGGAGAGAGAGATTTGATTTTATTTCAAATTGTAATATATGTAATTAAAAGTATTAAATGTAATAATTTGTTAAGAGACAAAAATTCGTGGAAAAGAAAATATAATTGAGTGTTTGTAAGGATGTAAGACTAGGGTATGGGTTTGTGTGTAGTAGGTTGTACTTGTGAATAGTAATAAATAGTAGATAAGGCATCTACTTTACCGGTAATAAGGAAAATACGGGAAAAAGGCTATAACTGTAATTTTTATAACCCGAAAAATTATAAATTATATATTTTTGAAATCCTTATAAAATTTCTGTTCTAACAAGTATTCCGGAATATTTTTCAGAGTTTCTAGTTCCAAGGCTCGCTTTTCCGTAATGGAGCTCAAGAAAGCCCGGAATAGAAAATTTTTCGCAATCAAAACTTTGTATGGTTTGAAATATACTATAAAACAATAATCCACATCAAATTATTCTATAGAGATTCTTTTATATAGAAATCAAAGAAAAGCCGGACCTAAAGTTCCTAGGTTGCTAGTATTAATCCTATTTAGTTTTGATTTCCGATTTACGGAGTTTACTCGGTTGCTAAGAAAACCGGAGTTTACAACCTACCCACCTTAAACAAAGTTTATCCTCAAAACTTGGATGGCTTACTTGATTCTTTAAATAGGTTTGGATACTTTTGCCGCATCTCATTTTTTGCTTCCCAAGTTGCTTCCTCATGGTATGATTCCTCCAAAGGACCTTTACATACTTAATTTCCTTATTCCTTAATCTTTGTACCTTTTTATCCAAGATTTGCACCGAGTGCTCCTCATAAGTGAGGTTTTCCTTTAGTAACACCGGTTCCAATTCTATGATATGATTCGAGTTGGCTATATGTTTACGAAGAACTGAGACGTGAAAAACATTGTGCACTCCCGAAAGATTGGTGGCAAAGCAAAGCGGTATGCCAACTCTCCTACCCATTCCAATACTTCAAAGGGACCAATATATCGGGGACTTAACTTTCCTTGTGAGCGAACTCGGTGAATACTTTTGATAGGATTTATTTTTAAATACACATGATCCCTTACTTGAAATTCAAGAATCCTTCTTTTTAAATTTGTCCATCTTAGGCTCCCTTCATCCGTTGTTGGATTATCCGAACCTTGTCGGCAGCATCTTGCATGAGATCGGTTCTAAGAACCATCTTCTCCACATCATCCCAAAACAACGGGGATCTACACTTACGCCCATATAAGGCCTCATAAGGCGGCATCTTGATGGTCGAGTGATAGCTATTGTTGTAAGCGAACTCAACCAAAGGTAAGTGTGCTTCCCAACTTCCTTTGAACTCCATCACACATGCCCGAAGCATATCTTCCAAAGTCTAAATTGTTGTCTTGGACTGTCCATCAGTCTGCGGATGATAAACTATGCTAAAATGCAACTTTGTTCCCATACACCTCTGCAAACTCACCCAGAACTTAGACACAAACCTTGGGTCTCGATCTGACACAATCCCAGCCGGTACTCCGTGTAAGCAAACAATTTCCTTCATGTAAAGTCTCGCCAATTTATCCATGGAGTAAGTCCTACTTATCGGCAAGAAATGAGCAGACTTAATTAATCGGTCCACCACAACCCATGTAGCATCATGACCTGTCAGTGTCCTTGGTAAACCACAAACATAATCCATGGAAATCTGGTCCCATTTCTATTCTGGTATAGGCAAAGGTTTTAACAATCCACCCGGCCTTTGATGTTCTACCTTCACTTGTTGGCATGTTGGGCACTTGATCACAAAATCTGCCTCATCATGTTTCATTCCATTCCAACAATAATATCCCTTAAGGTCTTGGTACATCTTGGTTCCTCCAGGGTGTATCATATATCTAGAATTGTGTGCTTCGCTCATAATTTCTTTCCTCATTTCTTCATCATCGGGCACACACAATTGTCCTTTCATTCTTATCACATCATCTTCATCTATTGTAAAATCGGTATACTTCCCTTCTTGAACTTCCTTCTTTATCCTTTGAATCACTTCATCATAACGTTGGGCCTCTGTCACGCCCCGAAGGGTACCCTAAACGTGGCAGTCCGCCGTACACAATATTAAAGCCTAAGAATGACCTCCTCAGTCACGCGAAGGCTTCCATACTATGTACAAGGCGTCTAACACATAAAGGAGACAAATCGGAATGATACATTTTATGTTGATACAATTGAGTAACAATGTAAAGGAAATACAATCCACTATACTCCAAATACAAAACGCTATACTTCAAAATACGGTTTATCAAACTTCAATTACATTCATCCCAAGACTTCACTACATAAAACTATTACAGGGCAAATCGTAAAGCTTAGCCAAAAACTTCAAGCATTCTCATATCTTGCCGGAATCCCGAAGTCATTCTCGACTTCAACCATCTTGGTCCCCACTTAGCATTCTTGGAATAACCTGCTCATTTAAACAACTATTGGGGTATAAGCTACACTAGCTTAGTGAGAATTCCCTTAATTCTGTACCATAACAAACAAGTTATTAATCAATCATATGCTATGCATGAACAAACACGTGAGCAAGCATTATGTATGGGTAACCGGAACCCACACACAGAACGGATTTACGCCCTCCGTATCTTGGTTAGGAATGGTATTGAGTCTACACGACCGCTGCTAGTCCCCAAGCCCTCGGCTCTTAGCACTCGACTCAGCTAGGCTCATCCAAGATGCATCCACATGTGCCTTAGTACCCGAGAATGAGCTCTGGCACCAGGCTCGTTATTCAAACGAGGCAATCAACGGACCATACCGATCGACCTGCGTAGGAGTAGCACGCTACCAAATGCAATATGTCCGATGCGATGCATGATCAATTTACTTTTTGCTTAGGTCAAATATTTATACATTCTTTAGAGTGACCAAGCAATATCATACACATAAATAATATGAATCATGCAGTTATCCAATCAAATCGTGGTTTCGATATGCTTTAGTATTCCTTGGCATACATTCATCACAGTCTCATCATATATCCCATCCCCATTCACATCGATTTTTATCTTGTTCCTAAAATTCTAATGCGACTAATTACAAGCACAATCTAGGTAACAAAACAAGGAGAAAACTCACTCAGCCATTGGATCACCGGTCTTCTAGTAATAATAGTCCGGTGGTAGGAATCGTCGAACTTGGGATAACCTAAAAAGGAAGAAATACTCTAATCAGTATTTCAACTCAAACTAGTCCAACGACTTCATACGAACTTATCAAATTCGTAATTCGCGTCCTAAGCGGAATTCCAACTTAAAACGGCCATAACTTGGTCATTTTAACTCGAATCTCGCAAATTTTATATCGATTTCTATCTACTTCGGAAGAGCTTTCTAATATGAAGTTTAAATCAAGTTTTGAAAATATCTAAGCCTCAGAATTGAGGATCAGATCTGTACAGCGGGTTCCTTGATTCCAAAAATGCGGTTTTGATGAATGCATTTGAGATTCCTAAGTATAAAATGATACTAAATGCAATGGTAATGCTTTTCCTTATCATGAATGTCATGATGTGAACTTCAATGAGTCTATGTTCTTACGACTTTTTGGATTTAAAGAACTTTACAAATAAACTTTTCTTAGAAACCATTTCCTCTCAATATTTAGTAAATGAGTTTACTACATTTGACCACATCTACATTTTACATGGATTTCCTTTGGAAAAACTCTACTTTATTTAAAGAAATTTTGTTCCTTATATTAGTTATATCCTAAGGCCTTTATTTCTAAAATAAAATCTTCATTTATAAACTTTTAAGTGGGTCTTTTTCTATAGGGTTTCCAAAAATCCGAATTTACAAAAGTCCATTTTCAAGTTGATTCTTTTGAGAAAAATATATTTTATACTCAAAAATTTAAGTGTTTATTATACCTATATCCTAAGGACTTCATTTATTTAAGAAAATACCATTTTTGAAGTTGGAAAAATAGTGTTTTCTAACCCTACATCCATTATTACGAATTTCATCTCTATGACTTTTAGTTCAAAACTTCTATTGGACTTCATTTCTTGTTTCCAACATTTTCTTTAGAAAAATCTCATTTAGACCCATGAAAAATACTACCAAACATTATCTATTACCCATAGGCTTCATTTCTCTTATAAAATCTATGTTTAGAAGTTGATAAAAGTATTTTTGACTTAGGTTTTCAAAGTGATCCGAATTTACACAAGTTCATATTTTGAAAAGTGTTTTCCTTTTTGACTTTATTAACTTATCTAACCATAGATCTACATACTAGGAAGGTGATTTACTAAAGACAAAAGCATTAAAGACTATTAATGCACATAAACACAAGATAGAAATGAAACCTTAAATGCCTACATGATCATGAGTAGTAAAATGGTAGATCTACTATATGAAATGCTTAAATGAGTTTTGAAAACATAAAAACCATATTTTTATAAAAGATCCTTTGTTTAAATGACTTTTTGATGGATAAAAGTAAAGTTTTTGGTATAGAAACTCCTTTAAAAGATAGATCTACTTGAAATGGTTCGGGATTTTTGTATTGTTATCTCATTGTTCCTACTACAAATCATGGGAACATGGAGTTGAGACAACCAAAAATCACTTAGCCATAACAAAGTTTCATGAGTTGGAAGTAGTGGATCATTACTTACTTGAAATGGATGGAAGATAGAAGAGAAAAATGAGAAATTGTGAGTGTGTGTGTGGGGGCTTCAAGTTTCGGCCAAAGGAAATGGGGAGAGAAAAGAGAGCTTTTTGAGAGTTTTTCACTTTGTGAAACTTTGGAAAGTGAAAGAATGAGGAGAGAGAGAGAAAAGATAGCTTATATATGGAGTGGATTTAGGTTAAAGAAGTAAAAGAAAATTTAAATGGAGCATTGAAGGGGGGGCAATTTCGTCCATCACTATTCATGAGGGGGAAAGAAAAAGTTTGATTTGACTTTGTTTTGATTGATTTAACTTGATGTGAAATTGTTAAGAGTGTAAGAGAAGTTAAGGGACAAAAGTTATGGAAAGAAGGAGTTGACTTGAGTGATGGTAAGGGTTAGGCTTGTAGACTAGCTAATAGGTAGTCATAGGTTGTACTTTTTGAATAGTGAGGAATAGTTGACAAGACAATTTAATTTCCGGTAGTAAGGAAATACGAATAAAAAGGCTATAACTGTATTTTTTCGTAAGCCGGAAAATTATGAAAAATATATTTTTGAAATCCTTATTTTATTTCGATTCAAATGAGTATTCATAAAGAAATTTTGAAATTCTAGTTCCGGGGCACGCTTTTCTATAATGGGTCTCGGGATGACTCGGAATTGAAATTTTCTCGAAATCTGATCTTTTCTTGGTTTGAATATAATCAAGAACTATATACAAAATTAATTTTGCTTATAAAAGTTTCTTATTTGGAAACCGAGGAAAAGCCGGAATTAGGGTTTCTAAGTCTTTTTCACAAAGCTTGAGCTAAACAGATTTAGGGTTTCATTTTCTAGTTTTCAAAGTTTACTTGATTACTAGGAAACCCAGGGTATAAAAATAAAAATAATAATAATAATAATAATAATAATAATAATAATAATAATAATAATAATAATAATAATAAAATTGTGTAATGAAATAAAATGAATAGTGCAAAAGAATAATCAATTACCGGTCTAAATGAAAATACGATAAAAAGGTTATAACGTAAACTTTTATAACCCGAAAAATTATATAACTGATATATTTAGAAATCTCATGGAATTACGAGTCTAACGGTACTAATGGTATATTTTTGATATCTCGAGCCCCGGATACGCTTTTCGAAGTCTGTATCCGAACGGGTTCAAAATAGGTAAAAAAAATTTACCAATCTTATGTTTTCAAATAAACTTATTTTACTACGAGCTATTCTACATATTTAAACTACCTTTCGGCCTCTAGAGTTAGGGGTGCTAGATTGCCGGACTTACACTATTGTATTCCGATTAAGGTTTCCGGATGATTTTCCGGTTTAGACCTTTGCCAATTTGGAAACTGAGATTTTCTGTTTATACAACGTATTTAGTTTGAGAAATTTATTTTAAATTTTATTTTTATAAGCATTAGTATCTCTTACTGCTTACGGAAATCTTGAATTGAATCATTATATCCGGAGTTATATCGGTAATGGTTACCGGATATGATTTTCTTGAGTTTGAGTCAAATATCGATTTTTGGAATGATTTTGGGGAAATCTTGATTCTTATAATTTGCTTTGAAAAAGGATCTTCATAGTGTTTTGTTTTCGAATTTATTTTGCTTCGATTTAAGGTTTTTATGAACAATTAGTCAACTTAAGGATTATTTAATTTGTTATTTTGTTTCTTGAATTCTTCCTTCTTAAGATTACGAGATTTCAATTTCTAACTCGTTCTATGATTCTTGGAAGTTTGATTTGATCGTTAGGACTTGATTGTGATTTCCGTCTCTTAAGATTATTAGTTTGGTCGTTTGGGGAATTTCCAAAGTCTATATTTTATTATTGGCAGATGAAGTTTTCTTAATCGTGCCAAAGCCTAATTATGGGATTGGCCTTTGGTGATTTCCTGATCCTTCAAATTGTCATGTTATGGATTAACTTGCTTTTTAGTAATTTATCACTGTGTTTTATTTTTATCCCGATTTTTATGAATTATAGATTAGGTAAGAAGTTTATCTTACGTAAGGGTTTTTGGACTTAAGGACTTTTGTAGTCCTTATATTATTTTTAGATTTTGTCAAGACTAATGAATTCTTACTTTCGTTTATATTTCGAGACTCGTTCAAAGTTCGGTTTTAATTTGGAGTGATTTTTAGGGTTTATTTTCGAAGTTCATCTTGGAATTATTTTCTGAAATTTTCCGGGGCTTACAGCCTCTTTAATCCTTTCTACTAAAGTTGGCTCCAACACCAAACTTGCTATCTCCATTTCTAAGTCTTGCCTGACAAATTCAATGCTTAACTTCTCAAATTCTTTTATCAATTCTTTTTGGTCTGTCAAAAGAGTTGCAACTTCACCATGATTCTTACGACTTAAAGCATCGGCAACTGTGTTTACCTATCCCGGGCAATAATTTATTCCCAAATCGTAATCCTTAGTCAACTCTAGCCATCTTCATTGCCTCATGTTCAGCTCCTTTTAAGTGAACAAATACTTAAGACTTTTATGATCGGTGTAAATCTCACAACTTTGTCCATAAAGGTAATGTCTCTATATTTTTAAAGCAAAGACAACCGCGGCTAACTCCAAATCATGCATGGGATAATTTTGCTCGTGTGGCCTTAGCTGCCTTGATGCATATGGAATCACCTTCCCTTCTTATATGAGAACGCATCCGAACCATTTCTCGAAGCATCACTGTGCACTGTGTAAGGTTTTTTGGGGTTTGGCAAAACCAAGATCGGAGCAGAAATAAGTTTTTGTTTCAATTCTTGAAAGCTTTGATCCCGCTTTTCCGTCCAAACAAACTTTTCATTCTTTTGAGTCAACTGGGTTAACGGCTTGGCTATCTTGGAAAAGTCTTGGACAAATTTCCTATAATATCCAGCTAAACCCAAAAAGCTTCTTACTTCAGTCACGGTCTTAGGTGGCTTCCATTCCACCACTGACTTAATCTTCTCGGGGTCTACAGATATGCCTTCACCTGACACAACGTGTCCCAAAAACGAGATCCTGTCTAGCCAAAAGTCACACTTGGAAAACTTGGCATATAATTTATGTTCCCTTAAGGTTTGTAAGTCATACGAAGGTGCTCTTCGTGTTGTTCCCTCGTCTTCAAATAAATCAAAATATCATAAATAAACACAATCACACACTTATCCAACAAGGATTTATATACCCGATTCATCAAGTCCATAAAGGAAGCAGGAGCATTTGTTAATCCAAAAGACATCACTAAGAACTCATAATGTCCATAACGAGTCCAAAAGGCAGTTTTTGATACATCTTCGGGTCTGACTCTTAACTGGTGATATCCTGATCGTAGGTCAATCCGTGAAAATACACTTGCTCCGTGTAACTGATCAAAAAGATCACCAATCCTAGGAAGTGGATACTTATTCTTGATGGTAACTTTATTCAATTCCTGATAATCAACATATAACCTCATTGACCCATCCTTTTTCTTAACAAATAGCACAGGTGCACCCCATGGTGACACACTTGATCTTATGAATCCTTGGTCCAAGAGTTCTTGTAATTGCCTTTGTAATTCCTTTAACTCAACAGGGGCCATACGGTAAGGCGCTTTAGATATCAGCTCGGTGTTCGGTACCAAGTCAATCTCAAAATTAATTTCTCTCTTAGGAGGCAAACGTGGTAGCTCATCCGGAAAGACGTCGGAAAATTCCTTGACAACTGTTATATCCTCGATCTTAGGTAATCTTTCCTCTTTTTCTGTTGCATTAAGGAAACTTTCACTTTCAATTTCAACATTTCCTTCCATGATCAACTCAAATGAGCCTAAGTCTGTTTCTCTTGAAGATACGGTCTCACCTGTGAACTCAACGTCTAATCCATTATCATCCTTAAAATTTACCTTCATCTTTCGACAGTCCACAATGGCTAGCCAACTCATTCCCAAAATCATTTCATATCTACTCATCTCCAACACTGTTAAATCACACCTCATGCCATGCCTATGAATCTCCATTGGACAATCCTTTAACATCTCATTTGTTGTCACAATGCTTCTAGTAGGGGTTTTAACATGAAAGCTAGAGGCAACAGTGACTATTGGTAAACCAACTTGTCTAGCCAATCTGATGGTGATAAACGAGTGTGTGGCTCCCGTGTCAAACAAGGCATAAGTAGTCGTTTTAGCTACCCATAAGTGTCCTGTGTCCAACACTTACTAATTACTAGCTTCATACCATTCCAACTCACTAGCCTAACTTCCTTAATTTAACTGAGCTTTTTTTTCTTTCATTAATACTTGAGTCTTAACAACTTAAAAACAGTAGATAAACAAGAGCAAAAAGTAGGAGATGTACCTATAATAAGGCCAAAGTCCGGACCACTATCTTCCTCAAGAGCAGCTAATCCACAATCTTCATCTCCCATCTCCTCACATACCCATCATCCTTCGAGGTTATAGATCCTCATCCCATGCATTGCTGACGCAGAGCGACTACCATTATTTCCATCGATCCCATTTCTGGGTCTTGCCACTGCTGATCCTCCAAAAGATCTAGCTGAGGCATCCTTCCTCTGTGGGCACTCATTGGCAAAGTGACCCTTTTGCTTGCAAAAAAAACATATAGTGGTAGTCTTCCTTGGGTAATCAGTAATCTTGTGAGATGATTCGCCATAGAAATAGCACTTATCCCTTAACTGTGGGCATCTCTTGGGGTAGTGTTCCCCCTTACATTTCCAGCAACTAACACCTTTAGGGGTAGGCTGTCCTCCACTAGTGTTACTTTTAAAGCCAAAAGATGTCTTAAATTTCCTTTGAGAGAATTCGGATCCTGATCCGCCATAAAACTTCCTTCCAAATACCGAAGGTGTCCTTTCTGCACTCTTGCCCTTTCTCTTCTTAGCTCCTTCCACTATATGGGCTCTTTCCACTAATTCTCTAAATGATTTAATATCAAATTCCTCCAACCTCATCCTCAACTCCTCATCCAAACCGTTCAGGAAAACTTGTCTTTTTAGCTCCTCACTATACTTGTAAGAATCTGAGGTGTACTATAGTAACCTGCTAAATTCAGTTTCATATTGCTCCACCGTTCGTCCTTTTTGAGCAATGTGCAAGAAAATCCTCACTAAACTGCACCCGAAGACTACCGGGGAAGTAGTTTTCCAAAAACTCATGGCGGAACCTTTCCCAAGTAATTGGTGGCACGAGTTCTCTTTGCTTGGAGTCCCACCAAACTCGTGTGTTGAGCCGGAGCATGTAAGTACCGTAGTCAATTCTTAAGTGGTGCGGTACCTCAAATGGATTGAAGGATCGCACTATTCGAGTTAACCAATCTTCAGCCTCATCCGGTTTTCCAAAAACTCCTTCGAAGTACCTATTACTATTAATGAACTTAGGTAGAGAGCTCTTATATGGCCTCATAGGGGGTGGAGGAGGCAAGGGCTCAGTGTGAGAATGCGCGCTTTCTTGTGTCGGCATCCCTACAAAAGTTTGCGGTGCCGATGGTGGCAGAGCTGCAGCTGGTGCCTGTGCCGATAAAGTCTGCCAAAGTGCTTCAAGCACCTGAGTCATTTGTGCCATCTATCCAAGCATGGCCTGCAAGGCTACTTGATTAGGATCAGCGGGAGGGTTTAGCGGTAGGGTAGCTTGTTGCCCTTCTACCATATTGGGTTGGTTGGAGGCACTTTCCTCCTGACGTCTCCTTCTCCTGCCAGTGTTGTTTCAAATTTTATTATGTCTAGATAAGTAAGCTTCTCAATATTTTATTAATGTTTTTAAATGAGAAAGCAGAAATAACGGAAACTGTAGTAAAAACGGAAAAATAAAAGTACAAAAAGGAAATCAGGAATTTAAGTAATAAAATCTTAAAATCACAGAACATAATCATAACTTTATAGAATTTTAAACATCATATGCAAAAATCCTCACATGCAATATTCAAGTATAATCTTGTGTTTTATGCAACAACAAAACAACCAACATTTAATAAAAATGCGATCCTGAAAACAATCAAGACCACTTAAGCAATATTCTATTTGAGTCTTCTTGGGTCGCCTATGGATGTTTCGCAATGCTAAGCTGATTGCTTCTTAGTGGTTACTATCCACAAGAGATAGGAAATAGGATTCTATAACCCGTACCCCGGTCATCATCCTATCTAAGTCTTTCTTTTTAATTCTTTTCTATCTTTTCTTTTTATCCTTCTTTAAGGCTATTTTGTTGTAGTTACGATTATAAACTCTTAAGCATGCTCTGATACCAACTTAAACTGTCACGACCCAAAGGATACCTTAAATGCGACTGATAAGTGTCCTAAGACCCTCATTATTTGTGCATTATTGAGCATATTTTATATGCTATTTGAGAAAGTCATTAAAGGAAAGAACTTTTATTGGGTTAATTACTTGTTTCAGGGATAATTATGGAACAATGGAGCTTTTTAAGAGATTTATCATGAAAGAAACCAAGTTATTGAAGGATTATGGAGCCTAGATGAAGTTGCTGGTCATACACTAGTAATTATACACTACTAGTGTAGATTTGGAGGATAAACTTGAAGAAAAATCAGCTTTTTTAATGTACACGACCCGAGCTACACGGGTAATGTAGGATGAGTAGTGTACACATGATAACAAAGAAAAATGCGCTGGAATTATGTTGTACACGCCCCGACCTACACGAGTCGTGTAGGGTACCCGTGTATGTGCAATTTTGTATAAATACAGCTTCTTTCATTGTTTGGAAGAAGAGAGAGAGAGTCAGATATCATTCCTAACCCTAAAGTTCGTCTTTTGGAGAGCTTTTCAAGAAGAATTGGCGACACAAACATCCGGATTCACAACAATTGTTTCAAAGGGGGTTTTTGTCATTATATTTTATTTAAACTCTTATAAATCCATTTTTTTTTTGTTGTTTATCATATGGAAGAGTAGATTTGTATGGCCTACGTTTTGTGAAACCCTAACTCATGTTCTGACTTGTTATCAATTGATGAAAAGTTTTGATCTTGAATTCATTCATTTGATTTAATTGTCTTGTGATAATTTTATGGCCAGGATTATTGCTTGTTTGATTCTTATTAGTTAGAAAGAGATTTCCACTAATAGGATAGATCTTATATAAATGATAAATTTGCATGTTTCACCTAGACATAGGGAGGCTTCGAATTTCTGCAATAAAGATTAAATCTTTATTTAGGGTTTGTGAGTTTTATGCAATTTTACATTGGTGTGAATGAAGGAAGAGATTCCCATTTTCTCATGTAAAATTAGGAATCAATTGACTTGAAGAAAGTAATTGGTTAATTTAGAAACCCTGCAGTTCAAGATTTGATTTTTCATCAGTTAAATTTATCATAAGTATTAAGAGTTAGGATGGAACAAAACTACAGGCATTGTTGTGAATTGAATTAAAGTAAGGAAAGCTTTCATATTCTATAATTAGGGTTTGTCAATTATTAGCATAATTAATTATTAGGGTTAATACAATCTTTTGATAATTTAGACTAGACAGTAGTGAAAGGGTATTACTAATAATTACCCTTATATCTTTAGGACGACATCCGAGTTAATTTCCATACTACAAGATAGGTGTGCTGCCTTGTGTAGATCTGAATTAATTGGATTATAAATTTTAGACTTGGTGATCATACACGCATCAAAAGTTTTGGCGCTGTTGCCGGGGATGTAAACCCATGTTTTCTAAGCCCTAAACCTTAAGCCGGAAAGTCTACCGGAGACCTTAAGTCAACGAATCTTGAGCAAAACCCTACAGTTTAGATCCTGCAAACCCGAGTTCGTAAATCGAGGAGTCAAAAAAAAGAATTAAAGTGTTTAGAATAGTCTGTAATAATATTTGAATTAAAAAAATATCAGATTGGTTCAATTTTCGGCTTATTTCGAACCGTTTGGATACTGCTTTGGAAAGCGTGTCCCGAGGCTCGGAAAATTAAGAATATATCTTTAATATTTTTAGACTGGTATTTTTATAAGGATTTCAAAAATATCAAGTTTAGAATTTTTCGGATTCTAAAAATATCAGTTATAGCTCATATAAGCTATTTTACTCTTACCGGTAACTTAATTGTTAAATTTCTAAAAATAATGTAATTGATTATTTTATTTAAATCATAAAAATTCTGCCACTTAAATAAAAATATTTTTCTTAATTTATTTTATATATTTTCTTATTCAAAAAGCCACTTTATCAACCCATACCTCAAGTACACATACATTATCATTACTACACATTATTATGTCTTCTTTTTCTTTCTTATACTTCCATTTCCAAAATTTGCAGCTGTAAACCCCGGAAATCCCCAGTAGCTAGGAAACCCCGGGAATTGGAAGTGAAACCCTATTTCGATCAGATTGAGTTAGTAAGTGAAGCCTAGGAACCCTAAATCCGGCTTTCCTTCGGTTTCATAGTAAAATAAATATTATGAAGTAAATGAATTTGAATTGTTGTTCCAAAGTACATCTCAAACCTTTGAAAGTTTTAAATTCGGGAATTTTTCAATTCCAGGCCTTCCCGAGCCCAATTACGGAAAAGCGTGCCCCGGACCACGGATTCAGAAAAATATTCTGGAATATTCATTAGAACCGTAATTTTATAAGGATTCCAAAAATATCAATTTCATAATTTTCCGAGCTATAAAGATTACAGTTATAGCTTTTCCCGTGTTTTCGGAACAACCGGTAAAGTAGATGTCTTGTCTACTATTCACAAGTACAACCTACACTACACACTACCCATACCCTATTCTTACATCCTTACAACTACTCATTTCAATTTTCTTTTCCAAGAAATTTTGTCTTTTAAATAATTATTACATTTATTACATTTATCATTTACTAAATTACAAAAAAATTCATTTTAAACACACACACACACTCCATGCATGATGGCCGGCGCCCCTCCCTCTAATTTTCCCTCTCATTTAATTATTTTACTCCATTTAATAAAGCTAAACCCTAATTTATTTGATATATATACTAAATGTTCTCTCTCTCTCTTCATTTCCTTCATTTTAATTTTTCAAAAGGATCAAAACCCTCTCTTCTCCTCTCCAAGTGCCGAGCAACCCCTCCCCCTTCCTCTTGCAATTTCAACTTGTTTCTTCTTCTTTCCTCTTCAAGACTCCTTTGGTATGTATATTTAGGCCTTGTACATCCTAAATCTTGTTATGGCAAGATCATTCTTGTGTGTTTTCTCATCTAAATCCCAATGAGCATGAGCAAGGGACATGAAAACACAACTACAAGAATCTCAAGCCATCTCAAGAAGTGGATCTAGCCTTTAAATGAGCTTTGTTTGAAATACCAACTTGTTCATGCATGTAAAGTAGTGATCTTGCACATATATTGTTGTTCATGCCATGAGATCCATGATTTATGCATCATACTTAGTAGATCTAAAGTTTAGATACCCACATTGTCATCTACATGCATGATCATAGGTTATTTTATTTTCATGCATTGAGGACCACAAAAATGTAGTCTTGAATATGTATAGAGATGTTAGATAGTGGATAATCACATATAGATGGCAAGAACATTGAAAAAGGAAGGACTTTGTTAGATATGAAAAGTTGAAAATTCGGATGAAATGGAAACCCTACCCTAAAGACCTCCAAAATCAATTTTAAACTTATATTTCATAAGAAAAATGAAGGGTATGTGTAATAGACATGTTGAAGGAATTATTTTCATGAGTTTAGATGAGTTTAGGCATATAAAAAAAGGAAAACAAGAGGTGAAGTTAGAATGAAAAATGTTGACTTTAAATGTGTAGTCAAATTCGTAACTTTGTGTAATGCCTAATAAACACTTAGTATTTAAGTCTAAAATGATGTTTTATAAGCTAAATGAAGTCCTTAGATAATGTATACATTGAAGCCCAATTTTTAATGCATTAGACTAGATTTCCCTTAAGAAAAATGTAAGAAAAGAAAATTTGGAAAATTCGGATTTTTACAATAGCTTATTGAAAACATGTTTACCAAATGAAAAATGTGAATTTTTGTGCATGAATGGAGGCCATGACTATTATAGACTTTGAGAACCTATTTTAGTTAAATAATAAGTAGATTACAAGATTAAAAACCAAAGAAACCCTAAGGAGTATAATGTGAAAATACTTCTTAGAATTAGCCTTTATGAAACTTTCCCCAACACTTAGGAGTTCCTAAAAGTTTATTACTACAAAAATCATCATGACCATGCACAAGTGAGTTCATTACATGGCATACACATTAGTAGTTCATTCCTATCATTCATGCATGAATCATCATAGGAACATTTTTATCAAAGCAAAGCAAATTTTCAGATTGGCAATTGCGGGACAGAACTGATCCCACTGTTCCGTGACCCTATTATTTTCAAAACTTGGATTTAATACTTGAATTAGATAGATCTTTCGAAGTAGATGAAGATCGATATAAAGTTTGCGAAATTCCGAGTTAAAATGACCAAGTTATGGCCGTTTTAAGTCGGAACTTCCAAAAGCGAGAAATCCGAATTCAACTAGTCTAGATGTATAGTTTGATTTAATTACATGGTGAGAATCTCATAGGGATTATTCTTGATTGGTAGGTGATTCCGAGCAGGACGACACTCTACCTCCCGATTATTATATTAAGAAGTTTGGTGTCCCATGGCCGAGTGAGTTTACTTCCACTCTCAATTAATGCTTGTGAATGTAATGTAGTGGCACTAGTGATGTAGGCAAAGATAAAAGGAATTGTACAAGCATGATGGGGTATGTGGGAATTATTTATGTTGTTGATTGTTGATATGTGAAATGGAGCTTAAGGTATATCGAAACCGGGTGTTAAGATATTGACTTTTTACTAGAATCTTATGATGAATGTCTGTATACTTGTTGGTCACTTAAAAGAATTGAATTAATGACTATTCGACTCCGACTATAAATGAGTTCATTCATGTCACAATGGGGTTGGAGCATTTGCATTGGTTGGTTTTTCGTGACCCATAAAACGAATGTGAGGTTAATCGTGATCCATAAAACGAATGTGAGGTTAATCGTGATCCATAAAACGAGCTTTTAATCAGTTGACCGTGAGCTTAAACGGCGTCGTACCGCAGGATTCGTTAATCTGCTAACCCGGGATGGAGGGCGCAAGTCCATCCACATATGATTTCCGGTTGGTCATATGTTTGTTGATCACATTTGTATGGTGCATACACTTGCTTGAATAATCACTTGTTTGAATGATTGTATTTAATTGCGTTATGGAAGTATTACTCACTAAGCTAGTTAGCTTACGCCCCTATAGTTTTATCTTTTGCAGCATGAGTTTATATGGCTTAGGCCAAGACAAGCCACAGCGCAGGTACCGGAGATAGGAGTTTCCTATAGAAGTTTGATTCATTTCTTTTGTATAGACTTCCATTGGAAACTAAGGACTCTGGATGACTGTAATAGACTGTTATTCTTTTGCGGGGGAATGCCCCTTAGATTTTGTAAACTTAAATTATGCGTTTTGATTTATTATCTATGGCTAATGAATGCCTCTTAAACTGTTTAACTCCATTTGTTGAAGTATTCTATTGTCGTAAAGGAACGCTTTACATCTACTTAAGACTTCCGAAGGCCCCGGTAGGGAACTCGAGAGTCTTACTTAGTATGTGGCGGGCTGTTACGTTTAGGATACCCTACGGGGCGTGACAGTTTAAGTTGGTATCAGAGCCTAGGTTATAAAACAAGACAATAGAATTAAAATAAACCGGACCTAGAAATCTAATACTAGGTTAAATGGAGTTAAAAAGTTTTCTTGCTGAGTCTAATTAGTAGTATTGTTTGATGTAGGTCTCTCTGGGTGAGACTAGGGAAAGGGCAAGGAATTTTACAAAGAAATGATGAAACGATGGTAGAATATAGACTGAGGCTAAGGAATTGTGTGAAGATTTTGCCTTAGCCCGACATCCCCGGACCCTAGGGGAAATGTACAGGTTATGGAAGGATGGGCTGAGATATACCAGATGGGCTTCAGTAGTGGATCAATTGAGTTATGATCCTATGGAAGAAGGAGCTGGACAAGTTAGAGACATCTATACTTAGAGAGGATCATGGTTGATTACGGGCGTGAGCCCATGACGAGAGAAGCCACATTTATCTTGAAGTGGAGGAAACCGAACCCCTCCAGATTTTAGGGTATGGATCCCCATAGGACCCTTATATGTTTATGCTCATGATAACTTATATGATCACCATGACTGGAATATAGCTGATGCATGGAATCACATCACCTGGCATGCAATCTATTGGACATCCTCCCCCCCCGTGTAATAGCTCCACCTCCAGCTATTGATATAGGTATGCAGCTGAATGGAGCACCTGTGATTGGAAGGATGAGAAGAAGAGGAGGAGGAGGAGGATCCCGAGGAGGATCCGAACTGGGAACAAAATGAGGTACCTAGGACCCCTACCCCGCCTGTTGAACCAGAAGTGCAGGTAAACCCAGAACCCGATCAAATTATATGGGATTTTAACCGGATGTTGGAGATACCAGAGAGTGGGAGGGTAGAACCCGAGGTAGATTCCAGGCTATGGAGAGATGTGTATGTGGAGGGTGAGAACCCACCTGTGCTTGACCTAGCAGTAGTAGAACCCGAGGCCCCAGTGCCTATGGAGACTGAGAATGTGGCAGATGAGCCTGTGAGAGAGCCTGAAGTAGAGGTGAACCGCCTAGGTGAGCCCGAGATAAGAGGTGAGGAAGAAGTAAGCCCGCAAGAGGGGCAAGGGACTGAAGAAGAAGAAGAAGAAAGTGAGGATCAGGAGCCTCTAGTCGACCCGCTAGGAAGCGGAGGATGACCACCAGGGAGTATCTTAGCTTGTTCGTCCGACAGGACGATGGTGGTTCTACCAGCAGGGACGACTTCCTAGCCCGACCCCCGACAGCTCTAGTGATGATTAGAGACCGGGATGTTAGCTAACCCATAAAGTCCAAGCGGAATCCTGATTTTCTTATTTTGTAGTAGGCAATGCGGGATGCCAAATTGCCTTAGGATTTCAGGATAGTTAGTGTTTTATTGTTCTTTTTCCCTGTATTTTGTCATGTTTTCGGGAATAGGGAAATTGATTAGAATAGGAAGGAGCTTAGCTAGCCAAATTTTGGGAACTAAAAGTTGATGTAATATTTGTATGGCTCGCTAAAGAAATGAAAAGGATCACTTTTGTTTTAAAGAAATGGAATTGTGAAAAGCACGCATTCTAGTCTGATACATAAGAGAACATTAACTGCATATAGATTGCATAAGCATTCACTCATTCGCATTATTGTGTGAAATATCAATTAGTTACATATGTGTGGATTCTTCTATTTCCCTTGTGGTTCTTTTAATTATTCCTTATTTTCTTTTATGGATTGATATTTGACTCATCTTATGACTTTGGAGTTATGTATTCCTTTTTCCTTCTGAGTTTAAATTCCAGATTCTTGCAACTTCTGAGCTTGTTATTAATCTATTCCTTTGAAACCTAAAAACCCTAAATGCTAAAAATCCATTAAACATTGTGTAAACAGACGTAACCGACGAACTCGGAACCAAGGACAAGGGTCTAATCCTAATGAAGCCGATCAACCGGCTATACAACAACCTGACCCCCAAGGAGTAGCACCCCAAAACCAACAGGGTGATGTACTGAATGCGATTGGGCAATTGGCCAATCTCCTGAACACTTTCATTCAGAATCAAAATCCAGTACAGAACCCACACCCAAGTCAGAGTGCTCGGGATTCAGCACCACATCCGCCGCCCGCAGATCATCGGGAAATGACTGCGGAGGCACCTGCTCCACAAGAGGAGCACTCCTATAATGTGCGGTTGCCGCCACCCCCGCCATACAGGAGACCCCACCGAAGCTCTTTACCGGACTTCATTAAGAGCAACCGGTACTTTGATGGGGCATTCGGCAAGCCGGATGAAGCTGAGGATTGGTTGGCCCAAGTGGAACGTTCTTTTGCTGCATACGAGATTCCACCTTACTTGCAGCTAGAGTATGGGACGTATATGTTAAGATACAATGCTCGAGTCTGGTGGGACTCCAAGAGAAGGAATTTGACATCCCCGGCCACCTGGGAAACCTTCCGCCGGGAATTCTTGAATAATTACTTTCCCTCTAGCTTGAGGGTGAAGTATAGTGCGGACTTCCTTCATGTAAAGCAGAAAGGGAGAACGGTAGAGCAATATGAAACTGAATTTGTTCACCTGCTGCAGTATGCCCCTGAATCTTTCAGGGATAGTGAGGAATTAAAGAAGCAGGTATTTCTGGGAGGCTTGGACGAGGAACTGCGAATCAAGCTAGAAGAGTTCGGAGTAAGAACCTATCCCGAGATGGTAAAAAGGCTCGAGTCATTGAAGGGGCTAGAAAAGAAGTATCAGGAGCCCGAAAAGAGAGTATTCGGGAAGAGGCCGTTTGATGCCTCGAGCTCAGGGTTCAAAGGTAAACGGTACAGGCCGTACCAAGGGTTTAAAGAGGAGTCTAGCACAAGCCGACCCAGTTCAAAGCCAACGTCACATGTTGGAAATGTAAGGGGACACATGCACCTAGGCAATGCCCGCAGTTGAAACAAGTGCTATTTTTGTGGCGATGCTGGCCACATGGTTTTTACGTGCCCAAGAAACTGGCAGTAACTTGCTTCATTTGCAAGGAAAAGGGCACTTAGCTTCCGAATGTTCACAACGAAAGAGTGGCCACCCGACCCTTCGGAGCCTCGAGTAATACCAACCCCTTGAGGTCTGGTAACAAGAGCGTCGAGCAGCTTCCGCGATGCATGGGATGAGGCTGTACAACTAGAGGCCAATGGATGGTGGAAGAAGACGAAGATGAGGAAGTAGAGTTGGCAGCTTTGGATCAAGCGAGAATGTTGATGGTGGCCTGGTGACAGGTTAGTAACGAAACCCCTCCTAAGTTGAATTATTGTTTAAATTGATTTGTTTAAATGAAATTGTATATATTATGGAAAGCTGGAAGTAGAGACCCTATGGATAGCCTTAAGAATATTTTAAGGTTCATATGTGATGGGTGTTTGTTGACCTCAGGACACATACAAGTAAATAGCGTGGAAGCCTATGCCTTGTTTGACACGGGAGCGACCCACTCGTTCATCACCTATAGTTTGGCCAACCGACTCGGATTGCCCATAGCCACAACCACGGTTAGCTTGAGGATTAAGACCCCCACGGGAGTGTGTGTCACCCGATCTGATAAAAGACTGTCCATTGGAAATCCATGATCACCACTCCAAAAGTGATCTAATTGTGCTGGAAATGAATAAATACGAAGTTATCCTCGGGATGAATTGGTTAAGTAAAGTAAAGGCAATAGTGGATTGCCAAAAGAGGACTGTATGTTTTTATGATCAATCGGGAGAAAAAGTAGAATTTATGGGAGAGGCCTTAGTCCCAAGATTGATCTAAGCTCGTTCGAGTTGATGATGGAGGATGAGGAGATGATACCGATTGAGGATGTCTTGGATGAAGGGGAAACCGTGAGGAAAAGAATATTCCAGTGGTGAATGAATACTTGGATGTGTTCCCAGAAATTTTACCGGGATTACCGCCAAGAAGAGAGATCGACTTTGAGATTGTGTTGGCTCCAAATACCGAACCAATATCTAAAGCGCCATACCGGATGGCACCGGCTGAGTTGAAGGAGCTAAAGACGCAGTTACAAGAACTTCTGGACCAGAAATTTATAAGACCAAGTGTGTCATGGGGCGCACCCGTCTTTGTGAAGAAGAAGGACGGATCGATGAGGTTGTGTATCGACTACCGGGAATTGAATAAGGTGACTGTCAAAAATCGATATCCCTTACCAAGAATCGACGATTTATTTGACCAGCTACAAGGAGCTTGTGTGTTCTCACGTATTGACTTACGTTCGGGGTATCATCAGCTAAGGATTAAGCCTGAGGATGTGCCTAAGACAGCTTTTCGTACTCGTTATGGGCACTACGAGTTTTTGGTAATGTCATTTGGACTGACTAATGCACCGGCTGCATTTATGGACTTAATGAATAGAGTCTATAAGCCGCTTTTGGATAAATGTGTGATAGTCTTTATAGACGACATCCTCATATATTCAAAGACCAGGAGCAACATGAGGAGCATCTCCGTTTGGCATTGCAAACCTTACGAGATAACAAGCTGTACGCCAAGCTGTCCAAGTGTGACTTTTGGTTAGACAGGATATCCTTCCTCGGACATGTGGTAACGGGTGATGGGATATCAGTTGATCCCGAAAAGATCAAGGCATAGTGGATTGGAAGCCACCACAAACAGTTACTGAAGTGAGGAGTTTCTTGGGATTGGCTGGCTACTATCGCAAATTTGTGAAGGATTTTTCAAAGATAGCTAAGCCGTTGACTCAATTGACTCAAAAGAACGAAAAATTCATTTGGACAGACAAGAGAGAACAAAGTTTCAGGAACTAAAGCGACGACTGGTCTCGGCACCGATTTTGGTTTTACCAGATCCGGAAAAGTCTTACACGGTACATAGTGATGCTTCGAGAAATGGTCTTGGATGCGTCTTGATGCAAGAACGGAAGGTCATTGCGTATGCTTCTCGGCAATTGAGACCGCATGAGCAGAATACCCTACGCATGACTTGGAGCTAGCTGCAGTTGTCTTTGCCTTGAAGTTATGGCGACATTATCTGTATGGACAACGGTGTGAGATATACACAGATCATAAAAGCCTTAAATACCTGTTCACACAGAAGGAGTTGAACATGCGGCAAAGGAGGTGGCTGGAATTAATAAAAGATTATGACCTGGGATAAATTACTGTCCAGGAAGAGTAAATGCAGTCGCGGACGCCCTAAGTCGGAAGAATCACGGGAGGTAGCCGCTTTGATTACAAGCCAGAAGGAGTTGATTAAGGAATTTGAGAAGTTAAGGATCGAGTTCAGATCGAAGTGCTGAGCTGAGATATCTAACTTGGTGCTGGAACCAACCCTCGTGGAAAGAATCAAAGAAGCACAAAGGTATGACGAAGTGATACAAAAGATAAAAAGGGAAACCCAAGCGGGAAAGTACCTTGACTTTGCCGTGGATGAGGAAGACGTGATCCGGATGAACGGAAGGTTGTGCGTACCAGAGGATGAGGAGTTGAAGAAGGAATAATGAGTGAGGCACATAACTCCGGGTATACCATGCATCCGGGAGGCACCAAAATGTACCAGATTTGAAAGTTGCTATTGGTGGAATGGGATGAAGCGAGATGTGGCAGATTATGTGATGAAGTGCGCAGTATGCCAACAGGTGAAGGTAGAGCACCAGAGACCGGGCGGAATGCTAAAGCCCTTACCTATTCCTGAATGGAAGTGGGATCAAATATCCATGGATTTTGTTTGTGGCTTTCCCAAGACTCCATCGGGTTGTGATGCAATATGGGTAATAGTGGATCGGTTAACTAAGTCGGCGCATTTCCTACCCATAAATATGACCTATTCAATGGAAAGGTTAGCCAAGATTTATATCAGAGAGATCGTAAGATTACATGGCATACCTGCAGGGATCATCTCGATAGAGACCCGAGATTTGTGTCCAAGTTTTGGACGAGCTTGCAGAAGAGCTTGGGTACTAAATTGCATTTCAGTACGGCTTACCATCCCAGACCGACGGACAGTCTGAGCGGACGATCCAAACCCTTGAAGACATGTTAAGGGCTGTGCCCTGGAATTCAAAGGGAATTGGGATAGTCATGTACACCTATCGAGTTTGCCTATAATAACAGCTATCACTCCACTATCCAGATGCCCCGTATGAAGCTTTGTATGGACGGCGTTGTAGGTCCCCTTTGTTTTGGGATGAGGTGGAAAAGGTAGCAATTGGGCCGGAATTGGTACAGGAAGCCGCGGATAAGGTGAGGTTGATTCAGCGGAAAATGAAGGAAGCCCAGGATCGACAAAAGAGCTGGGCAGACTTGAAAAGACGGGAGCTTGAATTTAAAGTGGGTGATCATGTGTACCTGAAGATAAACCCGATTAAAAGTATCAAGAGGATGCGTACCAAGGGAAATTAAGCCCGAGATACATTGGACCTTTTGAGATCTTAGAAAGAGTCGGAGACCTGGCGTATCGGCTAGCCCTACCACCTAATTTGTCCGGGATTCACAATGTGTTTCATGTGTCAGTCTTGAGGAGATATGTGGCCGACCCAGAGAGGATTCTGGAATTGGAGCCAATCCAGTTGAAGGAAAACCTGACATATGAAGAACACCCAGTAAAGATATTGGATAAGAAAACTCAAAGGCTACGAAACAAAGACATTCACTACGTGAAAGTATTATGGAGGAATCATGCCTTTGAAGAAGCAACCTGGGAAGCGGAGGATGAAATCCGGAGAAAGTACCCCGAGATATTTGAAGGACAAGGTACGTCAGTTCCGTTTTGAGGACAAAACTTTATTTAAGGTGGGGAGGTTGTAAACCCCGGAATTCTCAGTAGCTAGAAAACCCCAGGAGTTGGAAGAAACCCTAATCCGATCAGATTGAGTTTAGTAATGAGCCTAGGAACCCTAAATCCGGCTTTCCTTCGGTTTCATAGTAAAATAAATATTATGGAGTAAATGAATTTGAATTGTTGTTCCAAAGTACATTTCAAACCTTTGAAAGTTTTAAATTCGGGAATTTTTCAATTCCGG
The DNA here is from genome assembly GCA_024138025.1 of Combretum micranthum. Lineage (NCBI taxonomy): Eukaryota > Viridiplantae > Streptophyta > Magnoliopsida > Myrtales > Combretaceae > Combretum > Combretum micranthum. Next base: position 146,009 of record JAMXBD010000727.1, on the reverse strand, counting down.
GCCTTCCCGAGCCCAATTACGGAAAAGCGTGCCCCGGGCCACGGATTCAGAAAAATATTCCGGAATATTCATTAGAACCGTAATTTTATAAGGATTCCAAAAATATCAATTTCATAATTTTCCGAGCTATAAAATTACAGTTATAGCTTTTCCCGTGTTTTCGGAACAACCGGTAAAGTAGATGTCTTGTCTACTATTCACAAGTACAACCTACACTACACACTACCCATACCCTATTCTTACATCCTTACAACTACTCATTTCAATTTTCTTTTCCAAGAAATTTTGTCTTTAAATAATTATTACATTTATTACATTTCATTTACTAAATTACAAAAAAATCAAATTTTAAACACACACACACACACCATGCATGATGGCCGGCGCCCCTCCCTCTAATTTTCCCTCTCATTTAATTATTTTACTCCATTTATAAAGCTAAACCCTAATTATTTGATATATATACTAAATTCTCTCTCTCTCTTCATTTCCTTCATTTTAATTTTTCAAAAGGATCAAAACCCTCTCTTCCTCTCCTCTCCAAGTGCCGAGCAACCCCTCCCCCTTCCTCTTGCAATTTCAACCTTGTTTCTTCTTCTTTCCTCTTTCAAGACTCCTTTGGTATGGTATATTTAGGCCTTGTACATCCTAAATCTTGTTATGGCAAGATCATTCTTGTGTTTTCTCATCTAAATCCCAATGAGCATGAGCAAGGGACATGAAAACACAACTACAAGAATCTCAAGCCATCTCAAGAAGTGGATCTAGCCTTTAAATGAGCTTTGTTTGAAATACCAACTTGTTCATGCATGTAAAGTAGTGATCTTGCACATATATTGTTGTTCATGCCATGAGATCCATGATTTATGCATCATACTTAGTAGATCTAAAGTTTAGATACCCACATTGTCATCTACATGCATGATCATAGGGTTATTTTTATTTTCATGCATTGAGGACCACAAAAATGTAGTCTTGAATATGTATAGAGATGTTAGATAGTGGATAATCACATATAGAAGGCAAGAACATTGAAAAAGGAAGGGCTTTGCTAGATATGAAAAGTTGAAAATTCGGATGAAATGAAACCTACCCTAAAGACCTCCAAAATCAATTTTAAACTCATATTCCATAAGAAAAATGGAGGGTATTGTAATAGACATGTTAAAGGAATTATTTTCATGAGTTTAGATGAGTTTAGGGATACTAATAATGAGGAAAACAAGAGGTGAAGTTAGAATGAAAAATGTTGACTTTAAGTGTGTAGTCAAATTCGTAACTTTGTGTAATGCCTAATTAAACGCTTAGTATTTAAGTCTAAAATGGATATTTTATAAGCTAAATGAGGTCCTTAGATAATGTATACATTGAAGCTCCAATTTTTAATGCATTAGACTAGATTTCCCTTAAAAAATGTAAGAAAAGAAAATTTGGAAATTCGGATTTTTACAATTAGCTCATTTGAAAACATGTTTACTAAATGAAAAATGTGAACTTTGTGCATGAATGGAGGCCATGACTATTATAGACTTTGAGAACCCATTTTTAATTAAATAATAAGTAGGTTACAAGATTAAAAACCAAAGAAACCCTAAGAGTATAATGTAGGAAAATAGCATCTTAGAATTAGTCTTTATGAAACTTTCCCCAACACTTAGGAGTTCCTAAAAGTTTATTACTACAAAAATCATCATGACCATGCACAAGTCGAGTCCATTACATGGCATACACATTAGTAGTCATTCCCATATCATTCATGCATGAATCATCATTTAGGAATACTTTTTATCAAAGACAAAGCAAATTTTCGAGATTGGGTCAATTGCGGGACAGAACTGATCCCACTGTTCCGTGACCCTATTATTTTCAAAACTTGGATTTAATACTGGAATTAGATAGATATTTCGAAGTAGATGAAGATCGATATAAAGTTTGCGAAATTCCGAGTTAAAATGACCAAGTTATGGCCATTTCAAGTCGGAACTTCCAAAAGTAGCGAGAAATCCGAATTCAACTAGTCTAGATATATAGTTTGATTTAATTACATGGTGAGAATCTCATAGGAATTATTCTTGTTTGGTAGGCGATTCCGAGCAGGACGACACTCTACCTCCCGATTATTATTATTAAGAAGTTTGGTGTCCCATGGCCGAGTGAGTTTACTTCCATTCTCAATTTAATGCTTGTGATTGTAATGTAGTGGCACTAGTGATGTAGGCAAAGATAAAAGGAATCGTACAAGCATGATGGGGTACGTGGGAATTATTTATGTTATTGATTGTTGATATGTGAAATGAAGCTTAAGGTATATCGAATACTTGTTGATGAATGTCTGCGAATACTTGTTGGTCACTTAAAAGAATTGAATTAATGACTATTCGACTCCGACTATAAATTGAGTTCATTCATGACACAATGGGGTTGGAGCATTTGCATTGGTTGGTTTTTCGTGACCCATAAAATGATGTGAGGTTAATCGTGATCCATAAAACGAATGTGAGGTTAATCGTGATCCATAAAACGAGCTTTTAATCAGTTGACCGTGAACTTAAACGGCGTCGTACCGCAGGATTCGTTAACTGCTAACCGGGATGGAGGGCGCAAGTCCATCCACATGTGATTTCCGGTTGGTCATATGTTTGTTGATCACATTTGTATGGTGCATACACTTGCTTGAGTAATCACTTGTTTCAATGATTGTATTTAATTGTGTTATGGAAGTATTACTCACTAAGCTAGTTAGCTTACGCCCTATAGTTTCTATCTTTTGCAGCATGAGTTTATATGGCTTAGGCCAAGACAACCACAGCGCAGGTACCGGAGATAGGATTTTCTATAGAAGTTGATTCATTTCTTTTTGTATAGACTTCCCTTGGAAACTAAGGACTCTGGATGACTGTAATAGACTGTTATTCTTTTCGGGGGAATGCCCTTAGATTTTGTAAACTTTAACGTTATGCGTTTTGGTCTATTATCTATGGCTAATGCATGCCTCATTAAACTGTTTAACTCCATTTGTTGAAGTATTCTATTGTCGTAAAGGAACGCTTTACATCTACTTAAGACTTCCGAAGGCCCCGGGTAGGGAACTCGAGAGTCTTACTTAGTATGTGGCGGGCTGTTACGTTTAGGATACCCTACGGGGCGTGACAGCAACTGCCCATTCCCCATAAATTAGCCACTTTTCATTATTTTTAATTATTTATTTGATATTTTAAAAGTCTCTTTTAGTTACAAATGGATGCAACTTGTTACACTTTCAAAATTGCAAGTTAAAATCAAGTTACACCCACTCCCACACCCTCTACAAATCACGCCAGCCCCCCCTTGCAGCTGCTTGGATTTTTATTTTTTTTAAAGTTTATTTAACACACACACATCTCTATTTAAGTATCTTATTCCCTCCCTCTTTCACATTTACAAACCCTATATTTTTCCTCTCTCTTTTTCCCTCTCTTTTCCTCTTCTTCCTTGCCTTTTCTTCTTGAAAACAAGCTGTCCCCATTTTTCTTTCTTGCTTCCACATATATTTCTTGCAAATATTTGAGGTAATCTTTCCCTTTTTGCTCTTATAAGATGTTCTAGGATGATACCATGGATGTTTCATGCATCAAAGGACATTCCACACGCTCAAAAGGCTATGGATGATGATGCCAAGAAGTGAAACACCCTCTAGATGATGATCTCTTTTCTTAGTATATTTTTGTTATGGAAGGCTTGTTTATCTTCTTGTTTTTGTGATAGCTTATAGACTAGAGTTTTATCAAGCTTTATTTATGTTTATGTGTAGATCTAGGAGTTTAAAGCTTACTACTAAGTTTTTTATGCTTTGTTTCATGGTGGTATTTTGAGTAGATCTTAGATTCAAGTTGGAATGAAAAAGTAAAATTCGTATCTTGTCAAGGCTCCATGTTAAAAACCCTCTTCCAAGTCTTAAAATGGAAGTTTTTGTTAAGAAAATGAAGGTTTGATGGATATATATCATCAAGACTTCATCTTACAAGAATCAAAGTTATTTTCAAAAACAAAAATTGTATTTTCGGATCAAGACAAGATCCAAAATAAAAACATGTTTTCCAACTCACAAATGAGGATTTTATTCAAGAAATGAAGGGTTCTTAGGATATAATATGTAATGGGTTGTTTTTCATGAGTTTTGATGAATTTTCTGAAGAGATATGTCCAAAATAAATTTATGAAAATTCGGATCAAGACCAAGACCTATTTTGGAACCCATCATTCAACTTTAAAATGAAGATTTAGACAAAAATAATAAGGGGCTCTTGGTATAGATATCTTAAGGAATGAATTTTCATAAGTTTAAATGAGTTTTCCTAAAAGGTATTGCTTAGATCAAGTGTTTTAAAAAGACAAAATTTAGGTCTTGTCTTCATTGTAAACTTCAAAAGGGAAATTCGTATTATGGGGACCAATTTTTAAAACCTTCTTTTTGATCTCAAAACAAGTATTTTATATTGAAAATGGGATGCTTTGATAATATAATATAGGAAAATTATTTTCATTAAACTAAGTAAGTTTTAGTAAAGGAATTACTCAAAACAAGACAATGAGTTTGGCTTGTAAATTTCGGTTTTATGAAAATGGATTCTTAGAAGTTTCTTTTGAACATTATGTTTGGGATTAGATAAGTATGTAATCTCTTAATTTTGTGTTGAGAATCCCCTTGCAAGCTTAGGACTAAAATAAATTGGTCTAAGTAGTTAAATAGAGTAGATATGGCAATTTTTCACAAAGGCTCAAATCTTGGAATTTTCGCAACCCTACTGTACAGTATGTTCCGACCCCTAAATGACCTTAAATGTTTGAATTAACTTTAGAAATAGATAGCTCTTTCGAAGTAGGTATAAATCGGTATATTATAAGCTAAATTCCGAGTTAAAATGAGTTAGTATGACCTTTTTAAGTTAAGGATTCAACCTAGACGGAAATTGACGAACTTAGTAAATAAAATTGTTAAGTTTAATAGAACTTAATAAGAAATACTCATTGAGGGTATTCTTTGTACCTAGGTGAATTAGGACGGGTTACCACTCCCAGGACTATTACGACTAGTGGATTTCACTACATGGACAAGTGAGTTCATTTCTCAATTAATTATGCTCTTGGATGTGCTTGTAGTAGTAGTGGCATTAGACTTAGGAAAAGATAAAATTGTGGTTGAATGGTTATCTAAGCTTGCATGAAAGAACGATAAGTATATCGAGGCAAGCTTTGTTGTAATAATCTTGTATGAGCTAGTATTGTTTTGGAATGTCTGAAATTTGTATGGTCACTTTTAAGTTATCTAATTAATATACCATGATTATATGAATAAATTGTACATGCATATCACATAGTGAGTCGCATATCATTGTCGAGTATGCCTTTGGTGGGACAAAGGTGTATTTGGGAGGTAGCGGGTCTTTAATGAAGGGGACTAGGGTTGCATGACTTATGGACCACCCCATTTAAATAATGAAACTATGGTTGCATGACTTATGGACCAACATTAAAAATTGTGGTTGCATGTCTTATGGACTACCCCACTTACGATTGGGATTATGGTTGCATGTTTTATGGACCAACTTTGGAATTGTAGTTGCATGTCTTATGAACTACCCCAAACCCCGAATGGAGGGCGTAAATTCATTCACTTATGACTACCGGAAAGTCATATGCTTGCTTGCTCATTTGCTTGTGCATTCATATGGTTGCTTAACTATAACTTGCTTGTATAGATATTTTAGCTTGATCGAGTATGTTACCTGGAAAATGAATCTCACTAAGCAATTAGCTTATACCCCAATAGTTTTTGTTGCAGTGTTCCTATTTTTGGATGTCCCGAGAGGACACTTTATGCAGGTTTACTACATTGGATTAAAGAGCTTTTGAGGAAGTCGGGTCCTAGTATAGGCGTGGACTTCTAGGAAAATCTCTTTAATGTAAATTCAGATATATGTAATTGGAGCTAAACGATGTAGACTCCTATTATTTTGGCGGGGGTATGCCCCCTTGGCTTTTGTAAAGTTTAACTATTTATCTTGTTGTGATTTATATTCTTAATGCTATGTATGCTTTATTAAAACTACTCGAATCAAAGTGTGATCCTAAAAGTTGTGTGAAGTACACCTTACATACGATATGTAAACTCATGGGATGACTAAGGTTGTCATACGTAAGTTTAAATATCGGGTGTGGTGGACTGTCGCGTTTAGGGTACCCTTTGGGGCGTGACAGAGGATCTGGCAATATTAGGAAAGCCGTATTAGCTGCTAATTTAGTCATTTTTTTTATATTCTTCTCTTCTTTCTACTTAAAAAAAAAAAATTCTAATCCATTTTTCATCTCTTGCAGTTTATGGAAAGTGGTTCTTCATCGGACAATTTTGAATTTGATCCTAAAATAGACCGGACATTTCACAGGAGGCAAAGTGAAAGAAGAGCCAATCTAGAGGATTTGGAAACCATGGAAGGACAAGGAAATGAACATGATCCAAATCAAGTTGGTGGGAATGAAAATAATCCACTTCAAGTTGCTGGAAATGAAGTGCATAGACCCATGTGGGACTTGTTTATGCCCACGATTGAAGGAGTCGCTCCACCTATTGCATGGCCTACAATATAAGCAAATAATTTTGAGCTGAAGCCTGCTCTAATTCAAATGGTGCAGGTAAATCAATTTGGAGGAGAAGCTTTTGAAAATCCACACGCCCATTTGTTAAGATTTCTACAGATATGTGCGACCATTAAGAGTAATGGGGTATCCGATGATGCAATACGCCTTAGACTATTCCCTTTCTCTCTTAGGGATAAGGCAAGCAACTGGCTAAATTCACTAACCCCCTCACTCCTTAACCAATTGGAATCAAGTGGCATGGAAATTTTTGGAGCAATTTTTCCCACCGAGCAAGACAATACAAGTGAGAAATGATATACTCTCCTTTCTTCAGTATGAGGGTGAATCACTCTATGAGGTTTGGGAGAGGTTCAAGGAACTCCTTAGGCATTGTCCTCACCATGGAATTTCTCTTCATGATCTGGTTAGAATTTTCTATTCTTCCCTTGGTGATCAATTGAAGACTATGATTGATGCAGTGGCTGGTGGAAGTCTGATGAAGAAAAGCGCTCCTGAGGCATATGATCTGATAGAAAGTATAGCAAGAAACACATTCTATTGGCATAGTGAAAGAAATAAATCGAGGCAAGTAACTGCCAATCATGAGTCGGATGCAGTTGCTCAACTTCAAGCACAAGTTGCATCGCTTACAGCTCAAATAAGTAGAATGCAACCTATGTCAAATGCAGGGCCAAGTCATATGCCAAATATGGATGCTTCACCTCAATGTAATTTTCCTATGGGCTTTTCAGATTTTTCAATGGGAGATTCCTTTGTTCCTGGTGTTAACCCAAGCATGGAAGGAGCGAATTTTGTGAACAAATTCGACAGAGGAACCGGAAACTATAATCCCTATAGCAATACATATAATCGAGGTTGAAGAGATCATCTAAATTTTTCTAGGAGCAACCAAAATGCACAAAGACCCAATTTTCCACCTGGGTTTCATAAGCTGCAGCCGCAATAATTACCAATGCATCAACAACTTCCTGCTCTTCCACCACTTGAAGAAGCCAAATGTGGAAGAACTTCTAACACAGTTTGTCCAGAATTCTGATGCACATCGTCAGAATCAAGAAGCTTCTATTGACACCTTGGAACAACAAATTGGCCAAATGGCCAAACTGCTTTCAGAAAGACAGCCAGGATCTCTTTCTGGGAATACCAAGCCTAATCCTAAGGAACAGGTGCAAGCCATTAATTTGAGAAGTGGTAAGGAAATTCCGAACAGAGGTGAGGAGGAGCCTGAGCAATGTGTGGAGAAGGAAGTTAACAGAAATGAGAATTCTGAGAAGGGCACAGCTGAGCCAGAAAAGAAACAACCTCAAGCAGTTAAAGAGTATGTACCTAAAATACCATATCCTACTCGTCTTCATCAGAAAACAGATAAAGAACAGTTTGATAAATTCTTGGATCTGTTCAAGCAACTTTACATTAATCTTCCATTTATGGAAGCACTTTCTCAAATGCCCAAATACGCTAAGTTCCTTAAGGAACTTTTGTCTAACAAGAGGAAGTTGGAGGATGTTCCGCAAACCCCAGTAATCTCAGTAGTTAAGAAAACCCCGGGAGATGGAAAGCGAAACCCTAATCCTGTTCAGTTCAAGTTTAGTGAGAGGAGCTTAGGAACCCTAAATCCGGCTTTCCTTCGGTTTCATAATAAAAGAAGTTTTATAAACTAAATGAATATGAATTATCATTCTAAAGTATATTTTAGACCTTTGAAAGTTTTAAATTCGAGAATTTTTCAATTCCGGGCCTTCCCGAGCTCAATTACGGAAAAACGTGCCCTGGGACCACGAACTCAGAAAAATGTTCTGGAATATTCATTAGAACCGTAATTTTATAAGGATTCCAAAAATATCAATTTTATAATTTTTTGGGCTATGAAAATTATAGTTATAGCCTTTTCCCGTGTTTTCGTTACAACCGGCAAAGTAGATGTATTGTCTACTATTCACAAGTATAACCTACACTACACACTGCCCATACCTTATTCTTACATCCTTACAACTACTCATTTCAATTTTCTTTCCCAAGGATTTTTGTCTCTTAAATAATTATTACATTTTAATTATATAAAATACAAATTTGTTAAAAATTCAAATCCCCTCTCTCTCCCATCTCTCTTGGCCGGGGCCCCCTCCCCCATTTCCCCCTCATTTTTACCGTTTCTTCACTTATTTTATTTAACTAAAACCCTAATCCATCTAATATATAAACTCATATTCATTCTCTCTCCTCATTTTTCACTTGTTTCAATTTTTACCAAAGTAAAAACCTCTCCTCTCTCCCTCCTACTGTGCCGTGAGCCTCCCCCTCTCCCACTCTCACACATTCAAATTATTTTCTCTTCTTTTCCACTTCGAAACTCCATTGGTATGTTGATTTTATGCTTTATTCTTCCTAAATCTTGTAATGGCAAAGCTATTTCTTGTGTGTTTTCTCATTTAATCCCAATGAGAATATGCTAGGGACATGAAAACACTTGAACAAGAATATCAAGCCATCACAAGACATGGATCTAGTGTTTAAATGAGTTTTTGTTAAGATATTCTCTTGTTCACGCATGTAAAGTAGAGATCTTGCATATATATTGATGTTCATGCCATGAAACTTATGATTCATGCATTACATTTAATAGATCTAGTATTTAGACATGTATATCTTTATCTACATTCATGACCATATGGTTATTTTAATTTTCATGCATGAATCATCATAAAAAGATAGCCTTGCTTATGGATAGATATGTTAGATAGTAGATCTCCATGTATAGAAGGCAAGAAGATTGAAAAAGAAAAGGTTTTGTTAGAAATGGTTTGTTGGAAATTCGGATGGATTTAGAACCCTACCTTAAAGACCACCAAAACCACTTTAAAACTCATATTTTTCATAAAAATTGGAAGGTATATGTAATAGATGCCCTTAAGGAATGATTTTCATAAGCTTAGATGAGTTTAGGCATGATAAAATGTAAAACAAGTAGTGGAGTTAGAATGAAAAATATTGATATGTGGATTAATAGTCAAATTCGTAATTTAGGACCATGCCTACATGAACACCTAGTATCTAAGTCTAAATTGGATGTTTTATGAGTTAAATGAAGTCTTTAGATAATAGATACATTGGAGCTTCAATTTTTGATGCATTAAACAAGTTTTCTCATAAGAAAATGCAAGAAAATGAAATTTCAAAAATTCGATTTTTACAAGTAGCTTGTTTAAAAACATGTTTACCAAATGAAAAATGTGGATTTTTATGCATAATGAAGGCATGATTAATATAGACTTTGAGAACTCATTTTTATTTAGATAACAAGTAATTTCAAGAATAAAATCATAGAAACCCTAGGGAATGTAAAGTTGGGAAGAATAGCTTTTTAGAAAAACCTTTATGGAATTTTATAACAATTAGGAGTTCATAAGAGTTCATCATCAAAAATCATCAAGACCATGCATATATTGAGTTCATTACATGACATTCATGTTAGGAATTCATTCATATACCATCTATACATGAATCATCAACTAGGAACATTTTTATCAAAAGCAAACAATTTTTCGGAATCGGAAAGTGACAGAACAGATCTGATCCTACTGTTCCGTGGCTTTACTATTTTCAAAACTTGAAAATAATACTAGAAATAGATAGATCTTTCGAAGTAGATAGAGATCGATATAAAATTTGCGAAATTCCGAGTTAAAATGACCAAGTTATGGCCGTTTTAAGTCGAGCTTCCGCAAATAGCGAGAATTCCGAATTCATCTAGTTTAGATGCATAGCTTGGATTAGCTAAATGATGAGAATCTCATTAGGATTATTCTTATGTGGTAGGTGATCCCGAGCAAGACGAACCCTACCTCCCGACTATTACTACTAAAAAGACCGCGCCAATGGCCGAGTGAGTACTACTTCCACTCTCAATTAATGTTTGTGATTGTATTTAGTGGCACTAGTGGTGTAGGCAAAGATAAAAATGGATATGTATGATGGGGTATATGGGAATTATATATTTGTCTGCTGTTGATGTGTGAAATGGAACTTAAGAAATATCGAAACCGGTGTTAAGCTATTGATTGATTAGCTAGCATTTTATATGTTGTCTGCGAATAATTGTTGGTCACCTAAAAGAATTGAATTAATATATATTTGACTTCAATTGTAATTGGACTCATTCATATCACGACGGGGATGGAGCATTAGCATTGGTTGGTTTTTCGTGATCCATAAAACGAATATGTTGGTTAATCGTGATCCATAAAAGAAATTGTTGGTTAATCGTGATCCATAAAACGAATTATTGTTCAGTTGACCGTGAGCTTAAACGGCGTCGTACCGCAGGATTCGTTAATCTGCTAACCCGGGATGGAGGGCGTAAGTCCATCCACATATGATTTCCGGCTGGTCATATGTTTGTTGAACTCACTTGTCTGATGCATACATTTGCGTGAATAATCACTTGTTTGAATGAATTGTATTAATTGTGATATGGAAGTTCTTACTCACTAAGCTAGTTAGCTTACGCCCCCATAGCTTTTATTTGTTGCAGCACGAGTTTATTTGGCTTAGGCCGAGGCAAGCCACAGCTCAGGTACCGGAGATAGGAGTTTCCCATAGAAGTTTACTTCGCTTTTGTTTAGACTTCCGTTGGAAACTAAAGGACTCTGGATGACTGTAATGGACTTGATATTATTTTTGCGGGGGAATGCCCCTTAGATTTTGTAAAGTATATATGTGTTTTGGTTTATTATCTATGGCTAATGAATGCCACATTAAACTTCTTAACTCCATTGATTGAGTATTCTATTGTCGTAAAGGGACTTTACATCTATACAAGACTCCCGAAAGGCTCGAATAGAAATTCGAGAGTCTTTTATAGTATGTGGCGGGCTGTTACGTTTAGGATACCCTATGGGGTGACAGTTTAAGTTGGTATCAGAGCCTAGGTTATAAAACAAGACAATAGAATTAAAAGAAACCGGACTTAGAAATCTAATTAATAGGTTCAAATGGAGTTAAAAATGTTTTCTTGCTAAGTCTGATTAGGAGTCTTATATTGTTGTAGGTCTCCTTGGGTGAGACCAGGGAACGGGCCAGAAACTTTACCAAGAGGAATGATGAGACTATGGTGGAGTATAGGTTAAGGTTGAGAGAATTGTGTGAAGACTTCGCTTAGCCAGGCACCCCCGAACCATAGGGGAAATGTATAAATTGTGGAAGGAAGGATTGAGATACACTAGGTGGGCTGCTGTAGTCGACCGGTTGAGGTATGATCCCATGGGGAGAAGGAGTTGGACTAAATTGGAGACGATTTATACTTGGAGAGAATCATGGTAGAGTATGGGCCGAGCCCATGACTAGGGAGGCTACATTTACTTGAAGAATGGGGGAAACCGAACCCCTCCAGATTTAGGGTGTGGATCCCTATAGGACCCTTATATGTGTATGCCCATGACAATTGTATGACCACCATGATTGGAACATAGCAGACGCATGGAACCATATCACTTGGCATGCGGTTTATTTAGACATTCTCCACCCCGTGTGATAGCTCCACACCTCCAGCCCTGACATAGGCATGCAATTGAATGGTGCGCCTGTGATCGAAGAGAATGAGGAAGAGGAAGAAGAAGAGGAGGATCCTAATTGGGAGGAAAATGTAGTCCCAAGAACCCCTACCCCACCCATCGAGCCGGAAGCGGAAGTGAATCCGGAACCTAACCAAATTGTATGGGATTTTAATCGGGAGTTGGAGATACCGGATAGTGGAAGGGTAGAACCCGAGTTTGATCCAATGATATGGAGAGATGTGTCTATTAAGGGTGAGAATCCACCTGTGCTTGACCTAGCAGTAGTAGAACCCGTGGCCCCTAAGCCTATGGAAGTTGAGAATGTGGGTGGAGAACCGGTGAGAGAGCCTGAAGTGGTGGAGACCCAAGTGAGTGAACCTGAGGTAAGAGGTGAGGAGAATGGAGTGAGCCCGAGGGAAGGGCAAGGAACGGAGGAAGAGGAAGAAAGTGAAGACCAAGAGCCTTTAGTCCGACCTACTAGGAAGCGGAGGATGACTACGAGGGAATACCTTAGTTTGTTTATCCGACGGGACGACGGTGGTTCTTCTAGCAGGAGACGACCTCCTAGCTCGACCTTCGAAGACACTAGTGATGAGTAGAGGCCGAGATGATAGCTAACCCATGAAGTCAAAGTGAAGTCCTGATTTTTCTTATTTTGTAGTAAGCAATGCGGGATGCCAATTTGCTTTAGGATTTTAGGATAGCTAGTATTTTATTGCTTCTTTTCCCTGTATTTTGTCATGCTTTCGGGAATAGGGAAAATGTTTAGAATCGAAATTGGAGTATAGCTAGCCAAATTTTGGGGACAAAAATCTTGATGTAATATTCGTATGGCTCGCTAAGGTAATGAAGGATCATGTTTATTTCAAAGGAAAGGAGTTGTGAAAAGCATGCATACTAGACATAAGACATAAAGAACATTAACCGCATATAAGTTGCATGAGCATTCATTCATTCACACTATTATTATGAGATTTCCACTTGTTACCTTATGTATGAGTTCTTTTGTTCTCTTTATGATTATGTGAAATTATGAAATTCCAATTCTTTTTAAGTTTGATTTCCAAATTTTCGCAATTTTGAATATTGTTAACAAATTAAGTTCCTTTCAAAATCTAAAACCTCCTAAGAATACTAAAATTTATTAAACAATGTATAAACAGACGAAACCGACGGATTCGGAATCGGGAACAAGGGTCTATCCCGAACGAAGCCGACCAACCGGCGCGCCTCCACCTAATCCTCAAGGAGTTGCGCCTCAGAATCAACAGGGTGATGTGTTAAACGCGATTGGACAATAGCCAATCTTCTGAATACATTCATCCAGAATCAGAACCCGGTTCAGAACCCACACCAAGGACAAAGTGTCCGGGATTCTGCTCCACATCCACCACCCGCAGATCACAGGGAAGTGACTGCCGAAGCACCTGCTCCACAAGAGGAGCATTCCTATAATGTGCCTTTGCCACCACCGCCATACAGAAGACCCCACCGAAGCTCCTTACCGGATTTCATCAAGAGTAACCGGTATTTTGATGGAGCGTTCGGCAAACCAGATGAAGCCGAGGACTGGTTAGCTCAAATTGAGCGTCTTTTGCTGCAATGAAATTCCACCTTACTTACAAGTGGAATATGGAACATATATGTTGAGGTATAATGCGAGGGTCTGGTGGGACTCTAAGAGAAGAGCTTGCCTTCCCCGGTTACATGGGAATCTTTTCGCCGGGAATTTTTGGATAATTACTTCCCCTCCAGCTTAGGGTAAAGTATAGTGCTGACTTTCTCCACGTGAAACAAAAGGGGAGAACAGTGGAACAGTATGAGACTGAGTTCGTCCACCTGTTGCAATACACCTGAGTCATTCAGGGATAGTGAAGAGCTGAAGAAGCAAGTATTTTTGGGTGGCTTAGACGAGGAATTGCGGATCAAATTGGAAGAGTTTGGGGTAAGGACATACCCTGAGATGGTAGAGAAGGCCCGAGTGATTGAAGGGGCCAGAAAAAGGAAATACCAAGAACCTGACAAGAGGGTATTTGGAAAAGGCCGTTTGACGCCTCGAGTTCAGGATTCAAGGGAAAAAGGTACAGACCGTACCATGGGTTCAAGATGACTCTAGTAGCAAGCCGACCAGTAAGGCCAATGTCTCCTGTTGGAAATGTAAGGGGGCATGCTCCTAGGCAATGCCAGTTGTTGAAAAACAAATGTTATTTCTGTGGCGATGCTGGCCATATGGTTTATACGTGCCCGAAGAAGCTGGCCGTGACTTGCTTTATTTGCAAGGAGAAGGGGCACTTAGCCTCTGAATGTTCCCAACGGAAAAGTGTAGCCGCTCGACCCTTTGGAACTTCAAGCAATACCAACCCCATGAGGTCGGGAAATAAAAGTGGGAGCCGCGCAGCATCGCAATGCATGGGATGAGGTTATATAACTTCGAAGGCCAGTGGATGGTAGAGGAAGATGAGGAGGAGGAAGTGGAATTGGCAGCTTTGGATCAAAGCGAAGGCGCTGATGGCGGCCTGGTGACAGGTTAGTAACAGAAACCTTCACAAGTTAAATTTGATTTATTTATCTGAATTGTTATCTGGATGAAATTATATATGTTATGGGAAAGCTGGAAGTAAGAACCCTAGGTAGGTAGCTTCGAGAGTGCTGTAGGATTGATGAGTGATGGATGTTTGTTGACCTCAGGACACATTCGGGTGAATAGCGTGGAGGCATATGTCTTATTTGACACGGGAGCGACACATTCGTTCATCACCACTAGTTTGGCTAATCAACTTGAATTACCTATAGCCACAACTACTGCTAGTTTGAGGATTAAGACACCTAGGGAGCGTTGTGTCAACCCGAGAATTATAAAGGATTGTCCGTTGGAAGTTCATGGACACCACTCCAAAAGCGATTTAATAATGTTGGAGATGAATAAATACGAAGTTATCCTCGGATGAGTTGGCTAAGCAAGGTAAAAGCAATAGTGGATTGTCAAAAGAAAACAGTGAGTTTCTATGATCAAATGGGGGAAAAAGTAGAATTTGTGGGAGAAACCCTAGTCCCGAGAAGGTTTGGTTTAAACTCGTTTGAGTTGATGATGGAGGATGAAGAGATAATACCGATTGAAGGTGTCTTGGATGAAGAGGAAACCCGTGAGGAAAGGGATATACCAGTGGTAAATGAATATTTGGATGTGTTTCCAGAAATTTTGCCAGGATTACCACCAAAAAGAGAAATTGATTTTGAGATTGTTTTAGCTCCAAACACCGAACCGATATCCAAAGCACCATACCGGATGGCACCGGCTGAGTTGAAAGAGCTAAAGGCACAATTACAGAACTTCTGGATCAAAAATTCATAAGACCAAGTGTGTCGCCATGGGGCGCACCTGTTTGTTTGTAAAGAAGAAGGATGGATCGATGAGATGTGTATCGATTATCGTGAGTTGAATAAGGTGACTATCAAGAATCGGTACCCTCTGCCAAGAATTGATGATTTGTTCGATCAACTGCAAGGGCTTGTGTGTTTTCACGCATTGATTTGCGTTCGGGATACCATCAATTGAGGATAAAGCCTGAGGATGTACCAAAGACGGCTTTCCGTACTCGTTATGGACACTACGAGTTCCTAGTGATGTCGTTCGGGCTGACCAATGCCCCAGCTGCATTTATGGACCTTATGAATAGAGTTTATAAGCCACTTTTGGATAAGTGGTGATAGTTTTCATAGACATCCTCATATATCGAAGACCAAGAGCAACACGAGGAACACTTCGTTTGGCGTTACAAACCTTAAGGGACAACAAGCTGTACGCCAAATTGTCCAAATGTGATTTTTGGTTGGACAAAATATCTTCTTGGACATGTGGTAACTGGTGAGGGGATATCAGTTGACCCTGAGAAGATCAAGGCGGTAGAATGGAAACCGCCGCAAACGGTTACTGAAGTAAGAAGTTTCTTGGGATTAGCTGGCTACTATCGCAAGTTTGTGAAGGATTTCTCTAAGATAGCCAAGCCACTGACTCAATTGACTCAAAAGAACGAGAAATTTGTTTGGACGGACAAGAGGGAGCAAGCTTCCAGGAATTGAAACGACGATTGGTATCGGCACCGATCTTGGTTTTACCAGACCCAGAAAAGTCCTATACGGTGCATAGTGACGCCTCAAGGAATGGCCTTGGATGTGTATTGATGCAGGAAGGGAAAGTTATTGCATATGCTTCTCGGCAATTGAGACCCCATGAGCAGAACTACCCTACACATGATTTGGAATTGCTGCAGTTGTCTTCGCTTTGAAGCTATGGAGACATTATTTATATGGACAGAGGTGTGAGATATACACGGATCATAAAAGTCTTAAATATCTGTTCACACAAAAGGAACTAAATATGCGACAAAGGAGATGGCTAGAATTAATAAAAGATTATGACTGGGAATAAATTACTGTCCCGGGAAGGTTAATGCCGTCGCAGATGCCTTAAGTCGGAAAATTATGGGGAGGTAGCTGCCTTGATCACAAGTCAAAGAGATTTGGTTAAGGAGTTTGAGAAGTTAAAGATTGAGTTCATAGGCCAAAGCGCTGAGCTTGAGATAGCCAATCTGGCACTGGAACCGACCCTAATAGAAAGGATCAAAGAAGCTCAAAGGTATGACGAAGTGATACAAAAGATCAAAAGGGAAACCCAAGTAGGAAAGTACTTGATTTTGCAATAGATGATGAAGATGTGATCCGAATGAAAGGAAGGTTGTGTGTACCAGAGGACGAGGAGTTGAGGAAGGAAATAATGAGTGAAGCTCACAACTCCGGATATACCATGCATCCGGAGGTACCAAAATGTACCAAGATCTGAAAAGCCGCTATTGGTGGAACGGCATGAAGCGAGATGTGGCGGATTATGTAATGAAATGCCCGATTTGCCAACAGGTGAAGGTAGAGCACCAAAGACCGGGTGGATTATTGAAGCCTTTACCCATTCCTGAGTGGAAGTGGGATCAGATATCTATGGATTTTGTGTGTGGTTTCCCAAGACTCCTTCTGGTTGTGATGCGGTATGGGTAATAGTGGATCGGTTAACCAAGTCGGCACACTTCTTATAAATATGACTTATTCATGGAAAAATTAGCCAAGATCTACATCCGGAGATTGTACGATTACATGGCATACCTGCAGGGATTATTTCATATAGAGACCCAAGATTTGTGTCCAAGTTTTAGATAAGCCTACAAAAGAGTTTGGGCACTAAGTTGCATTTTAGTACGGCTTATCACCCTCAGACCGATGGACAGTCTGAGCGGACGATCCAAACCCTGGAAGACATGCTGAGAGCGTATGCCTTGTAATTCAAAGGGAGTTGGGATAGTCATGTACATCTAATCGAGTTTGCTTACAATAACAGCTATCACTCAACTATTCAGATGCCACCATATGAAGCTCTGTATGGACGACGTTGTAGATCCCCTCTATTTTGGGATGAAGTGGAAAGGATAGCTATTGGGCCGGAATTGGTACAAGAAGCCATAGATAAAGTGAGGATAATTCAGCGGAAAATGAAAGAAGCTCAGGACAGGCAAAAGAGTTGGGCAGACCTTAAAAGAAGAGAACTTGAATTCAAGGTGGGTGATCATGTATACCTAACGATAAACCATATTAAAAGTATTAAGAGGATGCGTACACAAGGAAGTTAAGCCTGAGATACATTGGACCTTTCGAAATCCTGGAAAGAGTCGGAGATCTGGCATATCAGCTAGCCTTGCCACCAAATTTATCCGAGATCCACAACGTATTCCATGTGTCAGTATTGAGAAAGTACGTTGCCGACCTGGAAAGGATTCCGGAGTTGGAACCGATTTAGCTGAAAGAAAACCTGACATATGAGGAACACCTAGTGAGAATATTGGATAAGAAAACCCAAAGGCTATGGAACAAAGACATTCACTATGTTAAAGTGTTGTGGAGAAATCATGCCTTTGAGGAAGCAACCTGGGAAGCTGAAGATGAGATCCGGAGGAAGTACCCCGAGTTATTTAAAGAACAAGGTACGTCACTTCCGTTTTGAGGACAAAACTTTATTTAAGGTGGGGAGGTTGTAAACCCCGGTAATCTCAGTAGTTAAGAAAACCCCAGGAGATGGAAAGCGAAACCCTAATTCGGTTCAGTTCAAGTCTAGTGAGAGGAGCTTAGGAACGTAAATTCGGCTTTCCTTCGGTTTTAATAAAAGAAGTCTTATAAAGTAAATGAATATGAATTATCATTCTAAAGTATATTTTAGCACTTTGAAAGTTTTAAATTCGGGAATTTTTCAATTACGGGCCTTCCCAAGCTCAATTATGGAAAAGCGTGCCCTGGGACCACGAACTCAGAAAAATGTTCCGGAATATTCATTAGAACCATAATTTTATAAGGATTCCAAAAATATCAATTTTATAATTTTCCGAGCTATAAAAATTACAGTTATAGCATTTTCCCGTGTTTTTGTTACAACCGGTAAAGTAGATGTCTTGTCTACTATTCATAAGTACAACCTACACTACACACTACCCATACCCTATTCTTACATCCTTACAACTACTCATTTCAATTTTCTTTCCCAAGGATTTTTGTCTCTTAAATAATTATTACATTTATTACATTTTAATTATATAAAATACAAATTTGTTAAAAATTCAAATCCCCTCTCTCTCCCATCTCTCTTGGCCGGCGCCCCCTCCCCCATTTCCCCCTCATTTTTTCCTTTTCTTCACTAATTTTATTAACTAAAACCCTAATCCATCTAATATATAAACTCATATTCATTCTCTCTCCTCATTTTCCACTTGTTTCAATTTTTAACAAAGTAAAAACTTCTCCTCTCTCCCTCCTATTATGCCATGAGCCTCCCACTCTCACACATTCAACTTATTTTCTCTTCTTTTCCACTTCAAAACTCCATTGGTATGTTGATTTTAAGCTTTGTTCTTCCTAAATCTTGCAATGGCAAAGCTATTTCTTGTGTGTTTTCTCATTTAATCCCAATGAGCATATACTAGGGACATGAAAACACTTGAACAAGAATATCAAGCCATCATAAGACATGGATCTAGTGTTTAAATGAGTTTTTGTTAAGATATTCTCTTGTTCACGCATGTAAAGTAGAGATCTTGCATATATATTGATGTTCATGCCATGAAACTTATGATTCATGCATTACATTTAGTAGATCTAATGTTTAGACATGTATATCTTCATCTACATTCATGATCATATGGTTATTTTAATTTTCATGCATGAATGATCATAAAAAGATAGCCTTGCTTATGGATAGATATGTTAGATAATAGATCTCCATGTATAGAAGGCAAGAAAATTGAAAAAGAAAAGGTTTTGTTAGAAATGGTTTGATGGAAATTCGGATGAATTTAGAACCCTACCTTAAAGACCACCAAAACCACTTTAAAACTTATGTTTTTCATAAAAATTGGAAGGTATATGTAATAGATACCCTTAAGGAATGGTTTTCATAAGTTTAGATAAGTTTAGGCATGATAAAAATGTAAAACAAGTAGTGGAGTTATAATGAAAAATATTGACATATGGATTTATAGTCAAATTCGTAATTTGGGACTATGCCTACATGAACACCTAGTATCTAAGTCTAAATTGGATGTTATATGATTTAAATGAAGTCTTTAGATAATAGATACATTGGAGCTTCAATTTTTGATGCATTAAACAAGTTTTCTCATAAAGAAAATGCAAGACAATGAAATTACAAAAATTCAGATTTTTACAAGTAGCTTATTTAAAAACATGTTTACCAAATGAAAAATGTGGATTTTTATGCATAGATAAAGGTCATGATTAATATACACTTTGAGAACTCATTTTTATTTAGATAACAAGTAAATTTCAAGAATAAAGTCATAGAAACCCTAGGGAATGTAAAGTTGGGAAGAATGGCTTTTTAGAAGTAACCTTAATGGAATTTATAACAATTGGAAGTTTATAAGAGTTCATCATCAAAAATCATCAAGACCATGCATATATTGAGTTCATTACATGACATTCATGTTAGGAATTCATTCATATACCATCTATACATATATCATCAACTAGGAACATTTTTATCAAAAGCAAAACAATTTTTCGGAATCGGGAAAGTGACAGAACATATCTGATCCTACTGTTCTGTGGCTTTACTATTTTCAAAACTTGAAAATAATACTAGAAATAGACAGATCTTTCGAAGTAGATAGAGATCGATATAAAATTTGCAAAATTCCCTAGTTAAAATGACCAAGTTATGGCCGTTTTAAGTCGAGGCTTCCGCAAATAGCGAGAAATTCCGAATTCATCTAGCTTAGATGCATAGCTTGGATTAGTCAAATGATAAGAATGTCATTAGGATTATCTTATGTGGTAGGTGATCCGAGCAGACGACACCCCTACCTCCGATTATTACTACTAAAAAGACCGGCGTCCAATGGCCGAGTGAGTACTACTTCCACTGTCAATTAATGTTTGTGATTGTACTGTTACTGGCCAGTGGTGTAGGCAAAGATAAAAATGGATATGTATGATGGGTATATGGGAATTATATATTTGTCTGCTGTTAAAGAGTGAAATGGAACTTATGAAATTTCGAAACCGGGTGTTAAGCTATTGATTGATTAGTTAGCATTTTTATTGCTTTGTCTGCGAATAATTGTTGGTCACTTAAAAGAATTGAATTAATATATATTCGACTTCAATTGTAATTGGATTCATTCATATCACGACGGGAATGGAGCATTAGCATTGGTTGGTTTTTCGTGATCCATAAAACGAAATATGTTGGTTAATCGTGATCCATAAAACGAATTATTGTTCAGTTGGCCGTGAGCTTAAACGACGTCGTACCGCAGGATTCGTTAATCTACTTACCCGGGATGGAGGGCGTAAGTCCATCCACATATGATTTCCGACTGGTCATATGTTTGTTGAACTCACTTGTCTGATGCATACATTTGCATGAATAATCACTTGTTTGAATGATTCGTATTAATTGTGTTATGGAAGTTCTTACTCATAGGCTAGTTAGCTTATGCCCCCATAGCTTTTATTTGTTGCAGCACGGTTCATTTGGCTTAGGCCAAGGCAAGCCACAGCTCAGGTACCGGAGATAGAAGTTTCCTATAGAAGTTTTACTTCACTTTTGTTTAGACTTCCATTGGAAACTAAAGGACTTGAATGACTGTATGGATTTGATATTATTTTGCGGGGGAATGCCCCTTAGATTTTGTAAAGTATATATATGTGTTTTGGTTTATTATCTATGGCTAATGAGTGCACATTAAAGTTCTTAACTTCATTGATTGATTATTCTATTGTCGTAAAGGGACACTTTATGTCACGCCCCGTAGGGTATCCTAAACGTAACAGCCCGCCACATACTAAGTAAGACTCTCGAGTTCCCTACCCGGGGCCTTCGGAAGTCTTAAGTAGATGTAAAGCGTTCCTTTACGACAATAGAACACTTCAACAATGAAGTTAAACAGTTTAACGAGGCATGCATTAGCCATAGATAATAAATCAAAACGCATAATGTTAAAGTTTACAAAATCTAAGGGGCATTCCCCCGCAAAAGAATAACAGTCTATTACAGTATCCAGAGTCCTTAGTTTCCAATGGAAGTCTATACAAAAAGGAATGAATTAAACTTCTACGGGGAACTCCTATCTCCGGTACCTGCGCTGTAGCCTGTCTTGGCCTAAGCCATATAAAGTCGTGCTGCAAAAGATAGAAACTATGGGGGCGTAAGCTAACTAGCTTAGTGAGCAATACTTCCATAACGCAATTAAACATACTTCAGTCAAACAAGTAATTATTCAGGCAAGTGTATGCATCAAACAAATGAATTCAGCAAACATATGACCATCCGGAAATCATATGTGGATGGACTTGCGCCCTCCATCCCGGGTTAGCAGATTAACGAATCCTGCGGTACGACGCCGTTTAAGCTCACGGTCAACTAATAATAACTCGTTTTATGGATCACGATTAACTAACAAGTCGTTTTATAGATCACGATTAACCAACGAGTCGTTTTATGGATCACGATTAACCAACAATGCAAATGCTCCAACTCCATCGTGACATGAATGAACTCAATTTATAGTCGGAGTCGAATAGTCATTAATTCAATTCTTTTAAGTGACCAACAAGTATTCACAGCCATTCATCATAAGATTCTAGTAAAGCAGTCAATATCTTAACACCCGGTTCCGATATACGTTAAGCTCATTTCACATATCAACAATCAATAACATCAATAATTCCCAAGTACCCCAGCATGCTTATACAATTCTTTTATCTTTGCCTATAACACTAATGCCACTACATTACAATCACATGCATTAATTGAGAATGGAAGTAAACTCACTCGGCCATTGGACACCAAACTTCTTAATAATAATAATCGGGAGGTAGAGTGTCGTCCTGCTCGAAATCACCTACCAATCAAGAACTAATGAGATTCTCACCATGTAATTAAATCAAACTATATATCTAGACTAGTTGAATTCGGATTTCTCGCTATTTTCGGAAGTCCCGACTTAAAAAGGCCATAAATTGGTCATTTTAACTCGGAATTTCGCAAATTTTATATCGATCTTCATCTACTTCGAAAGATCTATCTATTTCAAGTATTAAATCCAAGTTTTGAAAATAATAGGGTCACGGAACAGTGGGATCAGTTTTGTTCCGCAATTGATCCAATTTTGAAAATGTGCTTTGCTTTTGATAAGAAATGTTCCTAGTTGGTGATTCATGCATGAATGATTTAGGAATGAACTACTAATGTGTATGCCATGTAATGAACTCAATATGTGCATGGTCATGATGATTTTTGTAGTAATAAACTCTTAGGAACTCCTAAGTGTTGGGGAAAGTCTCATAAAGACTAATTCTAAGAAGCTATTTTCCCACATTATACTCCTTAGGGTTTCTTTGGTTTTTAATCTTGTAATTACTTATTATTTAACTAAAAATAGGTTCTCAAAGTCTATAATAGTCATGGCCTCCATTCATGCATAAAAATTCCCATTTTTCATTTGGTAAACATGTCTTTGAATTAGCTTTGTGTAAAAATCCGAATTTTCCAAATTTCCTTTTCTTACATTTTTCTTAAGGGAAATCTTGTCTAATGCATTAAAAATTGAAGCTCCAATGTATACCTTATCTAAGGACTTCATTTAGATTATAAAACATCCATTTTAGACTTAAATACTAAGTGTTTATTTAGGCATTACCCAAAATTACGAATTTGACTACACATCTAAAGTCAACATTTTTCCTTCTAACTTCACCTCTTGTTTTCCTTATTTTTATTATGCCTAAACTCATCTAAACTCATGAAAATAATTCCTTCAACATGTCTATTACACATACCCTTCATTTTTCTTATGAAATATAAGTTTAAAGTTGATTTTGGGGGTCTTTAAGGTAGGGTTTCCATTTCATCCGAATTTTCAACTTTTCATATCTAACAAAGCCCTTCCTTTTTCAATGGTCTTGCCTTCTACATATGATTATCCACTATCTAACACCTCTATACATATTCAAGACTACATTTTTGTGGTCCTCAATGCATGAAAATAAACATAACTCTATGATCATGCATGTAAATGACAATGTGGGTATCTAAACTTTAGATCTATTAAGTATGATGCATAAATCATGGATCTCATGGCATAAACAACAATATATATGCAAGATCACTACTTTACATGCATGAACAAGGGGAGATCTTAACAAAAACACATCTAAACATTAGATCCATGTCTTGTGATGGCTTGACATTCTTGTTCATGTGTTTCCATGCCCCTAGCATTAGCTCATTGGGATTTAGTGAGGAAATACACAAGATATGGTCTTGCCATTACAAGAACTAGGAAGAACAAGGCTTGAATCAACATACCAAAGGAGGATCTAAGGTAGAAATGGAGGAGTTTTGAGTTGAAAGTGCAAGAGGGAGAGGGAGGGGGTGCTCGGCACAAAGGAGGGAGAGAAGAGAGGTTTTGATCTCTTTTGAAAAAATTAGAATGAAAGAAATGAGGAGAGAGAGAGAACATTAGTATATATATCAAGTAATTTAGGGTTTAGCTTTAATAAAAGAAGTAAAAATAATTAAATGAGAGGGAGAAATTGAGGGAGGGGCGCCGGCCATATGTGTGTGTGTGTGTGTGTGTGTGTGTGAGTTTTGAAAAAAAAAAAGAAATTTGTAATTTAGTAAATGAAAATGTAATAATTATTTAAAAGACAAAATTTCTTAGAAAAAAATTTGAAATGAGTAGTTGTAAGGATGTAAGAATAGGGTATGGGTAGTGTGTAGTGTAGGTTGTACTTGTGAATAGTAGACAAGACATCTACTTTACCGGTTGTTCCGAAAACACGGGAAAAGCTATAACTGTAATTTTTATAGCTCGGAAAATTATGAAATTGATATTTTTGGAATCCTTATAAAATTACGGTTCTAATGAATATTCCGGAACATTTTTCTGAATCCATGGCCCGGGGCACGCTTTTCCATAATTGGGCTCGAGAAGGCCCAGAATTGAAAAATTCCCGAATTTAAAACTTTCAAAGGTTTGAAATGTACCTTGGAACAATAATTCAAATTCATTTACCCCATATTATTTATTTTACTATGAAACCGAAGGAAAGCCGGATTTAGGGTTCCTAAGCTTCATTCACTAAACTCAATCTGATCGGATTAGGGTTTCGCTTTCAACTCCCCGGGTTTTCTAGCTACTGAGAATCACCGGGGTTTACACTTTACATCTATACAAAACTCCCGAAAGGCTCGAATAGAAATTTGAGAGTCTTTTATAGTATGTGGCGGGCTGTTACGTTTAGGATACCCTATGGGGCGGACATGTTTCTACAATTGAAGTAGGGGCAAATTGCTCCTCGATTATTCAGAACAAGTTACCTCCAAAGTTGAAAGATCCCGGAAGTTTCACTATTCCATGTGTTGTGGGGGAATTATCTGTTGATAAAGCATTAGTTGATCTTGGGGCGAGTATTAATCTCATGCCTTATTCCTTTTTCAAGAAACTAGGCCTTGAGGGCTTAATTGAACCCCGCTCCACTCACATGAGTCTTCAGTTAGCTGATCGTTCTGTAAAAATTCCAAGTAAACGTTCTAGTGAAAGTTGGCAACTTCATTTATCCTGTAGATTTTGTGATACTTGACATGGATGAAGATAGGGATATACCCTTTATTTTGGGTAGACCTTTCTTAGCCACAACAAGAGCAGTGATAGATGTTGAGGAAGGGAAGCTTACACTTAGAGTTGGAGATGAAGAATTGGTGGTAACAGTTTTGCAGCATTAAAACATCCGATGGGATCTGTTGACTCCTGTTACTCAATTGATGTTGTGGATTCCTCAGTGTCTGATCATATTGAAGAAATTATAAGCAGAGATGAAATGTAATTGAGTTTGACTCACGATGAAAAGAAAGAAGCGATGAACCCCGAGGTAAGAGCTATCATAGCAAAATTGAATGCTACAGAGCAATTCATACCTCAGAATAGGTTTGAAGAATTGAAGAAGAATAATGAAGCACAACTGAAACCTTCTATTGAAGAGCCATCGGTGCTTGAATTGAAGCAGCTACCAAATTTTCTTGAGTATGCCTTCTTGGAGAAGGATTCTAAGCTGCCAGTGATCATTGCTTTAGACTTATCAGATGAACAGAAAGAGCAACTGATTTCGATACTCAAAGCACACAAGCGAGCAATTGCTTGGAAGATTTCTGATATAAAAGGTGTTAATCTATCCTTCTGTACTCATAAAATTTTGTTAGAAAAGGTTACAAGCCTGTTGTTCAACCCCAAAGAAGGTTAAACCCAAATATGAAGGATGTGGTTAAGAAGGAAGTCATAAAGCTACTTGATGCTGGGATGATATATCATATATCTCATAGTTCTTGGGTTAGTCCAACACAAGTGGTACCCAAGAAAGGAGGGATGACTGTGGTCCCTAATGAGAAAAATGAACTCATTCCAATGAGAACTGCAATTAGATGGTGAGTTTGCATAGACTATAGAAGACTAAATGAAGCCACCATAAAGGACCATTTCCCGCTGCCATCGTAGATCAGATGTTAGAGAGGCTTGCCGGACATATGTACCATTGTTATGTTGATGGGATATCCGGGTACTTCCAAATACCTATAGCTCCAGAGGATCAAGAGAAAACAACATTCACCTATCCCTATGGCACTTATGCGTATAGGAGGATGCCCTTTGGGCTTTGTAATCCACCGGCTACATTTCATCAGTGCATGTTAGCAATCTTTGATGATTTGATGGCAAAAATTATGGAAGTATTTATGGATGATTTCTCGGTCTTTGGGAATTCATTTGGTGAATGCTTGGCTAACTTGGAGAAGGTTTTGATCCATTATGAAGAAACCAACCTGGTACTTAATTGGGAAAAATGCCATTTTATGTGCAGAGAAGGTATTGTGCTTGGGCACAAGGTTTCAGAGAAAGGGATTTAAGCCGATCGAGCAAAGATTGAAGTCATTGAACAACTTCCGCCTCCAACTTCAGTGAAGGCCATTAAAAGTTTTCTTGGACATGCCGGTTTTTATCGACGATTCATTAAGGACTTCTCCAAAATAGCTCGTCCCATGACAAGGCTATTAGAGAAGGATGCTGCTTTTGATTTTGACCAAGAATGCCTTGATGCTTTCAATCTTTTGAAGGCAAAGCTGACAACCGCTCCGATCATGATAGTTCCTGATTGGAATCTTCCATTTGAACTGATGTGTGATGCGAGTGACTTTGTTGTGGGTGCTGTCCTTGGACAAAGATGTGAGAAGCATTTCCGACCAATATACTATGCCAGTAAGATGCTCAACAGTGCTCAGGAGAACTATACCACAACAGAGAAAGAATTATTGGCGGGTAGTATTTGCTTTCGACAAATTTCGATCTTATCTTGTTTTATCTAAAGTTGTTGTGTATACAGATCATTCTGCTTTGAAGTTTTTGTTGTCCAAAACTGATGCTAAGCCTAGGTTGATCCGATGGATCTTGCTTTTACAAGAATTTGACTTAGAGATCCGTGATAAAAAGGGAGCAGAAAACTTAGCGGCAGATCATTTGTCAAGGTTGGAAAACCCGTAATTAAGTGACCCTGATGAGGAAGACATGATGACAATTTTCCTAAAGAAAGACTTCTTGCAGTCTGTGAGCATTTAAGTACTAAATTACCATGGTTTGTTGATATTGCTAACTATCTTGCTGTAGGAATTCTCCCTGATGATTTGGATCGCCATGCTAAAAAGAAGTTTTTCCTCTGATTTAAAACATTATTACTGGGAGGATCCTTTTCTTTTTCAGGGTTTGTGCAGATCAAGTCATAAGACGATGTGTGACTCATGAGGAAGGTTGGAAGATTCTATTTGACTGCCATTCAGGCCCTACTGGGGGTCATTATAGTGCTAACCGGACAGTGCATAAAGTTATGGAGGTAGGTTTTTATTGGCATTCAATTTTTAAAGATGCTCACCGTTTTGTTCTTTCTTGTGATAGATGCTAGAGAGTAGGAAATACATCTAGATGGGATGAAATGCCTCAGAATTATATCTTGGCATGTGAAGTATTTGATCTTTGGGGCATTGATTTTGTTGGACCGCTTCCCACATCTTTCGGGAATAAATATGTAAACCCCGAGAATCTCTGTAGCTAAGAAAACCAGGGGAGTTCAAAAGCGAAACCCTAATCCGGTTCGGTTTGAGTTTAGTGAGAAGAGCTTAGGAACCCTAAATCCGGCTTTACTTCGGTTTCATAATAAAAGAAGTTTTATAAAGTAAATGAAGTTGAATTATTGTTCTAAAGTACATTTTAGACCTTTGAAAGTTATAAATTCGGGAATTCTTTAATTCTGGGCCTTCCCGAGCTCAATTATGGAAAAGCGTGCCCCGGACCACGAACTCAGAAAAATGTTCCGGAATATTCATTAGAACCGTAATTTTATAAGGATTCCAAAAATATCAATTTTATAATTTTTCGGGCTATAAAAATTATAGTTATGCTTTTCCCGTGTTTTCGTTACAACCGGTAAAGTAGATGTCTTGTCTACTATTCACAAGTACAACCTAGACTACACATACCCATACCCTATTCTTACATCCTTACAACTATCATTTCAATTTTCTTTTCCAAGAATTTTTGTCTCTTAAATAATTATCACATTTATTACATTTTAATTATCTAAATTACAAAATATCAAAATTCAAAACACACACAACACACACACGCCCTAATGGCCGTGTCGCCCCCCCAATTTCCCTCTCATTTGTTTTATTTACTCAAATTTATTCATCTAAAACCCTAATGCATGTAATATATAAACTAAATGTTCACGATCTCTCTTCATTTTCACTTTTCAAATTTTTTTCAAAAGAGAAAAACCTCTCTTCCTCTCCCCCTTAGATGCCGTGAGCCCCCTCCCTCTTCCTCTCACATTTTCAACTCAAATCCTCTTCATTTCCACTTTGATCTCTATTGGTAGGTTGATTTTAATCCTTGTTCCTCCAAATCTTGCAATGGCAAGATCATTCTTGTGTGTTTTCCACCATTAATCCCAATGAACATGAGCAAGGGACATGAAAACACTACTACAAGAATCTCAAGCCATCACAAGAAGTGGATCTAGTATTTGAAGGAGTTTTGTTTGAAGTATCATCTTGTTCATGCATGTGAAGTAGAGATCTCATATATATATTGATGTTCATGCCATGAGATTTACGATTCATGCATCATATCTAGTAGATTTAATGTTTAGATATCTATATCTTCGTCTACCTTTATGTTCATATGTTTATTTTGATTCTCATGCATTGATGATCATAAAAATGTAGCCTTGACTATGAATAGATAGGTTAGATGGTAGATCTACATGTGTAGAAGACAAGGAGCTTGAAAAGAAAAATATTTGGTTAGAAATGATTTGTTGGAAATTCGGATGGATTTAGAACCCTATTTTAAAAACCACCGAAACCATCTTTAAACTATTTCACATGAAAAATGAAGGGTATGTGCAATAGGTATCTTGAAGGAATGATTTTCATAAGTTTAGATGAGTTTGGGCATGAGGAAAATGTAAAACAAGTAGTAAAGTTGGAATGAAAAATATGGATATATGGATGTATAGTCAAATTCGTATTTTTAGATCATGCCCACATAAACACTTAGTATCTAAGCTTAGATGGCATGTTTTATGAACTAAATGAAGTCCTTAGATAATAGATATATTGGAGCTTCCATTTTTATGCCCTAAACAAGTTTTCTTATAAGAAAAATGCAAGGAAATGAAATTTACAAAATTCGGATTTTTACAAGTAGCTTGTTTAAAAACATGTTTACCAAATGAAAAATGTGGATTTTGATGCATGAATGAAGGTCATGATTAATATTACTTTGAGAACTTATTTTTATTTAGATAACAAGTGAATTTCAAGAATAAAATCATAGGAACCCTAGGGAATGTAAAATTGGAAGAATAACTCTTTAAAATAACCTTTGTGGAATTTTATAACAATTAGGAGTTCCTAAGAGTTCATCATCAAAAATCATCAAGACCATGCATATATTGAGTTCATTACATCACATTCATATTAGGAATTCATTCATATTCCATTTGTGCATGAACCATCAACTAGGAACATTTTTCATCAAAAGCAAAACAAATTTTCGAAGTTGGAGGATTTACAGAACAGATCTGATCCTACTGTTCTGTGACCTTAATGTCTTCAAAACTTGAAAATAATATTAGAAATAGATAGATCTTTCGAAGTAGATAGAGATCGATATAAAATTTACGAAATTCCGAGTTAAAATGACCAAGTTATGGTCGTTTTAAGTTGGAGCTTCCGCAAATAGCGAGAATTCCAAATTCATCTAGTTTAGATGCATAGCTTGGATTAGTTATATGATGAGAATCTCATTAGGATTATTCTTACTTGGTAGGTGATCCCGAGCAAGACGACACCTACCTCCCGTATTACTACTAAAAAGACCGACGTCGAATGGCCGAGTGAGTTCTACTTCCACTCTCAATTAATGATTGTGATTGTAATGTAGTGGCACTAGTGGTATAGGCAAAGATAAAAATGGATATGTATGATGGGGTATATGGGAATTATATATTTGTCTGCTGTTGATGTGCGAAATGGAACTTAAGAAATATCGAAACCGAGTGTTAAGCTATTGATTGATTAGCTAGTATTTTATATCGAATGTCTGCGAATACTTGTTGGCCACCTAAAAGAATTGAACTAATGTATTTTTGACTTCAATTGTAATTGGATTCATTCATATCACCATGGGGATGGAGCATTAGCATTGGTTGGTTTTTCGTGATCCATAAAACGAATATGTTGGTTAATCGTGATCCATAAAACGAAATTATTGGTTAATCGTGATCCATAAAACGAATTATTATTCAGTTGACCGTGAGCTTAAACGGCGTCGTACCACAGGATTCGCTAATCTGCTAACCCGGGATGGAGGGCGCAAGTCCATCCACATATGATTTCCAGTTGGTCATATGTTTGTTGAAGTCATTTGTCTGATGTATACACTTGCTTAAATAATCACTTGTTTGAATGAATTGTACTTAATTGTGATATGGAAGTTCTTACTCACTAAGCTAGTTAGCTTATGCCCCCATAGTTTTTACTTATTACAGCATGATTTTATCTGGCTTAGACCGAGGCAAGCCACAGCTCAGGTACTGGAGATAGGAGTTTCCCATAGAAGTTTACTTCATTTTTGTATAGACTTCCGTTGGAAACTAAAGGACTCTGGATGACTGTAATGGACTTGATATTATTATTTATTTTTTTTTTTTTTGCGGGGGAATGCCCCTTAGATTTTGTAAAGTATATTTATGCGTTTTGGTTTATTATCTATGGCTAATGAATACTACATTAAACTACTTCACTCCATTGGTTGAGTATTCTATTGTCGTAAAGGGACGCTTTACATCTATACAAGACTCCCGAATGGCTCAGATAGGGAATTTGAGAGTCTTATATAGTATGTGGCGGCCTATTACGTTTAGAATACCCTATGGGGCATGACAATTTAAGTTGGTATCAAAGCCCTAGGTTATAAAACAAGACAATAGAATTAAAAGAGACCGGACTTAGAAATCTAATTAATAGGTTCAAACGGGGTTGAAAAATTTTCTTGCTTGCTAATTCTAATTAGAAGCCTTCTGTTATTATAGGTCTCCTTGGGTGAGACCAGGGAATGGGCTAGAAACTTCACCAAGAGGAATGATGAGACTATGGTGGAGTATAGGTTAAGGTTGAGAGAATTGTGCGAAGACTTTGCCCTAGCCAGACATCCCCGGACTATAGGGGAAATGTTCAAACTATGGAAAGATGGATTGAGATATACAAGGTGGGCTGTTGTAGTC
The DNA here is from genome assembly GCA_024138025.1 of Combretum micranthum. Taxonomy (NCBI): domain Eukaryota; kingdom Viridiplantae; phylum Streptophyta; class Magnoliopsida; order Myrtales; family Combretaceae; genus Combretum; species Combretum micranthum. The sequence goes on along the minus strand of JAMXBD010000727.1, from coordinate 114,372 downwards.
GACCGGTTGAGGTATGATCCCATGGGGAGAAGGAGGTGGACTAAATTGGAGACGATTTATACCTTGGAGAGAATCATGGTTGAGTATGGGCGTGAGCCCATGACTAGGGAGGCTACATTTATTTTGAAGAATGGGGGAAACTGAACCCCTCCAGATTTTAGGGTATGGATCCCTATAGGACCTTTATATGTGTATGCCCATTACAACTTGTATGACTACCATGATTGGAACATAGCGGACGCATGGAACCATATCACTTGGCATGCGGTTTATTTAGACATTCTCTCACCCCGAGTGATAGTTCCACCTCCAGCCATGACATAGGCATGCAATTGAATGTGCACTTGTGATCGAAGAGAATGAGGAAGAGGAGGAAGAAGAAGAAGAGGACCCCGAGGAGGATCCTAATTGGGAGGAAAATGTAGTCCCTAGAACCCCTACCCCACCCATCGAGCCGGAAGCGGAAGTGAATCCGGAACCCAACCAAATTGTATGGGATTTTAATAGGGAGTTGGACATACCGGATAGTGGAAGGGTAGAACCCGAGTTTGATCCAATGATATGGAGAGATGTGTATATTGAGGGTGAGAATCCACCTGTGCTTGACCTAGCAGTAGTAGAACCGTAGCCCCTGAGCCTATGGAAGTTGAGAATGTGGGTGGAGAACCTGTGAGAGAGCCTGAAGTGGTGGAGACCCAAGTGAGTGAACCTGAGGTAAGAGGTGAGGAGAATGGAGTGAGCCCGAGGGAAGGGCAAGGAAGGGAGGAAGAGGAAGAAAGTGAAGACCAAGAGCCTTTAGTCCGACCTACTAGGAAGCGGAGGATGACCACGAGGGAGTACCTTAGTTTGTTTGTCCGACGGGACGACGACGGTTCTACTAGCAGGAGATGACCTCCTAGCTCGACCTCTGAAGACACTAGTGATGAGTAGAGACCGAGATGATAGCTACCCCATGAAGTCCAAGTGAAGTCCTGATTTTTCTTATTTTGTAGTAGGCAATGCGGAATGCCAATTTGCCTTAGGATTTCAGGATAGCTAGTATTTTATTGCTTCTTTTTCCCTGTATTTTGTCATGCTTTCGAGAATAAGGAAAATGTTAGAATCGGATTTGGAGTATAGCTAGCTAAATTTTTGGGACAAAAATTTGGATGTGATATTTGTATGGCTCGCTAAATTAATGAAGGATCGTGTTTATTTCAATGGAAAGGAGTTGTGAAAAGCATGCATGCTAGACATGAGGCATGAAGAACATTAACCGCATATAGATTGCATGAGCATTCATTCATTCACATTACTGTTATGTGATTTCAACTTGTTACATTATGTATGAGTTCTTTTATTCTCCTTATGATTATATGAAATTATGAAATTCCATTTCTTTCTAAGTTTGATTTCCAAATTTTCGCAATTTTTGAACATTGTTAACAAATCAATTCCTTTCAAAATCTAAAACCTCCTAAGAATACTAAAAATTCATTAAAAAATGTATAAACAGACAAAACCAACGGATTCGGAATCGGGAATAAGGGTCTCTTCCGAATGAAGCCAATCAACCGGCTGCACCTCCACCTAACCCTCAGGGAGTTGTGCCTCAAAATCAACAGGGTGATGTGTTAAACGCGATTGGACAATTGGCCAATCTTCTGAATACATTCATCCAAAATCAGAACCCGGTTCAAAACCCACACCAAGGACAAAGTGTCCGGGATTCTTCTCCACACCCACCACCCGCAGATCATAGGGAAGTGACTGCCGAAGCACCTGCTCCACAAGAGGAGCATTCCTACAATGTGCCATTGCCACCACCCCCACCATATAGAAGACCTCACCGGAGTTCCTTATCGGACTTTATTAAGAGCAACTGGTATTTTGATGGAGCGTTCGGCAAACCAGATGAAGCCGAGGACTGGTTAGCTCAAATTGAGCGTTCTTTTGCTGCATATGAAATTTTGCCTTACTTACAAGTTGAATATGGAACATATATGTTGAGGTATAATGCGAGGGTCTGGTGGGACTCTGAGAGAAGGAGCTTGCCTTCCCCGGTTACATGGGAATCTTTTCGCCGGGAATTTTTGGATAATTACTTCCCCTCCAGTTTACGGGTGAAGTATAGTGCTGACTTTCTCCACGTGAAACAAAGGGGGAGAACAGTGGAACAGTATGAGATTGAGTTCGTCCACCTGTTGCAATACGCACTTGAGTCATTCAGGGATAGTGAAGAGCTGAAGAAGCAAGTATTTTTGGGTAGCTTAGACGAGGAGTTGCGGATCAAATTGGAAGAATTTGGGGTAAGGACATACCCCGATATGGTTGAGAAGGTCCGAGTGATTGAAGGGGCCAGAAAGAGGAAATACCAAGAACCTGACAAGAGGGTATTTGGGAAAAGGCCATTTGATGCATCGAGTTCAGGATTCAAAGGAAAAAGGTACAGGCCGTACCAAGGATTCAAGAATGAGTCTAGTAGCAAGCCGACCCAGTTCAAGGCCAATGTCACATGTTGGAAATGTAAGGGGGCATACGCTCCTAGACAGTGCCAGTTGTTGAAAAACAAATGTTATTTTTGTGGCGATGCTGGCCGTATGGTTTATACGTGCCCGAAGAAGCTGGTCGTGACTTGCTTTATTTGCAAGGAGAAGGGGCACTTAGCCTCTGAACGTTCCCAACGGAAAAGTGTAGCTGCTCGACCCTTTGGGACTTCTAGCAATACCAACCCCATGAGGTCGGGAAATAAAAGTGGGAGCCGCGCAGCATCAGCAATGCATGGGATGAGGTTATATAACTTCGAAGGCCAGTGGATGGTAGAGGAAGATGAGGAGGAGGAAGTGGGATTAGCAGCTTTGGATCAAAGCGAGAGCGCCGATGGTGGCCAGGTGACAGGTTAGTAACAGAATCCTTCACAAGTTAAATTTCCATTTATTTATCTGAATTGTTAATTAGATGAAATTATATATGTTATGGGAAAGCTGGAGCTAAGAACCTAGGTAGGTAGCTTCGAGAGTGCTGTAGGATTGATGAGTGATGGATGTTTGTTGACCTCAGGACACATTCGGGTGAATAGCGTGGAGGCATATGTTTTATTTGACACGAGAGCAACTCACTCATTCATCACCAATAGTTTGGCTAACCAACTTGGATTGCCTATAGCCACAACGATGGTTAGTTTGAGGATTAAGACCCCACAGGAAGCGTTGTGTCAACCTGAGAATTGATAAAGGATTGTCCATTGGAAGTTCACGGACACCACTCCAAAAGCTATTTGATAATGTTGGAGATGAGGAAGTACGAAGTTATCCTCGGAATGAGTTGGCTAAGTAAGGTGGAAGCTATAGTGGATTGCCAAAAGAGGACAGTATGTTTTTATGATCAATTGGGGGAAAAAGTAGAATTCGTGGGAGAAACCCTAGTCCCAGAAGGTTTGGTGTAAACTCGTTTGAGTTGATGATGGAGGATGAGGAGATAATACCAATTGAAGGTGTCTTGGATGAAGAGGAAACCGGTGAGGAAAGGGATATACCAGTGGTAAATGAATATTTGGATGTGTTTCTAGAAATTTTGCCAGGATTACCACCAAAAAGAGAAATTGATTTTGAGATTGTTTTGGCTCCAAACACCGAACCGATATCCAAAGCACCATACCGGATGGCACCGGATGAGTTGAAGGAGCTAAAGACATAGTTGCAAGAACTTTTGGATCAAAAATTTGTAAGACCAAGTGTATCGCCATGGGGCACACTCGTTTTGTTTGTAAAGAAGAAAGACGGATCGATGAGATTGTGTATTGACTATCGTGAGTTGAATAAAGTGACTGTCAAGAATCGATATCCTTTGCCAAGAATTGATGATTTGTTTGATCAACTGCAAGGGGCTTATGTTTTTTCACGCATTGATTTGCATTCGGGATACCATCAATTGAGGATAAAGCCTGAGGATGTACCAAAGACGGCTTTCCGTACTCGTTACGGACACTACGAGTTCCTAGTGATGTCGTTCGGATTGACCAATGCCCCAGCTACATTTATGGACCTTATGAATAGAGTCTATAAGCCACTTTTGGATAAGTGTGTAATAGTTTTCATAGATGACATCCTGATATACTCGAAGACCAAAGAGCAACACAAGGAACATTTTCGTTCGGCGTTACAGACCTTGAGGGACAACAAGCTGTACGCCAAATTGTCCAAATGTGATTTTTGGTTGGATAAAATATCCTTCCTTGGACATGTGGTAACTAGTGAGGGCATATCAGTTGACCCTGAGAAGATCAAGGCAGTAGTAGAATGGAAACCGCCGCAGACGGTTACTGAAGTAAGAAGTTTGTTGGGATTAGCTGGCTACTATCGCAAATTTGTGAAGGATTTCTCCAAGATAGCCAAGCCACTGACTCAATTGACTCAAAAGAACAAGAAATTTGTTTGGATGGATAAGAGGGAGCAGAGCTTCCTGGAATTGAAACGATGATTGGTATCGGCACTGATCTTGGTTTTACCAGACCCAGAAAAGCCCTATACGGTGCATAGTGACGCCTTAAGGAATAGCCTTGGATGTGTCTTGATGCAGGAAGGGAAAGTTATTGCATAAGCTTCTCGGCAATTGAGACCACATGAGCAGAACTACCCTACACATGATTTGGAATTAGCTGCCGTTGTCTTCGCTTTAAAGCTATGGAGACATTATCTTTATGGACAGAGGTGTGAGATATACACGGACCATAAAAGTCTTAAATATCTGTTCACACAAAAGGAACTAAATATGCGACAAAGGAGATGGCTAGAATTGATAAAAGATTATGACCTGGGAATAAATTACTATCCCGGGAAGGTTAATGCCGTCGCAGATGCCTTAAGTCGAAAGAATTATGGAGAGGTAGCTGCCTTGATCACAAGTCAAAGAGAGTTGGTTAAGGAGTTTGAGAAGTTAAAGATTGAGTTCATAGGCCAAAGTGTTGAGCTTGAGATAGCCAATCTAGCACTGGAATCAACCCTAATAGAAAGGATCAAAGAAGCTCAAAGATATGACAAAGTGATACAAAAAATCAAAAGGGAAACCCAAGTAGGAAAGTACCTTGATTTTGCAATAGATGATGAAGATGTGATCCGAATGAAAGGAAGGTTGTGTGTACCAGAGAACGAGGAATTGAGGAAGGAGATAATGAGTGAAGCTCATAACTCCAGGTATACCGTACATCCGGGAGGTACCAAGATGTACCAAGATTTGAAAAGCCGCTATTGGTGGAACGGTATGAAGCGAAATGTGGCGGATTATGTAATGAAATGTCCGGTTTGCCAACAGGTGAAGGTAGAGCACCAAAGACCGAGTGGATTACTGAAGCCCTTACCCATTCCCGAGTGGAAGTGGGATCAGATATCTATAGATTTTGTGTGTGGTTTTCCCAAGACTCCCTCTGGTTGTGATGCGGTATGGGTAATAGTGGACCGGCTAACCAAGTCGGCACACTTCTTGCCCATAAATATGACTTATTCCATGGAAAGGTTAGCCAAAATATACATCAGAGAGATTGTAAGGTTACATGGCATACCTGCAGGGATTATTTCAGATAGAGACCCGAGATTTGTGTCCAAGTTTTGGACAAGCCTGCAAAAGAGTTTAGGCACTAAATTGCATTTAGTACGGCTTATCACCCTCAGACCGATGGACAATCTGAGCGAACGATCCAGACCCTGGAAGACATGTTGAGGGCATGTGCCTTGGAGTTCAAAGGGAGTTGGGATAGTCATGTACATCTGACGAGACATGATTTTCCCACTATCTGGTTCATTTCTCTAAACCGATTCACATTAAACCTGAACCTATTTAACAATGAATCTCGACTAGGGGTTAAAAGAATTTTAATTTTTGAAACTTTTTAAAGTCGCACCGATATAAATCGGGAAAAAAATAAAAAGCTAGGATCAATGGGTCGGTTGATCCTAACTTAGCTATAGTCTGCGAGAATTTGATTTAAAAAAACTTTTAAAAAGATATCATGGATTCGGGGGCTAACCTATTAAAACCAAATGGTTACCACTTTTGGAATTTTAAACTTATAATTTATCATTTTCATACTCAAAAACTCAAATGAACAAAACAATATTTATGAGTCATTTTTCTATTTTTTTTTAGAATATGAATATCAACAAAACATCTTATATTTACAAAATATTTATTCACATATTATTAAAAAAACAAAAATTTTTATTTTTTAATGTCGCCCGTAGGTGCCTATGTACTCGCTAATCGAGATCAGACAAAATGTAGTTCTTTTAAAAAAGAACTTAATTTGTTGATCAATTTATATATTGAACTATTCTCACTTAAGTTCATTAAATTTTAAATTTTTATGAAAATCATTTTTGATGATCCTATGATCTAATCAATTGATTTTTTATTTTATGGAAACATTTTTCTAAGTCCAAAATCATTTTTTCTAAAATCAATTCATGATAATTCATGGCTACTCTAATGCTACATGAAAAATCAATTTGATTAAACTTGAATGGATATATTTCATAGCAAATTTATGAAAAATTTGATGAAATTTTTTATTTTCATAGCAAATTTACGAAAATAATTTTAATGACTTTGATTATTATTTTCATAGTAAATTTATGAAATAATTTGGTTGAAAACTTTGAATATTATCTCATAGCAAATTTATGAAGATAGTTTTTGATACAAAACTTGATTAATATCTTCATAGCAAATTTATGAAGATATTTTGATTGAAGAACTTGATTAATATCATGATTCTAAAAAAATATTCAACAATAATTCTTTCATTTTCATTCAACTCATTCATCATTCACAAATGCAATTTTTTATTCAAAAAATTCATTCTATTTCATTAAAAAATTTGATTCCTTTTTAGTCAAAAAAATTTTGGATTTGGAAACCCATTTTGTCATTTTTAGTTATCATTTTTATTATTTTTTTTTAAATTCAATAATAATCATACACTCAAAATATATCAAAATTATATTACAAATATAATACATTAAAATTTATTTTTCATGCATCTACACATTTTAAAATCAATCATGTACATAAAATATTCAAAAATATAAAAATTACTAAAACAAGTAATTTATATGAAAATAATTATTTTAATTTTTCTATTTATTGAAAAATAATTATTTAATTTTTCTGGATTTTTTATGAATTTTTCTGAATTTTTTACTATTTTTTTTCCTATTTTCCAAATTAATTATATATATAAAATATATAATAAAATGATGCAGACTGACCTGGGCGTTAGATCTTCTCGGATCAGATTGGATGTCTGATCTGATTACTTGATCAGAGCGTCTAATCACTTGTCTTTAAATATGGAGCGTTGATTAGCTTGATCAACTCTGGGCGTCTAATCTAGATGATCGAATTGGGCCGTAGGATCTGGGCTGACTGTTGACCGTTTGACGACGACCGTTGACCGATGACCGACCACGTTGACCGACGACCTGCTGGGTTGGACTTCGGATTTCGGGTCGGACTTCGGGTATCCATCGGGCGAGGAAGACAATGGTGTGACCTTCAAGGGTTTCGTCTGCCTGTGGTGGCTGTCGGAGCTCCTGGGGTTGTCGGCCAACGCCTGTAGGGAGCTGCAGCTGGTGGTGGTGGTGTGGTTCACTCCCAGAACCACCAGAAGTGGCGGTTCGCGTGGTGGCTGACGGGGAAGATTTTAAAAAATCCAAAAAATTTGCAGAACTCGAATTGAACAATTCGAACATTCTAAGCACACTCGATCATGAGAACAAACTCCTAAAGCTTCAAACATCAATTTGGATCAAGTTTTCCAATAACCTCGAATTCTGATTTTCTACTCAAACCCTCTAATTCGAAAATTTTCGAATACTCTCAATCACTGAATGATTTGTGCAATTGATGTGTGCCTTTTGCTCATGGATCACCCCTATTTATAGATCATGGTTTGATTTCAGTTACAACTTGCATTTAATGAGATCCCAATTTTTTCGCAAAAAATTAAAACTGAAAATTGGAAGTCGATTCGTTGTAACCGACGAAATTGATGAATAAATACTCGAATATTCGATCCTATCTCTGTATAGGATCAAATTAATTGCCCAAATTCATCAAATTTGGTCGGCCACCATTGATGAACCTTAAGCTTCCATAAATTTCGCAGTTTTTCCCCAAATTTCAACCGACAAATTGAGACTGTTCGAGACTTGATTTTATCCAACATTCAATGCAATTACAATCTATTCCATGCCGACTATCAATCCACATAATCAATTTAAAAAAAACAACAATTACACACTCAAATCGTGATCCAAAGTGAGTGGTTTGGGTTGATTTTGAGCAAAATTAAGTATAAGAAAAATTTCAAAAATTTGCATCAAGCTGGTTCGAACCATGACCTATGGCTTGGGCTAGGGTCTGGGTCAGTGGTCTTAACCATTAGGCCATTGGCCTGTGCCTGGTTGGGTTTGACAAATTTTTATTTTAAGGCTAATTCAAAATTCACTTAATTAAACAAAATAATTTTTGAAAATTTGTTTAATTATCTTTATGAACAATTTACAACAAAAAATATATATACCAAGCTCATATAATTAATTTTTTTTTTTATTTTATTTATTTATTTCTATTTTTTTATTCAAAAATTCTTATTTTCTTCCTATTTACCTATATTTTCTTCTTTTATTTTTATCTTTTCTTTTTATGTTTATTTTTATTGAGCTTGACAACACTAATTTTTGTTATAAACTTAGAGCCCTAAATTTGAGCAAAATTGGGTGTCTACAGCTGCCCCTCTTTGTGGCTAAGTTTGAATAAAACTTGGCTACAAAGACAAAAGATAGCCAATTTTTTGCTCACTTGACAGAACCTAGGTCATCATTTTTGGACTTCTAGAAATGGTATCAATTTGACAGGATGGATTTGAAATTTGGGTCTTGGTCACCATTGAATGGATGGATTTTTGAATTTGGTCTTGATCACATCTTGAATGGATGGATTTCTGAATTTGGTCTTGATCACCATCTTGAATGGATGGATTTCTGGATTTTGGTCTTGATCACCATCTTGAATGGATGGATTTTGGAATTTTGGTCTTGATCCATCTTGAATGGATGGATTTTGGATTTGTTTGTCACCATCTTGAAAGGATGGATTTGGGAATTTTGGTCACCATCTTGAAAGGATGGATTTGGGATTTTATCAGTACTAGACTATCTGTCGAGTCTAGACTGAGGGGTACACAATTTTTCAATCCACTGGTTTTTTTTTTTTTTTTTGGTTTGAGGACATGACAATTTTGGTTCCATATCCAACATTGATGATCAAAAAGCATGCTTCAATTTTCTTTTTCTATCAAAATTAGTTATCCTTGCAGTAATATTTTCTTCTAAAATAAGAACAGTCAACAGACCAAACTGTATGCATTCATTCAGCATTATAAGATGCTCAAATTTCTTTCTCTGATGATTCAAATGGTGTTTGGTTGGAAATTTATTTGGAAGAATTTTGTGGGTCAGGCTTTGATCCGACTTCAGAGAATTTCAGGGATATCAACTTTGCTTATAATTAATCAAAATAAAATCAATTGATCACTTGAAATGACAAATTTTATTGATCAAGGATAATACAACTTTACAGCATCTGAGTTCACAGGATCCTTTAAATCGGGTCCATCCATTTGGGAAAGGATTAATGCTCCTCCCGACAAGACCTTCTTCACTATGTATGGTCCTTCATAATTTGGTGTGAACTTTCCCCTGGAATCTTGCACATTTGGCAGTACTTTTCTCAGAACCAAATCACCTTCTTGGAAATTTCTTGGCTTGACTTTCTTATTAAACGCTCTAGCCATTCTTTGTTGATACAATTGCCCATGACACATGGCAGTCAATCTTTTTTCATCTAAAAGATTTAACTGTTCAATCCTTTGTCTAACCCATTCAGCTTCTTCGAGCTCTGTTTCAGCCAGTACTCGGAGTGAAGGAATCTCAACTTCTACTGGTAAAACGGCTTCAGTCCCATATACCAGGGAATAGGGCGTTGCCCCAGTTGACACTCTTACAGAAGTTCGATACGCCATCAATGCTAATGGGAGCATTTCATGCCAATCTTTGTATGCAATTGTCATCTTCTCAATGATTCTCTTGATGTTTTTGTTGGCGGCTTCTACTGCTCCATTCATCTGTGGGCGATATGGAGTGGAATTCGGTGTTTAATCTTGAATTGCTGACATAAATCAGTCATTGCATTGTTGTTCAGATTTGTACCATTATCGGTAACGATACTTTCTGGAGTTCCATATCGAGCAATGATATCTCTTTTGATGAATCGCACCACAACGGCTTTTGTCACACTGGCGTATGAAGCGGCTTCAACCCACTTGGTAAAGTAATCGATTGCAACTAGTATGAATCGATGACCATTTGAAGCTTTTGGCGAAATTGGCCCAATTACATCTATTCCCCACATTGAGAAGGCCATGGTGTCGACATTGACTGTAATTCCTTTGGAGGAGCATTTATCTTGTTTGCGTAAATTTGACATAAATGACAAGATCTCACATGTTTGATACAGTCCGATTCCATGGTTAACCAGAAATATCCTAGCCTCATAATCTTTTTAGCTAGCATATATCCGTTCATATGAGGTCCACATACTCCCTCATGAACTTCTTCCATTAGTTTTTGAGCTTCTTTTTCATCTACACATCTCAACAGGGTTGTATCGAACGACCTTCTGTATAGGTATCTCCACTTAACAAGAAATGACTTGCCAGACGCCTCAATGATTTCTGATCCTTTTTTGTAGCACACTCAGGATAGCTACCTGTTTGCAAGAAAATTTTGATATCTTGAAACCATGGTTCACTTGACTCAATCACGGCACAGAATGCGGGTTCACTTCTTATTCGGACTTGCAAAGGTTGTATTCTTGCTCCTTCAGTGAATTGGATTAAAGAGGCCAGAGTAGCCAATGCATCAGCAAATTGATTCTGAGTTCTCGGCACATAAGTGAAGGAAATTTCTTTGAATCTTCCTGCTAACTCAGCCAAGTGATTATGATAAGGAATCAACTTGGGATCCTTAGTTTTGAACTCGCCTCGAGTTTGGAAAATGATAAGTGATGAATCTCCAAACACTTCGAGCTCCTCGATATTCATTTGAATTGCCATTTCTAATCCCATGATGCATGCCTCGTATTCCGCTACATTATTTGTGTAAGGAACATTAATCTGGCTGATGCCGGGAACTGTTCTTCTTTGGCGAGATGAGGACTGCCCCTATTCCACACCCGTATACATTGGCTGCTCCATCGAAATACAACTTCCAACTGTTGCTTTGTTTCTGTTTCTGCTATCCTGATACCTTCATCTGGAAACTGATCTTGTTCCTTCAATTCTTCATCATCAACTGGGCTTTCTGCGAGTTGATCAGCTAAAACTTGTCCTTTGACTGAACTTTGACTTACATAAGTGATATCAAATTCAGAAAGCAGCATCTGCCATTTCGAGATTCGACCAACCAAAGCCGGTTTGCTTGCCAAGTATCGCAATGGATCATGCTTCGTAATCAACTCGATCGAGTAGAAGAGCGTATACTGCCTAAGTCTGTGCATAACCCATACTAATGCACAGCAGGTCTTTTCTATCTCTGAATACTTTTGTTCTCCATTTGAGAATTTCTTGCTTAAGTAGTAAACAGCTCTTTCTTTTCCTTCCTCATCTTTTTGCCCGAGCACACAACCCATGGATTCAGGAAGAATCGTAAATACAAGAACAACGGTTTCCCCGGTTTTGGAGTAACCAGTACTGGTGGATTTGTCAGATATTGCTTTATCCGATTAAAGGCTTTTTCACATTCGTCATTCCATTCAATTAGGGCATTCTTCTTCAGCAGTTTAAACAGCGGTTGGCACTTATCAGTCAACTGTGATATGAATCGAGCAATGTAATTCAATCTTCCCAAGAGGCCTCTGATTTCTTTTAATGTTTTTGGTGGAGGTAAATCCTGAATTGCCTTGACCTTATCAGGATCGATTTCTATCCCTTTTTGGCTAACCATGAATCCTAATAATTTTCCAGATGTCACTCCGAAAGTGCATTTTTCTGGATTCAATTTCAACTGAAACTTCCTTAATCTTTCAAAAAGCTTCCTTAAACTACTACATGATCCTCTCCTTCCTTTGTCTTGGCGATCATGTCATCTACATATACTTCCACCTCTTTGTGCATCATATCATGAAGTATAGCAAGCATTGCTCGTTGATAAGTTGCCCCGGCATTCTTGAGACCGAAAGGCATGACTTTGTAACAAAAGGTTCCCCAGGCTGTAACGAATGTGGTTTTGACCTTATCTTCTTCGGCCATTAATATCTGATTATACCCTGAAAATCCATCCATGAATGAAAATAGATGATTTCCAGCGGTATTGTCCACTAAAACATCGATGTGAGGCAACGGGAAATTATCTTTCGGGGTTGCTTTGTTTAGATCTCTGAAATCCACACAGATTCTCACTTTCCCGTTTTTCTTAAGTACTGGCACTATATTTGATACCCAATCCGAATAATCAGAAACCTCAATGAATCCTACTTCAAGCAACTTTTTTACTTCATCCTTGATTTGGAGGAGTAAATCTGGCCTAAATCGCCTTAATTTTTGCTTTTTAGGTTTAAAATCCTCCTTTGTTGGCAATTTGTGCAATGGATGGGCATATCGCTATACGACCATGCAAAAACATCCAAGTATTCGGCTAGTAACTTGGTTAAATCTTGTGCCGTGCTCTCAGGCAATTTTCCCCCTATCCTCAGATTCCTAGGGTTTTCGCTTGTTCCCAAATTAATCACTTCAATGGTTTCGGGAATTTCAATCCTTCCTTGTTCAAAATTTTGCCAAATTTCTTGTGTTCTAAATTGATAATCAATATCATCTTCAACGTCTAACCCAGTAGAGTTAGAGGTGATATTGATATTTTCATTAATTATACGCGCGAGATATCCCTGAACTTCATCACAATTGTCGATCTGGTTGAATATGAATGAGGAATGTATGAGAATATGTGAAACACAAACAGAAATAAATTTCATTAAACTGGGACGGTGTTTAAGTACACTTATTTGAGCATCACATAATACTGAAAAACACAAAACACAATCTAGTCTTAGATAAGTTCTTACTTAAAAGACTTAATACTAGCGCAAGGCACAGAGAACCAATTTCTCAAGATCATTTCTTTGGATGAAGCATTCTTTGATATCATCTGGCTGCTGGATATGATGTGGCTTTGGAAAGGAATGGCTGATGTGAGGGATTTTGATAATTGGATCATACTCCTTGTCGAGCTTCCTCCTTCTCATTTGGTTTTTCATTTCGCCACTTCAGCACGAGTGGGGGAATAACCCAGTCCAAAGGTTCCCACCTGAGCTTCTTTTTCATCATTCATCATACAGACTTCGTCAAACATTTGGAGCCCGAAGTCTTCTTCTTTCTTTTCCAATGTAAGGGACAGCCGTTCTTTGTAAATGGCATAATCCTGTTCTCCCATAACAGTGATGAGTTGACCATTGGCTATGAACTTAACCTTCTGGTGCAGGCTTGATGGTATTGCCCTGGCAGCATGGATCCATGGTCTCCCAACAGCAGATTGAATGTTCTGGGGATATCAATTACTTGGAAAGGAATAATGAAAGTTTGAGGCCCGATGGTGACTTCTAACTCCACTTCACCTACTATATCCCTTTTTGACCCATCAAAAGCACGAACCACAGTAGAGCTTGGTTTGATGCCTGACGGTTCAATCCCCAATAGGCTCAAAGTGGCTAAGGGGCATACATTCAAAGAGGATCCGTTGTCAACTAATACTCGAGAGATGATCTTTCCACAGCTTTTGACTACAATGAAGAGGGCTTTGTTATGTTGACCCCTTCCTCTCCCAGTTCTTCAGATGAGAAACTGATTTGCTCATTTGCAAAGATTGAGTTGATTATATGCCCTAAGGCTTCCTCTGATACACCTTCTGGAACTTTCACTTCTTTAGGGCTTTGAAAAGAGCCTCACGGTGTACATCAGAGCTAATCAGCAGACTCATGAGCGATATTTGGGCAGGTGTTTTAACCAACTGCTCAACAACTTTGTATTCACTTGCTTTCATCAGTTTTGCCAATGCTGACTTCTCTTCATCTTTCTTCCCTTCTTCATTTTGTTGCTGTGGCATATTCACAGTTGCATTCTTCCTCGACTCATAAACTCTTCCTGAGCGAGTGAGGCCACCAACCATGGCCATTGAAGCATGATTAACCGCTTTATAATCAAATGGAGCGGCTTTATAATCACTCACAGCAAGGGGTATCTGAAAGGTATAGCTCTTGGGCTTTGATGAAGTTGATCCATCTTCACTGCCTTTACCTATCTCGATTTTGATGGATCTAGGTCCACCTCCGATCATGCACACGAGCTCTTCTGATCCGGAATTTCAGCGGTAATCATATTGATAACCGGTCCATGGTTCGGCAATGGGTTAGTAGAGACATTTAGCTTCAATGAAATCCAACTGGATGACTTTTGCATCAATGAGATCTTGGATTTTATGCCTAAGCCTCCAGCAATTGTCTGTTGAGTGCCCGATTTGCCCCATGTGATATTCACACTTCAGCTCAGGATTGTAATTTTAGGCCTGTAGTCTTCTTTAGGCACTTCGAAGTTGATCAGATTATCGGCCCTCAGTTTAGCCAATACTTGACTAGGGGAACCGGAATTCGAGTGAAGTTCCCCTGTTGAACCTTGATTGTTGATTTGGGACCGCACTTTGTTGAGTCTGATTCTTATTCTGATTTTGATTTTGATTTGTTGACAACACAAATGACTTAGTGGGGCCAGTTGCACCCGAAGTGTTGACCATGCTGACGGTTGAATCTTTTCCTTTGTATGGGACATTTCTTGGTGCAGTATATTTCTTTTCTTGTTGCAATTTTCCTGCTGAAATTGCATTCTCAATCCTGCATCCAGCTACCACCACTTCTGAGAAGCTTGCTGATGCATGTCCAACCAGATGGGAAAAGAAAGGTTCCTCTAATGTGTTGATAAAAGTGAAAGTGAGGTCCTTTTCAGGCATCGGGGTGGTGATCCTTGCAGCCAATGCTCTCCAGCGCTGAGCATACTCCTTGAAAGTCTCTTCTTTCTTCTTCTTCAGATTGCTTAAATCCCACACCGAGGGCGCCATCTCAAACTTATACTGATTGAAAAATGCCCTAGCCAACTTGTCCCAAGTATCAATTTCCTGATGGTCTAATTGGGCGTACCAGGCCAAAGCAGGACCAGTAAGACTGTCCTGGAAGGTTTGCACCATCAGCTTGTCAAACTTTGCGTATTGCCCCATTCGTCGCACATACAATCTGGTATGCATATTAGGACAACCTGTCCCGTCATATTTTTCAAATTCGAGTGCCTTAAATTTCTCAGGGAAGGCACCTTCCTCATATTGAGGCAAATTCAGGATCGCAGTTTGATCAAAACCATCGAACGTCTTCATTTTCTCAAGCAGTTTTCTCTCCATCTCTTTAGCCTGAGCTTCCAGTTCCTTCTTCAACTCAACCGCATTAAACTCATTTGGTGGCTCCTCTTGCTCGATAAGCTGTCCCTCAATTTCTTTTCCTTTCTATGCCCCTAAGGATTCTTCAGAAGTTGTGGAGGTCTTAAGTTGTGCAAGACTTTGTGTTAAAGCCTGCATCTGTTCAGCAATTCCAAGGAGGGTTTGTTCCATGGCGCTGAGTCTTTGCTCAGTGGTCTAGTCTGTGGGGTTGTTCCCAGTGTTAGACATCTTAGCTCGGGATCTGGTAATAACAGGGCTCCTAACCGGCTTGGGCGCTATCTTTCAAGTTTTTGACTTAAACTCGAATTTGCTAGACCTGGACATTTATTTTTTATTAATATACTTTAAAGAATAAATGAATGAATTAATATACATATGCAAGAATGTAGATATGCTATCACACAGATGCAAATGGGATATTGACCAATGATTTAAAAAAAAAATCCAATGGAGTTGTATTAAAAGATAATGTTCTTTAAAATATTCTTTACAACCTAAAGACATAATAGAAACTTCTAATGGTTTAGAAACCTTGATTCCTAGGGACTGATCCTAAACCAGTCTTCTTGTCTTAGTGGGCAGACGATCTTGTCTTCCAGGGCTAGAATTTTCTTTCGAGCTGCCTTCAACTCGGCCTCCAAGAATGCAATTCTGCTTCCAGCACTTTGCAGGCGATCCACCATTTCCTCTCTCTTTCTTGGAAATCTCGGTGACATACTTCCAGGCGAGCCGAAACAGCTTCCATGTAAGCAGTTGTTTCAGGGTCAGGTTCCGATGGTGCTGGTTGAAGGATATCAGGAGCTTCATATTGGATATCCTTATTTTTCTTCATTTGGCTAGCCACATACCACCTGGTTGCTCTATACTTCTTGGTTTCCTTTCTTTCTGGCTCGATTTCGAAAACTGGCTTCACCTCTCTATTTTCCCATATGGCTCGGATTTGATTCAGCTTGAATTCTTTTGCTGCTAGGATTTTGGTTGGATCCAGATAATCAAGTGTGACTCGCTCCAAATTAAGCTTGACAGTAATATCTTGCAGCATACCATACTGTCTGATAACACTTGAGGGGTAATAACCAGTACAGCGGTGAGTCCAATTAGGGGCACCGCCATGTATTCCTTGCAACTTAGGATGGCAAGGGCTCTTGAACCAGCGAGCTTGCCACATCATGTCTTCAGGTGGCATGTCTTCAAGAATGGCAATTATATCCCATAGAGGATGATCATTTTCCATGTGGACCCTTTCAGCAAAAGATTGGATGAGATCATATTTCAGACTGATGAGGGATCCATTAGCCAATTCTTTTCCATAGCTTAATGTGGCTAGCAAACCAAACCATCAGTAAGTGCATGCTTGCTTTGAATTTGCCCCGTTCTTTAGTCTTGATGTGGTTTAGACTACGGACTTGTTCGGCTAGATATTGAGAAACCAGCTCTATGACCCATAAGTGGATGAACAAGTTGCCATTAGGGAAGAGGATGGTTGCAAAAGCAGCTACTATGAAGGCATTAACCCTGTTTTCTTCCTAAACTTCAAGTGGTACACTGAATATGGCTCAGTTGCTTTTAAAGTATTCAGGGGTTCTAAACCAGTCCATCAGTGTGGTTAGCCGGATGCAATATTCATTGCAATCATTGATGGCTTCAATTATTGGCGCCCTCTTGATCCCAAAGAATTCTGAGATAATACGGACCGGGCTATGGTTGAAGTTTGGAACATAGATACCTTTAGAGGTAGGAGGTGCTTGGAGTAGTCTAGTGTACTCCTCAATGGTCGGGCTAAGTACATGCTGACCCAAACGGAAGACAACTTCTTCAGGTTCCCATAGATGAGTGAGGGCTCGGAACATGGTGAATGGAACATGGATTTTTGGTAGGCTGAGGATTGGGCCTAACCTATCCTTAATGAATGATTTTTGGACCGGACTAAAACTGACAAACCATCGGTCCAGTAGGAGCATTGGATCTTTGAAAAGTTCCACTCGATTTCTCTCTAATAAGGCGAGCCCATAAGCTATCGCTACTGTCGGTTTCAGTACTTGAAGACATCATTTTCTGGAAATTTTTATAAAGTATAAGCTAATATTTACAAAATTTTTGGATTTTTTGATAGCTTTTATATTTTTTAGAATTTTCTTTTTTTTTTTTAAGTATTTACATATGTTCATTTACATTTCAACTCCATTTTTTAGAAAAAGTTGGTCATATCCCATGCTAATGAATGCATGATTTGGTAAGGTTCTATAGGTCCCCTGATTTAGTGGTACTAAACCGGAGTGGGAGGACATTTCTTGATCTAGAGGGTGGAAAGCCACAGCCCCCAGACCTTACTTCGTCCTCCTCGCTTAGGCTCTTAAGACGGCCCTGGTACGACCGTATCTAGCACACAATCATGCTAATGCAAATACTTAAATAAATAAACAATCAAGCTTTTGCCTTCTATTTTACATACCTGCAAGGTTAGTATATATTTACAAAACAAATATTCAAAATAATATACAAATAACCATATATTCACATTGTAATTTACAAAGAATGAGCAAGGATAAATTTAAAATTTAAAATTCCTAAGTGGCTAGCCCCCTCTTTTTTAAAAACTTCTGAAGAATCCCCAGTGGAGTCGCCAAGCTGTCGAGCCTGGATTTTCCCACTATCTGATTCATTTCTCCTCACCCGATTCACATTAAACCCGAACCCATTTAACATGAATCCTTGACTAGGGGTTAAAAGAAATTTTAATTTTTGAAAACATTTTAGAGTCGCCACCCGATATAAATCGGGAAAAAATAAAAAGCTAGGATCAATGGGTCGGTTTATCCTAACTTAGCTACTAGTCTGCGAGAATTTGATTTAAAAACCAAACTTTTAAAACCAGATATCATGGATTCGGGGGCTAACCTATTAAAACCAAATGGTTACCACTTTTGGAATTTTAAACTTATAATTTATCCTTTTCATACTCAAAAACTCAAATGAAACAAAACAAATATTTATGAGTCATATTTTTCTATTTTTTTTTAGAATATGAATATCAACAAAACATCTTATATTTACAAAACATTTATTCACAATATTATTAAAAAAACAAAAAAAAAATTATTTTTTAATGTCGACCCGTAGGTGCCTATGTACTCGCTAATCGAGATCAGACAAAACATAGTTCTTTTAAAAAAGCACTTAATTTGTTGATCAATTTTATATTTTGAACTATTCTCACTTTAAGTTCATTAAATTTTAAATTTTTATGAAAATCATTTTTGATGATCCTATGATCTAATCAATTGATTTTTTATTTTATGGAAACATATTTTTCTAAGTCCAAAAATCATTTTTTCTAAAATCAATTCATGATAATTCATGGCTACTCTAATGCTACATGAAAAATCAATTTGATTAAACTTGAATGGATATTTTCATAGCAAATTTATGAAAACATTTTGATGAAATTTTATTATTTTCATAGCAAATTTACGAAAATAATTTTAATGACTTTGATTATTATTTTCATAGTAAATTTATGAAAATAATTTGGTTGAAAACTTTGAATATTGTCTTCATAGCAAATTTATGAAGATAGTTTTGATACAAACTTGATTAATATCTTCATAGCAAATTTATGAAGATAATTTTGATTGAAGAACTTGATTAATATCATGATTCTAAAAAATATTCAACAATAATTCTTTCATTTTCATTCAACTCATTCATCATTCACAAATTCAATTTTTTATTCAAAAAATTCATTCTATTTCATTCAAAAAATTTTATTCCTTTTTATTCAAAAACAATTTTGGTTTTGGAAAACCCATTTTGTCATTTTTATTTATCATTTTATTTTATTTTTTTTAAATTCAATAATCATCACATACACTCAAAATATATCAAAATTATATTACAAATATAATACATTAAAATTATTTTTTCATGCATCATCTACACATTTTAAAATCAATCCATGTACATAAAATATTCAAAAATATCAAAAATTACTAAAACAAGTAAATTTATATGAAAAATAATTATTTTAATTTTTCTGGATTTTTTTATGAATTTTTATGAATTTTTTACTATTTTTTCCTATTTTCCGAAATTAATTATATAATAAAAATATAATAAAATGATGCAGACTGACCTGGGCCGTTAGATCTTCTCGGATCAGATCTAGATCATCTGATCTGATTACTTGATTAGAGCCGTCTGATCACTTGTCTTTAAATCTAGAGCGTTGATTAGCTTGATCAACTCTGGGCTGTTTGATCTAGATGATCGATCTGGGCTGACTGTTAACCGTTGATCGATGACCGACCACCATTGACCGACGACCGGCTGGGTTGGACTTCGGATTTTGGGTCGAACTTCGGGTATCCGTCGGGCGAGGAAGACAATGGCATGACCTTCAAGGGTTTCGTCGTCTGCCTATGGCGGCTGTCGGAGCTCCTGGGGTTGTCGGCCCAACGCCTGTGAGGGAGCTGCAGCTGCTGGTGGTGGTGGTTCACTCCCAGAACCACTAGAAGTGGCGGTTCATGTGGTGGCTGACGGCGGCGAAGATTTTAAAAAATCCAGAAAATTTTTGCAGAACTCGAATTGAACAATTCGAAAAATTCTAAGCACACTCGATCAACGAGAACAAACTCTTAAAGCTCCTCAAACACTCAGTTTGGATCAAGTTTGATCCAATAACCTCGAATTCGTGATTTTCTCACTCAAACCCTCTAATTCGAAAATTTTCGAATACTCTCAATCACTGAATGATTTGTGCAATTGATGTGTGCCTTTTGCTCATGGATCACCCCTATTTATAGATCCATGGTTTGATTTCAGTTACAACTTGCATTTAATGAGATCCCAATTTTTTCGCAAAAAATTAAAACTAAAAATTGGAAGTCGATTCGTTGTAACCGACGAAATTGATGAATAAATACTCGAATATTCGATCCTATCTCTGTATAGGATCAAATTAATTGCCTAAATTCATCAAATTTGGTCGGCCACCATTGATGAACCTTCAAGCTTCCATAAATTTCGCAGTTTTTCCCCAAATTTCAGCCGACAAATTGAGACTGTTCGAGACTTGATTTTATCCAACATTCAATGCAATTACAATCTATTCCATGCCGACTATCAATCCACATAATCAATTTAAAAAATAAAAACAACAATTGCACACTTAAATCATGATCCAAAGTGAGTGGTTTGGGTTGATTTCAAGCAAAAATAAGTATAAGAAAAATTTCAAAAATTTGCATCCAAGCTGGTTCGAACCCATGACCTATGGCTTGGGCTAGGGTCTGGGTCAGTGGTCTTAACCATTAGGCCATTGGCCTGTGCCTGGTTGGGTTTGATAAATTTTTATTTTAAGGCTAATTCAAAATTCACTTAATTAAACAAAATAATTTTTTGAAAATTTGTTTAATTATCTTTATGAACAATTTACAACAAAAATATATTATACCAAGCTCAGATAATTAAATTTTTTTATTTTTCTATTTATTTTATTTATTTATTTCTATTTTTTTATTCAAAAATTCTTATTTTCTTCCTATTTACCTATATTTTCTTCTTTTTATTTTTATCTTTTCTTTTTATGTTTATTTTTATTGAGCTTGACAACACTAATTTTTGTTATAAACTTAAAGCCCTAAATTTGAGCAAAAATTGGGTGTCTACAACATCTAATTGAGTTTGCCTACAATAATAGTTATCACTCAACTATTCAGATGCCGCCTTATGAAGCTCTGTATGGACGGTATTGCAGATCTCCTCTGTTTTGGGATGAAGTGGAAAAGATAGCTATTGGGCCGGAACTAGTACAAGAAGCCGCCGATAAAGTAAGGGTAATCCAGCGAAAAATGAAAGAGGCTCAAGACAGACAGAAGAGCTGGGTAAACCTGAAAAGAAGAGAACTTGAATTCAAGGTGGGTGATCATGTGTACCTAAAAATAAACCCGATTAAAAGTATTAAAAGGATACGTACACAAGGAAAGTTAAGCCCGATACATTGGACCTTTTGAAATCTTAGGAAGAGTCGGAGATCTGGTGTATCGACTAGCCTTGCCACCAAATTTATTCGGGATCCACAATGTATTCCATGTGTCAGTATTGAGGAAGTATGTGGCTGACCCGAAAAGGATTCTGGAGTTGGAACCAATCCAGCCGAAGGAAAACCTGACATATGAGAAACACCCAGTGAAGATATTGGATAAGAAAACCCAAAGGCTACGAAACAAAGACATTCACTACGTCAAAGTGTTATGGAGGAATCATGCCTTTGAGGAAGCAACCTGGGAAGCTGAAGATGAGATCCGAAGGAAGTACCCTGAGTTATTTGAAGAACAAAGTACGTCAGTTCCATTTTGAGGAAAAAGCTTTATTTAAGGTAGGGAGGTTGTAAACCCCGGGAATCTCAGTAGTTAAGAAAACCCCGGGAGTTGAAAAGCGAAACCCTAATCCTGTTTGGTTTGAGTCTAGTGAGAGGAGCTTAGGAACCCTAAATCCGGCTTTCCTTCGGTTTCATAATAAAAGAAGTTTTATAAAGTAAATGAAGTTGAATTATTGTTCTAAAGTATATTTTAGACCTTTGAAAGTTATAAATTCGGGAATTCTTCAATTCCGGGCCTTCCCGAGCTCAATTACGGAAAAGTGTGCCCTGGACAACGAACTCAGAAAAATGTTCCAGAATATTCATTAGAATCATAATTTTATAAGGATTCCAAAAATATCAATTTTATAATTTTTCGGGCTATAAAAATTATAGTTATATCTTTTCCCGTGTTTTCGTTACAACCGGTAAAGTAGATTTCTTGTCTACTATTCACAAGTACAACCTACACTAACACTACCCATACTGTCACGCCCAAAGGGTACCCTAAACGCGACAGTCCACCACACACGATACTTAAACTTAAGTATGACCACCTTAGTCATCCCATAAGTTTACATTCGAGTGTAAGGTGTACTTTCACAACTTTTAGGATCACACTTTGATTCGAGTAGTCTTAAGAAAGCATACATAGCATTAAGAATATAAATCACATCAAGATAAATAGTTAAACTTTACAAAAGCCAAGGGGATACCCCCCAAAATAATAGGAGTCTACATCGTTTAGCTCCAATTACATATATCTGAATTTACATTAAAGAGATTTTCCTAGAAGTCCACGCCTATACTAGGTCCCGACTTCCTCAAAAGCTCTTTAATCCAATGTGATAAACCTGCACAAAGTGTCCTCCGGAACATCCAAAAATAGGAACACTGCAACAAAAACTGTTGGGGTATAAGCTAATGCTTAGTGAGATTCATTTTCTTCAAGTAACATGCCCGACCAAGCTAAAATATCTATACAAGCAAGTTATAATTAAGCAACCATATGAATGCACAAGCATATGAGCAAGCAAGCATATGACTTTCCGGTAGTCATAAGTGAATGAATTTACGCCCTCCATTCGGGTTTGGGGTAGTTCATAAGACATGCAACTACAATTCCAAAGTTGGTCCATAAGACATGCAACCATAGTCCCAATCTTAAGTGGGGTGGTCCATAAGACATGCAACCACAATTTTTAATGTTGGTCATAAGTCATGCAACCATAGTTTCATTATTTGAATGGGGTGGTCCATAAGTCATGCAACCCTAGTCCCCTTCATTAAAGACCCGCTGCCTCCCGAGTACACCTTTGTCCCACCAAAGACATACTCGACAATGATATAAGACTCACTACGTGATATGCATGTAGTTTATTCATATAATCATGACATATTACTTAGATAATTTAAAGTGACCATACAATTTTCAGACATTCCAAATCTATACTAGCTCATACAAGATTATTACAACAAAGCTTGCCTCGATATACTTATCGTTCATTCATGCAAGTTTAGATCACCATTCAATCACAATTTTATCTTTTCCTAAGTCTAATGCCACTACTACTACAAGCACATCCAAGAGCATAATTAATTGAGAAATGAACTCACTTGTCCATGTAGTGAAAATCCACTAGTCGTAATAGTCCTCGGGAAGTGGTAACCCGTCCTCCAATTCACCTAGTACAAGAATACCCTCAATGAGTATCTCTTATGAAGTTCTATTAAACTTAACAATTTTATTTACTAAGTTCGTCAATTTCCGCTAGTTGAATCCTTAACTTAAAAAGGTCATATCTAACTCATTTTAACTCGGAATTTAGCTTATAATATACCGATTTATACCTACCTCGAAAGAGCTATCTATTTCTAAAGTTAATTCAAACATTTAAGGTCATTTAAGGGTCGGAAACGTACTGTACAGTAGGGTTGCGAAAATTCCAGATTTGAGCCTTTGTGAAAAATTTGCTATATCTACTCTATTTGACTACTTGGACCAATTTATTCTAGTCCTAAACTTGCAAGGATTATCAAAACAAAATTAAGAGATTATACACTTATCTAATACCAAACATAAAGTTCAAATGAAACTTCTAAGAATCCATTTTCATAAAACCGAAATTTACAAGTCAAAACTCATTGTCTTGTTTTGAGTAATTCCTTTACTAAATCTTACTTAGTTCAATGAAAATAATTTTCCTATATTATATATCATCAAAGCATTCCATTTTCAATATAAAATACTTGTTTTGAGATCAAAAAGAAGGTTTTCAAAATTGGTCTTCTCATAATTACGAATTTCCACTTTGAAACTTACAATGAAACAAGACTAAATTTTGTCTTTTACAAAACACTTGATTTAAGCATACCTTTTTGGAAAACTCATTTAAACTTATGAAAATTCATTCCTTAAGATATCTATATCAAGAGCCCTTATATTTTTGTCTAAATCTTCATTTTAAAGTTGAATGATGGGTTCCAAAAATAGGTCTTGGTCTTGATCCGAATTTTCATAAATTTATTTTGGACATATCTCTTGAGAAAATTCATCAAAACTCATGAAAACAACCCATTACATATTATATCTCAAGAACCCTTCATTTCTTGAATAAAATCCTCATTTGTGAGTTGAAAAACATGTTTTTATTTTGGTCTTTGTCTTGATCCGAAAATACAATTTTTGTTTTTGAAAATAAACTTTGAAAATCAACTTTGATTCTTGTAAGATGAAGCCTTGATGATATACATCCATCAAACCTTCATTTTCTTAACAAAAGCTTCCATTTTAAGACTTGAAGAGGGTTTTTAAAATGGGCATTGACAAGTTACGAATTTTTCTTTTTCATTCCAACTTGAATCTAAGATCTACTCAATATATAACCATGAAAGCATAAGAAAAACTTAGTAGTAGCCTTAAACTTCTAGATCTACACATAAACATAACTAAAGCTTGATAAAACTCTAGATCTACAAGTATCACAAAACAAGAAGATAAACAAGCCTTCCATATAACAAAAATACTAAGAACAAAAGAGATCATCATCTAGAGGAGTGTTTCACTTCTTGGCATCATCATCCATAGCCTTTTAAGCTTGTGGAATGTCCTTTGATGCATGAAACATCCATGGTATCATCCTAGAACATCTTATAAGAGCAAAAGGGAGAGATTACCTCAAATAATTGCAAGAAATATGTATGGAAGCAAGAAAAAAAATGGGACAGCTTGTTTGTGAAGAAGACAAGCAAAAAAGAAGGAAAAGAGAGGGAAAAAGAGAGAGGAAAAATATAGGGTTTGTAAAGTGAAAGAGGAAAGGAAGAGATGTTTAAATAGATAAATGGTGTTAAATATTTTTTAAAAAAAAAAAACACAGCTGCATGGAGGGAGGGCTGGCGTGATTTTTGGAGTAGTATAGGGGGTGTTTTGGTTGATTGAAATTGTAATTTTGAAAGTGTAACTTGTTGCATCCAATTTCTAACTAAAATAGACTTTAAAATATCAAATAATTGATTAAAAATAATGAAAAGTGGCTATTTTATGGGGAATGGGCAGCTGCAATTTGGGAAATGGAAGTGTAAGAAAAAGCAAAAGAAGACATAATAATGTGTAGTAATGATAATGTATGTGTACTGAATATGGGTTGATAAAGTGGCTTTTTGAATAAGAAAATATATAAAATAAATTAAGAAAAATATTTTTTTAAGTAGCAGAATTTTTATGATTTAAATAAAATAATCAATTAAATTATTTTTAGAAATTTAACAATTAGTTACCGGTAAGAGTAAAATAAGCTTATATGAGCTATAACTGATATTTTTAGAATCCGAAAAATTCTAAACTTGATATTTTTGAAATCCTTATAAAAATACGAGTCTAAAAATATTAAAGATATATTTTTAATTTTCCGAGCCCCGTGACACGCTTTCCAAGGCAGTATCCAAACGGGTTCGAAATAAGCCGAAATTGAACCATCTGATATTTTTAATAATTCAAATATTATACGGACTATTCTAAACACTTTAATTATTTTTCGACTCCTCGATTTACGAACTCGGGTTTTCAGGATCTAAACTGTAGGGTTTTACTCATGATCCGTTGACCTAAGGTCTCCGGTAGACTTTCCGGTTTAAGGTTTAGGGCTTAGAAAACAGGGGTTTACACATACCCTATTCTTACATCCTTACAACTACTCATTTCAATTTTCTTTTCCAAGAATTTTTGTCTCTTAAATAATTATCACATTTATTACATTTTAATTATCTAAATTACAAAATATCAAAATTCAAAACATACACACACACACATGCCCTAATGGCCGGCGTGCCCCCCCCTCTAATTTCCCTCTCATTTGTTTTATTTACTCAAATTTATTCATCTAAAACCCTAATGCATGTAATATATAAACTAAATGTGCACTCTCTCTCTCATTTTCACTTGTCTAATTTTTTTCAAAGAGAAAAACCTCTCTTCCTCTCCCCCTTAGATGCCGTGAGCCCCCCCCTCCTCTTCCTCTCACATTTTCAACTCAAATCCTCTTCATTTCCACCTTTGATCTCTATTGGTAGGTTGATTTTAAGCCTTGTTCCTCCCAAATCTTGTAAATGGCAAGATCATGATTAATATAAACTTTGAGAACTTATTTTTACTTAGATAACAAGTGAATTTCAAGAATAAAATCATAGGAACCCTAGGGAATGTAAAATTGGGAAGAATAACTCTTTAAGAATAACCTTTGTGGAATTTTATAACAATTAGGAGTTCCTAAGAGTTCATCATCAAAAATCATCAAGACCATGCATATATTGAGTTCATTACATCACATTCATATTAGGAATTCATTCATATACCATTTGTGCATGAACCATCAACTAGGAACATTTTTCATCAAAAGCAAAACAAATTTCGGAGTTAGAGGATTTACAGAATAGATCTGATCCTACTGTTCCATGACCTTATTGTCTTCAAACTTGAAATAATATTAGAATAGATAGATCTTTGAAGTAGATAGAGATCGATATAAAATTTGCGAAATTTCGAGTTAAAATGACCAAGTTATGGCCGTTTTAAGTCGGAACTTCCGCAAATAGCGAGAATTCCGAATTCATTTAGTTTAGATGCATAGCTTGGATTAGTTACATGATGAGAATCTCCTTAGGATTATTCTTACTTGGTAGGTGATCCCGAGCAAGACGACACCCTACCTCCCGACTATTACTACTAAAAAGACCGGCGTCTAATGGCCGAGTGAGTTCTACTTCCACTCTCAATTAATGATTGTGATTGTAATGTAGTGGCACTAGTGGTGTAGGCAAAGATAAAAATGGATATGTATGATGGGGTATATGGGAATTATATATTTGTCAGCTGTTGATGTGCGAAATGGAACTTAAGAAATATCGAAACCGGGTGTTAAGCTATTGACTGATTAGCTAGTATTTTATATCGAATGTCTGCGAATACTTGTTGGCCACTTAAAAGAATTGAACTAATGTATATTTGAATTCAATTGTAATTGGATTCATTCATATCACAATGGGGATGGAGCATTAGCATTGGTTGGTTTTTCGTGATCCATAAAACAAATATGTTGGTTAATCGTGATCCATAAAACGAAATTGTTGGTTAATCGTGATCCATAAAACGAATTATTGTTCAGTTGACCGTGAGCTTAAACGGCGTCGTACTGCAGGATTCGTTAATCTGCTAACCCGGGATGGAGGGCGCAAGTCCATCCACATATGATTTCCGATTGGTCATATGTTTGTTGAACTCATTTGTCTGATGCATACACTTGCTTGAATAATCACTTATTTGAATGAATTGTACTTAATTGTGATATGGAAGTTCTTACTCACTAAGCTAGTTAGCTTATGCCCCCATAGCTTTTACTTATTGCAGCACGATTTTATCTGGCTTAGACCGAGGCAAGCCACAGCTCAGGTACCGGAGATAGGAGTTTACCATAGAAGTTTACTTCATTTTTTGTATAGACTTCCGTTGGAAACTAAAGGACTCTGGATGACTGTAATGGACTTGATATTATTTTTTTTTTGCGGGGGAATGCCTTTAGATTTTGTAAAGTATATTTATGCGTTTTGGTTTATTATCTATGGCTAATGAATGCCACATTAAACTACTTAACTCCATTGGTTGAGTATTCTATTGTCGTAAAGGGATGCTTTACATCTATGCAAGACTCCCGAAGGGCTCGGATAAGGAATTCGAGAGTCTTATATAGTATATAGCGGGCTGTTACGTTTAGGATACCCTATGGGGCGTGACAAAATATATAGTAGTGGCAGTAGACTATGTCTCTAAATGGGTGGAAGCTCAAGCTTTACCCACCAGTGATGCCCGGGTAGTATGTAAATTCTTGAAAAAGCTGTTTTCAAGATTTGGATTCCCTAGAGCTATTATTAGTGACAAGGGAACACATTTCTATAACTCTCAATTAGAAAAAGTTTTGAGGAGATATGGGGTTACTCATCGAATCGCCACACCTTACCATCCTCAGACAAGCGGTCAAGTTGAAGTGTTAAATCGAGAGTTGAAGAGGATCCTTGAAAAGATGGTTAGTCATCACAGGAGAGATTGGGCGAAGAAACTAGATGATGCCTTGTGGGCGTACAGGACTGCTTACAAAACACCTTTTGGGACTACTCCCTATAGATTGCTGTATAGGAAAGCGTGCCACCTTCCGATGGAAATTGAACATAAGGCGTATTGGGCAATTAAGCATGTGAACTTTGATTTAAGTTCTTCGGGACTCAAAAGAAAATTTCAGCTGAATGAATTAGATGAATGGAGGATGACTGCATATGAAAATATGAAACTTTACAAGGAAAAAGCGAAACGATTTCATGATGCACACATTCGTCATCCAAAGAAGTTCAAGGTAGGGGATCAAGTGATTTTATTTAACTCCTGATTGAAGCTTTCCGGGAAAGATGAAATCGAGATGGTCCGGGCCTTTTCTGGTAAAGCAAATTTTTCCACATGGTGCTGTGGAATTGGAGCATCCTGAGCAAGGCACGTTTAAGGTGAATGGCCAAAGAGTCAAATTGTACTTGGAGGAGGAGCAGCAAATGAGGACCGGGAGGAGTTTAAACTCCATCCACCAGATAATTAGCTTTGAAGAGCTTGAGAACGTCGAGCCAACGACGTTAAACAACAGCGCTTCATAAGAGGCAACCCATGTCTGACTTTAATAGGTAAGTTTTTCTTTTCCTAGCTTTTCTATCCTAACATCCTGTTTTTGCAGATTGTTGAGCCATAGTCGAAAGAGATACTTGAGTTTTCATGCTAAGTGTGGGGAAAATCATAACCAAAGAAGGTAAAGAGGAGGATTTCAAATTGCTAAGTGTTCTAGGTAAGTATTCTATCATATGCATTATTTTAAACCTTTGAACTTAGATGATAGGTGTTCTTATGCCCTATATTCAAAATTACTAATTTCATATGTTGAGTATTGACTCAAAATTTTCCATCTAGATTCCACTTCTTGTTTTATACATTAATCCCATCAAAACTCATTTCAACTTATAAAAATCACTACTTAATGATACCTATTACCTATACCTTTCATTTTTCACATAAAACATTGAGTTTTAAAATTGATAAAAGGGTTTTTAAAATAGGGTCATGAAATCATACGAATTTGTCTTTAGACATTTCAAACAAAAAATTTTTCTTTGTAAGTTCCCTGCTTTATTTCCCTAAGGATCTACCAACTACAACATTCATATACACAAAATAAAGCCTTTATAAGCATTAATGCATGAAAACATAAATCATCCCTAAGATCATGAATGTCAAGCATGGTATAAGCATCTAAAAGCTAGATCTACTACTTAGGATGTATGAAATGAAGTTTAAAAGCATGAACATGAAATTTTTATGCTAGATCTCAACTTTACACCACTTCTACATGCATGATCATGAAGATATTTCAACAAAAACTTAATTAAACACAAGATCTACTCTTGTGATGGCTTGATATTCATGTAGTAGCATTTTCTTATCCGTAGCAAGTGCTTATGAGGACTTTGAGTGAAAACACTCATGAATAATCTTGCCATTGCAAGATTAAATAGTGGTAAGGCTTAGGAATCATCACCTAAAGCTTGAAATAGATGAAAAATGGAGAAGAAAATGGAGCTTGTGTGGTGTGTGTGGGGAGGCTAGGGTGTCGACAATGAGGAGAAAGAAGAGAGGATTTTTGTGATTTTTGAACAAATAAGTAAAAGTGAAGGAAGAAGAGAAATAAAACACTATTTTATATTAAGCGAATTAGGGTTTGTTTGTATTATAAAAGAAGATAAAATAAAACAAATTAGGGGGGAAAAATTGAGGGGGTGCACCAGCCACAAAGGGAAAGGGAGATAGAGAGATTTGATTTTATTTCAAATTGTAATATATGTAATTAAAAGTATTAAATAGAGACAAAAATTCCTAGAAAAGAAAATATAATTGAGTATTTGTAAGGATGTAAGACTACGGTATGGGTTTGTGTGTAGTAGGTTGTACTTGTGAATAGTAATAAATAGTAGATATGGCATCTACTTTACCGGTAGTAAGGAAAATACGGGAAAAACGCTATAACTGTAATTTTTATAACCCGAAAAATTATAAAACATATATTTTTGAAATCCTTATAAAATTTTGGTTCTAACGAGTATTCCGGAATATTTTTCTGAGTTTCTAGTTCCGAGGCTCGCTTTTGTAAGCCCTGATTTTTTCGATAATATTAGCAAACCCTAAGAACCGGAAGTTGAAATGAAACCCTAGAGTTAACCTAGTTATACGATTAGTCTAGTGGATCTAGATCCGGCTCCCGTGTTTAAACCTTAGAAAATGAAATTGAAATAATTGTGGATTATGGTTCGTAATAATATAGGAAGCCTAAAATATCAGATTTGAATTTTTCTAGTGTCCTTCGGATCCGATCGGGATCAGTTTCGAAAACGTGCCCCAGAGCACGGATAGCAAAAATATTCGACAACACCAAAGATTCGTAAAAATATAAAGTTTTCAAAAATATCAGTTTTAGAATTTTTCAGCAACTAAAAATAACAATATAGGCTTTTTACGCGTATTTTCTTTACTACCGGTATTTTTATTGTCTAGTCTACTATTCATAGTACTTTTCTACTATTCATTACTATTCACCTATCTCTACTTTTTTTACACTCTATTCTTACACACTACCATACCTATACCTTACAATTTACCTTCCCCATACAACTTTAATCACATCACACTTTACACATTACTTCTTTTTATTACAAAACAACAAAATTAATCAATTTTTCTCTTCCTCAAGGCCATTGCCGTCCACCCTCTCTCTCCTCTTCCTCTCAATTTGTTTTCTTTTCCAATTTATTTTATTACATCTAATTTCCACTCCAAAAATCTATAAATACCCCTTCCTCTTCCATTCTTTCACACAACAAAATTCATACTAAAACTCTCCCAAAATCACTCAACAAAATTCCTCTCCAAATCTCTCTCAAGTTCTCTCTTTTCCTTAGAAAATCCATCCCCACATAATACTACAACCCATTCTTTTCTTCTTCAACCAACACATAAACTTTAGGTAAAACTTCTCTTAATTACTCATCATGTTCATATAACTTAACATGAGTTTAGTGTATGTTTCTTAGACTCATTGAGTTAAAGAAGCAACAATTTATTCATGTTTTGTTCTTGTTCATGTTCTATTCTTTTCTATGTATGATGTTGTTATTGTTATTATTATTTGTTTCTAACCTAACTTATATAAGTATTATGTATATTATGTATATATATTTATTTATAGCATATAAGCTCACTTGTTATTTATTTATTTTCAAGTCTTGCAATTTATTTATCTTACTTGTTTTATGCAATATTAAGCTAGTCTTTCTAGTCTTAGACTTGTCCATATCAAGTCAAAACAATTTATTTCCTTGCTTTCTTTTCTTTGAGGACTGGTCCATTCTTAGTCCCGGATTCCTTGATGAAGCTAAGGTTCCCAATACTTGACTTTACTTTTATGCTCTTATTTATTTTAATTATGTTGTCTTTATATTTTTCATGGTTACATATTCTCATTCATGCATGAATATGTTGTTATTGTCTCAATCATAATAGAAATGAGCTTTCTTAAAATGAGAATAAGAACTCTTTTTAAAATAAATTTTGTCACATAAGAAGTTATTTTCCTTAAAGGTTTGAAATTTATCTTAAGCAAATATTCTTCTAAAGTTAGATAAGCTAGCTCAAGTTTTAGTAATAATATGTGGTTTTCACCAAAGATAATAATAAAGTAAAGTTATTATAAAATCTCTTTTCAAAGAAATAAAATTTCTTTAGACCTAAACAAAGGATTTCTTAAATTCAATTGTTAAAGTTTTCCACCAACACTAAAGTCTAAGATAAGTTTTTCCAAAATTTACTATAAGATGATTTTTTTAAAAGTGGATATAACTATGAAATAGTTAGAAAAACTATATATTTCCAAACCACTAGAAATAAATTTATGAAAATCTTGAAAGATTAAAATTACTTTGAAGATTAATAACTAAGAAATGGAGTTAAAAAAAGGAAGAAATACTCCTTTATAATAATATTTAGGAAATTTTCAAAGTAAAACTAACTCTTTTCAAGTCTTAAGCTTATCTCACTTTCAAGACATGTGTCTTACAAAACCATTGTTGAGACAACACAAATTCATGCATATAGTTTGAGTTTATACATATATATACATAAATTCAAGGGATTTTTCAACCATACAATATATCTATTTTTGTACAAAAGCCCTTGAGTGAAGTAAAGTTTGAAAACTCTAGTTTTGAAATTTGAAAAATTCGTATCAAATCTGTACGCTTCTATTCCGAGACCTAAATGACTCTTTTGATGAAAATAACCTTAGAAATCGATAGATCTTTTCGAGTAGATAGAAATCGGTATATAATATGCGGAATTCCGAGTTAAAATGAGCAAGTTATGGCCGTTTTAAATTGGAATTTCCATTCATACGATTTTTTTTACGAATTCTCTAAGATAGAAGTATAGAATAGATCTTGGATGAAATACTCATGTTGGGTATTTTTTTTGTTTAGGTGTCAAGGATCACGATCTTGTCTTCCCCGGGGATTACTTCGACTCCTAGATCGCTATGGACGAGTGAGTTCCTTTACGCTTATGTATTCGCGCATGTGTTTGTAGAATAGAGCACTAGATATAAGAAAAGATAAAATTGATATGCATGTGGGATATTATGGGAATTATGTATGTGATTCATTGTGTGCGATCAATGAACGATAAGTATATCGGAACCCAATTTGTGATTGATATAAATGTTTCCGTGTATTAGTTTATGTGTGCAAATATTGTTTGATCGCTTTAAATGATTTAATGCCAATGAAATCCCCATATAATAAAATTGCTCATGCATATCATTTCGAATTTTGCTACAACTCCTCAGCGTGGACCGGAAGGGTAAGCTGCCTAGCTACATCTTGAGGGTTTAGGAGTTACGGGGAATACGGCCTCAAGGTGTAGCCGAGCCGCGATCGATCGCTTTGGGCATGGAAGGCCCGGGGACTAGAGTACGGTTCGTTGGAACCCCAAGACGCGTGCAACTTGAGGGAGTTGTTCGCGACCCAGTTTCAAGCATTCCCTAACCACCGATGGAGGGGTAAATCCATCAAACATACGAAACCGGATAGTGTATGTAAATTTTGATATATGATTGTTGCATCATATGCGAGATTAATAAACTTGTTTGATTGTTGTTATGAGTACTATTGCATAAGGAATATCTCATAAGCTAGTCATGCTTATACTCCTATAGACTTTTGATATTGCAGGATTTTCTTTTGCACCGAGACCAACCTTGAATTTCCGGGTAGAATCTTATTTTGAGAAGCTTTTGGAGGAACTCTGTTTTGAAGTTATAGAATAGATTTCTTCTAAATCTCCTAGCTTTAGTTTGTTACAATTAGAACCATGTTATTAAGAATTATCGGGGGAATCCCCTTAGAAGCTGTAAGACTTTTATTTCAATGATTATATATATATATATATATTAAGTGTTATTTTGTATGTTCCGATGCCAATCTTTTAAATGCATCACTTCACCGTCTCCCTTTGTTGTGAATGTACGCCTTGTACGATATGGAAGCTTTCGAGTGACTGAGGTAGTCATTCTTAAGTTTTAATATTGTGTACGGCGAGCTGTCACGTTTAGGGTACCCGCTGGGGCGTGACAGCTTTTCCATAATAGAGCTCGGGAAAGCCCGGAATAAAAAATTTTTTGAAATCAAAACTTTGTATGGTTTGAAATATATTATAAAACAATAATCCACATCAAATTATTCCATAGAGGTTCTTTTATATAGAAATCGGACAAAAGCCGGACCTAAGGTTCCTAAGTTGCTAGTACTAATCCTATTTAGGGTTTTGATTTCCAATTTACGGAGTTTACTCAGTTACTAAGAAAACCAGTGTAAATAATATACTCATATGATACTTGTAATATATAAATATATATATAGTCTAAATGTCTATCATTTTTAATTTATCAACTTAGTTTATCTACCCAGGTTCTACCCAACCTCACATTTGGTAGGTTACTCCTATCTCTGACAAAACTACAGCTCTGATACCACTCCTGTCACGACTCCAAATAGAGCCTAGTAGGATTTATCTAAAGCTATCACATCACGTGTACACCCGTAACTGAGAGCCGTCTTGTATGCTAGAGTGTACAAGACTCTAATGTTTATCATATAAATGATATAATATATTATAGGATTTCAACTACGGAATCCGATTTTCCAATTTCTACCAAGATCGTAGAGAATCGATATCCCCTACCAAATAGTGAAAATGGGTTCCAAACTACAACTTACAAATTTCAACAATATAAAATTTATGTAGTTTACATTCTAAGTTTAACATATCCTATATCTCTACCTTCAATAGAGTTCGTTGGAGAAGCTCTCTTCATACATTCCTAGCCCAATCCCAGCTAGTAATAATCCTACATAGAAACTGTTGGGGGGTGAGTGAACCACGGGCTCAGTAAGATAACCTGACCAAACCACACATCAACCAATAACAAACAAGTATATTTATCAATCATATATAATGTAATTGTAAACCCGGTTTTTCAAGTAGCTAAGATACCCTAGAACCGGAAACCAAAACCCTAAACCGGTATAGCTCAAGTCTAGAGTGAGAACTAGAAACCCTAATTCCAACTTTTCCTCGGTTTCCAGTTAATAAACTTTTCTAAGAAAATTTAATTTTGATTATAGTTCTTCAATATATTCAAACTAAGAAAATATATTATTTTAAGAAAATTTCAATTCGGGTCATCCCGAGACCCATTATAGAAAAACGTGCCCCGAATTAGAATTTCAAAAATATTTAGAGTACTCATTTGAACCGAAATAAAATAAGGATTTCAAAAATATTTTTTCACAAATTTTCGGTTTATGAAAAATACAGTTATAGCCTTTTTATTCGTATTTCATTACTACCGGAAATTAAATTGTCTTGTCAACTATTCATTACTATTATAAAGTACCACCTACACTACCTATTAGCCACCCTACAAGTCTAACTTGCCATCAATCAATCCTCCTTTCTTCCATAACTTTTGTCCCTTCACTTCACTTCAACTAATGACAATTGATGCAAATCATCAAAGCTAAATCATTGAAACAAGATGGAACAAATCAAGCTTTCCCCCCTTTTTCCACTTCAAACCGGCGCCATTGGCCCCTCCCATGCTCCTTTTTAATTTTTTTTCTTTTTCATTTAACCTAATTACACTTCCTATATAGCTATCTTTCTCTCTCTCTCCTCATTCTTCACTTTCCAAATTTTCTAAAGTGCAAAAGCTCTCCTTCCTCTCTTTCCCCTTGGCCGAAACTTGGAGCCCCCACACACACTCACAACTTCCATTTTTCTCTTTATCTTCCATCCACTTCAAGTAAGTAAAGATCCACTACTTCCACTCATGAAACTTGTTATGGCTAAGTGATTTTTGTTATCTCAACTCCATGTTCCCATGATCTTGTAGTAGGAACAATGAGATATCAAAACAAAAATCCCGAACCATTACAAAGTAGATCTATCTCTTAAAGAAGTTCCATACCAAAAGCTTTACTTTATCCATCAAAAAGTCTTTTAAACAAAGGATCTTTTATAAAAATATGGTTTTTATGTTTTTAAACTCATTTAAGCTTTTGATAAAGAATCCATCATCTTATTACTCATGATCATATAGGCATTAAAGGTTTCATTATTATTTTGTACTTATGTGCATAAATAGTCTTTAACACTTTTGTCTTTAGTAAATGACTTTCTAGTATATAGATCTATAAATAGATGGGTCCATGAAGTCAAAAAGAAAAGTACTTTACAAGAAAAAGACTTTTGAAAATTCGGATGACTTTGAAAACCAAGGTCAAAAACACTTTTAACAACTTCTAAACATGTATTTCATAAGAGAAATGAAGCCTATGGGTAATAGATAATGTTTAGTAGTATTTTTCATGAGTCTAAAGGAGTTTTTACTAAAGAAAATGTTGAAACAAGAAATGAAGTCCATAGGAGTTTTGAGTTAAAAGTTATGAAAACCAAATTCGTAATAATGGATGTAGGGTTAGAAACACTATTTTTCCAACTTCAAAAATGATATTTTCTTAAATAAATGAAGTCCTTAGGATATAGGTATAATAGATACTTAAAGTTTCAAGTATAAAATATATTTTTCCTAAATGAATCAACTTGAAAATGAACTTTTGTAAATTCGGATTTTTGGAAACCCCATAGTAAAAGACCCACTTAAAAGTTTATAAATGTGAATTTTATTAAAGAAATAAGGCCTTAGGATATAACTAATATAAGGGTCAAAATTTCTTTAAATAAAGTAGAGTTCTTCTAAAGGAAATCCATGTAAAATGTAGATGTGGTCAAAGTAGTAAACTCACTTACTAAATATTGAGAGGAAATGGTTTCTAAGGAAAGTTTGTTTTCTAAAATCGTTAAATCTAAAAGTTATAGAACATAGACTCCTTAAGGTTCACATCATGACATTCATGATAGGGAAAATCATTTCCATTGCATTTAGCATCATATTATACTTAGGAATCTCAAATGCATTCATGAAAACCGCATTTTTGGAATTGACAAACCCGCTGTACAGATCTGATCCCTCAATTCCGAGGCTTAGATATTTTCAAAACTTGATTTAAACTTCATATATTTAGAAAGCTCTTCCGAAGTAGATAGAAATCGGTATAAAATTTGCGAAATTCCGACTTAAAACGACCAAGTTATGGCCATTTTAAAACGGAACTTCGGAAATGACGCGAATTCCGATTTCACTAAGTTTCCTTAGAGTTTTAGTGTCCTAAGTTGATAGAATACTTATTAGGGTAATTTCTTATATGAATAGGTGACCTGTGGACGGTGACGAGTTACCTCGGACTATTACTACTAGAAGCCGGAGTACGATGGCGGAGTGAGTTTTTCTTCCCAATTCATTTATTGTATGTGTTATAAAGTAGTGCACTAGAATGTAGGTCAATTGAACGGAATATGAATGATGGGGATTATTGGGAAATTATATGATTGTTGATGATGTGAGAAACAAATTAAGAATATCGAAACGGGTGATAAACTTTGATTGTATAGTTAGCTATGATGGATTGTTTGATAAATTGATTGATCGCCTAAGTAATTGGCTTAATCAACTACTTGAGTAAATGATAAATTGACATGTGCATATCACAAGGGGATGGAGCATGAGCATTTGTAGGTTAGTCGTGAACCATAAACGACATCGA
This sequence comes from Combretum micranthum, assembly GCA_024138025.1. NCBI lineage: Eukaryota > Viridiplantae > Streptophyta > Magnoliopsida > Myrtales > Combretaceae > Combretum > Combretum micranthum. The sequence goes on along the minus strand of JAMXBD010000727.1, from coordinate 76,602 downwards.
ATAATCGTAGGTTAGTGGTGAACCATAAAGACATCGAATAATCGTAGGTTAGTCGTGAACCATAAACGACATCAAATAATCATAGGTTAGTCGTGAACCATAAACGACATCGAATAATCGTAGGTTAGCCGTGATCCATAAACGGGATATTGTTAGTACCGCAGGATTCGTTAATCTGCTAAACCGGGATGAGGCCGCAATTCCATCCACATATGATTTCCGGTTGGTCATATGTATGTTGAACTCATGTGTTTGATGCATACACTTGCTTGATTAATAACTTGATTGAATTGTTGTGACATAAATGTTTTTGTGGGAGATTACACTCACTAAGCTAGTTAGCTTACGTCCCTAAGTCCGTTCCTTTTGCAGCTTAACATTTATGGCTTAGGCGAAGAGACCGGCTGAACAGGTACCGAAGCTAGGAGTTTTCCCTAGAAGTTGTAATTTCTGTATTAGACTTCCATAGAAAACTTTTAAGACTTAGATGACTGTAATGGACCGTTAAATATTCTTTTGCGGGGGAATGCCCCTTAGAGTTTTGTAATATTTATTTAGGTTTCATGAATTATATCCTATTGCCTATGCATGCCAAATTAAGCTTTTATCTCCATTCGGACTTGTACTCTATTGTGTAAAGGTACGCCTCACATCTATATGAAACTCTCGAAAGACTAAGGTGGTAATTCGGGAATCTTATATGGCTTGTGGCGGACTGTTACGTTTAGGGTACCCTATGGGGCATGACAGTAACAATCAATCATATGCACATTCCAAGTTTGGATGATCTAGAATCCAAACCAGGATGAAGATTTACGCCCTCTTCATCGAGGTTGAAGGAACTCGATACTATGGCTCACCTACCCAGGAGAAACTAAGCATACAGGAATGCCACGATCCTCATTGTAACTATCTCTTTACACTTTAGGCACTCAATTCTTGTTTTAAGCCTTAGAAACTCCACTGAGTGTTAGTCATTTCACAGTGATACCATGTGCGGCGTCCTTCATTTCCAAGTAGTTCCCATGGAACCGACGGAACAAAGGTAAGCTTGCGTAGAACTAATAGCCTCTTGCCTAGAAAAACCAAGCATCACCAGAGAACCGAAATACTAACACGTAATAGGCTGCCATATCTCCAAATGCAGTTTATGCAAATCATGCAATGCATGTCCGTTTCATTTATAGTACCAATAGTTGTTAATCCAGTTTAAGGCGATCATACGATTTACAGACAATCATCAACATATTTCAGACAATACTTACCATACAAAATGATTATCACTTATATTACGATAATTTGGCATTCCATCATACACCATGCATCATGCATTATTCCCAATCCTGCATGCATATCAACTGAATATATATATTATTACAAGTGCAACTATACTACAAGCACAAACAATGTGATAAAGTCAAGTAACTCACCTGTGGTCCTTGCTAAATTGTTGTATAAGCTACCAGAAGTTTGAGAATTGATCTATTTTCCTATGAAAGGAAATAACAGAGATTTATTATTGGATTATTTCTGTAAGAGAAGTCTTCCTATTGTCACGCCCTGAAGGGTACCTTAAACGTGGCAGTCCGCCACATACGGTATTAAAACTTAAGAAAAACTTCCTAAAGTCATGCAAAAGTTTTCAACACCATATGTAAGGCGTCTATCACAACAATAGGAGACACTGGTGGGATGCATAGTTTGAGATAATATATACAACATACAAAAATCTAAATAATCATCCAATTTATCATTAATAGAATATAATCTTTACATCATCTTAGGGGTTTTTCCCTTATAATTCTCCAAACGATCATACTAACAACTTAATCTTCCCACAACCAAATAATACTAACACCAAAAGATATTAAAGGATAATTAACCTATGATCTTCAAAAGATTTCCATAAGCTTTACTAGGACATCATCCCACTTAAGTATATGAAGTCATCGGGCATAAAAGATATTATGCTGTTGCAATAAAGGTCTATCGGAGTATAAGCATAACTAGCTTAGTGAGAATGTTCCTAAATCAATGTACTTGTATAAATAATTTCAAACAAGTTATTAACAAGCATATGAATGCATCAAACACGTGATCAAGCAATACATATGATCTACCGGAAATCATATGTTTGAATGGATTTACCCCTCCATTCCGGGTTAGGTGTTCCAGGCTTTTTAAAACCCAACTTAAAATCCAATTCATGTAGTTTATTTCAGGCTTCTGCTAGTAATCTCAAATAGTTCTTTCAGGCTCCTATCGCCCATCTCAAAATAGTTCTTTCAGGCACCTATCGCCCATCTTGTAGATTTCTAGCTACTGCACACCCGGTTACTAAACTCTTGTCCCATCGAGATTAGCATCTCATGCAATGAAATTAACTACATGATATGCATAAATCAATTAATACAATTCATAGTATACGTTTAAAGTGATTTAAAGGTGATCACAGAATTTTGCATACACTCCAATAGAATAATAGCAAAACATAAGTTAATTAACAACAATTCATGCCTTGGTATGCTTAACATTCTTTCAACCAATATTATCATACATAATTCATTTCATCTTTTCCTACTTCTAGTGCTTCTAGCTACAAGCACAACCAAGTACGTAAAAGGTAGGAAATAAACTCACTTGGCTATGAGGACCTATCTTTCTTATGGATGAGTCGATCGGTAAATCCACTAATCAAAATAATCCTCCGGTATGAATACTCCTCCTCGGGTTCACCTAATCAAGAAGAATACCTATAAGAGCATTTCTTGTTGATTCTATGGTACTTATCAAACACTATGTCATAAAATCGTTAAAATTCGTGTAGAAGATAATTCCAACTTAAAATGGCCCTAACTTGGTCATTTTAACTTGGAATTGCGCTTATAATATATCGTTTTCTACCTATTCGAAAAGATCTATCCATTTCTAAGGTTATTTTTATCATAAAAAGCCATTTGGGTTGGAAAATACTATGGTACAGTATAGTTACGAATTTATAGTTTAAAATATGATTTTCTTAAACTTTACTTCACTCAAAAATTCTTAAGAAAAATACATGGATATATATATAGTTGAAAAATCCTCTAAACATATATTTATACTCATATATATGCATGATTTTGATAGTGTTGTCTTAATATTGATATTTCATAAACAATTTGTTTTTAAGGATTTAAAAGACAAGACTTTTGAAAATTTCTCCTTTTTGAATTGTTAGGAGGAAAACAAAATAATTTAAGTTGTTATGAGCAAATGTTTTTCTATTTCCATTTTCTTACTTTTCAAAAGTAAATTTTATTTCATAAATTTGGTTCTTTAAGTTATCTACTAACTTTATTTCTAGTGATTAAAAATAAGCTTTTCAAAATATTCCTTAAGTTGCAAATATTTGAAGTTGTGTATGTTTTCCTTTTATTTTTATATCATTTCTCTTCTTGATATACCTTTAAAACTTTAGTTTCTTGACAAATTTTATTTTTTAAGTTGGTCTCTAAAATAGTGAGTTGATTTTATCTTGGTTTGAAAAACTTGTTTTATTCTTAATATTTATTAGGATAATTCCCTTAGACAAGGTTATAAGAAAATCTTTCTTAATAAAGAATTGTTAACATTAGAACTTAGCAAAATTTCATTCAAATTTTGAAAAGAGAATAACAATTATAAAATTGAAGTTTTGAAGACGTTTTCATAGTATGTGATTTCAAAGTTTATAATGAATCTATTTAAGTCTTATAAAAAATAAGGTTGAGTTAAAATTCTTTATTGCTAAAAATTCTTCCTTTGTTTAGTTTGGTTTATAAAAGAAAGGAATTCCCTTTATTATTTTGAAGAAATCTATATTATTACTTCTTCTATAAATTATTATTAGCTTATCCTTTGGAAAAACAAAACTTAGATCTTTTGAGAAAATTCCTTTTATTAAGAAATCTAGTTTACTTTTGAAAGAACCGATTTTTATCTTGTTTTATCTTTATTTAAGACAACAACATTCTTAATCATGCATGAATATGATTATGTAGCAATGTAAAAGTAAGTATATAACATAATAAGATAGAAAGAAAGAAATACTTGTAAGTAAATAAACATAAATAAAAAATCAAGCATTGGGAACCTTAGCTTCATCAAGATATCCCGATCATGTATTGGGAGCCTTAGCTTCATCAAGGCAACCCGAGACTAAGAATGGACTAGCCCCAAAAGAAAAGAAAATTGTTTTGACTTGATATGGACAAGTCTAAGACTAGAAAGACTAGTCTTAATAAATTGCATAAAACAAGTAAATAAATAAATTGCAAAACTTGGAAGTAAATAAATAACAAATGAGCTTATATGCTCTAAATAAATATATATACATAGTATATATAATATTATATAAGTTAGATTAGAAACAAGTAACAACATAATACAAAGAAAATAATGGAAACATGAACAAAAACAAAACATGAATAAATTGTTGCTTCTTTAACTCTCATGAGTCTAAGAAACATATACTAAAATCATGTTAAGTTGTATGAACATGATAAAGAATATATGTAGAATTTTTACCTAAGGGTTAATGGAAGGTTTTGAAAGAGATGAATGGGTTTTGTGTTTGATATTTTTCTTGAAGAGTAGAAATGGGTAGAGAGTATTTTGTGAGAGATTTGTTGGAGAGAGATTTTGAGAGAGTATTTTGGTAGAGTTTTGTTATATAAAATGAGTGTGTGAAAGAATGAAGGAGGAAGGGAGCATATATAGAATTTTTGGAGTGAATTTTAGATGTAATAAAATAAATTGAAAAAGAAAAATAATGTGTAGAAAAGAGAGAGGGGCCGGCGGTAATGGGAGGAGGAAGAGGGAGTGATTTGATTAATTTTTGTTTTTTTGTAATGAAAAGAAATAAAGTGTAAAGTTTAACGTGAATAAAGTTGTATTGGTAATGTAAAAAGTAAGAAAATAGGTATGTAGGTAGTAAGAAATAGGTGTAAGAAAAAGTAAAGATACTGAAATAGTAATGAATAGTAGGAATAGTACTATGAATAGTAGACTAGACATATAAAATACCGGTAGTAATAAAAATATGCGTAAACGAGCTATATCTGTTATTTTTAGTTACCGAAAAATTCTAAAACTGATATTCTTGAAATCCTTGTTTAATTACGAGTCTTTTGGTGTTATCGGAATATTTTTAATATTCCAAGCTCAAGGACACGCTTTTCGAGAACTAATCTCGTTCGAGTCCGAAGGACACTCGAAATTCATGAATCTGATATTTTTATGTTAACCTATATTATTACGAACTATTTTAAGACGCTAACCTAATTTCGTTTTCTAGGATTTGAGGATGCGGGATTGCTGGAGTTGAAATTGCTTGATTGTCTTGGTCTTTGTTGACTTTCAAACTCTGGTTTGACTAAGGTTAGGGTTTAATCCATCTTTGCCATAGAAATTGAGGGGTTTAACTCAGGGATCGGATAGGCGGATCCTTTCATGTTCGGATTTTCGAATCGATTGATTATTGAACTTTCTATTTTTGTTTTTGAAAATTCTCTTATGAAATTCCGTGATCGAAATTGTTTAACGTTCGGTTTCAACTTGGGTTAGGCTTTAGGGTTTTCAATTTGATATTCCAAAACCATAATCGAAAAATTTGGGGGCTTGCAGCTATAATTTAATGGCATTGATCTCTATCGCCGGATATTAGACTAAGTCCGTCATATTAATTACTGTATCGTTAAATAATTTAATTGAATCCTCATAGGTGCCTAATTATTCCGTAACGATATTTGATACAATTTTTATTAAGGTTTTAATTTCTATAGTAAAGAATATTTATCAGTTATTTCTTTTTATTTTGTTTCTCTCGGTTTTAATTGCTATCTATATTTTTATTAAAGGGGTTTGTCTTTTCTTAAGTTCTACTACTTTTAGTAGAAGATTTTTATTTATTAATTATTTGCTTATCAACTTTATCTATCACCCAAATTGGTATTTTTATTTATTTAAGGGTATATTCTAGTATCTATACCTTTCAAAAGTTATAAAATCGTATGTCTATGGAGTTTAGATATATCAAATTTTTATTATACTTAAATTATATTTTTATTGCAAAACAACTAAGTTTAATTGTAAGCCCCGGAAAATTTCAGTAAATAGTCCAGGAGATGAACTTGGAAAATAAAACCCTAAAAGCCACTCCGAGTTAAAACCGAACTTCGACGAGTCCCAAATTCCGAATGAATCCAGAAATTCTGGGTTGTGAGAAGAATAAGAAACCTCATAAACAAATAGCAACCCAATATACTTCCATTCTAAAACCCTATGTATGACAAATTTTCTAATTAGCTATAACTTACAAATTCGGGTAAAATGGAGCCCTAAAGCAAATGGCTAAGAAGTAGATAGTGATTAACCCTCGGGAATAAAACCCAATCCAAAGAATTCCGAGAACGTTGTGAGATACTAAGTTCTTATGAAATCGCCCTTAAAATAAATCTAGCCAATCAAATAAGTCATGTAAAATATTAGTTTTTATTTTGGCAATGGGGCGAACCGGAAGGTCAACTCGGAAACCTAAGCCCTTGAATCTCCCGAGAAACTCCATACCTAGACCCGGCAATCGCGTATTCCTAAACCCAGGAGTGGAATAAGAGGAAAAAGGTGTAATCAGTTCGTAATAAGTCTAGGATACTTTGTAAAGATGAGATCAATGAAATTCCGACCTATTCCAATCAGATCAGATGCCAGTTTCGAAAAACGCGCTCTGGGATTCGAAATGTTAAGAATATGTTTTAATGCCGTTAGACTTATATTTCTAAAGGACCTCTAAGTTATTAGTTTTACAAATTTTCACATAGCTAGAATTATCTAATTTTACAAATCTGTTCGTATTTCGTTACTACCGATAATTAGTGAGTTTTCTAGTACGATTTAATATTTTAGTCACCTAAATTGTTGTTGTTATTATTATTATTATTCCTATAAGGTATACCCTAGTTCTCCTAGTGATCGGATAGTAATCGGACGAACTTTGGAAACCAGAGAACGAAACCCTATATCTGTCCGATTCCAGCTTAGTGATAGGAGCCTAGAAATCCTAGATCCGGCTTTCCTTCGATTTCATAATAAAAGAAATTTTATAAAGTAAATGAATTTGAATTACTGTTCTAAAGTACATTTTAAACCTTTGAAAGTTTTAAATCCGAGAATTTTTCAATTCCGGGCCTTCCCGAGCTCAATTACTGAAAAGCGTGCCCCGAACCACGGATTCAAAAAAATGTTCCAGAATATTCATTAGAACCGTAATTTTATAAGGATCCAGAAATATCAATTTTACAATTTTCCGAGCTATAAAAATTACAGTTATAGCTTTTCTCTTGATTTTGTTACAACCGGTAAAGTAAATGTCTTGTCTACTATTCACAAGTACAACCTACACTACACACTACCCATACCCTATTCTTACAACTACTTACTACATTTTCTTTTCCAAGAAAATTTGTCTCTTAAATAAATTATCAAATTTAATACTTTTATTACATGAATTTCAAATCTTCAAACAAATTCAACATCTCCTCTCTCTCCTACCCCCTTGGCCGGCGCCCCTCTCCCCCATTTCCCCCTCATTTTTGTTTTATTTTACTTATTTTATTCAATCAAAACCTAACCCACATAATATATAAGCTTATTGTCACGCCCCAGTGGGTACCCTAAACGTGACAGCCCGCTGTACGCAATATTAAAACTCAAGAATGACTACCTCAGTTACTCGAAAGCTTCCATATTGATACAAGGCGTACATTCACAACAAAGGGAGACCGGTGGAGTAATGCATTTTAAGACATTGGCAGCGGAACATGCAAAATAACACTTAATATATTTCATTGAAATAAAAGTCTTACAACTTCTAAGGGGCATTCCCCCGATAATTCATAAAAACATGGTTCTAAATATACATAACTAAAGCTAGAAGATTTAGAAGAAATCTACTCTATAACTTCAAAATAGATTGCCTCCAAAAGCTTCTCAAAAATAAGGATTCTACCCGGGAAATCAAGGTGGTCACGGGTGCAAAAGATAATCCTGCAATATCAAAAGTCTATAGGAGTATAAGCATGACTAGCTTAGTGAGATATTCCTTACGTAATAGTACTCATAACATCAATCAAACAAGTTTATTAAACAAGCATATGAATGCAATAATCATATGATCAAACATTACATACGACTATCCAGTTTCATATGTTTGATGGATTTACCCCTCCATCGATGGTTAGGGAATGCTTTGAACTGGGCCCCGAACAACCTCCTCAAAGTTTGCACGCATCTTGGGGTCCCAACGAACCGTACTACGAGTCCCCGGGCCTTCCATGCCCAAAGCGATCGATCTGGCTCGGCTACATCTTGAGGCCATATTCCCCGAACGTCCTAACCCTCAAGATGTAGCTAGGCAGCTTACCTTTCCGGTCCCACGCTGAGGAGTAGTAGCAAAACTTCGAAATGATATTCTAAGTGATATGCATGAGCAATTTATTATATGAGGATTTCAATATGACATTAAATCATTTAAAGCGATCAAACAATATTTGCACACATAATAATACATGCATGGAAACATTTATATCAATCACAAATTGGGTTCTGATATACTTATCGTTCATTGATCGCACACAACGAATCACATACGTAATTCCCATAATATCCCACATGCATATCAATTTTTATCTTTTTCCTAACATCTAGTGCTCTATTCTACAAGCACATGCGCGAATACATAAGCGTAAAGGAATCACTCGTCCATAGCGCTCTAGGAGTTGAAGTAATCCTCGGGGAAGACAAGATCGTGATCCTCGACACCTAAACAAAAGAAATACCCAACATGAGTATTTCATCAAAGATCTATTCAAGTTCTATACTTCTATCTTTAAAGAATTCGTAAAATCGTATGGAATGGAAATCCCAATTTAAAATGGCTATAACTTGCTCATTTTAACTAGGAATTTCGTATATTATATACCGATTTCTACCTATTCGAAAAGATCTATCTATTTCTAAGGTTATTTTCATCAAAAGAAGTTATTTAGGTCTTGGAATAGTAGCATACAGATTTGATATGAATTTTTCCAAACTTCAAAACTAGAGTTTTCAAACTTTACTTCACTCAAGGGCTTTTGTTAAAAAATATAGATATATAGTATGGTTGAAAAATCCCTTGAATACTCATATGTACTCAAACCATAAGCATGAATTTAGTGGTATTGTCTCAACAATGTTCTTGTAATACAATATGTTTTGAAAGTGAGATAAGCTTAATTTTTGTAAAGAAATTAGTTTTGTTATGAAAATTTCTTATTTTACTAAAGGTGAGCATCTCTTTCTTTTAACTCCATTTCTTGAATAAAAGTAGTTTTAATTTTTTTCAAATTTCTACTACTTTATTTCTAATGTTTTGGAAAACATAATCTTTCTAAATACCTCATGGTTATCTCCACTTTTAAAAGAAATCATCTTATAAGTAAATTTTGAAAAACTTATCTTAGACTTTAGTGTTGGTGGAAAACTTTGGCAATTGAATTTAAGAAATCCTTTGTTTAGGTCTAAAGAAACTTTCTTATTTCTTTGAAAAGAGATTTATAATAACTTTACTTTATGTATTTTTGGTGAAAACCATATATTATTACTAAAACTTGAGCTAGCTTATCTAACTTTAGAAGAATATTTGTTTAAGATAAATTTCAAACCTTTAAGGAAAATAACTTCTTATGTGACAAAATTTATATTTAAAAAGAGTTCTTATTCTTATTTTAAGAAAACTCATTTCTATTATGATTGAGAATAACAACATATTCATGTATGAATGAGAATATGTAACCATGAAAAATATAAAAACAACATAATTAAATAAATAAGAGCATAAAAGTAAAGTCAAGTATTGGGAACCTTAGCTTTATCAAGGAATCCCGGGACTAAGAATGGACTAGTCCTCAAAAGAAAAGAAAAGCAAAAAATAAAATTGTTTTGACTTGATATGGACAAGTCTAAGACTAGAAAGACTAGTCTTAATATTGCAAAAACAAGTAAATAAATAAACTGCAAGACTTGAAAATAAATAAATAACAAGTGAGCTTATATGCTCTAAATAAATATATAATAATAATATACATAATCTTATATAAGTTAGGTTAGAAACAAATAATATACAATAACAATAACAAATCATACATAAAGAAAAGAATAGAACATGAACAAAACAAAACATGAATAAATTGTTGCTTCTTTAACTCAATGAGTCTAAGAAATATACACTAAACATGTTAAGTTATATGAACATGATGAGTAATTAAGAGAAGTTTTATCTAAAGTTATGTGTTGGTTGAAGAAGAAAAGAATGGGTTGTAGTATTTGTGGGAATGGATTTTCTAAGGAAAAGAGAGAACTTGAGAGAGATGTTGGGAGAGGGATTTTGTGAGTGATTTTGGGAGAGTTTTAGTATGAATTTTTGTTGTGTGAAAGAATGAAGAGGAAGGGGTATTTATAGATTTTTGGAGTGGAAATTTGTGATTAAATTAATTGGAATTGAAACAAAAATGAGGGCATAGAGAACATGGGGGGGCGCTGGTTTTGAGTATTATAGGGGGAAAATAATTATTTTTGTTTGTTTGTATTAAAAGAAGTAATATGTAAGGTATGATGTGATTAAAGTTGTATGGGGAAGGTAAATTGTAAGATATAGTTATGGTAGAGTGTAAGAATAGAGTGTAAGAAAAAGTAGAGATAGGTGAATAGTAATGAATAGTAGAAAAGTACTATGAATAGTAGACTAGACAATTAAAATACTGATAGTAAAGAAAATACGCGTAAAAGGCCTATATCTGTGATTTTTAGATACCGAAAAATTCTAAAACTGATATTTTTGAAAACCTTATATTTTTACGAATCTATTGGTGTTGTTGGAATATTTTTGCTATCCGGTGCTCCAAGGCACGGTTTTTGAAAACTGATCCCGATCGGATCCGATGGACACTAGAAAAATTCGAATCTGATATTTTTAGGCTTCCCTATATTATTACGAACCATATTCCACAATTATCTCAATTTCTTTTTCTAGGGTTTAAGAACACGGGAGTGCCGGATCTAGATTCACTAGACTAATCATATAACTAGGTTAAGTTTAGGGTTTCGTTTCAACTTCCGGTTCTTAGGGTTTGCTAATATTATCGAAAAATCTAGGGGCTTACACTTATGTTCTCTCTCTCCTCTCATTTTTTCACTCTTCCAAAAACATTACAAGGTTGAAATCTTCTTTTTTCCTAGCTCATGCCGTGACCCACACCATGTACACACACTCACAACCTATTTTTCTCTTCTTTTCATCTAAATCTCCATTAAAGTGTTGATTTCAAGCTTCGTTCCTTCCAAATCTTGTAATGGCAAGATCATCTTGTGTGTTTTCCACCTTTAATCCCAATAAGCATATGCTAGGGACATGAAAAAACTTGTACAAGAATATCAAGCCACAAGAAGTGGATCTAGAGTTTAGAGGGGTTTTTGTTGAAGATACCATTTGTTCATGCATGTAAAGTAGGAGTCTTGCATAGATCATTATGTTCATGCCATGAAACTCATGATTCATGCATTATATTTGATAGATCTAGTGTATAAACATTCATATCTTCATCTACAACTATGTTCATGTGAATATCTTGAGCTTTCATGCACTAAAGACTAAAGGCTTAGTCTTGCATGTATATAGATGTGTTAGATAGTAGATCTTCATGTATAGGAAGTAGGAAACTTGAAAAAAGAAAGATTTTTACTAGGAATGTTTTATGGAAATTCGGGTGATTTTTGAAACCCATTTCAGAAACCCTTGAAACCACTTTAAAACTCATATTTTGCATAAGAAATGAAGGGTATGTGTAATAAGTATATTGAAGGAATGATTTTCACAAGCTTAGATGAGTTTAGGCATGATAAAAATGTAAAAACAAGGAGCAAAGTTAGAATGAAGAAATTGAATTATTGGTGTGTAGTCAATTCGTAACTATTGGGTGATGCCCATATAAAACTTAGTATCTAAGCTTAGATGGCATGCTTTATGAGCTAAATGAAGTCCTATATAATAGACATATTGGAGCCTCAATTTTTGATGTATTAAACAAGTTTTCTCATAAGGAAATTGCAAGAAAATGAAAATCTCAAAATTCGGATTTTTCTAAGTAGCCATTCAAACAAATTTATTCAATGAAAAATGTGGATTTGTATGCATGAATGAAGGCCATGATTAGTATGGAAGTGGGAACTCATTTTTATTTATATAACAAGTAAATTTCAAGAACAAATCATAAAAAACCCTAGGAAATGTAAACTTGGAGGAATGGCTTCTTATAATTAATCATCATGGAATTTCTTGTAATTAGGAGTTCATGTGAGTTCATCATCAAAGATCATCAAAACCATGCATAAATTGAGCTTATTACATGGTATTCATATTAGGAACCCATTCATATATCATCTATGCATGAATCACTAACTAGGAAAATTTTTATCAAAAGCGAAACAATTTTTCGAAATTGGGCAAGTGACAGAGCAACTGATCCCACTGTTCCGTGGCCTTGCTATTTTCAAAACATGAAAATAATACTAGAACTAGATAGATCTTTCGAAGTAGATAGAAATCGATATAAATTTGCGAAATTCCGAGTTAAAATGACCGAGTTATGGCCGTTTTAAGTCGGAACTTCTGCAAATAGGGAGAATTCCGATTTTGTGTAGTATAGATAAATAGTTTGAAGTAGTTTAGTGATGAGATTCTTATTAGGCTATTCTTATTTGGTAGGTGAACCCAAACACGACGATACCGTATCACTCGACTACCATTGCTAAGAGACCGGCGTACCATGGCCAAGTGAGTTCCTCTTCCGAATTCAATTATTGCTTGTGATTGTAATGATAGTCACACTAGTTGCTAGGTAAAGATAAAAAGGATGATTATGTATGAAGGGGTTATATGGGAATTATATATTTGTCTGTTGTTGATGTGTGAAATGAAACTTAAGAAATATCGAAACCGGGTGTTAAGCTATTGATTGATTAGCTAGTGTTTTATATTGAATGTCTGCGAATAATTGTTGGCCACCTAAAAGAATTGAATTAATGTATATTTGACTCAATTGTAATTGGATTCATTCATATCACGATGGGGATGGAGCGTTAGCATTGGTTGGTTTTTCGTGATCCATAAAACGAATACTTGTTGGTTAATCGTGATCCATAAAACGAATACTTGTTGGTTAATCGTGATCCATAAAACGAATACTTGTTGGTTAATCGTGATCCATAAAACGAATACTCGTTGGTTAATCATGATCCATAAAACGAATACTTGTTGGTTAATCGTGATCCATAAAAAGAATTAATGTTCAGTTGACCGTGAGCTTAAACGGCGTCGTACCGCAGGATTCGTTAATCTGCTAACCCGGGATGGAGGGCGCAAGTCCATCCACATATGATTTCCGGCTAGTTATATGTTTGCTGAACTCATTCGTTGTTGCATTTCACTTGGTTGATTAATTACTTGTTTGAATGTGTTGTATTAATTGTGATTCGGAAGTTTTCACTCACTAAGCTAGTGTAGCTTATACCCCAATAGTTTCCTGTTGCAGTATGAATACCTTTGGCTATCTCCGAGGACCCGTGGACACCAGGTACAACTCTTAGATACTAAGGAGCTTTGATGTGGTCGGGGGCCTAAAAATTAGGAATCGACTCTAATCCTGTTTCCCGAACCGGTTTTTAAAGGTTAATGCAAGAGAATGTGTAGATTTGAGAATTGGTAACTGATGTTATCAGGGGTATGCCCCTTAGATCATGTAATAAAATAATACTCTGTAAGACGGTTATGATTTGCATTCTCACTGCTGTGTATATCTCTTTAAGCTACTACGAAGCAAAGTATGGTCTATAAATGTTGAGAGCGAGCCTACACCCGATGTTTAAACTCATGGGAAGACTAAGGTTGTCTTACTTGAGATTAAATGTTGAGTGTGGCGGATGTCACGTGTAGAGCACACTTTGGGACGTGACAGTTTAAGTTGGTATCAGAGCATTGTTAAGGATCCACGATCATGACATTAACCAATAGACTTAAGAAGAATAAGGAAGGAAGAAAATCAAATAAAGCATAGAAATGAACAGCGTGGGTAGAATAGGTTTTATAAATCTAATTCCTTCTTCTTTTGTAGCTTACCCTTGGTGAAGCCCGCCAAGCGGCAAGGCAAGTGTGTAAGCAACTTGATGAAACCTTGGTTGAATACCGTCTGAGAATTAGAGTCTTGTGCGAAGACTTTGCTTTAGTTGGTCATCCCAGGTCAATCCGAGAGATGTTCAATTTGTGGAAAAGAGGATTGATGAACACTGAATGCTATAAGGTGGCGACCAATGTGGAGTATTGCCCTATAAGGAAGAAATGTTGGTCGAAGCTTGAAGTGATCTATGCAGTGGAAAGGATTGCCGTTCATAAATTAGGAGAACCCATGTTGCAAGAAGCTACCTTTGTGTTGAGAAATGAAGGGGGACCGACTTTTCCTGATTTCCAAACCTGGAACCCAATTGGATACCTGTTTACGTATGCTCATGACCTGTTGGGAGATCACACCGACTGGCTTCGGGCTGATGCCCAAAGTCATTTCTTCTGGTGGGGAGTGTATGGGGAAGTGATACCTCCACCCACCAACATGACTCAGCCACCCCCACTAAGTGGAATTGACTACTAACCCCACGAAGGAGAGGTAGATGAGACAAAAGGTGTGGAAGTTATCCATTCTGAAGAGATTGAGGGCGGGGAAGAACAAGGACTAGTGTACAAAGAGTGGAATTGATCGCCTAGAGAAAGGGGTGAGACCCATGATTGACCCATAAGTCCAAGTTGAATTTTGTAGCCGCGACCTTGAAAGATAGGTCATAGTAGTCGATGTCTTGGACGTTACCTATGTTTGTTGCTTGTTATGATGCTTGCATTAGTATGATCTAATATCGATTTCCATGTAGGGGCCCTTGTACCCCATCTATGTTTTAATGAAAAGCTATATTATGATATATGAAGTTAAGAGTTCCTTGTTCACGTTCCTTGAAATTATATCTTCCTTTACGGTTACTCGCTTGTACAATAACTTCCGGCAA
Source organism: Combretum micranthum (assembly GCA_024138025.1). Lineage (NCBI taxonomy): Eukaryota > Viridiplantae > Streptophyta > Magnoliopsida > Myrtales > Combretaceae > Combretum > Combretum micranthum. The sequence continues at coordinate 61,440 of JAMXBD010000727.1, read as the reverse complement.
TACCGAAATTTGATGGAAGTTAATTAATATTATCAAAAGATTATTTGACTGAGTTACTTAAAGGGAATACAATCACAATAGAAAAAAAATCACCACAGCAGGCGAACCCGATAATAAGAATAATAATAATACTAATAAACAATTAAAATAACAATAATATTAATAATAATACAATAATGAAATAATAATAATAAATGTACATATCTATAAAATAAACTAAAATAAAACAAAATAAAATCAAAATGACCTTAGGGTAGTTGACCTGAGCATTTAAGCCCATCCGATCAATTACGTCTGTCTTTGACAAGTACAAGCTTGATAGGAAACCGATGAGGCAAGTCCTTCTGAATGATCTAGATAAGGATATGTCGATTTCTGGGATCTAAATGGAGTCACAATTGAAAATAGGTATTCGCTCTCTAAGGTCGACGACCTGCCAGACTAATTACGTGGGATAAGTGCATTTTCAAGGGCCGACCCCCGACCCGGATACCCTTAGTTAAAACACTAAGCCAAGAAACGTACATGAAACCACATCTCGAATTATACAAGAACGTTATAATTCTTGATTGACGACATTGAAGTGACAATTGTCCCTGTTATATTCATGGACTAGATGAGCTGGGCGTGTAGGTCTTTACTAGATGAATTACGTGAGATTTTATGGACGATAGCCCCCTCCCTCTACACATAGGTACGGAAGTAGCATGTAGGGCACCTATGCGTAGCATTACCAACTTTTAAGAAAGGTCAAGTATTACACCGAGTTCTCCCCATATGAATTATGGCCGAAGAAGGTTTCCTCTATGGACTGCAGGGTATCGAAGGGATGTGTACGTAGGAACTTTGAAGGGATAAAAGTACACGGGATTGAGAAATTGCCCAGACCCGCAAAGGATGTTAGGAGTTCTCCAAGATCGACAGGGTACTATAGAAAGTTGTTAAGAGTTCCAAGCCCTGGATCCAGAATGAACGGAGAGTTTACATGAACAGAAAAGAGGGATCAAGGCCTTCAAGAAACCAAACAGGGACTTGTTTTTGCTTCGATATTGATATTACCCAACTCCCAAGAAACCCTACATAGTTCAGGACGGTGCGCCAAGAGATGGTCTCGAATGTGCACACATACAAGGGGAAAAGTGATCTCCTACGCTTCGAGATGGTTAAAGCCGCATGACCAGAACTACCTTGTACCCGAATTGGGTTACCCACGGTGGCATTCATTTTAGAGACGTGGAGTGCTACCTCTATGGGTAGGAGCTAGAAATCTATGCTGATCATAAGAACATCAAGTACTTGTTCACAAGGAGTGGGCACGATGTAGGATAATGGTTTAGAATAACCAAAAATTTCGACCTAGGAAAAGTAATCTCACTCAAGGGAAGTGAATGCGGATGTTGAAGCTATCAGTTGTAAGACTCACAAGAAAAATAAAAGTCTTACATACAAATCCAACGAAATTAGTGGGAAAAGATGAAGAGATAAGTATCGAATCTACAGGAAGAGACGCTCAGTTAGAAGTGGCGAATTGAATGATGAAACCCCCTTAGTAAGAATTAAGGAAGCTCAGCATTCTAATAAGATAATATAGAGCCTAAAAGAGGGAATTCAGGAAGGAAAATAGGCCAAACATGCAATAGAGGACGGGGATGTGATATGAACGATGGGCAGTGGTAGGTGCCAATGATGAAGAGATAAGTTGTGGGGACGACTGTTCCCGAAGGATTGAAAAGGGGACCTTTGAACTCGATTGGAGGAATTGGATATCAGGGATTATCAAGGTTTACAGGAAAGGGTACGGATGATAAGGAATATTCGAAGGGGAAGGCGAAAAAGAAATCATAAGGAATTGGAGTTAGGTTGCAATGACCTGAGCCGAGAAGTCCGAACACTACTCTGGAATGATGATCCCAAACATGGAAAAAAGAAGTAATATTGGATAAGATGATAAGTTGGCGATGCAAGGAAAAGCGTTACCCTACACAGCATCCATGACTTCGATTCAAGCGTTGCCCCTGTAAGGACCTCAATCGCAAGGTTGAAAAATGTCTCTGAAAGGTGACAACTGTGTGCTTTCCTTATACAAACGGGACATTCGGCTAAACCACGCTCTACACGGGACAACCCGCATGCTGCATCAGTGAATCTAACACGGAAGGACGAGGAAGGAGTATGGCGAGAAGGGAAGCAACCCCACACTTGTGTGATGTAGGGGGGAGGTTAATAATGGGATACCGAAGTCCCTTACTGTAAAAAGGAAACAGAGATCGAAGATGCGACTCGACACCGGATTCGTGCAATACCCTTAGGATACCACCCATTCTTTCCTGCCTCTAGGGCTCAGGAGGTATATTGATGAGGAATACCCTCGGACTAAATGGCTGAACTAAAAATAGGAGAACCAAAGACCAGTGAGAGCTAAAAGAAGCCAAGAATGGAAACAAGAACAAGACTCAACTAATTTAATGAATTTCGAAACACCCCTCGTGCAATTTCTTGTACATAAAGAATTCTGAAGGATCAATCCACAATGAACGTGACGTAAACTTGGGGTCACAGCAAACCTAAAATATTCGTAAGGAAAACTTTACGATAAAAGGATGGAATCTTTTGATTTCACATCCATCAAAACAATTAGAATCATAAAAAGTTTAAAGCGTGGCGACCTCAATTAATTAGAAAAATATGGATCCCAAAGTGCAATATTGTATATACAGTTATGTAAGAATGGGAAAAGCGAATCCACAACCTTTGTTGGTCAAAGTAGTCGTGTCGTGTAAGGTCGTGTCGTCACAAGTCGTTCAGAGTCGTTCAAGTCAAGTCGTCTATGGTCAGAAGTCGAGTCTGTGTCATTTTCAAAAGAGTCGTGTGAGTGAAGGTTGGAATCACTAAGTCAATTCTTATTAATTGTGTGTGCTATAATTCAAAGAATATCTATCATGCAAACTCTAGTATGGCACAACCAAAACGTAAACCGAAGCTAGACACGTAACTCGAAGTTTTCAATCCCTCCTCAATAAACGATACACCCGTAACAAGTTTTGCGGACAAAACTTTCTCTAAGGAGGGGAGGATGTAAGCCCCGGAAAATTTTAGTAAATAGTCCAGGAGATGAACTTGGAAAATAAAACCCTAAAAGCCACTTCGAGTTAAAACCGAACTTCGATGTCCCAAATTCCGAACGAATCCAGAAATTCTGGGTTGTGAGAAGAATAAGAAACCTCATAAACAAATAGCAACCCAATATACTTCCATTCTAAAACCCTACGTACGACAAATTTTCTAATTAGCTATAACATACAAATTTGGGTAAAATGGAGCCTAAAGCAAATGGTTAAGAAGTAGATAGTGATTAACCCTCGGGAATAAAACCCAATCCAAAGAATTCCGAGAACGTTGTGAGATACTAAGTTCTTATGAAATCGCCTTAAAATAAATCTCGCCAATCAATAAGTCATGTAAGTATAAAATATTAGTTTTTATTTTGGCAATGGGGTGAATCGGAAGGTTAACCGGAAACTAAGTCCTTGAATCTCCCGAGAAACTCCATACCTAGACCCAGCAATCGCGTATTCCTAAACCCAGGAGTGGAACAAGAGGAAAAAGGTGTAATCGGTTCGTAATAAGTCTAGGATACTCTGTAAAGATGAGATCAATGAAATTCCGACCTATTCCAATCAGATCAGATGCCAGTTTCGAAAAATGCGCTTTGGGATTCGAAATGTTAAGAATATGTTTTAATGCTGTTAGACTTATATTTCTAAAGGACCTCTAAGTTATTAGTTTTACAAATTTTCACATAGCTAGGATTATCTAATTTTACAAATCTGTTCGTATTTCGTTACTACCGGTAATTAGTGAGTCTTCCAGTACAATTTAATATTTTTAGTCACCTAAATTGTTATTATTATTATTATTCCTATAAGGTATACCTTAGTTCTCCTAGTTATCAGATAGTAATCGGACGAACTTTGGAAACCGGAGAACGAAACCCTATATCGGTCCGATTCCAGCTTAATGATAGGAGCCTAGAAACCCTAGATCCGACTTTCCTTTGATTTCATAATAAAAGAAATTTTATAAAGTAAATGAATTTTGAATTACTATTCTAAAGTACATTTTAAACCTTTGAAAGTTTTAAATCCGGGAATTTTTCAATTCCGGGCCTTCCCGAGCTCAATTACGGAAAAGCGTACCCTGAACCACGGATTCAGAAAAATGTTCCGGAATATTCATTAGAATCATAATTTTATAAGGATCCCAGAAATATCAATTTTATAATTTTCCGAGCTATAAAAATTACAGTTATAGCTTTTCCCGTGATTTCGTTACAACCGTTAAAGTAGATGTCTTGTCTACTATTCACAAGTACAACCTACACTACACACTACCCATACCCTATTCTTACATCCCTACAACTACTTATTACATTTTCTTTTCCAAGAAAATTTTTCTCTTAAATAAATTATCAAATTTAACACTTTTATTACATGAATTTCAAATCTTCAAACAAATTCAACATCTCCTCTCTCTCCTACCCCCTTGGCCGGCGCCCCTCTCCCCCATTTCCCCCTCATTTTTGTTTTATTTTACTTATTTTATTCAATCAAAACCTAACCCACATAATATATAAGCTTATGTTCTCTCTCTCTCATTTTTCACTCTTCCAAAAACATTACAAGGTTGAAATCCTCTCTTCTTTTCCCTAGCTCATGTCGTGACCCACACCATGCACACACACACTCACAACCTTATTTTTCTCTTCTTTCATCTCTAAATCTCCATTAAAGTGTTGATTTCAAGCTTTGTTCCTTCCAAATCTTATAATGGCAAGATCATTCTTGTGTGTTTTCCACCTTTAATCCCAATGAGCATATGCTAGGGACATGAAAACACTTGTACAAGAATATCAAGCCATCACAAGAAGTGGATCTAGAGTTTAGAGGGGTTTTAGTTGAAGATACCATCTTGTTCATGCATGTAAAGTAGGAGTCTTACATAGATCATTATGTTCATGCCATGAAACTCATGATTCATGCATTATATTTGATAGATCTAGTGTATAAACATTCATATCTTCATCTACAACTATGTTCATGTGAATATCTTGAGCTTTCATGCACCAAAGATCCTAAAGGCTTAGTCTTGCAGGTATATAGATGTGTTAGATAGTAGATCTTCATGTATAGGAAGTAAGAAACTTGAAAAAAGAAAAGACTTTTACTAGGAATGTTTTATGGAATTTCGGGTGATTTTTGAAACTCATTTTTAGAACCCTTGAAACGACTTTAAAACTCATATTTTGCACAAGAAATGAAGGGTATGTGTAATAAGTATATTGAAGGAATGATTTTCACAAGCTTAGATGAGTTTAGGCATGATAAAAATGTAAAAACAAGGAGCAAAGTTAGAATGAAGAATATTGAATTATGGATGTGTAGTCAAATTCGTAACTTTGGGTGATGCCCATATAAACACTTAGTATCTAAGCTTAGATGGCATGCTTTATGAGCTAAATGAAGTCCCTATATAATAGACATATTGGTGTAAACCCCGGTTTTTCAAGTAGCTAAGATAACCCTAGAACGGAAACCAAAACCCTAAACCGGAATAGCTCAAGCCTGGAGTGAGAATTAGGAACCCTAATTCCGGCTTTTCCTCGGTTTCCAGTTAATAAACTTCTCTAAGAAAATTTACTTTTGATTATAATTCTTGAATATATTTCAAGCTAAGAAAATATTGATTTCAAGAAAATTTCAATTCGGGTCATCCGAGGCCCATTATAGAAAACGTGCCCCGGAACTAGAATTTCAAAAATATTCTTATGAGTACTCATTAGAACCGAAATAAAATAAGGATTTCAAAAATATATTTTTCATAATTTTCCGGTTTATGAAAATACAGTTATAGCCTTTTTATTCGTATTTCATTACTACCGGAAATTAAATTGTCTTGTCAACTATTCTTCACTATTCATAAAGTACACCTACACTACCTATTAGCCACCCTACAAGCCTAAATCTTACTATCAATCAAGTCAAACCCATTCTTCATAACTTTTGTCACTTCATATCTTACAAAGTGTGACAAGGAAGCAAGGATCAAATCAAGGTTACATCAAAATGAAACAAACAAACTTTTCCCCCTTAGCTTCCAAAACCGGCGCATATGGCCTCCCCCCTCCCATGCCCTTTTGATTTTTTTTCTCATCTATAAACTAATTACACTTCCTATATAAGCCTTCTTTACTCTCTCTCTTTCCATCTTTCACTTCTCAAAAATTTCAAAGTGCAAAAGCTCTCTTCCTCTCCTTATTTTCCCTTTGGCCGAAACTTAGAGCCCCCACACACACTCTCAACTTCTCATTTTTCTCTTCTATCTACATCCATCTCAAGTAAGTTATGCTCCACTACTTCCAACTCATAAAACCTTGTTATGGCCGGTGATTTTGTATCTCAACTCCATGTTCCCATGATCTTGTAGTAGGAACAATGATAACAACACAAAAATCCCAAACCATTTCATGGTAGATCCATCTTTTAAAGGAGTTTCCTTATCAAAAGCTTTAACTTTATCCATCAAAAAAAGTCTTTTAAACAAAGGACTTTTATAAAAATATGGTTTTTTGTTTTTAAAAATCATTTAAGCTTTTGATAAAGTAGATCCATCATCTGTTACTCATGAGCATGTAGGCATTTATAGTTTCATTATTATTTTGTTCATATGTGCATAAATAGCCTTTAACACTTTTCTTTAGTAAATGATTTCTAGTGTATAGATCTATATATATATGTCCATGAAGTCAAAAAGAAAAGTACTTTACAAGAAAAAGACTTTTGAAAATTCGGATGACTTTTAAAAACAAGGTCAAAAACACTTTTAAACAACTTCTAAACTTATATTTTCAAGAGAAATAAAGCCATGGGGCATGACAATTGGAGCCTCAAATTTTTGATGTATTATACAAGTTTTCTTCATAAGGAAATTGCAAGAAAAAGAAAATCTCAAAATTCGGATTTTTCTAAGTAGCCCATTCAAACACATATTTATTCAATGAAAAATATGGATTTGTATGCATGAATGAAGGTCATGATTAGTATGGAAGTTGGGAACTCATTTTTATTTATATAACAAGTAAATTTCAAGAACAAAATCATAAAAACCCTAGGAAATGTAAACTTGGAAGGAATGGCTTCTTATAATTAATCATCATGGAATTTCTTGATAATTAGGAGTTCATGTGAGTTCATCATCAAAGATCATCAAAACCATGCATATATTGAGCTCATTACATGGTATTTATATTAGGAACCCATTCATATATCATCTATGCATGAATCATCAACTAGGAACATTTTTATCAAAAGCGAAACAATTTTTCGAAATCGGGCAAGTGACAGAGCAGAACTGATCCCACTTTTCCGTGGCCTTGCTATTTTCAAAACATGAAAATAATACTAGAACTAGATAGATCTTTCGAAGTAGATAGAAATCGATATAAAATTTGCGAAATTCCGAGTTAAAATGACCGAGTTATGGCCGTTATAAGTCGGAACTTCCGCAAATAGCGAGAATTCCGATTTTGTGTAGTATAGATAAATAGTTTGAAGTAGTTTAGTGATGAGATTCTTATTAGGCTATTCTTATTTGGTAGGTGAACCCGAACACGACGATACCATATCACCCGACTACCATTGCTAAGAGACCGGCGTACCATGGCCGAGTGAGTTCCTCTTCCGAATTCAATTATTGCTTGTGATTGTAATGATAGTCGCACTAGTTGCTAGGTAAAGATAAAAAGGATGATTATGTATGAAGGGGTTATATGGGAATTATATATTTGTCTGCTGTTAATGTGTGAAATGAAACTTAAGAAATATCGAAACCGGGTGTTAAGCTATTGATTGATTAGCTAGTGTTTTATATTGAATGTCTGCGAATAATTGTTGGCCACCTAAAAGAATTGAATTAATGTATATTTGACTCAATTGTAATTGGATTCATTCATATCACGATGGGGATAGAGCATTAGCATTGGTTGGTTTTTTGTGATCCATAAAACGAATACTTGTTGGTTAATCGTGATCCATAAAACGAATACTTGTTGGCTAATCGTGATCCATAAAACGAATACTCGTTGGTTAATCGTGATCCACAAAACGAATACTTGTTAGTTAATCGTGATCCATAAAACAAATTAATGTTCAGTTGACCGTGAGCTTAAACGGTGTCGTACCGCAGGATTCGTTAATCTGCTAACCCGGGATGGAGGGCGCAAGTCCATCCACATATGATTTCCGGCTAGTCATATGTTTGCTGAACTCATTCGTTGTTGCATTCCACTTGGTTGATTAATTACTTGTTTGAATGTGTTGTATTAATTGTGATATGGAAGTTTTCACTCACTAAGCTAGTGTAGCTTATACCCCAATAGTTTCCTGTTGCAGTATGAATACCTTTGGCTATCTCCAAGGACCCGTGGACACCAAGTACAGCTCTTAGATACTAAGGAGCTTTGATGGGGCCGGGGGCCTAAAAATTAGGAATGGACTCTAATCCTGTTTCCCGAACCGGTATTTAAAGGTTAATGTAAGAGAATGTGTGGATTTGAGAATTGGTAACTAATGTTATCGGGGGTATGCCCCTTAGATCATGTAATAAAATAATACTCTGTAAGATGGTTATGATTTACATTCTTGCTATTGTGTATATCTCTTTAAGCTACTACGAAGCAAAGTATGGTCTATAAATGTTGAGAGCGAGCCTTAGACCTGATGTTTAAACTCATGGGAAGACTAAGGTTGTCTTACTTGAGATTAAATGTTGAGTGTGGCGGACTGTCAGGTGTAGGGCACACTTTGGGGTGTGACATTAATACTACAATATTATCAGTAATATTAGTTTGAAATGTTAATATCAATATTAGTAATAAATACAAGTATAAGAATAACAACAATTTTAATACTATTAGTAAATAATAATACTAGTGACAAAATAATAATAGTATTGATGATAATATAGATATAATGGCATTAATGTGAAAATAACAGTATTGATAATCATTCATGACTCGTGATGAAATATCAACAATACTGGATACTATACTTAGTAGTCATAATAATAGCAATAATCATAATTATACTTATAGGAATAACAGTAACATTGATGTTAGTTTAAGAGTGAAACTGAGTGAATTCTAGTTTGCGATTTCTTAAAGTATTGATTCTTATAGAAAAGGGATTTTTATTGTTTAATTCTTTTAAGTTTCTTTTGATTGTATATTATTTTAGAGGATCTCATTTAAGTCTTCATTCATATCCTAAGCTCATTCATAATTTATATTAATATGTGTAATTTCTATGAATTTGTTCATAATACTTTTCTTGTAATGTAGAACTCCTAATCATGCTTTTAAAGCTTGTTTTATCAAGTTTTATGTTCATATAAGGTCTTAGAAGCATTAGACATCAATTTAGACTAGATTAGAAGAAATTTGAGTCTTGTTTTGTCCATTGTGATGCTGTGCGGGGGGAATTTCTACTCGGTGACTTCCATTGTGATGCTGCGCGTGGAAGCCTCTGCTCGTCTGCTGCTACTGCTTCCTAGTGCGTGAATTTAGGTTGCAGCGTGTGGGAAATTTGTGGCCATCGATTCCTTCTGATTCTATGGAAATTTACAAGTCCAGCAGTTTGGTTTCATATATATATATATATATATTTTTTATCATTTGATTAATAATAATTAATTAAAATATGTTTTAACTAATATTAATTAATAAACAAATATTTATAACGGTTATATTAGAGTTTTATCGGAATAAAATCATTTAAGTTTTTAAAAAAATTTCTAGACTATTTATACATTCAAATTTTTAATTTAAAATTTACACGATTAATTATTTTTAGTATTTTAACTTACATGATTAAATTTTCAAATTCACTAAACCAATTTAAGAACTAAGTCTTAATGAATTTAGAATTTCCTAACAAATATAGCAACGGGTTTTAAATTTTCATTTTATATCTAGGTTAGTAATTATTGATCGGTATGAGTATCTATTATGTATCTATAATCTTTGTAATTCATCTTTGGATTATTGTTTTATACTAATGAGTTTTGTTATTAAACTATATCCTATTGATTTTGAAATTTAGAGCTACTTCCAATTATATCTTGAATCATCAGTTCAAGATACGAAATCTTGTTTTTGGTATCTATTAAGGTCAAAGAAATTTTTATTCGGGTTTTTCAAACTAGGAATGAGTTTATTACAATTCATAGATCTATTATAAGATTTTTTGTTGAGTCATATATTTGATATTAGTTTTACATTTGCTAATTTGTTCATTTTCCAGTTGTGAAAATTACTAAAGGTTACGTTGACAATTCGAGATTTTAATTTCTAAATCTCTAAGTCTTTTGATTGGATTATTAGTATAATTTAAATATTTATTTAAGATCTAGATTCTTGGATATCAATCTATTTGTGATCTTATCGTATCTTTTATAATTCTAGTAATTTATCTTTAGTCTATATTTTTATAACTTGTAGGTTCTAAAAATTATTCGTCTGTTATTGTGATTTAAATTTAAGATTAGCTATGATTTCTTACTGGACTATTGATCATTTTACCAAATATTAGGTTTTTAAGGTATATGAGTTACTTATTCAAATTTGTTAATCACATTTTTGTCTAGTGCTACTTAATAGTGTTAATAGATTTTGAGCACTATTATTTCACTATTTAACGAGCGTAGGATTTATTTTCTAAGTATTGAACTTAAGAATTCAGTAATTTCTATTAACGATTGGTTTATTATAGTTTTATAAATTATTTGATATCATAGAAGTTACAGGTTGTATTTCGAAAAAAAAAATTTTATGGGTAGAGAGTCTAATCTTTCTAAATATAATCAAATTCAGTCATACTTTGATATTTTTAAATCGAGAAAAAAAAATTGGAGTGATTTTTACTACTTGTTCCAAATATTCTATATATTTCTATATTACATTTTTAGTATTTGTTATAATTAGATTACATAAAATTTGGGGGATTACATTCTCCCCCCCTTAAGAAAAGTTTCATCCTCGAAACTTGTAGGGGTTTATCTAAATTCTAAAGGAATTTCATATTTGAAACTTATTCTACTATAGACATTTATCTCGTATAGATAGTCTTATATTTCTACAATAGTCGAACCAATAAAAACATTCCCTATTCTTTTGAAGTGATTGTAATAACATCAACAAAGTTTCTTCCTTATATCTCTCATATCTTCCTTATTTATTACAATATCAACAGTATAGTACTTCTAAAGGATCAAGAATAGAATATTTATAATTACTTATGAAATCGTTGACTATAGGTATTTTTATTACTTGAATTACTAAGATTCCTCCTATTGGATTTTATTCCTAATCATTACTACCTGAGATTTAATTCGTCAAATCCGTCATATCTTCTTCATATTATCTACACTTAATTTAGTATAGTACTAATCTCCACAGATAAATATTCCATCAATTTCTTATGTATCACTGATTATTAGTACTATTTAAACTCCATTCAATCTATATTGCTTATTTCCATTTTCTACTACAGTATATGTAGATTCAACTTAAGGATTTCATTTTCCTAATATATATTCCCAAATGAGAGTATTTCTTGTCATCAAAGGTATTATTCTATTCTTAATGGTCATAATAATTAATCCAACACTATGGATATGATTTTACAAAATTCCAATCTTCTCTTTCCTCTTATAGCTCCTTCAAATATACTGAGATCAAGAATTATCTTTTCTGTTTCAACCAATAATACTATAAACGCAAGAGAAAATCCTATTTTTCGTTTCATCTCCCTAATATGTCAACCAAATTTCGAGTATAATGCCAGAAGCATTCTTGCAAACTATAGTATATTTGGAAACACAACTTATATTCCTACTAAAGTATCGTGTTCGATTACCTATAGCTATTAAGTTTCCTCATTAGTTCCAATCCATATAAGAAGAAGAGATATATTTTGTGATCTTGCTAACTTAGATTTAAGGAGCCTAGAAGCTTGTGGTTTGGCTTCTAGTTCAGGGTTATAATGTCTTTCGACATTAGGATAAGATGTAAGAGTTTGTCATTACATCTCTGTGGACAACATATGCCCATATGATACTTGTAATATATAAATATATAATAGTCTAAATGTCTATCATTTTTAATTTATCAACATGGTTTATCTACCCAGGTTCCACCCAACCTCACATTTGTTAGGTTACTCCTATCTCTGACAAACCTACATCTCTGATACCACTCCTATCACGACTCCAAATAGGAGCCTAGTAGGATTTATCTAAAGCTATCATATCACGTGTGCACCCGTAACATGAGAGCCGTCTTGTATGTCAGAGTGTATAAGACTCTATTTATTTATCGATGTTTATCATATAAATGATATAATATATTACAGGATTTCAACTATGGAATCCGATTTTCCAATTTCTACCATGATCGCAAAGAATCGATATCCCCTACCAAATAGTGAAAATGGGTTCCAAACTACAACTTACAAATTTCAACAATATAAAATTTATCTAGTTTACATTCTAAGTTTAACATATCCTATATCTCTACCTTCAATAGAGTTCGTTGGAGAAGCTCTCTTCACACATTCCTCGCCCAATCCCAACTAGTAATAATCCTGCACAGAAACTATTGGGAGGTGAGCGAACCATGGGCTTAGTGAGATAACCTGACCAAACCACACATCAACCAATAACAAACAAGTATATTTATCAATCATATGTAATGCAACAATCAATCATATGCACATTACAAGCTTGGATGATCTAGAATCTAAACCAGGATGAAGATTTACGCCCTCTTCATCGAGATTGAAGGAACTCGATACTATGGTTCACCTACCCAGGAGAAACTAAGCATATAGGAATTCCACGATCCTCATTGTAACTATCTCTTTACACTTTAGACACTCAATTCCTGTTTTAAGCCTTAGAAACTCCATTGAGTGTTAGTCATTTCATAGCGATACCATGTGCGGCGTCCTTCATTTCCAAGTAGTTCCCATGGAACCAATGGAACAAAGGTAAGCTTGCGTAGAACTAATAGCCTCTTGCCTAAAAAACCAAGCATTACCAGAGAACTGAAATACTAACACGTAGTAGGCTGCCACATCTCCAAATGCAATTTATGCAAATCATGCAATGCATGTCCGTTTCATTTATAGTACCAATAGTTGTTAATCCAGTTTAAGGTGATCATACGATTTATAAACAATCATCAACATATTTCATACAATACTTATCATACAAAATGATTATCACTTATATTACGATAATTTGGTATTCAATCATACACCACACATCATGCATTATTCCTAATCCCTCATTCATATCAACTGAATATATATATTATTACAAGTGCAAATATACTACAAGCACAAACAATGTGATAAAGTCAAGTAACTCACCTGTGGTCCTTGCTAAATTATTGTATAAGCTACCGGAAGTCCGGGAATTGATCTATTTTCCTATGAAAGGAAATAACAGAGATTTATTATTGGATTATTTCTGTAAGAGAAGTCTTCCTATAATTTAAAGGTGTTGATCTCTATTGTCGGATATTAGACTAAGTCCATCATATTAACTGTATTGTTAAATAATTTAATTGAATCCTCATAGATGCCTAATTATTCCGTATCAGTATTTGATACAGTTTTTATTAAGGTTTTAACTTCTATAGTAAAGAATATTTATCTGTTATTTGTTTTTATTTTGTTTCTCTCGGTTTTAATTGCTATCTATATTTTTATTCAAGGGGTTTGTCTTTTCTTAAGTTCTACTGCTTTTAGTAGAAGATTTTTATTTATTTATTCTTTGCTTGTCAACCTTATCTATCACCCAAATTGGTATTTTTATTTATTTAAGGGTATATTGTAGTTTCTATACCTTTCAAAAGTTATAAAATCGTATGTCTATGGAGTTTAGATATATCAAATTTTTATTATACTTAAATTTTATTTTTATTACAAAACAACTAAGTTTAATACTACAATATTATTAGTAATATTAGTTTGAAATGTTAATATCAATATTAGTAATAAATACAAGTATAAGAATAACAACAATTTTAATACTATTAGTAAATAATAATACTAGTGACAAAATAATAATAGTATTGATGATAATATAGATATAGTGGCGTTAACGTGAAAATAACAGTGTTGATAATCATTCATGACTCGTGATGAAATATCAACAATACTGAATACTATACTCAGTAGTCATAATAATATCAATAATCATAATTATACTTATAGGAATAACAGTAACATTGATGTTGGTTTAAGAGTGAAACTGAGTGAATTCTAGTTTGTGATTTCTTAAAGTATTGCTTCTTATAGAAAAGGGATATTTATTGTTTAATTCTTTTAAGTTTCTTTTGATTGTATATTATTTTAGAGGAACTCATTTAAGTCTTCATTCATATCCTAAGCACATTCATAATTTATATTAATATGTGTAATTTCTATGAATTTGTTCATAATACTTTTCTTGTAATGTTGAACTCCTAATCATGCTTTTAAAGCTTGTTTTATCAAGTTTTATGTTCATATAAGGTCTTAGAAGCATTAGACATGAATTTAGACTAGATTAGATGAAATTTGAGTATTGTTTTGTCCACCTTATCCTAAATCCGAATTTATTATTACCATGTTTATAATATTTTTAAGTTATTATCTTCCTTAGTTGACAATATTTAAACATTCCTAATACGTCAACAATCCATCTGTAAGCCCCGGAAAATTCCAGTAAATAATTTCAAAATGAACTTCGAAAATAAACCTTAAAAATCACTCCAAATTAAAACCGAACTTTGAATGAGTCCTGAAATATAAATGAAAGTAAGAATTCATTAGACTTGAGAAAATCTAAAAATAAAATAAGGACTATAAAAGTCCTTAAGTCCAAAAAAAAAACCATTACGTAAGATAAATTGCTTACCTAATCTATAATTCATAAAAAAATCGGGATAAAAATAAAACACAGTGATAATTTGCTAAAAAGCAAATTAATCCATAACATGACAATTTAAAGGATCAGGAAATCACCAAAGGCCAATTCCATAATTAGGCTTTGGCACGATTAAGAAAACTTTATCTGCCAATAATAAAATATAGACTTTGGAAATTCCCAAACGACCAGACTAATAATCCTAAGAGACGAAAATCACAATAAAGCCCTAACGATCAAATCAAACTTCCAAGAATCATAGAACGAGTTAGAAATTGAAATCTCGTAATCTTAGGAAGGAAGAATTCAAGAAACAAAATAACAAATTAGATAATCCTTAAGTTAACCAATTGTTCATAAAACCTTAAATCAAAGCAAAAATAAATTCGAAAACAAAACACTATGAAGATTTTTTTTAAAGCAAATTATAAAAATCAAGATTTCCCAAAATCATTCCAAAAATCGATATTTGACTCAAACTCAAGAAAATCAAATCTGGTAACCATTACCGATATAACTCCGAATATAATAATTCAATTCAAGATTTCCGAAAGCAGCTAGAGATATTAAATACTTATAAAAATAAAATTTAAAATAAATTCCTCAAACTAAATACGTTGTATAAACAGAAAATCTTAGTTTCCAAATTGGCAAAGGTCTAAACAGGAAAATCATCCGGAAACCCTAACCAGGATACAATAGTGTAAGTCCGGCAATCTAGCGCCCTTAACTCTAGAGGCCAAAAGGTAGTTTAAATATGTAGAATAGCTCGTAGTAAAATAAGTTTATTTGAAAACATAAGATTGGTAAATTTTGACCTATCTCGAACCCGTTCGATACAGACTTCGAAAAGCGTGTCCCGGACTCGAGATATCAAAAATATACCATTAGTACCGTTAGACTCGTAATTCCATGAGATTTTTAAATATACCAGTTATATAATTTTTTTCGGGTTATAAAAGTTACAGTTATAACCTTTTTATCGTATTTTCATTTCGACCGATAATTGATTATTCTTTTGCACTATTCATTTTATTTCATTACACAATTTTATTATTTTTATAATGAATACCCGGATTCCCTAGTAATCAAGCAAACTTCGGAAACCGGAAAATGAAACCCTAAATCAGTTTAGCTCAAGCTTTGTGAGAAAGACCGAGATACCCTAATTCCGGCTTTTCCTCGATTTCCAAATAAGAAACTTTTATAAGCAAAATTAATTTTGTATATAGTTCTTGATTATATTTCAAACCAAGAAAAGATCAGATTTCGAGAAAATTTCAATTCCGGGTCATCCCGAGACCCATTATAGAAAAGCGTGCCCCGAAACTAGAATTTCAAAAATTTCTTTATGAATACTCATTTGAATCGAAATAAAATAAGGATTATAACAAATATATTTTCATAATTTTTCGGCTTACGAAAAATACAGTTATAGCCTTTTTATTCGTATTTCCTTACTACCGGAAAATCAAATTGTCTTGTCAACTATTCACTACTATTCAAAAAGTACCACCTACACTACCTATTAGCCACCCTACAAGTCTAAGCCTTACCATCACTCACATCAAACCCATTCTTCCATAACTTTTTGTCCCTTCACTTCACTTCAACTTATGACTAATGATACAAATCAAATCAAGGTTATATCATGTTGAAACAAAGCAATTTTTCCCCCCTTTTTTGTTCCAAAACCGGCGCACATGCACCCCCCATCCATGCTCCATTTTATTTTTTTTTATTTCCTTTTCTTATTCACTTAACCTAATTCAACTTATATATAAACTACCTTTATTCTCTCTCTCCTCATTCTTCACTTTCCAAATTTTTCTAAAGTGCAAAAGCTCTCTCTTCTCTCCTCTTTTCCCCTTGTGGCCGAAACTTTTGAGCCCCCACACACACATTCACAACTTCCATTTTTCTCTTCTATCTTCCATCCACTTCAAGTAAGTTATGATCTACTACTTCCAACTCATAAAACTTGTTATGGCTAAGTGATTTTTGGATATTTCAACTCCATGTTCCCATGATCTTTTAGTAGGAACAATGAGATATCTAAACAAAAATCCCGAACCATTACAAGTAGATCTATCTTTTAAAGGAGTTTCTATACCAAAAGCTTTACTTTTATCCATCAAAAGGTCTTTTAAACAAAGAATCTTTTATAAAAATATGGTTTTTTATGTTTTTAAAACTCATTTAAGCTTTTGATAAAGTAGATCCATCATCTTGTTGCTCATAATCATGTAGGCATTTAAGGTTCATTTCTATCTTGTGTTTATGTGCATTAATAGTCTTTAAGGCTTTTGTCTTTAGTAAATCACCTTCCTAGTATGTAGATCTATGGTTAGATAAGTTAATAAAGTCAAAAAGGAAAACACTTTTCAAAATATGAGCTTGTGTAAATTCGGATCACTTTGTAAACCTAGGTCAAAAACACTTTTATCAACTTCTAAACATGTATTTTACAAGAGAAATGAAGCCTATGGGTAATAGATAATGTTTGGTAGTATTTTTCATGAGTCTAAATGAGATTTTTCTAAAGAAAATGTTGGAAGCAAGAAATGAAATCCAATAGAAGTTTTGAACTAAAAGTCATATAGATAAAATTCGTAATAATTGATGTATGGTTAGAAAACACTATTTTCCCAACTTCAAAAATGGTATTTTCTTAAATAAATGAAGTCCTTAGGGTATGAGTATAATAAATACTTAAAGTTTTGAGTATAAAATGTATTTTTCTCAAAGGAATCAACTTGAAAGTGGAATTTTCTAAATTCGGATTTTTGGAAACCCCATAGTAAAAGACCCACTTAAAAGTTTATAAATGAAGATTTTATTTAAGAAATAAAGGCCTTAGGATATAACTAATATGAGAGTCAAAATTCTTTAAACAAAGTGGAGTTTTCCTAAAGAAAAATCCTTAGAAATAGTAGGTGTGACCAAATGTAGCAAAGTTGATTTTTAGACAAAAGCAAAATATAGTGTCTTAAGACAAAGTTTATTTAAAATTCTTTAAGTCTAAAAATTTATAAGACCTTAGACACTTAAGAGTTCATATCATGACATACATGATAGGAAAATCATTACCCTTGCATTGAGTATCATTTTATATTAGGAATCTCAAATGCATTCATGAAAACCGCATTTTTTGGAATTGATAAACCGCTGTACAGATCTGATCCGTCAATTCCGAGGCTTAGATATTTTCAAAACTTGATTTAAAACTTCGTATTTAGAAAGCTCTTCCGAAGTAGATAGAAATCGATATAAAATTTGCGAGATTCCGAGTTAAAATGACCAAGTTATGGCCGTTTTAAGTTGGAATTCCCGCTTAGGACGCGAATTACGAATTTGAGAAGTTCGTATGAAGTCGTTGGATTAGTTTGAGTGGAAATACTGATTAGAGTATTTCTTCCTTTTTAGGTTACCCCGAGTTCGACGTTTTCCCTACCACCGGATTATTATTACTAGAAGACCGGTGATCCAATGGCCGTGTGAGTTTTTCTTCCCAATTCATTTATTGTATGTGCTTGTAAAGTAGTGCACTAGAATGTAGGTCAATTGAATGGAATATGAATGATGGGGATTAATGGGAAATTATATGATTGATGATGATGTGAGAAAACAAATTAAGAATATCGAAACCGGGTGATAAACCTTGATTGTATAGTTAGCTATGATGGATTGTCTGATAAATTGATTGATCGCCTAAGTAAATTGGCTTAATCAACTACTTGAGTTAATGATAAATTGACATGTGCATATCACAAGGGGATGGAGCATGAGCATTTGTAGGTTAGTCGTGAACCATAAACGACATCGAATAATCGTAGGATAGTCGTGAACCATAAACGACATCGATAATCGTAGGTTAGTCGTGAACCATAAACGAACGAATAATCGTAGGTTAGTCGTGAACCATAAACGACATCGAATAATCGTAGGTTAGTCGTGATAACCATAAACGACATCGAATAATCGTAGGTTAGCCGTGAGCCATAAACGGGATATTGTCGTACCGCAGGATTCGTTAATCTGCTAACCGGGATGGAGGGCGCAATTCCATCCACATATGATTTCCGGTTGGTCATATGTATGTTGAACTCATGTGTTTGATGCATACACTTGCTTGATTAATAACTTGATTGAATTGTTGTGACATAAATGTTTTTGTGGA
Organism: Combretum micranthum; assembly: GCA_024138025.1. Classification (NCBI taxonomy): domain Eukaryota; kingdom Viridiplantae; phylum Streptophyta; class Magnoliopsida; order Myrtales; family Combretaceae; genus Combretum; species Combretum micranthum. The sequence goes on along the minus strand of JAMXBD010000727.1, from coordinate 42,233 downwards.
GATTACACTCACTAAGCTAGTGTAGCTTATACCCCAATAGTTGTTTAAATGAGCAGGTTATTCCAAGAATGCTAAGTGGGGACCGAGATGGTTGAAGTCGAGAATGACTTCGGGATTCCGGCAAGATATAAGAATGCTTGAAGTTTTTGGCTAAGCTTTACGATTTGCCTTGTAATAGTTTTATGTAGTGAAGTCTTGGGATGAATGTAATTGAAGTTTGATGAATTGTATTTTGAAGTATAGTGTTTTGTATTTGGAGTATAGTGGATTGTATTTCCTTTACATTGTTACTCAATTGTATCAACATAAAATGTATCATTCCGATTTGTCTCCTTTATGTGTTAGACGCCTTGTACATAGTATGGAAGCCTTCGCGTGACTGAGGTGGTCATTCTTAGGCTTTAATATTGTGTACGGCGGACTGCCACGTTTAGGGTACCCTTCGGGGCGTGACAGTTTAGTTGGTATCAGAGCGACAAGGTTTTGGGAATTAGGTGGGAAGACTTTAAGAGGATAGAATATTAAGATATGATCTTAGAATGAATAGATAAGTGTTAGATGACCCTTAGGTAAAGAAGAACTAGATTTAGCTCAATGACCTTTAAGGTATGACTTTCGATCATTAAGGATTTGAATTCTATCTTGGAGACTTTTGAAGAACATAGAAACAAACATAGGAAGAAGGAAGAATGAAAATATTTGATGGGATGATCGAATCTATACTAGCAACTGCAAAATATAGGAGTAAGTGACCTTACACGACTCTTAGTTCAAGCCAAATAGGAGAGATCGTAAGTTACCCCTTCGACCTATAAGATAACTAGGTGGGTAGGATTAATTGCGCGATTTCACCGTTTTTCTAAATAAACAAGTCTAAAGAAAATAAAAAGTTGTAATTCTTTTTCTAAAATAAGCAACTTGCGTGTAGTATAACTAGGTTAACGCGACCGTCTCGTCCTGTTTCTAGGAGACTACCTGGAGAACGTGCAACCGTCGACTACCTTCCCGATGAACACAAGTGAGAGACACTCCACCACCACAAGATCCAATGCAACAAGTCATAGACCTTCTAGGGTGTTTGGTGGATACACAAAAGCTCCTCTTACAACAAGTGCTTATTAGGAATGTGCCGGTTCAGGTGGAAGGACCCCACCAAGTGACAATGCAAGGAATTGAGACTCCTTCTGTTATGGCTAGTCCAAGCTCCAAAGTCAGAAGGTATAAGACAACTAGCCTAACAGTTAAGAATGAACCTTTTAAGAGGCGTAAGATCAATTGTTGGAAGTGCAAGGAAAGTCATTATCAAGACAGTGTCCACAACTAAGCACAGTGTTACTTCTGTGGAGATCCCGAGCATAAGGTTGTGGACTGTCCAGGAAAGAAAACCCTAAAGTGCTTCATCTGCAAACAGCCGGGACACCAGGCGAGTAGATGCCCCCACAAGAATTAACAGCTGGACAGCTGCCCTTGCTTGGAAGAAGTCAGTCTCCTAGAAATATCAATAGATCTCTCGTGTTGAGCGTTAGGAGCAAATAACTTTTTGAAAAAGAACAAAGATGTTTTGAAAATGTAAACCGATTTTGTGCTTTATCATCTAGTTCATGAATTAGTTCCAATGCATGTTTTTGCATCCTTTCTTTGAACTTTTGTAATGAAAGATTTGCATCTTCTCTTGATTTCATGCATTTCATTTTGAATATTATGAAATTTTGTTATCGATTTTGATTTCAGTAGAATTTCAATATTTTTACATATGTTTTTATTTCCGCATTTCCGTGTTCTGTATTTCCGATAAGTTTCTTTAAGCTTCTTTTACCGCCTTAAGACGTAATAAAAGATTTAGAATTTTCACCTGAGCTTAATAAAATTGTAGGAGATATACCCAACCACAACAAGAACCCGTCATGACTCCTTTAGGACCCGAGAACCAAGCGATACCCGAACCACCTAACCAAGGGGGAAATGCCTCAATAGAATTGAACGCTTACTAGTCAGACAGGAGGCTACATGCAACAGACTCAAGTCAGTTCAACGTCTACACCTGTGAGATATGAGCAAGAAACGATGCAAGATGAACCCCCATCACCTCAATACCACCAAAGCCTCTTACCATGCTTCATAAAGTGTAACGAGTATTTCGACGGAGTTTTTGGAAAACCAGATGAGGCAGAGGATTGGTTGGCACACATTGAGAGGTCCCTTAATGCTTTTGAAGTACCACACCATCTGAGAGTCAATTATGGAACCTTTATGCTCCGCTTACATGCCCGAGTATGGTGGGACTCTAAGGAAAGAGAGTTGACGCCTCCAGTTACATGGGAGATGTTTAAATATGAGTTTTTGAAAATATTTCCCATGAGCTTAAGAGTCCAGTACAGTTCAGATTTTTAATATCTCACAAGGAGATCGTAGTGTGGAACAGTACGAAACCGAGTTCAGTAGATTACTGCAATATGCTCCAGAATCATATAAGCAAAGTGAGGAACTCAAAAGAGAAGTGTTTCTGAATGGTTTAAAAGAAGACCTTCGGACTCGATTGGAAGAATTGGATATCAGGAGTTATCAAGGATTGCTAGAAAGAGCACGGATAATAGAAAATGCTCAAGAGGAGAGGCAAGAAAGAAGTAATAAGGAAATGGAGTTCTATGTTCAATGACCCCGAGTCAAAATGTCATAACACTTCCCTTGGATGATGACCCAAACAAGGAAGAAGATATAATATTGGATAAGATACAATGTTGGAGATGTAAGAGAGAGCATTACCCTATTCAGTGTCCACAACTTCAATTCAAGTGCTACCTCTGTGGGGACCCCAGTCACAAGGTTGAGAAGTGTCCCAAAAGGACGACCAACGCATGCTCTCTTTGCACAAAAGGGACATTTAGCTAAAACATGCCCTGAACGGGATAATCTGCATGTTGCTTCGCTGGATCTACCTAGGAAGAAGAGGAAGAGATATAACAGGAATAAAAGCAACAAAGGAAAAAGGAATCGAGGTTCTTCAAGGACATCTACATCCGGAAATCTAGTCCACAACCCTCACACATATGGAGTGTATGAAGAAGCTAGTAGTGATGAGAGCTGGAGTCCTTTACCATGGAAGGAAGCGAGGATCAAAGATGCAACTCGATACCAGGTTAGCGCTATACCCTTAGAATACCGCATATTCTTTCCTGCCAATAGAATCAAAGAGATAGGTTGTTAGAAATACCTTCGGATTACATGGCTAGACTAAAAATAGGAAAGCCCGAGACCATTAAAAGTTAGAATGAGCCAATGATGGAAACTAAAACAAAAACTCGATTAATTTAACGAATTCCAAGACAATCCTCATATAACTTCTTGTAAATAAAGAACTTTGAAAGATCGAAATCTACGACGATCGTTACATAAAAGTTAAAATTTCAAAAATCAAATCTCAATTACCAAACTCCGTAAGATCTTCACAAGTAATAAGTATACAATAAAGCAATGAGATTCTTGATTTCCATCAAGATGATCACGATGATAAGAGTTTAAAACAACGATGACTTTAATTATTTAAAAGAATATTGATCACAGAGCACAATATTGTATATACAGCTACATAAGAATGGAGAAGCGAATCCACAACCTTCGTTGGTCAAAGTAATCGAGTCATGAAAGGTCGTGTTGTCATGAGTCGTCTAGTGTCGGTGAGTCGAGTTTTGTGGTCGAGTCAAGTCCGTGTCGTTTTCCAAAAGAGTCGTGTAAGTGAAGGTTGGAATCGCTAAGCCAAATCTTATTAATTTGTATGTGCTATATTTTGTAAAATATCTATCATGCAAAATTTAGAAATGATACAAATCAAAGCATAAACCGGTGCTAGAAATGTAACTCGAGATTCACAATCTTCTCTCGATAAACGATATACACGTAACAAGTTTTGCGGACAAAACTTTCTTTAAGGTGGGGAGGATGTAAGCCCCGGAAAATTTCAGTAAATAATTCAAAATGAACTTCGAAATAAACCTTAAAAATCACTCCAAATTAAAACCGAACTTTGAACGAGTCCTGAAATATAAACGAAAGTAAGAATTCATTAGACTTGAGAAAATCTAAAATAAAATAAGGACTAAAAGTCCTTAAGTCCAAAAACCATTACGTAAGATAAATTGCTTACCTAATCTATAATTCATAAAAATCGGGATAAAAATAAAACACAGTGATAATTTGCTAAAAAGCAATTAATCCATAACATGACAATTTGAAGGATCAGGAAATCACCAAAGGCCAATTCCATAATTAGGCTTTGGCACGATTAAGAAAACTTTATCTGCCAATAATAAAATATAGACTTTGGAAATTCCCCAAACGACCAGACTAATAATCCTAAGAGACGGAAATCACAATAAAGCCCTAACGATCAAATCAAACTCCAAGAATCATAGAACGAGTTAGAAATTGAAATCTCGTAATCTTAAGAAGGAAGAATTCAAGAAACAAAATAACAAATTAATAATCCTTAAGTTAACCAATTGTTCATAAAACCTTAAATCGAAGCAAAAATAAATTCGAAAACAAAACACTATGAAGATCCTTTTTCAAAGCAAATTATAAAAATCAAGATTTCCCCAAAATCATTCCAAAAATCGATATTTGACTCAAACTCAAGAAAATCATATCTGGTAACCATTACCGATATAACTCCGGATATAATAATTCAATTCAAGATTTCCGAAAGCAGTAAGAGATATTAAATACTTATAAAAATAAAATTTAAAATAAATTTCTCAAACTAAATACGTTGTATAAACAGAAAATCTCAGTTTCCAATTGGCAAAGGTCTAAACCGGAAAATCATCCGGAAACCCTAACCGGAATACAATAGTTAAGTCCGGCAATCTAGCGCCCTTAACTCTAGAGGCCAAAGGTAGTTTAAATATGTAGAATAGCTCGTAGTAAATAAGTTTTTAAACATAAGATTGGTAAATTTTTGACCTATCTCGAACCCGTTCGGATACAGACTTCGAAAAGCGTGTCCCGGGACTCGAGATATCAAAAATATACCATTAGTACCGTTAGACTCGTAATTCCACGAGATTTCTAAATATATCAGTTATATAATTTTTCGGGTTATAAAAGTTACAGTTATAACCTTTTTATCGTATTTTCATTTCTACCGGTAATTGATTATTCTTTTGCACTATTCATTTTATTTCATTACACAATTTTATTATTTTTATATTATTAATACCCTGGGTTTCCTAGTAATCAAGTAAACTTCGAAACCGAAAATGAAACCCTAAATCAGTTTAGCTCAAGCTTTGTGAGAAAGACCGAGAACCCTAATTCCGGCTTTTCCTCGTTTCCAAATAAGAAACTTTTATAAGCAAAATTAATTTTGATATAGTTCTTGATTATATTTCAAACCAAGAAAAGATCAGATTTGAGAAAATTTCAATTCCGGGTCATCCCGAGACCCATTATAGAAAAGCGTGCCCCGGAACTAGAATTTCAAAAATTTTTTATGAATACTCATTTGAATCGAAATAAAATAAGGATTTCAAAAATATATTTTTCATAATTTTCCGGCTTATGAAAAATACAGTTATAGCCTTTTTATTCGTATTTCTTACTACCGGAAATAAATTGTCTTGTCAACTATTCACTACTATTCAAAAAGTACACCTACACTACCTATTAGCCACCCTACAAGTCTAAGCCTTACCATCACTCACATCAAACCCATTCTTCCATAACTTTTTGTCCCTTCACTTCACTTCAACTTATGACTAATGATACAAATCAAATCAAGGTTATATCATGTTGAAACAAAGCAATTTTTCCCCCTTTTTTGTTCCAAAACCGGCGCACATGCACCCCCCATCCATGCCCATTTTATTTTTTTTTTTATTTCCTTTTCTTATTCACTTAACCTAATTCAACTTATATATAAACTACCTTTATTCTCTCTCTCCTCATTCTTCACTTTCCAAATTTTTCTAAAGTGCAAAAGCTCTCTCTTCTCTCCTCTTTTCCCCTTGTGGCCGAAACTTTTGAGCCCCCACACACACATTCACAACTTCCATTTTTCTCTTCTATCTTCCATCACTTCAAGTAAGTTATGATTACTACTTCCAACTCATAAAACTTGTTATGGCTAAGTGATTTTTGGATATTTCAACTCCATGTTCCCATGATCTTTTAGTAGGAACAAGATATCTAAACAAAAATCCCGAACCATTACAAGTAGATCTATCTTTTAAAGGAGTTTCTATACCAAAAGCTTTACTTTTATCCATCAAAAAGGTCTTTTAAAACAAATAATCTTTTATAAAAATATGGTTTTTATGTTTTTAAAACTCATTTAAGCTTTTGATAAAGTAGATCCATCATCTTGTTGCTCATAATCATGTAGGCATTTAAGGTTTCATTTCTATCTTGTGTTTATGTGCATTAATAGTCTTTAAGGCTTTTGTCTTTAGTAAATCACCTTCCTAGTATGTAGATCTATGGTTAGATAAGTTAATAAAGTCAAAAAGGAAAACACTTTTCAAAATATGAGCTTGTGTAAATTCGGATCACTTTGTAAACCTAGGTCAAAAACACTTTTATCAACTTCTAAACATGTATTTTACAAGAGAAATGAAGCCTATGGGTAATAGATAATGTTTGGTAGTATTTTTCATGAGTCTAAATGAGATTTTTCTAAAGAAAATGTTGGAAGCAAGAAATGAAATCCAATAGAAGTTTTGAACTAAAAGTCATATAGATAAAATTCGTAATAATTGATGTATGGTTAGAAAACACTATTTTCCCAACTTCAAAATGGTATTTTCTTAAATAAATGAAGTCCTTAGGGTATGAGTATAATAAAACTTAAAGTTTTGAGTATAAAATGTATTTTTCTCAAAGGAATCAACTTGAAAGTGGAATTTTCTAAATTCGGATTTTTGGAAACCCATAGTAAAAGACCCACTTAAAAGTTATAAATGAAGATTTTATTTAAGAAATAAAGGCTTAGGATATAACTAATATGAGAGTCAAAATTCTTTAAACAAAGTGGAGTTTTCCTAAAGAAAATCCTTAGAAATAGTAGTGTGACCAAATGTAGCAAAGTTGATTTTTAGACAAAAGCAAAATATAGTGTCTTAAGACAAAGTTTATTTAAAATTCTTTAAGTCTAAAAATTTATAAGACCTTAGACACTTAAGAGTTCATATCATGACATACATGATAGGGAAAATCATTACCCTTGCATTGAGTATCATTTTATACTTAGGAATCTCAAATGCATTCATGAAAACCGCATTTTTTTTTGGAATTGATAAACCCTGTACAGATCTGATCCGTCAATTCCGAGGCTTAGATATTTTCAAAACTTGATTTAAACTTCGTATTTAGAAAGCTCTTCCGAAGTAGATAGAAATCGATATAAAATTTGCGAGATTCGAGTTAAAATGACCAAGTTATGGCCGTTTTAAGTTGGAATTCCCGCTTAGGACGCGAATTACGAATTTGAGAAGTTCGTATGAAGTCGTTGGATTAGTTTGAGTGGAAATACTGATTAGAGTATTTCTTCCTTTTTAGGTTACCCCGAGTTCGACGTTTTCCCTACTACGGATTATTATTACTAGAAGACCGGTGATCCAATGGCCGTGTGAGTTTTTCTTCCCAATTCATTTATTGTATGTGCTTGTAAAGTAGTGCACTAGAATGTAGGTCAATTGAATGATTGAATGATGGGGATTAATGGGAAATTATATGATTGATGATGATGTGAGAAAACAAATTAAGAATATCGAAACGGGTGATAACCTTGATTGTATAGTTAGCTATGATGGATTGTCTGATAAATTGATTGATCGCCTAAGTAAATTGGCTTAATCAACTACTTGAGTTAATGATAAATTGACATGTGCATATCACAAGGGGATGGAGCATGAGCATTTGTTAGTCGTGAACCATAAAACGACATCGAATAATCGTAGGTTAGTGTGAACCATAAACGACATCGATAATCGTAGGTTAGTCGTGAACCATAAACGACATCGAATAATCGTAGGTTAGTCGTGAACCATAAACGACATCGATAATCGTAGGTTAGCCGTGAGCCATAAACGGGATAGTCGTACCGCAGGATTCGTTAATCTGCTAATCCGGGATGGAGGGCGCAATTCCATCCACATATGATTTCCGGTTGGTCATATGTATGTTGAACTCATGTGTTTGATGCATACACTTGCTTGATTAATAACTTGATTGAATTGTTGTGACATAAATGTTTTTGTGGAAGATTACACTCACTAAGCTAGTGTAGCTTATACCCCAATAGTTGTTTAAATGAGCAGGTTATACCAAGAAATGCTAAGTGGGGACCGAGATGGTTGAAGTCGAGAATGACTTCGGGATTCCGGCAAGATATAAGAATGCTTGAAGTTTTTGGCTAAGCTTTACGATTTGCCTTGTAATAGTTTTATGTAGCGAAGTCTTGAGATGAATGTAATTGAAGTTTGATGAATTGTATTTTGAAGTATAGTGTTTTTATTTGGAGAATAGTGGATTGTATTTCCTTTACATTGTTACTCAATTGTATCAACATAAAATGTATCATTCCGATGTGTCTCCTTTATGTGTTAGACGCCTTGTACATAGTATGGAAGCCTTCGCATGACTAAGGTGGTCATTCTTAGGCTTTAATATTGTGTACGGCGGACTGCCACGTTTAGGGTACCCTTCGGGGCGTGACACCATCTACTTGAATTCATCAATGAATTAACAACTTCTTCCAACCGCATAACTTTCTTTCAATGTTCAACAATTCATCCTAAAGTCTATACATAATTATAACAAAGATAGGTTGATAGTTTAGAACTTACCTTGGCTTGGAATGGAAAAAGAATTTTCAAATCCCTTTCTAAGCAAGGATCAAACTTATATCAAAGGTTAGATGATGAGCTCCTAATTAAAACACAAGTTAACAACATTAACTATAATGGGAGCTTACTAATTCTAACCAATATTCTTACCTTGTTAAGCTAGTTTTTCTCCCTTAGATCTTATGATAACCAAGACTTTTTGACTTGGTTTTGGATGTTGTTGGAGAGGGGAATTGATGTTCTTGATGTGCTTGGTGTGTAGATAGGATACGAGAAGTAAGCTAGAGGTTTACGTTTGGTCTTACAAAGGTTTCTAAGCTTTCTAAGTGAAGATGTTGCAAAGGAAAAGAAAAAGGAAAGGGTTGGACGTACTTCCTTTTGTAGTTGTGTTTTTGGGGTGATTTTGTGGGAGTTATGAGCTCAATTTGTAACTAACATAAGCTTATATACTTGTACTAAGGCTAGGCTAAGTTTTGGAGGCTAAGGAAAGGGTTTTAGGCTTGAAAAAGACTCAAAATAGCAGCTGGAATTTTCATACGAATTTGTCATTTTTGGTTTGCAAATTTGGACTTTGTTTTGATAGATTTGTGGCTATCTTTGAGGGCATTAATTATGTTTGTTTGGTAACTAATTAATGCCATTTATGTGTGTAAAATTAGGAGCTCAACTTGCAAGAAAATCGGGTAAAAAATTCTTGTAAAACAGAGGCTAGATATTCAAGTCTCTATTGCAGTTATTGTTGTTGTTTTCCCCCCTTGCTATAGCTTCTTCAGCATGGATTCGGACAAGGTTGTAGAGCTAAGTTTGACTTTGATTTGAGTTGGATTTCTTCTCTAGTTAATGTTGGTCTTACGTGAAGTGTTGTGGTTGGGTTAAATGTCATTTTCACGTTGAATTTTTTGTGTTCAAATTGGGTGAATAAGTTGGGTGTGAATGTTGCAGTTTTGTTTGAATTTTCCTTTTGTAGCTTGTTTTTATTGGGTATTTGAGGGCAAATTTGGAACTGTTTTGGTTATTAATTTGAGTTGAATTTCTTGATATTTAATGTTGATTATATGTGGATTATATTCGTTGGAGTTCATGTCATTTTCAAGTTGAACTTTGGGGCTCAAATTGGTTAAAAATTTGGATGTTTGTACGTAACTGCAGCTGGAATTTCCCTTTCGTTGCTATCCCCTGTTCCAACATGGAAGCTGCTCTGCACAAGGAAGAGACATTGCAGCGTGCGTGAAGAATATGCATGGAAGGGAATTGCGAACCTGCTGGTGCATTGGACTTTGACCAATATTTGTAAACCTCGGTTTTCTTAGTAACCGAGTAAACTCCGTAAATAGGAAATCAAAACCCTAAATAGGATTAGTACTAACAACCTAGGAACCCTAGGTCCGGCTTTTCTTCGATTTCTATATAAAAGAACCTCTATGGAATAATTTAATGTCGATTATTGTTTTATAGTATATTTCAAACCATACAAAGTTTTGATTTCGAAAAATTTTCTATTCCGGGCTTTCCCGAGCTCCATTATGGAAAAGCAAGCCCCGAAACTAGAAACTCAAAAAAATATTCCGGAATACTAGTTAGAACCGAAATTATATAAGGATTCCAAAAATATATGTTTTATAATTTTTCGGGTTATAAAAATTACAATTATAGCCTTTTTCCCGTATTTTTCTTACTACCGGTAAAATAAATGTCTTAACTACTATTTATTACTATTCACAAGTACAACCTACTACACATACACTGTCACGCCCCGAAGGGTACCCTAAACGTGGCAGTCCGCCGTACACAATATTAAAGCCCAAGAATGACCACCTCAGTCACGCGAAGGCTTCCATACTATGTACAAGGCGTCTAACACATAAAGGAGACACATCGGAATGATACATTTTATGTTGATACAATTGAGTAACAATGTAAAGGAAATGCAATCCACTATACTTCCGATGCAACCATACCATAATACAAATCACAACAACTTCAATTACATTCATCCACAGACTTCCCTACATATTATTATAAGACAAATCATAAAACTAGCATAACTTCAAACATTCTATCCTTTGCCAAAGTCCCTGAGTCATTCCCGGCTCCAATCAATTCGGTCCTCACTTGCATTCTTGAGATAACCTGTTCATTTAAACAACTATAGGGGTATAAGCTACACTAGCTTAGTGAGAATTCCCTTAATTCCATACCATAACAAGCAAGTTATAATCAACCATATGCTATGCATGAGCAAACACATGAGCAAACAATTATGTATGGGTATCCGGAACCCACACACAGAACGGATTTACGCCCTCCGTATCTTGGGTTAGGGATGGTATTGAAGTCTACACGACCGCTGCTAGTCCCCAAGCCCTCAGCTCATAGCACTCGCCTCGGCTAGGCTCACACATGGAATGCATCCCCGATGCACCTTAGTTCCCTATGAATGAGCTCTGATCCCGGGTCTCATTATCCAAACGAGTCCTCGGACCATACCGATCGACCTGCGTAGGAGTAGCACGCTACCAAATGCAATGTGTCCGATGCGATGCATGATCAATTTACTTTTGCTTAGGTCAAAATATTTATACATTCTTTAGAATGACCAGCCAATATCATACACATACAGAAATAATTGAACGACGCAGTTATCCAATCAAATCGCGGTTTCGATATGCTTTAGTATTATTTGGCATACATTCATCACAGCCTCATCATATATCCCATCCCCATTCATATCGATTTTTTTATCTTATTCCTATAATTCTAATGCGACTAACTACAAGCACAAACAAGGTAACAAAATAAGGAGAAACTCACTCGGCCATTGGATCACCGGTCTTCTAGTAATAATAATCTGGTGGTAGGGAATCCTCGATCTCGGGATCTCCTAAAAAGGAAGAAATACTCTAATAAGTATTCAACTCAAACTAATCTAAACGATTTTATACGAACTATCAAATTCGTAATTCGCGTCCTACGCGGGAATTCTAACTTAAAACGGCCATAACTTGGTCATTTTAACTCGGAATCTCGCAAATTATATATCGATTTCTATCTATTTCGAAAGATCTATCTATTACTAATATTATATTTAAGTTTTGAAAACTTTGAAGCTTTGAAAAGTTCGGATCAGATTAGGGCAGTGACAATTTCCAAGTCCGAATAATAGTTTTGTAAATGTTTGTAATGTTCCTACTATATAGATTAGCTATACATGGAATATGAATGATTTCCTAACATGAATGACATGAAGAGTTTAATGTATGCATGATCTTGATGATTTTTGCTAAAAGGAAATTTTATAACTTTTTATCTTGCAAGACCATAATAACTACTTATGAAAAATCTAGTTTTCTAACTTTGTTCATTTCCATTTGTTTTGGATTTGTTACTTAAGAAAATATAATTATTTTTGTCAAAATTGAGTCTTCATTATATATATTACTTATGACCTTCATTTCTACATAAAAATTTCCATTTTACACTTTGTAAGCATGTTTTCAAGTGGGGTTGATTCCAAAATCCGAATTTGGTAAAAATTGGCTTTTGAGTGATTCCTTTGAGTAAAAATCATTTGGTATTTAGAAAATTAGGGCTCAATCATACATAACTACTAAGGACTTCATTCTCACACAAAAATTTGCATTTTACACTTTGCAAATATATTTTCCAATATGATTTACTCAAAAATCCGAATTTTAGAAAATCCACATTTTGAATGATTCACTTGGGAAAAACTTGTTTAATGCATTAAAATTTAAGACTTTATTACATCTATTGTCTAAGGACTTCATTTAACACATAAAAATTGCAATTTGAGCTCAAATACTAAGTGATTACATATGCATCATCTTAAATTACGAATTTGACAATTTGATCACTAACTCAAATTTTTCCATTTTAATTCCATTACTTGTTTTACACATTACTCATGCCTAAGCTCATTTTAACTTGTAAAAATCATTGCTTAATGATATCTATTACCTATATACTTCATTTTTCACATAAAGCATGAGTTTTAGAGTTGATACATGGGTTCTAAAAATTGGTCTTAGTTGGGATCCGAATTTACAAAATTTATTTTTGGTTATATCTTTTGATAAAATCTATCTAAGCTCATGAAAATCCATTCCTTACATATCATATCTTATGAGCCTTTCATTTCTTAAATAAAAACTTCATTTTTGAGTTGGAAAACATGTTTTTAAAATAGGCCTTGGCCAAAATCCGAAAATAGAATTTTTATTTTGAAAATAACTTTTGGAAATTACTTTTGATTATTGTAAAAAGAAGTCTTGATGATATACATATATTAAGCCTTCATTTTCTTAAGTAAAATTATTTTTGACACTTGGAAAGTAGTTTTTAAATGGGGGCTTGCCAAAATACGAATTTCACAATTTTGTTTGAGTTCATAACTAAGATCTATACTTAATATGAACATAAACATAAAACAAATGCATGGTAATAAGCTATAAACATCATGGATCTAAACTTCACTTATCAAAATCTTTCATTTATGGTATCTATACTAAGCCCTTCATTTTAAATGAAAAATATACATTTTAAAGTTGAAAAACCACTTTTCTAAATAGGGTTCCATTTTCATCCGAATTTTCAAAATTGATTTTTGTTGAAAACAAAATAGATCTTGGGTTTCCTACAACTTTCCTACCATCATCAAGCTATAGCAAGTTGTTCATGAACATAAACAAAGATCTAATGCATCTATGAACTCAAAACTTTAGATCTAGTTTTCTAAACTAGTTTTACATGCATGAATCACACGTGGATGATGATCTATGTATAAATCATAAGAAATAACAAAAATAACAACTTAAATAACAAGATCTATGGCATAAACAAAATCAAAGCAACAAAAATTTAGATCTACAAAATATATCAACTTTAAACAAGAAAATAATTGAAATACAAGATAATAAAAGTAGAGAAAAGAGAGTTTCATTTTTGGCACATCATCCTAAGCTTTTAAGCTTATGGAAGGTCATTTGATGCATGAAACCTTCATTATACTTTACCTATATCACCTATGGAGCTTTAGGAAGAAGATTGGCTTAGAAATCTTTAAAAATGAAGTGTGGAAGCCATGAAGAAGAAGGGGGCAGCTTGTTTTCCATGGAGGAACAAGAGGAAATGAAGAAGAAAGAGAGGAAAAATGAGAGAGAAAGACTAAAGAATGAAAAAGGAAGGAATGAGTAAATGAAGGAGAGAGAGAAATTAGTGTATTAAATGAATGAATGAAGAAAAAAATAAAACAAGGCAGATTTTGGGGGGAGAAGCTGTCACGTGAATTAGAGAGAGAGGAGAGAGAGTGTTGTTTGAAATTTGACTCAAATTGAATTATAATTAATGTGTAATGTAACTTCTTAAGAAGGAGTGGAATTTAATTAATTTAGTCAAATTGGAGTAAACAAAGGACAATGGCAGCCATAAATAGGGTCAAAAATCTGCCATGAATTATGGGATTATGTGTAGAAAGATTGAAGTGAAAAGGAAGTGATATGTGTAAGGTGTACTTGAAGGTATGGGTTGTAAAAGTACTTTATTAATAAAATAAATTAAAATAAAATAAAATTGGAAAATTTATTCCAAATAATTGTAGCAGAATTTTCATAATAAAATTAAATAATTATTTGAATTATTTTAGTATTTTAACAAATATTACCGGTACGGTCAAAATACGCGAATATGGGCTATAAATAATATTTTTATAACCCGAAAAATTCTAGAAAAATATTTTATGGAATAACAATATTTTTAAAATATTTTCAATTATTAAATTAATTTATTTTATTTTTAGTACGGTCTTAAACAGAATCTGATCCCGTAAAGACCCGAAACGAACTAAATTTTAGAAAAACAAAATTTTCTATAACATATAAAATATTTATCTAAAAATATAAGGCTTTATAAAATAATAAAATTTTGTAATGAAATAAAAATGAATAGTGCAAAAGACTAATCAATTACCGGTAATAATGGAAATACGATAAAAAGGTTATAACTGTAACTTTTATAACCCGAAAAATTATAAACTGATATATTTAGAAATCTTATGAAATTACGAGTCTAACGGTACTATTGGTATATTTTTGATATCTCGAGCCCCGGGACACGCTTTTCGAAGTCTGTATCCGAACGGGTTCGAAATAGGTCAAAAATTTACCAATCTGATATTTTTAAACAAACTCATATTACTATGAGCTATTCTACATATTTAAACTACATCTCGGCCTCTAGGGTTAGGGCGCTAGATTGCCGACTTAGCTATTGTATTCCGGTTAGGGTTTCGGGTGATTTTCCGGTTTAGACCTTTGCCAATTTGGAAACTGATATTTATGTTTATACAACATATTTAATTTGAGAAATTTATTTTTAAATTTTATTTTTGTAAGTATTTAATATCTCTTAATTTTCGGAATTCTTGAATTGAGTTATATTTTCGAAAGTCAATTGTTATTTGCTTTTTAATAATTTGTTTTTGAGCTTTATTATTACCCGATTTTATAAGTCGGAGTTAAATATGGAATTTTTCGTACGTCGTGGTTTTGAATTTGAAGACCACTGTGTTCTTATTTTAGTTTTAAAGATTTTCATTTTCTCAAGATTAAGAAGTTTATGAATTCGTTCATGAATTAGGACTATCGAAATTCGGTTTTAATTTGGAGTGATTTTTAGGGTTTATTTTCGAAGTTCATCTTAAAATTATTTATTGAAATTTTCCGGGGCTTACATCCTCCCCACCTTAAAGAAAGTTTTGTCCGCAAAACTTGTTACGTGTATATTGTTTTCGAGAAAAGATTGTGGATTTTGAGTTATATTTTTAGCACCGGTCTATGCTTTGATTTGTATCATTTCTAAATTTTGTATGATAGATTTTTACGAAATATAGCACATACAATTTATAAGATTTGGCTTAGCGATTCCAACCTTCACTTACGACTCTTTTGGAAACGACACGGACTTGACTTGAGACTACAAACGACTCGACTCGACCGACACTAGACTCATGACAACACGACCTTTCATGACTCGATTACTTTGACCAACGAAGGTTGTGGATTCGCTTCTCCATTCTTATGTAGCTGTATATACAATATTGTGCTTTATGATTCATATTCCTTAAACAATATAGTCATCATCGTTTTAAATTCTTATCATCGTGATCATCTTGATGGGATTGAAATCAAGAGATCTCATTGCTTTATTGTATAATATTACTTGTGAAGATCTTATGGAGTTTGGTAATTGAGATTTGATCACTGAATTTTAACTTTTGTGTAACGATCGTCGTAGATTTCATCTTTCAAAGTTCTTTGTTTACAAGAAGTTGTATGAGGATTGTCTTGGAATTCGTTAAATTAATCGAGTTTTGTTTTAGTTTCCATCATTGGCTCATTCTAGCTTTTAATGGTCTCGGGCTTCCTATTTTAGTCTAGCCATTTAATCCGAAGGGTATTCTAACAACCTATCTCTTTGATTCTATTGACAGGAAAGAATATGCGGTAGTCTAAGGGTATAGCGCTAACCTGATACCGAGTTGCATATTTGATCCTCGCTTCCTCCATGGTAAAGGACTCCAGCTCCTCATCACTAGCTTCTTCATACACTCCATATGTGTGAGGGTTGTGACTAGATTTCCAGATTTATGTCTTGAAGAACATCGATTCCTTTTTCTTTGTTGCTTTTATTCCTAGCATATCTCTTCCTCTTCTTCCTTGGTAGATCCAGCAAGAAACATGTGTTATCCCGTTCGGGCATGTTTTAGCCAAATGTCCCGTTTTTGTGCAAAGAAGCATCGGTGGTCATCTTTTTAGGACACTTCTCAACTTTGTGACTGGGTCCCCACAGAGGTAGCACTTGATTGAAGTCGTGGACACCGTATAGGGTAGTGCTCTCTCTTACATTCCAACATTGTATCTTATCCAATATTTGTCTCTTCCTGTTGGGTCATCATCCAAGGGAAGTGTTCTGACATTTTGACTCGGGGTCATTGCAGCATAGAACTCCATTTCCTTATTACTTCTTTCTTGCCTCCTCTTTTGAGCATTTTCTATTATCCGTGCTCTTTCTAGCAATCCTTGATAACTCCTGATATCAAATTCCTCCAATCGAGTCCGAAGATCTTCTTTCAAACCATTCAGAAACACTTGTCTTTTGAGTTCCTCACTTTGTTTATATGATTCTGGAGCATATTGCAACAATCTACTGAACTCGGTTTCGTACTGTTCCACACTACGATCTCCTTGTGAGATATTGAGGAAATCTGCACTGTACTGGACTCTTAAGCTCATGGGAAATATTTGTCCAAAAACTCATATTTAAACATCTCCCATGTAACTGGAGGCGTCAACTCTCTTTCCTTAGATTCCCACCATACTCGGGCATGTAAGCGGAGCATATAGGTTCCATAATTGACTCTCAGACGGTGTGGTACTTCAAAAGCATTAAAGGACCTCTCAATATGTGCCAACCAATCCTCTGCCTCATCTGGTTTTCCAAAAACTCCGTCGAAATACTGGTTACATTTATGAAGCACGGTAAGAGACTTTGGTGGTATTGAGGTGATGGGGCTCATCTTGCGTCGTTTCTTGCGCATATCTTATAGGTGTAGACGTTGAACTGACTTGAGTCTGTTGCATGTAGCTTCTTATCTGACTAGTGAGCCGTTCAATCTCTATTGAGGCATTTCCCCTTGGTTAGGTGGTTCGGTATCGCTTGGTTCTCGGGTCCTAAAGGAGTCATGACGGGTTCTTGTTGTAGTTGGGTATGTCTCCTACAATTTTATTAAGCTCGGGTGAGAATTCTAAATCTTTTATTACGTCTTAAAGCGTTAAAAGAGATTTAAGGAAGCTTATCGGAAATATAGAACACGGAATTGCGGAAATAAAAACATATATGAGAAATATTGAAATTCCACTTAAAGCAAAATCAGTAATAGAAACTTCACAATATCCAAAACGAAATACATGAATTCAAGAGAAGATGTAAATCTTCCATTACAAAAGTTCAAAGAAAGGATGTAAAATATACATTGGAATTAATTCATGAACTAGATGATAAACCGCAACATTGATTTACATTTTCAAAACATTTTTGTTCTTTTCAAAAAGTTATTCACTCCTAACGCTCAACACAAGAGATCTATTGATATTTCTAGGAGACTGACTTCTTCCAAGCAAGGACAGCTATCCACTTGTTAATTCTTTTGGGGGCATTTCCTCGCCAAATGTCCCGGCTGTTTACAAATGAAGCACTTCAGGGTTTCCTTTCTTGGACAGTCCATAATCTTATGCTCGGGATCTCCACAGAGGTAACACTTGTGCTTTAACTGTGGACACTGTCTTAGATGATGACCTTCTTTGCACTTCCAACAAGTGATCTTACGCTTCTTAAAAGGTTCATTCTTAACTGTTAGGCTAGTTGTCTTATACCTTCTGACTTTGGAGCTTGGACTAGCCATAACAGAAGGAGTCTCAATTCCTTGCATTGTCACTTGGTGGGGTCCTTCCACCTGAACCGGACATTCCCAATAAGCACTTGTTGTAAGAGGAGCTTTTGTGTATCCACCAAACACCCTAGAAGGTCTATGACTTGTTGCATTGATCTTGTGGTGGTGGAGTGTCTCTCACTTGTTGTTCATCGGGAAGGTTAGTCAACTGTTGCACGTTCTCCTCAGGTAGTCTCCTAGAAACAAGACGAAACGGTCACATTAGCCTAATTATACTATCACAAGTTGCTTATGGTTTAGAAAAAGAGTTATAACTTTTATTTTCTTTAAACTTGTTTATTTAGAAAAACGGTGAAAGCAAGCAATTAATCCTACCCACCTAGTGGTCTTATAGGTCAAAGGGGTAATCTAGCATCTCCATTATCGCTTGAACTAAGAGTCGGGTAAGGTCACTTACTCCTATACTTTGCAATTACTAGAGTATATTCGATCGTCCCATCAAATAATTTCAATCTTCCTTCCTCATGTACCTGTTTCTACATTCTCCAAAAGTCTCCGAGACGGAATTCAAATCCTTAACAATCGAAAATCACATCTTAAGGTCAAGCAGCTAAATCTAGTTTCTTCTTTACTTAAGGGTTATCTAACACTTATCTATTCATTTCTAAGATCGTATCTTAACATTCTATTCTCCTAAGTCTTTACACCTAATTCCCAAAACCTTGTTGCTCTGATACCCAACTAAACTGTCACGCCCCGAAGGGTACCCTAAACGTGGCAGTCCGCCGTACACAATATTAAAGCCAAGAATGACCACCTCAGTCACGCGAAGGCTTCCATACTATGTACAAGGCGTCTAACACATAAAGGAGACACATCGGAATGATACATTTTATGTTGATACAATTGAGTAACAATGTAAAGGAAATCAATCCACTATACTTCAGATACAAACACTATACTTCATAATACAAATCATTCAACTTCAATTACATTCATCCACAGACTTCCCTACATAAATTATTACAAGACAAATCATAAACTAGCAGATAACTTCAAACATTCGTATTCCTTTGCCGAAATCCCGAGTCATTCCCGGCTCCAATCCAATTCGGTCCCCACTTTGCATTCTTGAGATAACCTGTTCATTTAAACAACTATAGGGGTATAAGCTACACTAGCTTAGTGAGAATTCCTTAATTCCGTACCATAACAAGCAAGTTATAATCAACCATATGCTATGCATGAGCAAACACATGAGCAAACAATTATGTATGGGTATCCGGAACCCACACACAGAACGGATTTACGCCCTCCGTATCTTGGGTTAGGGATGGTATTGAAGTCTACACGACCGCTGCTAGTCCCCAAGCCCTCAGCTCATAGCACTCGCCTCGGCTAGGCTCACACATGGAATGCATCCCCGATGCGCCTTAGTTCCCTATGAATGAGCTCTGATCCCGGGTCTCATTATCCAAACGAGTCCTCGGACCATACCGATCGACCTGCGTAGGAGTAGCACGCTACCAAATGCAATGTGTCCGATGCGATGCATGATCAATTTACTTTTTGCTTAGGTCAAAATATTTATACATTCTTTAGAATGACCAGCCAATATCATACACATAACAGAAATAATGAACGACGCAGTTATCCAATCAAATCGCGGTTTCGATATGCTTTAGTATTATTTGGCATACATTCATCACAGCTCATCATATATCCCATCCCCATTCATATCGATTTTTATCTTATTCCTATAATTCTAATGCACTAACTACAAGCACAAAGGTAACAAAATAAGGAGAAACTCACTCGGCCATTGGATCACCGGTCTTCTAGTAATAATAATCCGGTGGTAGGGAATCGATCTCGGGATCTCCTAAAAAGGAAGAAATACTCTAATAAGTATTTCAACTCAAACTAATCCAAACGATTTTATACGAACTATCAAATTCGTAATTCGCGTCCTACGCGGGAATTCTAACTTAAAACGGCCATAACTTGGTCATTTTAACTCGGAATCTCGCAAATTATATATCGATTTCTATCTACTTCGAAAGATCTATCTATTCTAATATTATATTTAAGTTTTGAAAACTTGAAGCTTTGAAAAGTTCGGATCAGATTAGGGCAGTGACAATTTCCAAGTCCGAAAATAGTTTTGTAAATGTTTGTAATGTTCCTACTATATAGATTAGCTATACATGGAATATGAATGATTTCCTAACATGAATGACATGAGATGAGTTAATGTATGCATGATCTTGATGATTTTTGCTAAAAGAAATTTTATAACTTTTTATTTGCAAGACCATAATAACTACTTATGAAAAATCTAGTTTTCTAACTTTTTCATTTCCATTTGTTTTGGATTTGTTACTTAAGAAAATATAATTATTTTTGTCAAAATTGAGTCTTCATTATATATATTACTTATGACCTTCATTTCTACATAAAAATTTCCATTTTACACTTTGTAAGCATGTTTTCAAGTGGGGTTGATTCCAAAATCCGAATTTGGTAAAAATTGGCTTTTGAGTGATTCCTTTGAGTAAAAATCATTTGGTATTTAGAAAATTAGGGCTCAATCATACATAACTACTAAGGACTTCATTCTCACACAAAAATTTGCATTTTACACTTTGCAAATATATTTTCCAATATGATTTACTCAAAAATCCGAATTTTAGAAAATCCACATTTTGAATGATTCACTTGGGAAAAACTTGTTTAATGCATTAAAATTTAAGACTTTATTACATCTATTGTCTAAGGACTTCATTTAACACATAAAAATTGCAATTTGAGCTCAAATACTAAGTGATTACATATGCATCATCTTAAATTACGAATTTGACAATTTGATCACTAACTCAAATTTTTCCATTTTAATTCCATTACTTGTTTTACACATTACTCATGCCTAAGCTCATTTTAACTTGTAAAAATCATTGCTTAATGATATCTATTACCTATATACTTCATTTTTCACATAAAGCATGAGTTTTAGAGTTGATACATGGGTTCTAAAAATTGGTCTTAGTTGGGATCCGAATTTACAAAATTTATTTTTGGTTATATCTTTTGATAAAATCTATCTAAGCTCATGAAAATCCATTCCTTACATATCATATCTTATGAGCCTTTCATTTCTTAAATAAAAACTTCATTTTTGAGTTGGAAAACATGTTTTTAAAATAGGCCTTGGCCAAAATCCGAAAATAGAATTTTTATTTTGAAAATAACTTTTGGAAATTACTTTTGATTATTGTAAAAAGAAGTCTTGATGATATACATATATTAAGCCTTCATTTTCTTAAGTAAAATTTACATTTTGACACTTGGAAAGTAGTTTTTAAATGGGGGTCTTGCCAAAATACGAATTTCACAATTTTGTTTGAGTTCATAACTAAGATCTATACTTAATATGAACATAAACATAAAACAAATGCATGGTAATAAGCTATAAACATCATGGATCTAAACTTCACTTATCAAAATCTTTCATTTATGGTATCTATACCTAAGCCCTTCATTTTAAATGAAAAATATACATTTTAAAGTTGAAAAACCACTTTTCTAAATAGGGTTCCATTTTCATCCGAATTTTCAAAATTGATTTTTGTTGAAAACAAAATAGATCTTGGTTTCCTACAACTTTCCTACCATCATCAAGCTATAGCAAGTTGTTCATGAACATAAACAAAGATTAATGCATCTATGAACTCAAAACTTTAGATCTAGTTTTCTAAACTAGTTTTACATGCATGAACACACGTGGATGATGGATCTATGTATAAATCATAAGAAATAACAAAAATAACAACTTAAATAACTAGATCTATGGCATAAACAAAATCAAAGCAACAAAAATTTAGATCTACAAAATATATCAACTTTAAACAAGAAAATAATTGAAATAGAAGATAATAAAAGTAGAGAAAAGAGAGTTTCATTTTTGGCATCATCATCCTAAGCTTTTAAGCTTATGGAAGGTCATTTGATGCATGAAACTTCATTATACTTTACCTATCTCACCTATGGAGCTTTAGGAAGAAGATTGGCTTAGAAATCTTTAAAAATGAAGTGTGGAAGCCATGAAAGAAGAAGGGGGCAGCTTGTTTTCCATGGAGGAACAAGAGGAAATGAAGAAGAAAGAGAGGAAAAATGAGAGAGAAAGACTAAAGAATGAAAAAGGAAGGAATGAGTAAATGAAGGAGAGAGAGAAATTAAGTGTATTAAATGAATGAATGAAGAAAAAAATAAAACAAGGCAGATTTTGGGAGGGGAGAAGCTGTCACGTGAATTAGAGGAGAGGAGAGAGAGTGTTGTTTGAAATTTGACTCAAATTGAATTATATAATAATGTGTAATGTAACTTCTTAAGAAGGAGTGGAATTTAATTAATCAAATTGGAGTAAACAAAGGACAATGGCAGCCATAAATAGGGTGAAAAATCTGCCATGAATTATGGGATTATGTGTAGAAAGATTGAAGTGAAAAGGAAGTGATATGTGTAAGGTGTACTTGAAGGTATGGGTTGTAAAAGTACTTTATTAATAAAATAAATTAAAAAAAATAAAATTGGAAAATTTATTCCAAATAATTGTAGCAGAATTTTCATAATAAAAATTAAATAATTATTTGAATTATTTTAGTATTTTAACAAATATTACCGGTACGGTCAAAATACGCGAATATGGGCTATAAATAATATTTTTATAACCCGAAAAATTCTAGAAAAATATTTTATGGGAATAACAATATTTTTAAAATATTTTCCAATTATTAAATTAATTTATTTTATTTTTAGTATCGGATCTTAAACAGAATCTGATCCCGTAAAGACCCGAAACGAATTAAATTTTAGAAAAACAAAATTTTCTATAACATATAAAATATTTATCTAAAAATATAAGGCTTTATAAAAAATAAAATTTTGTAATGAAATAAAAATGAATAGTGCAAAAGACAATCAATTACCGGTAATAATGGAAATACGATAAAAAGGTTATAACTGTAACTTTTATAACCCGAAAAATTATAAAACTGATATATTTAGAAATCTTATGAAATTACGAGTCTAACGGTACTATTGGTATATTTTTGATATCTCGAGCCCGGGACACGCTTTTCGAAGTCTGTATCCGAACGGGTTCGAAATAGGTCAAAAATTTACCAATCTGATATTTTTAAACAAACTTATATTACTATGAGCTATTCTACATATATTAAACTACATCTCGGCCTCTAGGGTTAGGGGCGCTAGATTGCCGACTTAAGCTATTGTATTCCGTTTAGGGTTTCGGGTGATTTTCCGGTTTAGACCTTTGCCAATTTGGAAACTGATATTTATGTTTATACAACATATTTAATTTGAGAAATTTATTTTAAATTTTATTTTTGTAAGTATTTAATATCTCTTAATATTTTCGGAATTCTTGAATTGAGTTATATTTTCGAAAGTCAATTGTTATTTGCTTTTTAATAATTTGTTTTTGAGCTTTATATTACCCGATTTTATAAGTCGGAGTTAAATATGGAATTTTTCGTACGTCGTGGTTTTGAATTTGAAGACCACTGTGTTCTTATTTTAGTTTTAAAGATTTTCATTTTCTCAAGATTAAGAAGTTTATGAATTCGTTCATGAATTAGGACTATCGAAATTCGGTTTTAATTTGGAGTGATTTTTAGGGTTTATTTTCGAAGTTCATCTTAAAATTATTTATTGAAATTTCCGGGCTTACATACACCATACCCTAGTCTTACATCCTTACAAACACTCAATTATATTTTCTTTTCCAAGAATTTTTATCTCTTAACAAATTATTATATTTAATACTTTTATTACATAAATTACAATTTCAAACAAATTCAAATCTCTCCCTCTCTCTCACTCAAGATGGTCGGCGCACCGCCGCACCCCCCCACCCTCCTTATTTTACCCTCAATTTGTTTTATTTTCTTTCTTTTTATAATACAAAACAAACCCTAATTCACTTAATATATATAGTCCTTTCATTCTCTCTCTTCCATTTTCATTTCATTTGTTCAAAAATTGCAAAACCCTCTCTATTTTTCCTCTCATTGCTGTGACCACCACCCTCACTATACACACATACACACAAGTTCATTTTTTTCTCCATTTCTTCATCCAATCTTTCTTTAGGTGATGATTTCAAGCTTTATTACTACTTAATCTGGTAATGGCAAGATTATTCTTGTGTGTTTTCACCTCAAATCCCCATGAGAAAATGGTAGGGATAAGAAAACACTAATACATGAATATCAAGCCATCACAAGAGTAAATCTTGTGTTTAATGAGTTTTTGTTGAAATATCTTCATGATCATGCATGTCGAAGTAGAGTAAAGTTGAGATCTAGCATAAAAATTTCATGTTCATGCTTTTAAACTTTATTTCATACATCATAAGTAGTAGATCTAGCTTTTAGATGCTTATACCATGCTTGACATTCATGATCTTATGGATGATTTATGTTTTCATACGTTAATGCTTATAAAGGCTTTATTTTGTGTATATGAATGTTGTAGTTGGTAGATCCTTAGGGAAATAAAGCAAGGAACTTACAAAGAAAAAGTTTTTGTTTGAAATGTCCAAAGACAAATTCGTATGATTTCATGACCCTATTTTAAAAACCCTTTTATCAATTTTAAAACTCATGTTTTATGTGAAAAATGAAGGGTATAGGTAATAGGTATCATTAAGTAGTGATTTTTATAAGTTGAAATGAGTTTTGATGAGATTAATGTATAAAACAAGAAGTGGAATCTAAATGGAAAATTTTGAGTTAGTACTCAACATATGAAATTCGTAATTTTGAATATAGGTCATAAGAACACCTATCATCTAAGTTCAAAATAAAAATTTTATGTATTAAATGGAGTCTTTAAGTAATAGGTATTTTAAAGTCTTAAGTTTTAATGCATTAAACAAGTTTTTCCCAAAAGAATAATTCAAAAATTTGATTTTAAGAAATTCGGATTTTTGGATGAATCCTATTTGAAACCATATTTGCAAAGTGTAAAATGCAAGTTTTTATGTAGAAATAAAGGCTTGGGTAATAGCTATAATGAAGACTCAATTCAGATAAGGATAAATTGATTTCCTTAAAGAAATAACTCCAAAACAAATGAGATGGTCTAAGTTAGGAAACTAGTTTTCTTGAAAGAGTATAGTCATGGAGTTACACAAATAAGAAGTTTCTTAATTTTCCTTTTGGTAAATAATGTCAAAAGCATGCATGCATCAAGTTCATATTGTATCATTCATTATAGGAAATCATCGATATTGCTTGTGTAGTGGAACTATATGCTAGAAACATCACAAACATCCACAAAACTATTTTTCGGAATTGAAGTTTTCAAACGACCAGAACTGATCCCTCTGTTTCATGACATCAATATTTTCAAAACTTGAAAATAATATTAGGAATAGATAGATCTTTCGAAGTAGATAGAAATTGAAATATTATATGCTCAATTCCGAGTTAAAATGAGTTAGATATGGTCATTTAAAGTTAGGACTTTATCATATGCGAAAATTGACGAACTTAGTAGCTAGAATTGTTAAGTTATTAGAACCTTATAAGAAATACTCATTTCGGGTATTCCTTGTACTTAGGTGAATTGGAGGATGGATTTCCACTCCCCGAGGACTACTACGACTGGTGGATTTCTCTCCATGGCCGAGTGAGTTCATTTCTTAAATAGTTGTGCTCATGTATGTGCTTGTAATCGAAGTGGCATTAGAATTAGGAAAAGATAAAATTCCGATGATTGTGACATAATCTTGGTTGAATGAATGATAAGTGTATTGAGACAAGACTTGTTGATAAATCATTGTATGAGCTAGTGTAGACTTAGATTGCTTGAACTTCTCTATGATCACACTTAATCTGCCTAATTAATATGCCACGATTATATGAATAAACTGTACATGCATATCACGTAGTGGGTCACATTGCATGGGTTATTATACCTTTGTAGGAAGAATGCATAGTAATTCAGGCAACGAGGGGCCTGTAAACTCGGTTGTTGGCGGATGGGCCGGAAATTTGAAATGTGCGTGGTTGGGCACTTGTATAAACCACAGTAAAAATTTAAACGTGGTGGATGGGCACCTATATCAACCATATAAAGAAGTGAGAAGTATTTAAATGATGGTCGTATGAGCCTGAAACACCTAACCCCTACTGGAGGGCGTAAATCCATTCAACATAAGATTTCCGGATGGTCTTATGTATTGTATGCTCATGTGCTTGTGCATTTCATATGGCTGCTAATAACTTGTTTGAGATATACTGTCATTGAGTATTAAATATTTGGAATTGAATCTCACTAAGCTTGTAGCTTACACCTCGATAGTTTTGTTGTGGTATTCCTATTTTTAGTTGTTCCGAGAGAACACATTTCACAGGGTTATCTTTTGGATAAAGGAGCTTTTGAAGAAGTCGGGACCTAGCTAGAGGCATGGACTTCTAGAAAAATCTCTTTAACGTAATTCTAATGTTTGTAATATGGTTTTAGACCAGATAGACTTCCATTCTTATTTTGGCAGGGGTATGCCCCCTTGACTTCTATAAAGGCTTAACTTATCTATCTCGTTATGATTTCTATTCTTAATGCTAATATATGCCTTCTTTAGACTATTCGATTCAATGATCCTAAAAGTTGTGCAAGTACACCTTACACCCGATATGTAAACTTATAGGATGACTAAAGTTATCATACTTAAGTTTAAATATGGAGTGTGGTGGACTGTCATGTTTTGGGTACCTGTTGGGGCATGACAATTTAAGTTGGTATTAAAGCCAAGTCAAGAGTTTATAATCATAACTACAACTAAATAGCCTTAAAGAGGGATAAAAGAAAAGTTAGAATAGAATTAAAAAGGAAGACTTAGATAGGATGATGACCAGGATATGAGTTTTAGAATCCTATTTCCTAACTCTTGTGGATAGTAACCACTAGGAAGCAATCGGCTTAGCATCACGAAACATCCATAGGTGACCCAATGAGACTCTCAAAGAATATCACTTAGGTAGTCTTGATTGTTTTCGGAATTGCATTGTTATTATTAAATGTTGGTTGTTTCGTTGTTGCTTAAAATGAAAAATTTTACTTGAATGTCGTATGTGAGGATTTTTGCATGTGCTGTTTAAATTTTTATAAAAGTTATGATTCCGTTTTGTGATTTCAAGATTTTGTTACTTAAATTCTTGATTTCCTTTTTGTACTTTTATTTCCGTTTCTACTACCGTTTCCTTTATTTCCGCTTTCTTATTTAAAAACATTAATAAATATTGAGAAGATTACTTATCTAGACATAATAAAATTTGAAACAGTCGTGATAGGAGAAGGAGACATCAGGAGGAAAGTGCCTCCAACCAACCTAATATGGAAGAAGGGCAACAAGCTGCCCCACCGCCAAACCTTCCCGCCGATGCTACTCAAGTAGCCTTGCAGGCCATGCTTGGACAGATGGCACAAATAACTCAAGTGCTTGAAGCACTTCGGCAAACTTTACCGGCACAAGCACCAACTCCAGCTCCAGCTCCACCACCACTGGTACCGCAAGCTTCTATAAGAATGTCGGCACAAGAAAGAGCACATTCTCACACTGCACCCTTGCCTCCTTCACTCCCAATGAGACCATATAAGAGCTCCTTACCTGAGTTCATCAAGAGTAACATGTACTTTGAAGGAGTTTTTGGAAAACCGAATGAGGCTGAAGATTGGTTAGCTCAAATAGAGCGATCCTTCAATGCATTTGAGGTGCCGCACCACCTGAGAATTAACTATGGCACTTATATGCTTAGGCTCAATGCACGAGTTTGGTGGAACTCCAAGCAAAGAGAACTCATGCCACCAATTACTTAGAAAAGGTTCCGCCATGAGTTTTTGGAAAACTACTTCCCCGGTAGTCCTTGGGTGTAGTTTAGTGCGGATTTCCTACATATTGCTCAGAAAGGTCGAACGGTGGAACAATATGAAATTGAATTTAGTAGGTTGCTACAGTATGCTCCGGATTCTTACAAGTATAGTGAGGAACTAAAAAGATAAGATTTCTTGAATGGTTTGGATGAGGAGTTGAGGATGAGGCTGGAGGAATTTGATATTAGTTCATTCAGAGAATTAGTGGAAAGAGCTCGAATAGTGGAAGGGGCTAAGAAGAGAAAGGGCAAGAGTGCAGAAAGGACACCTTCGGTATTTGGAAGGAAGTTTTATGGGGATTAGGATCCGAATTCTCTCAAAGGAAGTTCAAGCCATCTTTTGGCTTTAAGAGTAACACTAGTGGAGGACAGCCTACCCCTAAAGGTGTTAGTTGCTAGAAATGTAAGGGGGAACACTATCCTAAGAGATGCCCACAGTTAAGGGATAAATGCTATTTCTATGGCGAATCATCTCACAAGATTACTTATTGCCCAAGGAAGGCTACCACTATATGTTTTATTTGCAAGCAAAAGGGCCACTTTGTCAATGAGTGCCCATAGAGGAAGGATGCCCCAGCTAGATCTTTTAGAGGATCAGCAGTAGCAAGACCCGGAAATGGGATCGGTGGAAATAATGGTAGCCGCTCTGTGTCAGCAATGTATGGGATGAGGATCTATAACCTCGAAGGACGATGGGAATGTGAGGTGATGGGAGATGAAGATTGTGGATTGGCTGCTCTCGAAGAAGATAGTAGTCCGGACTTCGGCCTTGTTACAGGTACATCTCCTACTTTTTGCACTTGTTTATCTACTATTTTTAAGTTGTTAAGACTCAAGTATTAATGAAAGAAAAACAATCTTAGTTAAATTAAGGAAGTTAGGCTAGTGAGTTGGAATGGTATGAAGTTAGTAATTAGTAAGTGTTAAACGCAAGACACATAAGGGTAGCTAAAACGATTGCTTATGCTTTGTTTAACACGAGAGCCACACACTCGTTTATCACCACCAGATTGGCTAGGCAAGTTGGTTTACTAATAGTCACTGTTGCCTCTAGCTTTCGTGTTAAAACCCCAACTGGAAGCATTGTGACAACAAATGAGATGTTAAAGGATTGTCCAATGGAGATTCATGGGCATGGTACAAGGTGTGATTTAATAGTTTTGGAGATGAGTAGATATGAAGTGATTTTGGGAATGAGTTGGCTAGCCATTGCTAAAGCCGTTGTGGACTATTGAAAGAAGAAAGTGAATTTTAAGGATGATAATGGATTGGATGTTGAGTTCATAGGGGAGACCATATCTTCAAGAGGAATAGACTTAAGCTCATTTGAATTGATCATGGATGGAGAGGTTGAAATAGAAAGTGAAAGTTTCCTTAATGCAACGGAAAAAGGGGAAGGATTACCTAAGATTGAGGATATAACAGTTGTCAAGGAATTTTCCGATGTCTTTCCGGATGAGTTACCAGGTTTGCCTCCTAAGAGAGAAATTGATTTTGAGATTGACTTGGTGCCAAACACTGAGCCGATATCAAAAGCGCCTTACCGTATGGCCCCTGTTGAGTTAAAAGAATTACAAAAGCAATTGCAAGAACTCTTGGACCAGGGATTCATAAGACCAAGTGTGTCACCATGGGGTGCACCTGTGCTATTTGTTAAGAAAAAGGATGGGTCAATGAGGTTATGTGTTGATTATCGGGAATTGAATAAAGTTACCATCAAGAATAAGTATCCACTTCCTAGGATTGATGACCTTTTTGATTAGTTACAAGGAGCAAGTGTATTTTCATGAATTGACCTACGATCAGGATGTCACCAGTTAAGAGTCAAACCCGAAGATGTACCAAAAACTGCTTTTTGGACTCGTTATGGACATTATGAGTTCTTAGTGATGTCTTTTAGATTAACAAATGCTCCTGCTCCTTTATGGACTTGATGAATCTAGTATATAAATCCTTGTTGGATAAGTGTGTGATTGTGTTTATTGATGATATTTTGATTTATTCCAAGATGAGGGAACAATGCGAAGAGCACCTTCGTATGGCATTACAAACCTTAAGGGAACATAAATTATATGCCAAGTTTTCCAAGTGTGACTTTTGGCTAGACAGGATCTCATTTTTGGGACACATTATGTCAGGTGAAGGCATATCTATAGACCCCGAGAAGATTAAGTCAGTAGTGGAATGGAAGCCACCTAAGACCGTGAATGAAGCAAGAAGCTTTTTAGGTTTAGCTGGATATTACAGGAAATTTTTCCAGGACTTTTCCAAGATAGCTGTCACGCCCCGAGGGGTACCCTAAACGTGGCAGTCCGCCGCACACAATACTAAAGCTTAGAATGACTACCTTAGTCACGCAATAGGCTTCCATATCATGTACAAGGCGTACATCACAACCAAGGAACGCATCGGAGTATGTGCAATTTATATCGATAATAAATAAGTAACAAGGCAAAGAAATATAAACATAAACTATCACATTTCAATTCTTAAGGGCATGTTCTTTTATTATCTTCAAAAAATGTACATCACTACTCATATAGGTTAGCACATATAAAGAACCTTAACAAAATTTCTTCATCGTATGATTCCATATCCTTAATCATCCGTCCATGACTTCCTTAATATCATGATCCTCAAATTTAATCCACATATACCTGTTTCAATCAAATCTATAGGGTATAAGCTACAACTTAGCTTAGTGAGATATTCCTTTTCATTCACACCACATTTTCAAACAAGTTTTATTTATTTAATCACACATATGCTATGCATACAATGCAACAATCACTGATTACGCGGATATATATAGTCTTCCGGAAACCATATGTAGAACGGACTTATACCCCTCCGTATCAAAAGGTTAGGGAATCAGGGTTTGAAGGTCCTCGACCTTCTACTGCTAGTCCCCAGGTCTTCACCCACAGCACTCGGCTGGCTCGGCTCCGAACCTAGAGTCGCTTTCCCCAAGCGATTTGGATTCTTCAGGAAGGAACATGGCCCGTGGCACCGTACGATCACAGCCATTCCAACTCTACGCGTAGGAGTAGCAGCCATGTAAGCCCCGGAAAATTCCAGTAAATAATTCCAGTAAATAATTCCAAGATGAACTTTGAAAATAAACACTAAAAATCACTCCAAATTAAAACCGAACTTCGAACGAGTCCTAATATATAAAACGAAAGTAAGAATTCATTAGTCTTGAGAAAATCTAAAAATAAAATAAGGACTTAAAAGTCCTTAAGTCCAAAAACCATTATGTAAGATAAACTGCTTACCTAATCTATAATTCATAAAATTCGGGATAAAAATAAAACACAGTGATAATTTGCTAAAAAGCAAGTTAATCTATAATAGACAAATTGAAGGATCAGGAGAATCACTAAAGGCCAATTCCATAACTAGGCTTGGCACGATATAAGAAAACTTTATCTGCAATAATTAAAATATAGACTTTGAAATTCTCCAAACGACCAGACTAATGATCCTAAGAGACGGAAATCCACAATAAAGCCCTAACGATCAAATCAAACTTCCAAGAATCATAGACGAACGTTAGAAATTGAAATCTCGTAATCTTAAGTAAGGAAGAAATTCAAGAAACAAAATAACAAAATAAATAATCCTTAAGTTAACTAATTGTTTCATAAAACCTTAAATCGAAGCAAAAATGAATTCGAAACAAAACACTACGAAGATCCTTTTTCAAAGCAAATTAAAAAAATCAAGATTTCCCTAAAATCATTCCAAAATCGATATTTGACTAAAACTCAAGAAAATCATATATGGTAAATATTACCGATATAACTCCGGATATAATAATTCAATTCAAGATTCCCGAAAGCAGTGAGAGATATTAAATACTTATAAAAATAAAATTTAAAATAAATTTCTCAAACTAAATACGTTGTATAAACACGAAAATCTCAGTTTCCAACTTGGCAATACCTAAACCGGAAAGTCATCCGGAACCCTAACACGCTAATTACCAATAGCTTAAGTCCAGCAATCTAGCGCCCTTAACCTCTAGAGGCCAAGAGGTAGTAAATAAGTAGAATAGCTCGTAGTAATATATTTGTTCACAAATATCAGATTGGTCAATTTTTGACCTATCTTGAACCCATTCGGATACAGACTTTGAAAAGCGTGTCCCGGACTCGAGATATCAAAAATAAACCATTAGTACCGTTAGACTCGTAATTCCATGAGATTTCTAAATATCAGTTATATAATTTTTCTGGTTATAAAAGTTACAGTTATAACCTTTTTACCGTATTTTTCATTTCTACCGGTAATTGATTATTCTTTTGCACTATTCATTTTATTTCATTACTCAATTTTATTATTATTTTATAAATGTATACCCGGATTTCCTAGTAATCAAGTAACTTCGAAAACTAAGAAAATTTAACCCTAAACCGGTTTAGTTCAAGCTTTGCGAGAAAGACTTAGAAACCCAAATTCCGGCTTTTCCACAGTTTCTAAATAATAAACTTTTATAAGAAAAATTAATTTTGAATATAGTTCTCGATTATATTTCAAACCAAGAAAAGATCAGATCTTGAGAAAATTTCAACTCCGGGTCATCCCGAGGCCCATTATGGAAAAGCATGCCTCGGAACTAGAATTTCAAAAATTTCTTTACGAATACTCATTTGAATCGAAATAAAATAAGGATTTCAAAAATATATTTTTCATAATTTTCCGGCTTACGAAAAATACAGTTATAGCCTTTTATTTTCGTATTCCTTACTACCGGAAGTTAAATTGTCTTGTCAACTATTCACTACTATTCAAAAAGTACCACCTATACTACCTAGTCTACCTATTAGCACACTCTACCATTTCAAATCCTTACCATCACTCAAATCAATCTCTTTTCTCTTTCCTTTTTGTCCCTTCACCTTCATTACAAGTTATGACAAGTTAAATCAAAATCAAATCTTTCCCTCCTCCCCATACATTGATTGGCGTGAAACCCACCCCCCCCCCCCCCCTCCCCCCCCTAATGAAGCTCCATTTTGCAAATTCTTTTAAATTATTTTAGTTTCATTTAACCTATCCAATCCATATATATACTACTTTTTTCTCTCTCCTTCCTCATTCTTTCACTTTTCCATTTTCACAAAGTGAAAAAGCTCTCAAAACACTCTCTTTTCTCTCCTCTTCACTCCCTCTTTTCCTCCTTGGCCGAAACTTTAAGGCTCCCCCACACACACAACAACTTCCATTTCTCTTTACATCTCCATTCCACTTCAAGTAAGTAAGCCTTTTACCCTTCCATCTTAGATCTTTGTTATGGCTAAGTGATTCTTGGATATTTCAACCAAGTGTCCCCATGATCTTTGTAGGAACAATGAGATATCAAACAAGAATACCGAACCATTACAAAGTGATCTAACTTTTAAAGAAGCTTTCATACCAAAAGCTTTATGTTTTCCATCAAAAAGTATTTTAAAAAAGATCTTTTATAAAATATAGTTTTTATGTTTTCAAAACTCATTTAAGCATATAAATATAGATCTTCCATTTTACTACTCATGATCATGTAGGCATTTAATTCATTATTATTTTGTGTTTATGTGCATTAATAGTCTTTAATGCTTTTGTCTTTAGTAAATCACCTTCCTAGTATGTAGATCTATGGTTAGATAAGTTAATAAAGTCAAAAAGGAAAACACTTTTCAAAATATGAACTTGTGTAAATTCGGATCACTTTGAAAACCTAGGTCAAAAACACTTTTATCAACTTCTAAACATTATTTTTACAAGAGAAATGAAGCCTATGGGTAATAGATAATGTTTGTAGTATTTTTCATGAGTCTAAATGAGTTTTTCTAAAGAAAATGTTGGAAACAAGAAATGAAGTCCAATAGAAGTTTTGAACTAAAAGTCATGTAGAAAATTCGTAATAATGGATGTAGGGTTAGAAAACACTATTTTTCCAACTTCAAAATGATATTTTCTTAAATAAATGAAGTCCTTAGGATATAGGTATAATAAATACTTAAAGTTTAGTATAAAATATATTTTTCCTAAAGAATCAACTTGAAAATGGAATTTTGTAAATTCGGATTTTTGGAAACCCCATAGTAAAAGACCCACTTAAAAGTTTATAAATGTGATTTTATTAAAGAAATAAAGGCCTTAGGATATAACTAATATAAGGGTCAAAATTTCTTTAAACAAAGTGAGTTTTTCTAAAGAAAATCCTTGTAAAATGTAGATGTGGTCAAGTGTAGTAAATTCACTTACTAAACTTGGTATGAAATGGTTTCTAAGAAAAGTTTATTTTAAATTCTTTAAAACTAAAAAGTTATAAGAACATAGACTCATTAAGTTCACATCATGACATTCATGATAGGGAAAATCATTACCATTGCATTTAGTTTCATTTTACACTTAGGAATCTCAAGTGCATTCATGAAAACCGCATTTTTGGAATTGATAACCGCTGTACAGATCTGATCCCTCAATTCCGAGGCTTAGATATTTTCAAAACTTGATTTAAACTTCGTATTTAGAAAGCTCTTCCGAAGTAGATAGAAATCGATATAAAATTTGCGAGATTCCGAGTTAAAATGACCAAGTTATGGCCGTTTTAAGTTGGAATTCCCGCTTAGGACGCGAATTACGAATTTGATAAGTTCGTATGAAGTCGTTGGATTAGTTTGAGTTGAAATACTGATTAGAGTATTTCTTCCTTTTTAGGTTATCCCGAGTTCGACGATTCCCTACCACCGGATTATTATTACTAGAAGACCGGTGATCCAATGGCTGAGTGAGTTTTCTCCTTGTTTTGTTACCTTGATTGTGCTTGTAATTAGTCGCATTAGAATTTTAGGAACAAGATAAAAATCGATATGAATGGGGATGGGATATATGATGAGACTGTGATGAATGTATGCCAAGGAATACTAAAGCATATCGAAACCACGATTTGATTGGATAACTGCATTCATATTATTTATGTGTATGATATTGCCTGGTCACTCTAAAGAATGTATAAATATTTTGACCTAAGCAAAAAGTAAATTGATCATGCATCGCATCAGACATATTGCATTTGGTAGCGTGCTACTCCTACGCAGGTCGATCGGTATGGTCCGAGGACTCGTTTGAATAACGAGACCCGGTATCAGAGCTCATTCTCGGGTACTAAGGCGCATGTGGATGCATCCTTGAGCCTAGCCGAGTCGAGTGCTAAGAGCCAGGGCTTGGGGACTAGCAGCGGTCGTGTAGACTCAATACCATTCCTAACCCAAGATACGGAGGGCGTAAATCCGTTCTGTGTGTGGGTTCCGGTTACCCATGCATAATTGCTTGCTCACGTGTTTGTTCATGCATAGCATATGATTGATTAATAACTTGTTTGTTATGGTACGGAATTAAGGGAATTCTCACTAAGCTAGTGTAGCTTATACCCCAATAGTTGTTTAAATGAGCAGGTTATTCCAAGAATGCTAAGTGGGGACCAAGATGGTTGAAGTCGAGAATGACTTCGGGATTCCGGCAAGATATAAGAATGCTTGAAGTTTTTGGCTAAGCTTTACGATTTGCCTTGTAATAGTTTTATGTAGTGAAGTCTTGGGATGAATGTAATTGAAGTTTGAATGTATTTTGAAGTATAGTGTTTTGTATTTGGAGTATAGTGGATTGTATTTCCTTTACATTGTTACTCAATTGTATCAACATAAAATGTATCATTCCGATTTGTCTCCTTTATGTGTTAGACGCCTTGTACATAGTATGGAAGCCTTCGCGTGACTGAGGTGGTCATTCTTAGGCTTTAATATTGTGTACGGCGGACTGCCACGTTTAGGGTACCCTTCGGGGCGTGACAGTTTAGTTGGTATCAGAGCGACAAGGTTTTGGGAATTAGGTGGGAAGACTTTAAGAGATAGAATATTAAGATATGATCTTAGAAATGAATAGATAAGTGTTAGATGACCCTTAGGTAAAGAAGAACTAGATTTAGCTCAATGACCTTTAAGGTATGACTTTCGATCATTAAGGATTTGAATTCTATCTTGGAGACTTTTGAAGAATAGAAACAACATAGAAGAAGGAAGATGAAAATTTTGATGGGACGATCGAATCTATACTAGCAACTGCAAAATATAGGAGTAAGTGACCTTACACGACTCTTAGTTCAAGCCAAATAGGAGAGATCGTAAGTTACCCCTTCGACCTATAAGATAACTAGGTGGTAAGATTAACAATGCGTTTTCGCCGTTTTCTTAAATAAGATAAAACCAAAGTGCATTCTTTTTCTAAAATAAGCAACTTGCGTGTAGAATAACTAGGTTAACGTAATCGTTCGTCTGTTTCTAGGAGACTACCTGAGGAGAACGTGCAACCGTCGACTAACCTTCCCGATGAACAACAAGTGAGAGACACTCCACCACCACAAGATCCAATGCAACAAGTCATAGACCTTCTAGGGTGTTTGGTGGATACACAAAAGCTCCTCTTACAACAAGTGCTTATTAGGAATGTGCCGGTTCAGGTGGAAGGACCCCACCAAGTGACAATGCAAGGAATTGAGACTCCTTCTGTTATGGCTAGTCCAAGCTCCAAAGTCAGAAGGTATAAGACAACTAGCCTAACAGTTAAGAATGAACCTTTTAAGAGGCGTAAGATCAATTGTTGGAAGTGCAAGGAAAGTCATTATCTAAAACAGTGTCCACAACTTAAGCACAAGTGTTACTTCTGTGGAGATCCCGAGCATAAGGTTGTGGACTGTCCAGGAAAGAAAACCCTAAAGTGCTTCATCTGCAAACAGCCGGGACACCAGGCGAGTAGATGCCCCCACAAGAATTAACAGCTGGACAGCTGCCCTTGCTTGGAAGAAGTCAGTCTCCTAGAAATATCAATAGATCTCTCGTGTTGAGCGTTAGGAGCAAATAACTTTTTGAGTAAAGAGAACAAAGATGTTTTGAAAATGTAAACCGATTTGTGCTTTATCATCTAGTTCATGAATTAGTTCCAATGCATGTTTTGCATCCTTTCTTTGAACTTTTGTAATGAAAGATTTACATCTTCTCTTGATTTCATGTATTTCGTTTTGAATATTATGAAGTTTTGTTATCGATTTTGATTTCAGTAGAATTTCAATATTTCTTACATATGTTTTTATTTCCGCATTTCCGTGTTTGTATTTCCGATAAGTTTCTTTAAGCTTCTTTTACCGCCTTAAGACGTAATAAAAGATTTAGAATTTTCACCTGAGCTTAATAAAATTGTAGGAGATATACCCAACCACAACAAGAACCCGTCATGACTCCTTTAGGACCCGAGAACCAAGCGATACCCGAACCACCTAACCAAGGGGAAATGCCTCAATAGAGATTGAACGGCTTACTAGTCAGACAGGAGGCTACATGCAACAGACTCAAGTCAGTTCAACGTCTACACCTGTGAGATATGAGCAAGAAACGACGCAAGATGAACCCCCATCACCTCAATACCACCAAAGCCTCTTACCATGCTTCATAAAGTGTAACGAGTATTTCGACGGAGTTTTTGGAAAACCAGATGAGGCAGAGGATTGGTTGGCACACATTGAGAGGTCCCTTAATGCTTTTGAAGTACCACACCATCTGAGAGTCAATTATGGAACCTTTATGCTCCGCTTACATGCCCGAGTATGGTGGGACTCTAAGGAAAGAGAGTTGACGCCTCCAGTTACATGGGAGATGTTTAAATATGAGTTTTTGAAAAATATTTCCCATGAGCTTAAGAGTCCAGTACAGTTCAGATTTTCTCAATATCTCACAAGGAGATCGTAGTGTGGAACAGTACGAAACCGAGTTCAGTAGATTGTTGCAATATGCTCCAGAATCATATAAGCAAAGTGAGGAACTCAAAAGACAAGTGTTTCTGAATGGTTTAAAAGAAGACCTTCGGACTCGATTGGAAGAATTGGATATCAGGAGTTATCAAGGATTGCTAGAAAGAGCACGGATAATAGAAAATGCTCAAAGGAGGAGGCAAGAAAGAAGTAATAAGGAAATGGAGTTCTATGTTGCAATGACCCCGAGTCAAAATGTCAGAACACTTCCCTTGGATGATGACCCAAACAAGGAAGAAGACATAATTTTGGATAAGATACAATGTTGGAGATGTAAGGGAGCATTACCCTATACAGTGTCCACAACTTCAATTCAAGTGCTTCTCTGTGGGGACCCTGTCACAAAGTTGAGAAGTGTCCCAAAAAGACGACCACCATGCTCTCTTTGCACAAAAACGGGACATTTGGCTAAAACATGCCCTGAACGGGATAATTGCATGTTGCTTCGTTGGAGCTACCTAGGAAGAAGAGGAAGAGATATAACAGGAATAAAAGCAACAAAGGAAAAAGGAATCGAGGTTCTTCAAGGACATCTACATCCGGAAATCTAGTCCACAACCCTCACACATATGGAGTGTATGAAGGAGCTAGTGATGAGGAGCTGGAGTCCTTTGCCATGGAAGGAAGCGAGGATCAAAGATGCAACTCGATACCAGGTTAGCGCTATACCCTTAGAATACCGCATATTCTTTCCTGCCAATAGAATCAAAGAGATAGGTTGTTAGAAATACCTTCGGATTACATGGCTAGACTAAAAATAGGAAAGCCCGAGACCATTAAAAGTTAGAATAAGCCAATATGGAAACTAAAACAAAAACTCGATTAATTTAACGAATTCCAAGACATCTCAAACACTTCTTGTAAATAAAGAACTTTGAAAGATCGAAATCTACGACGATCGTTACATAAAAGTTAAAATTTCAAAAATCAAATCTCAATTACCAAACTCCGTAAGATCTTCACAAGTAATAAGTATACAATAAAGCAATGAGATTCTTGATTTCAACCCCATCAAGATGATCACGATGATAAGAGTTTAAAACAACGATGACTTTAATTATTTAAAAAATATTGATCACAGAGCACAATATTGTATATACAGCTACATAAGAATGGAGAAGCGAATCCACAACCTTCGTTGGTCAAAGTAATCGAGTCATGAAAGGTCGTGTTGTCATGAGTCGTCTAGTGTCGGTCGAGTCGAGTCTTGTGGTCTCGAGTCAAGTCCGTGTCGTTTTCCAAAAGAGTCGTGTAAGTGAAGGTTGGAATCGCTAAGCCAAATCTTATTAATTTGTATGTGCTATATTTTGTAAAATATCTATCATGCAAAATTTAGAAATGATACAAATCAAAGCATAAACCGGTGCTAGAAATGTAACTCGAGATTCACAATCTTCTCTCGATAAACGATATACACGTAACAAGTTTTGCGGACAAAACTTTCTTTAAGGTGGGGAGGATGTAAGCCCCGGAAAATTCCAGTAAATAATTCCAAGATGAACTTCGAAAATAAACCCTAAAAATCACTCCAAATTAAAACCGAACTTTGAACGAGTCCTAAATAAACGAAAGTAAGAATTCATTAGTCTTGAGAAAATCTAAAAATAAAATAAGGACTACAAAAGTCCTTAAGTCCAAAAACCATTACGTAAGATAAACTGCTTACCTAATCTATAATTCATAAAAATCGGGATAAAAATAAAACACAGTGATAATTTGCTAAAAAGCAAGTTAATCCATAACATGACAATTTGAAGGATCAGGAAATCACCAAAGGCCAATTCCATAACTAGGCTTTGGCACGATTAAGAAAACTTTATCTGCCAATAATAAAATATAGACTTTGGAAATTCCCCAAACGACCAGACTAATAATCCTAAGAGACGGAAATCACAATAAAGCCCTAACGATCAAATCAAACTCCAAGAATCATAGAACGAGTTAGAAATTGAAATCTCGTAATCTTAAGAAGGAAGAATTCAAGAAACAAAATAACAAATTAATAATCCTTAAGTTAACCAATTGTTCATAAAACCTTAAATCGAAGCAAAAATAAATTCGAAAACAAAACACTATGAAGATCCTTTTTCAAAGCAAATTATAAAAATCAAGATTTCCCCAAAATCATTCCAAAAATCGATATTTGACTCAAACTCAAGAAAATCATATCTGGTAACCATTACCGATATAACTCCGGATATAATAATTCAATTCAAGATTTCCGAAAGCAGTAGAGATATTAAATACTTATAAAAATAAAATTTAAAATAAATTTCTCAAACTAAATACGTTGTATAAACAGAAAATCTCAGTTTCCAATTGGCAATCTAAACCGGAAAATCATCCGGAAACCCTAACCGGAATACAATAGTTAAGTCCGGCAATCTAGCGCCCTTAACTCTAGAGGCCAAGAGGTAGTTTAAATAAGTAGAATAGCTCGTAGTAATATAAGTTTGTTCACAAAATCAGATTGGTAAATTTTTGACCTATCTCGAACCCGTTCGGATACAGACTTTGAAAAGCGTGTCCCGGGACTCGAGATATCAAAAATATACCATTAGTACCGTTAGACTCGTAATTCCACGAGATTTCTAAATATATCAGTTATATAATTTTTCGGGTTATAAAAGTTACAGTTATAACCTTTTTACCGTATTTTCATTTCTACCGGTAATTGATTATTCTTTTGCACTATTCATTTTATTCATTACACAATTTTATTATTTTTATATTATATACCCTGGGTTTCCTAGTAATCAAGTAAACTTCGAAAACCAGAAAATGAAACCCTAAACCGTTTAGTTCAAGCTTTGTGAGAAAGACTTAGAAACCCAAATTCCGGCTTTTTCCACGGTTTCCAAATAAGAAACTTTTATAAGAAAATTAATTTTGAATATAGTTCTTGATTATATTTCAAACCAAGAAAAGATCAGATTTTGAGAAAATTTCAATCCGGGTCATCCCGAGACCCATTATAGAAAAGCGTGCCCCGGAACTAGAATTTCAAAAATTTCTTTAGAATACTCATTTGAATCGAAATAAAATAAGGATTTCAAAAATATATTTTTCATAATTTTCCGGCTTATGAAAAATACAGTTATAGCCTTTTTATTCGTATTTCCTAACGGAAATTAAATTGTCTTGTCAACTATTCACTACTATTCAAAAAGTACCACCTATACTACCTAGTCTACCTATTAGCACACTCTAAAATCCCATTTCAAACCCTTACCATCACTCAAATCAATCCCTTTTCTCTTTACTTTTGTCCCTTCACCTTCATTACAAGTTATGACAAGTTAAATCAAAATCAAATCTTCCCTCCTCCCCATACATTGATTGGCTGAAACCCCAACAACCCCCCCCCCCCCCCCCCCCCCCCCAAATGAAGCTTTATTTTTGCAAATTCTTTAAATTATTTTAGTTTCATTTAACCTAAATCCAATCCTATATATACTACTTTTTCTCTCTCCTTCCTCATTCTTTCACTTTCCATTTTCACAAAGTGAAAAAGCTCTCAAAACACTCTCTTTTTTCTCTCCTCTTCACTCCCTCTTTCCTCCTAGGCCGAAAGTTTAGAGGCTCCCCCACACACACAAAACTTCCATTTCCTCTTACATCTCCATTCCACTTCAAGTAAGTAAGCCTTTTCCCTTTCCATCCTAGATCTTTGTTATTGCTAAGTAATTCTTGGATATTTCAACCAATGTCCCTATGATCTTTTGGTAGGGACAATGAGATATCAAGACAAGAATACCGAACCATTACAATGTGGATCTAACTTTTAAAGAAGCTTTCATACCAAAAGCTTTAGTTCCCCAACAAAAAGTATTTTAAACAAAATCTTTATGAAAAATAGTTTTTATGTTTTCAAAACTCATTTGAGCATATGAAATAATAGATTTACCATTTTGCTACTCATGATCATGTAGGCATTTAAGGTTTCATTATTATTTTGTGTTTATTTGCATTAATAGTCTTTAATGTTTTTGTCTTTAGTAAATGACTTTCCTAGTATATAGATCTATAGATAGATGAGTCCATGAAGTCAAAAAGAAAAGTACTTTTCAAGAAATGAACTTGTGAAAATTCGGATGACTTTGAAAACCTAGGTCAAA